>OZ005736.1:283822450-285022450 GCA_963930755.1 Eudasyphora cyanicolor
GAGAATTGTAGCAAGTGTTTGGGCAAATGACGATGACGACAAGGACCCACCAAATATGGAGGCAAGACAAGCAAACAAAAAATGGACACCCACTAAGCAAAGGCAAAGTAAGGACAAACCTTTAAAGGATTTATAAGCTGTAGACTTGGAATTCTTGGGATAACGAAAGGGAAAAAGTGTCACTCTCGAAAGGAGTCATAAACGAAAAAGAAAGGAAAGTTAAAGTTAACAAAAATTTAGGGAAAATAATATTAAAGCTTTAAAGGTAAAATAAAAGCTTTAAGGCAAAAATAAAAGCTTTAAGGCAAACTTAAAAGCTTTAGGGCAAAAATAAAAAACGTTAAAGCAAAAATAAAAGCTTAAAAACGCCAAAATAAAAGCTTAAAACCAAAAATTTAAAAAAATTAAAAGCACGACTCATAATTAGGAAATCTCAATTAACTGTAAAGCTTCAAAAGCTATAATTTAACAAATGCAATCGCTGAAACAAGCTGAAAGCTTTAAATGCGCTTTAAGCTATTTCTCATAAATATATTTGAAATGAAATAAAGATCTTTTAAAAGCTATTTCTTAGAGGAGTTTTTCTAAGATTTGTAAAAGAATATCTTCTAAATAAAATTCTGATATAAAAATCTTCAAAGCTCCTATAAATGCACCATTGAAAGCATTATTAAGAGTTTTAAACAAAGTTTCTACACATTTAGCATTTTTAAGCTATCAAGTTAAGTTCTTTGTCAAAAGCTTCAAAGAAGATTTTTTGTAAAAAGCTTTATTTAAGCTTTGATAAGAATTGTTGAATATACTTTAAAACAATTTTATGAATTTCATCAAAAATCTAACTGAAAATATTTTACAAATGTTATTCTCCAAAAAGCTGCATCTGAGCTTTTTGTAAAAAATCTTTATCAGAGCTTTGTTAAAGCTTCTAAAACGAGTTTTTAGTCAATTTTATGAATATCAAGCACAGCTTTTATTAGAGCTTTCTCAAAGCTTTCAATATTTTTAAAGCTTTCTCAAAACATTCAAAATTTTTAAAGCTTTCTCAAAGCATACAATATTTTTTAAAGCTTTCTATATTGTTTAAGCTTTTGATTAAGCTTTAATATGTTTTTTTTTTCATAGGAATCCTTAAATTTAATCAGTTTTTAGTTTGAAAACTTCCCTTTCCTTAGCATTTAATTAAATGATAAAAATCTATCATTTATTCTTCGAATTTTCAGCGGTTTTTTCTTGTTTGTTGGCTTGCCTTTCTATCATACAAATGAAATATTTGCGGTTTTATCTTTTTAGCAATATTTTTTTCGTTGTTTTTTGGAGCTTACAAATAATTTTCAAGAGTTTTCGGGTGTTGTCGGGAATGAAAAGGGTTGTAATTTTCATAATGATTATGTTAAATGTGAATACTTTTTGGTCCATTCAATTCACTCATTCATTCATTCATTCATGGCCATGTTTGAACTCCGGCGCCGTTTGAGTTCTTGCTTTTGGCAAATGTTTTCCTGATGGTCTTCGCTGGCCAGGGCCTTTCAGACAAATCAATTAATGTTCCCATCCGTGTACAGGAGGAGGCGAAATAGAGAGAGATATGTTTTCTCTAGAATTTTCTTTTTGAACATTTTTTGGAGGTTGTTTTTTTCCCTCGATTTTTGGTGGAGCAAAAAAGGCAAAGAATCCAAATGAGTTAATTAACTAAAATGCGGGTGGATTTCATTTAATGTTATGTGCTTTCTGGGGGGCCAAGAAAGGGCAGGTTATGTCCAAGAGTAGGATAACCTTTTTGGGGTTATCATATATGTTAAAGGAAAAAGATATTCCTTGTTAAATGTATAGTTCAAAGTTCACACTCAAGGACATAAGAAAAGTCTGGGAAATAATTCTGATTGCAAAATTTTTTTTCTTAAAGAGGGTTAATAATTTGCTACATTTTTAGTTTAATTGTTGGCAATTTTTGAAATTGGTATGTGTAGATGGCTCGTGTTCCTCTCAAGACGAGACAAAAGAAATCTGCTTCGAAAAAACATTTTCTACTTTGATTTCTTTTCAATGAGCGTATAAAAACAAGCGCGGTAAAATCTGTTTGGTCCTTTTGTTCCCAGTTCTGCAGAGCACGCGTCAGCTGCAATTGCGACAAAAAAGACGCCAAACTATACGACAACAAAACGCAGTGCGCGTGCTAATATAAGTACGGTTTAAATAATTATAAAAATGTTTTTAGCGGGGGGAAGTAAGGCAAGGCGCAAAAAACCCAAGAATGAACACTTTTTGCACCGCAAAAAACAAGAAACCAGGGAAGGCAAAAAAATATTACAATATGCTGTAAAGGAGTTATAACTCGCACACACACCGAGAGAGGGAGAGCAAGGGTTGATGAAGCAAGCCACAAACGGATGGAAGGACGGACAGACAGACGGACGGACGGACGCACTCAATGAATGAATAAGTGCGGCTGCTGGCCTGGTAACAATAAATCAAAGCAAATCAATGTTGTTTTGTATAGGGCGAAGGACCAAAAAAAAAATGCCAAGCGAGTGGCAGCCAACCTCAGCGAACAATGAGCAAATGCCGGAATGGCAAAGTATTTTGCTGCCTGCTTTGCATGTTGTAATGTTTATTGCGCGAAAATGTCACATAAGGAGTTCTGCAAATGTTCCGAAGAGTTGGTTGGGTTGTTGTCGCCGCTATATTGTTGTTATTTGCAAAAATATGCCTTCAAGTGACAGTTGTGACATGTATTTTTTTTTTGTGGAATTGTCGCCAAAATTCTTTGAGTTCGAAAGGGATTTTTTTTTGCAATGCTCTCATATAAAGAGTTTTCAATGAACTTGAGCTTTATAGCAAAGAGGGGGAGGAGGGCTTTGCAGATGGTCCGGAAGAAAAAAACAAAAATATGGACTTTAAATGGAAGCAGGATAACTTTATTCCTCATTTCATTGAAGGAACTTAAATTGAAAAAAGAAAAATATGTTAATTTGAAACTATTGGATTTTTGGGGAGAGAAAAGCTAAACATTTTCTCGATTGCTGACAAATTAAACTTAAATGTCACCGTTACAATTTTTTTGCGCCTAAATGTAGGCAACAGGGGCAGTGTTAAGTAAAATCAAATGTTAAAATCACTAGTTCAGCAAATAAAAAGCAGCTACTATTATATTCATATGTATGTAATGTTTTAGAATATTTTCTAATTTAAAAAATGGGAATCTAAAAAATTTAAATATTTTATAATTTAAAAAAAAATTTATATATATTTTATAATTTTAAAAACATTTTTACATTTTCTAATTTTAAAAATTTATACATTTTCTAATTAAAAAAAATATATAAATATTTTCTAAATTAAAAAGTAACTTAATATTCTCTAATTTAATATATATATATATTTTTTAGTTAATTTAAAAAATTAAATTTTCAAATTACACATTTCGTTTTTACAAACAAATTTAAAAAAAAAAAATTTATTAATAAAAAAATGCAATACATATATTTTTTCTTTTATACTAATTAATATATGTATATATACATTTTTTTAAATTATTCTTAATAATTTTTTTAATTTAAAATTTTTTGAAATATAAAAATAAATAATTTTTTAATAAAAAAATATTTTCTTTTATATTTTTTGAGTATTTAAATATAATTTATATATATTTATATATATTATATATAAAATGTATATATAATAATATATTTTTAATACCATATTTTTTAAAGCAAGTTTTTTATTTAAAAAAATATTTTTTAATAAAAAAATAAATAATTTTTTAATAAAAAAATAAATAATTTTGATAAAAAAATAATTTCCTTTACATTTTATGAATGTTTAATTTTAAAAAAATATATACATTTTCTAATTTAAAAAAATATATAAATATTTTCTAATTTAAAAAATATATAATAATTTTCTAATTTAAAAAAATTTATAAATATTTTCTAAATTAAAAAGAAACATAAATATTCTCTAAATTAAAATATATATATTTTTTAGTTAATTTAAAAAATTAAATTTTCAAATTTTAAAAAAAATATATAATAATAAAAAATGCAATAAATATACTTTTTCTTTTATACCAAATATATGTATATATACATTTTTTAAAACTATTTTTAATAATTTTTTTAATTTAAATAATATTTTTTAATAAAAACAAATAATTTTTTAATAATTTTTGAATATTTAAATAAAATTTAAAAATATAATAATATATTATTTATACCACAATTTTTAAGCAAAATCGCTAGATTACCAAATAATATATGTATATATAAAAGTAAAGTATTTCTAATTTAAAAAATATTTTTTAATGAAAAAATAAAAATTTTTTAATAAAAATATAAATAAATAAAAAACAAAAATATTTTCTTTTAAATTTTGTGAATGTTTAAATTAAATTTAACAATATAATAATATATTAATTATACCCCATTTTAAAATATTTATTAATAAAAAAATTTAAAAAATAAAACTGGAAAAATATATATAATTTGGATTTTATTAAATTTTGATTGGTTTTTAATTGAGCTCGAGGTCAGTAATTATTGTTTATTGAATTTTATTATTTATTTTCTCATTTTAAATTAATAAAAAGATATTTCTTATAATTCAAGATATTTCTTATAATTTCTATCTAATTTTGAAGCATCCAGTTTTTATTAGAAAAAGGTGGGTTGAGTACAGAATTTTGATTATGTAAATATTTTATTTCCTTTAACATACACAAAAAAGTATTTCTATGCTAATTTAAATGTTTTGCAAAACAAGGAAAAATAAACTTTTCAAAAAAAATAAATTTCTTTAAATTACTCCTACTCAGCCAGAATTTTTGGTGGCCCAAGAAATTAAACAATTTGCTGCTAACTTCCGGTATTTTCTTAGAAGGAATGGGATAGGGGATGTTTTGTTTTTGAAACATTAATGCCAAACAAATACTGTTTTTTTACATATTTGCAATTACACACACATTAAACAGTAGACTTGAGAGGAAAAAAATTTCAATTTACTCCTTCTACCTTATCTTTGTGTAGCCAAGACTCAAGAAGAAATTTAATGAAAATAAAACAATCATATATAAAGAAGAAAACAATAACAACAGCAGTAACCGAAGGAGGCATCAGTATGCATCAGAGGCAAGTCAGAAGGACTAAAAGGAGGTAAACACAAAGTTTCAAAAAGTGTTTTCTAAAGGATTCTAAGGGAGTGTGGGTAAGTATGGTTTTGAATTTTAACATGCATGTCAATTCAAATTACAAAAGACAAAATGCAAAGACAGCCGCTTCGTTTTTTTGAAAGCCTAGGACTTAAGGAAAAAAAATATTTAATTTAAGGGGGATAAGGGGGGGAACACAATTTTTATATGGAGCGACAGACACTTGATAAAGTCAATACTTTTGTATTGTTTTTTTTTTTCGTTTGGAAAGGCACACATTTATATGACACTGAGTTGGCAACTCATATGACGCTTCCTTTTTCCTTTGCCTCAATACCAAGACAGTTTTGTTACTTTTTCCTGGGTGTATGCGAGTTCCCTTTTTCAAACAGATTTTTTCAAATTTTTTCGTAACGCCTTTATGGTGAATCTCTCCTGATGTTGCCATCAGCCAGTCCCGGCGCAAGTGATCAACCCTTTTTTTTAATTTATATTTATGCTCGTGCTCGATTTCACTTGGAGGATAGAAGGAGTGAGTGAGTGTCTTCATCTTTGGCGCTGAGGATTCAATGTTTATGACAACAGCAAAAATTGTCAAACTCCCTCCCTTTCCAGCCTTAAAATATGCTTTGATTTGATCAACATTATTTTTTAACATTACCCAGGAAGCCCTGCTACATATGCAAAATAATATATATGTATATATAAGCCATCATTAGTTACTTTTGTTGTTTTTACAACATTAAATTGTATGTGTATGTTTACTTATAGATATACATATGTATGTGTATCGTACATACAGTCGTCATACGTAATTTTCTTTCCATAAGCCCTTAAACGCAATTAGAGACAGCCTCCATACAACTGGAGAAGTTGTCTTGCTTCTGTCAACCCCCGCCCCAACCCTGAACTTTTTTTGAAATCATCTAATTTTATGCACAGCCTGTAACTTAAAACTCTTTTTATGCGAGAAGAAGAGTTAAGCAGGCAGACAGACAGGCTGACGGAAGGACGGTTGTATAGGAAAAATAGACAGCAGACACGACTTCCAGGACGACGACGACGTCAATGACAAAAAAGCAAATAATGTAAAATTTTATAATGTTACAGAAAACTCATACTGCTCTAAAAATCCAAAACAACTCCACCCTTTTCCCTTAAAACTAGACTTTGGTATCTTTGACAATTAATCCTTTTTTTTTGAGCGAAACATATGATAATCCTTTTTCTTCTTTTTACAGATAAGCTTAAAACAAGACCCTTTGCTTTTTGTATAGATCTCTCATCAATAAATATGAAAGAGCTAATTTAGACAGCCGAAAAGTAGACATTGTTTTTTATATACATAAAGTATATCTCTCATCAATACATATGTACAGCCTAAAAGTAGGCATTGTTGTGGAGTGTGTGATTTTTTATATAATTATTAAAACTCATTTATTTTTGTAGCCTACTCTCAGGCTTTTTTTGGTCAAAAATCTTTATCATTTACACATATTATTAATTTAAACAAATTTGAAGCACATTTTTTTTTTAATTTTTCATTTAACTTGTTCTTTCAATAAATATAAAATAGCTAATTTAAACAACCTAAAGGCATGCTTTGTTTTTACTTTGGATCTTTCAGCAATAAATATAAAATCCCATTTTTTCGGTAGCCTACTCTCAGGCGAATTTTGATCAAAAATCATCATCATTTAGGCATAATTGTAATTTATAGAAAAACAAGAAGTATTTTTTATATGATATAACAAAGCTAATTGTTGCTAAAACTGCCTAAAAGTATACATTATTTTTTCTAGATCTCTCATCAATAAATATAGAATCCCATTTATTTTTGTTGTCTACTCTCCGGCGTTGTTTGTTTCCAACTCATCATCGTTTACACATATTTCTAATTTATAGGAAAATAAGTAGACTTTTTTCATTTGTGTTAAACGCCCCAAAGTATGTGAAACCCTTTCATTTCGCAAATACCAAGCTTTGGATACTTCCTTTATTTTTGGGGATTTTTTTTTTGGTAAACAAAAAATTTCAGTACATATGCGGTTTTAGGTTTTGTAAAACGCATGTAAATTTTTTGGGTTGGAGGGAGATTTATTCATTTTTTCCAAAGGCTGCAAATAAAGGATTCTTTACTTTATGTTTAATATTTAAATAAATAATTAGCAAAAAGGTTTATTTTTTTTATAAGGCAAAACAAAACAACCTCATTTCATTATATTGTATATATATGTGGGGAACAAAGTATTTTCTAAAGGTTTTTTTTAGAGAGTATGGAATATTTGCTTTTTCGTAAACACACAATGTTAATGATGTTTGAAATTAAAAAGCAAATGTTATGAAAAGGAAAAATCTCTCCCCCAAACCACGAAGGAAAAAGGGTGGACGCTTAAAATCTCTGGCAGTCAGTCATCAATGCCTTACTATGTTTACCTTTCATCAACAATCATTATGACTGACTATGAGGCTACATATAACGATGATGAGGATGATGATGATAATAATTTTTTCCCCAAGATTTTCCTTTACAATGGGAAAATGTATAACAGACCCATCGCGGCCCGACTCGACCAGGCTGCACGGTTAAAACAAACCTAAAACTAAACTCTTTACTTTTTTTCAATTAATTGCTAAAAAGCAAACAATACATTAGAGCTCTCATCATCTTTCATATTCCATTTCATATGGCCTCACAATAAACATTATCTATCCAAAGCCGCTAAGCTCCCATCTATAGAGCAACTCTAGAGCCTTACCACTAACTAAACAATAATGCATATGTAATTATTACTAATTAAACCTGAAAGGTAGGCTATAGCTAGATAAGAGAGAGAGAGAGAGAGAAAGGGAAGGCACACAGTAAAGGTATGCTTTAGTTTACCCCATCACCACTTTAAGCAAAAGCCTAAAGGTATGCTTTGTTTTATGCACAAAATTAAATAGCTTTAAAAAACGAAAAAATTGGTTTTATTGTCAGCAAAGCATAAAAAATATTTTTACCCTTAAAAAAATAAATATCCTCATACATCAAAAATTAATGGCTTTCCCACTGACCCTTCCCTTCCCCTTCTCCCATTTTCTGCGTAAAAAGTTTTCAAAAAATTCCAATGACCATTGTTAAATAAATAATCAAAATGTTTTACCTTTGGCTATAACAAAACCGGGTTTAGGAGGTTATATAAAATAATGATGATGATTTTTGTTTGTTAAGATATAAAATGTATTATCAAAACCCCCAACAACATATGATTAGTAATAATTTTTTTTCTGGGGAAAGGAGAGGGGGAGAAATGGTCCACATTTCTCATATGCGGAAGGACAAAGCTTTCCTCTTCTGGCATTCAACCCAATTTGACTTTTAGATTTAACGGAAACAACGAAAAAAACAGGAAGACAAAGGGGCTGGAGTTTAATTAAGGTAATGGCTTACATGATTAGATATTATTTCTAGGAAAATTAAGGTTCACATGTGATCAAAAACAAAAAAAAAAACAAAACAAAAGACATTTGTTTGACACTCTAGATTTCATTCAAGAGAAAAGTAAATAATTCGTAGAAAAGGGAAATACAAATACCCGGAAATCCCTAAAAGCAGGCTTTACTTTTTGTTCAAAGGTGGGAAATTCACATATCAGGGAAAAATCCTAAAAATAGGCTACACTTTATCCAACCCCTACAAATTGGCTTCACTTAAAAAATACTTAATAAACTTCTAGAAAAAATTTAGTTAAATTTCAGTTCGAAAGGAACAAACTAAAAGTAGGCTACACTTTTTAATTACTTAAAAGAGAAATAGGAAATTCTAGCAAAAGACAGAAAGTGGAAAAATAAATAATTCGTAGAAAAAGGAAATACAAATACTCGGAAATCCATTAATTTTTCTTCCAAAAACAGGGAGGGGAAAAATTCAGCTATCAGGGAAAACCCCTAAAAATAGGATATACTTTATAAAACTTTTTTTTATTAAAAATAGCATTCACTTAAAAAATACTTAATAAACTTTTAGAAAAATTTAGTTAAATTTCAGTTCGAAAGTAACAAACTTAAAAGTAGGGTACACTTTTTTAATTACATAAAAGAGAAACAAGAAATTCTAGAAAAAGACAGAAAGTAAAGTGAATTTTGTCTGAGAAGGGAAGAATCCTTAAAGACCTTTGGTTAAAGCCCAAAAGTATTCTTAAATATTTTCCCCATTTTTTAACTCGTTTTGGATAGGCTTTAAAAATTTCCCTCTTAAGGAAAATTTGTTTCGTTTCTTATGGATTTTCCCTATGAAAGGAATAGACTAAACTTTGAGATTTTCTTAAAAAAAGTTACAGAAAAAAAACAGAATGTGAATTTGTCTACGAAAAGAAGAAGAACCCAGAATTATACTTTAACGTTCCCCCGATTTTATTAACTCCTTTTCTATAGGCTTTAATAATTTCCCCCTAAAGGCAAATTTGTTACAAAATCTTATCGAGCAGTTATGTTACCAATCAATTCATCAAATTAAATTTTGTTTTGTATTTATCTGCTTAGCAGTCAGTCATGGTTTGAATGTCAATTTTACCCTTTTCATTTGTCAGTTATCTGGCTCTGCAACCCAAACATCAATCCCTTTAGTCTTCTCTCCATATATATATATATGACAAACACAAATTACTAATGACAATCTTTTACATTTCGATTTTTGTTACTTAAAAGTGTTACATATATATTTACAACGAATACATATACATACATACATATGACTAGAGCTTTACCCTTGACTATAATTACAAAATGTTATCTTGAGTGTAAGTATACTTCTCTCAAGAACTTATGAAATGATTTGAATTTGAATTTTCCGAGTTACTGTAGCTGATGTTAACGAACACTTTACACAGTTTTGTTCGTTTTCAAAAAGTCCTTAAGGACTTTTTTAAAAACTTATCGAACTCTTTCTATAACTCGAGTGAAGGAAAGGCAGAGGTTGGCTCCTTATGACAACCCTCGGCCCCCAAAGAGTATGTATGTCTGTCTGTCCGTCTGTCTTTTTGGATTTGATGATGTTGAAGATTTTGACAAGGTGGGTTTATGGTTTATGTTTCAGTGGGTGGGTATGTGAGTAGCGAAAGGATTTCAAGTAGAAGAACGTTTTGTAAATAACAAATCAGGCATTTATAAATGATGTACGTTACATTCTCCGCCTCACTTCCCCCGCCCAAATTTAAAAGGCTTCACATCGATACCAAACCAAACACCATTTGTTTGTTAACTCTTTTCAAATGTTGAGAGGATTGAATGAACCACCTTAGCCCATTATATCCTACAGAATCCTTTTGGAGTAGAGATTTTGACTGTCTGGAGTGTGTGTGTGTCGCAAAAGTATTTTCAATCTAATAAGACATGATTGTAATTAATTAAATTAATTCGTTTCGGTTTTAATACACGAAATGTTTCGTTCTCACACAGGCTAACAAGGAAAGGGACTCGAGACGGCCCTTTTGTATGTTGTCCTGTTTAAGGATAAAAGTTAAGTTCGAAGAGGAGGTAGCAGAGAGTAAGAGTTCGAGGTAGTAGTTTGCTACGTAAATTGACATTGATTGGAAATTTTTGATTGGATTTTTCTCAACATTTGCCTTTGAGAGTTGAAGTTCTCAGTCAGTCAGTCTGTCTGTCCTTTTGGTTTTTGGGAGGGTTTCAGTAGTTGTGGTTGGGTTAAAGAGACAGTTTACATGCCCCACAAATAAATTCTCCAAGAAAATTAATGATGTTGTGTTCCGGTTTGCAGGGAACTTAAATTGAAGAGGAATTTTTAATTTAAGCAAAAATTAAAGCCTACCATAAGGCTTTAAAGGAATAATAAAGTATAATTTTAGGGTTTTGAAAAACAAAGATAACCTTTAACTATTGCCTAGCATAAGGGTTTAAAAAAAAATTAAGCATAATTTTAGGGTTTGAAAGCCAAAGAGGAATTTTAACTTTAAGATAAATATTTTTAAACTTTTCCGCCTTAGTAACCTATGAGATATTCTATGGGGTTTTTAAGGCCTACTTTTAGGCATTTTCCTTAATTAAAATTTATTTATTTTTTTATTTATTTATATGAATAACAATACAAAGTAAATTTATATTCTAAGGTCCAGGGAAAGGCCGAGTTACTAAGACCATAAGGCTGAATTTTGCAGCGACAGACCAGAGCCTCTGGTGGGAATCGAACCCACGACCCCTAAAATCATAGACGAGTACACTACCAACTCGCCTACTGGGGCGCTCTTTAAAATGTATATAAAATCAATTTGAAAAGACATAATGAAAACACTTTCATTTGTCAAATCATTGGAGATCTTCTCCCTAAAACATGAAGCCCACTTTTAGGCTAGATCTCTCCCAGAGTTATTAGAAAGAAATAATGAAAGCACTTTCACGTGTCAAATCATTTGAGATCTTCTCCCTAAAAAAATGAAGCCTGCTTTTAGCCCACATCTCTTCTAGAGGTTTCTAAGACTACTTTTAGTCTGTTTTTCTTATTTTATTTTTAATAGAATCAATTTTGACTATAAGTAACGCAGAAAATTGCCTATGTATAGCAATTAGACTTCTTTTCCCTAAAATATGAAGTCTACTTTTAAACTAAAGCTATACCAATGTTTTGATAGCTTACTTTTAGGATTTTTCCTTAATTTTACTTTAATTTTTTAGCGAAAAAATGCTGACAATTTCATATGACTTGTCATTACAGATCTTCCCTTTAAAATAAGAAGCCTACTATTAGGCTAATTTTATTCCCAACGTTTCTAAAGTCTACTTTTAGACTTTTTGAAGTAGATTTTCCCTTTTTGTCCATTGAATCTACATTTCTTGGTGTAGAATCGAACCCACGACCCCCAAAATCATAGGCGAGTACACTACGAACTCGCCTACTGGGGCGCTCTTTAAAATGTATATAAGATAAATTTGAAAAGACATAATGAAAACACTTTCATTTGTCAAATCATTGGAGATTTTCTCCCTAAAACATGAAGCCCACTTTTAGGCTAGATCTCTTCCAGAGTTATTAGAAAGAAATAATGAAAGCACTTTCACGTGTCAAATCATTTGAGATCTTCTCCCTAAAAATATGAAGCCTACTTTTAGGCTCATTTTATTTCAACATTTTTGAAGCCTACTTTTATACTTTTTTTTAGTAGATTTCCCCCTTTTTTCTCCTTTGAATCTACATTTCTTTGTAGTTTAATTAAAATTATTGACTGTTCAATTTTTTTTCCTGGCATTTTTGAACCTTTTCTTTAAAATTGATACTCTATAACATATGCAACGCCTTCATATTTTTGCTTTCATGCATTATATGCAAATTTCACTATCAGTTTATTCCTCATTCAATTAAAATTCAGATATTTATGGAACACTGAGATGACATAGAGAGTCAGAGAAAATAAGAGCTGGAGCCCGAGAGTGGGTTAAGAAAAATCCCTGGGATTGATTATGATCAGAGTGGTATTGTCAAGCACAAGATAATGATCATCAAGTCCTTTATTGAATTAAAAATCAGACAGCAGACAACACAGAAATCCAGCCAAACCAAGGAGTAGTTGTTGGCTGGAAATTTTGCTGTTGTTGTTGTTGTCATTATGAGTATTTTTCGCTGAGGTTGTTGTCATCGTTATTATCACCATTTAGTGCTTAACAGACACAGGAAGAATCACTGGGTATGCAAAAAACATTGTTCCCATTCATACTTTAAAATTTATGTTTTGGGTACCACACACAGAATCTTACGACGTCTCATCGCCAGCTCCTCCACTACTCCTCTTGAGATTTTCTGATGTGCTTGGCTGAAGGAGAACCAGCATATGTTTAAATTAAAAACCAAAATCAAACTTATATCTTGAATTGCGGGCAGGGGGAGAACGGTGGCTTTCGTCATTGGTATTGAACTAAATAAAGAGTTTTTTCTTATTGATATCAAGAGTTTTTCGGTTTTAAGTTTTTTTTATTTGCAGTTTTTTTTAATGATTTCCTGTGTCCCGAAAAAAAAAACACAAACGCACAAGAGAACAATTGATATCGAACAAACGAAGTTTGCAAAAAACAATCTGCAAATGATTTCTTTATTTTTTCGAGCATTTAATAATTCAATTCGATCGAATTTCAAATACGGTCATAAACAAAGCCCCCAGAGAGAAAAAACAGAAAACAAAGAAAGATGCCACGTTTATTGTTTAACAGGAAATTGAATTAAATTCAAATATTGGCAGACCTGTGAGATGCAAAGAATTGAAAAAGCGTGGGAGTTTTTTTACAGAGACAACTCAAAAACATGAACTTCAAAATTTAAATTGAAGGTCAGGCAAAGAAATTTATTGATTTCTTTAAAGAACATTTAAGTTTTCTACTAGAGCAAGACAGGCTAGCAACTTGAAAGCTTGTGCATGTTCAGTTTTTATCCATTTCCGTTTCCTGTGCAACTCTTCAAGTTTTCCGTTACTTTTCTCTTCTTATGTCGGTTCTCTCTAAATGACAGCAGACAGTTATGAACCACAAGAAAATAGAAAACAAAGAAAAAATAATCCATTTGTAACCAACAATCCTTAAAATTCTCTGCTCCAGGATTCCTAATAGCATAACTGCAGGAGTATACAAGAAAAAAAAAACCCGTAAACCCTTCTGTCTCCGACTCTGGACTTGCAGAAACTCCTTCCTTGCCAGCAAACCCGAGAGTAGTCTTCCTCATAAACTGTCACAATCGTCAGCCACATCATCATCGTTCTTCTCTTACTCGTCCTTTAGGTCCTTAGCCCTTTCCACCTCCTCTTCGCTCGTTCGTTCTTCTTGTTGTTCTAATATTTATTTTCTTGCCTTTTTTCTATAGATTTGTGGCTACAAATACATATGATTTATCTCTGTTTAGATTTGTATTCGACTCCGGTTTCTCGACTTCTCTCATCATCAGCATCATTCCGGTTGGGAGGGAGTTTGGGTTCGGAAGATCCCCAAGAATAAAAAGAAGTTTTCACATCAACAGCAGCAGTAGCTGCAGATATATGGATTTGTTATTATAAATGATACTACTGTATGAGACATATGAACATGCATTAGTGGCAGTTACGGGTCTGCATATGATGCACCACCACTCAAGGATGCAGGACTGATGGAGGAGTAGCAAGAGATGGAATAAAACAAAGAAGTCAAAAACTAAGGAGGAGGAGTAGAGTAGAAGGAATACTCAAAGATGGGAAAGATGATAGGAAATGCATCGAGATTATGATGATGATGATAAAGACTTAAAAGAGGTAAAAAGAGAAAAGAATACGCAGTATGGGAAAATGGCGCCCAACGTGGCAAAATGAAGAAAATAAAAAGTAAAGACAAAAAAATTTAAATATAAAGAAAAAATGCCTGGAGCATTGATGACTGATGGGACTGATTAACCGAAAGATCTAGAGAGATAAATGACAAAGTTTCTCTGTTTTAGGAAATGGCGCCCTGCATAACAAAAAGATAATGAAAATAAAGATCTAAAGACTCCAAAAACTGAAAATGTGAAGAAAAATTCAACGAAACATTGATGATAATAGTGGGACTGATAAAGCTGTAGATCTATGGTGATAAATGACAAATATTCTGAGTTTTATGAAATGGCGCCCAACTTGGTGGGTTAATAAAATTAAAGAGAAAAATATTTCAAATTGCTGATTAGGTTTTGGAGACTCTATTTATAGGCAGATAATTGAACACAGACCTCTTTAAAAAATACCAATAATAACTTTAAACAATATTAGAGATGGCGTCCAACGTGGTGAGGTGGATAAAAATAATTAAAAGCATTTTTGGAATATTTATCTATGCATTGGAGACTAGAGATAAGCATAAAAATAAGTCGTAAGAGGAGTATATGCAAACAAAGTAAAGAATAATATAAGAAATGGCACCCAACGTGGTGAAATGAAAAAAAGTAATGGGAATCGTTTTAGGAAGTTTTATTTATAAAGATTTAGGGAGATCAGAGTTAAGAATAAATATAAATCTTAAGGAAAATATAATAAAAAAGTAAAAATAATAATTTCGGAAATGGCGCCCAACGTGGTGAGGTGGATAAAATAATGAGAAAGATATTAAATAGACTTATTTATGTAGTGGAGACTAAAGATAAGCAGAAAAATAAATCCAAATCCAAATAATTAAAATGCTGCGACTATAATTTAAATTAGTAATGATGAAGGCGCCCAACGTAGTGAGGTGGAAAAAGTTATGAGAAAAATAATGAGAGGAGTTCTTTATGTTTTGGAGACTAGAGATATCCGGAAAAAATAAGTTATAAGGGGAGTTAATAAATAAAAAGATAAAAAAATAATATTGGAAATGGCGCCCGACGTGGTGAGGTGGAAAAAAATAATGTGAAATGTTTATGGACGACTTATTTAGATGTTGAGACATCTACAAAGTAGTTGGTAGACAAAAGTAAGTCGTATGGGAAGTATAGAAATAAAAAACGGAGAATAGTATTGGAAATGGCGCCCAACTCCAAAGACAGATAAAAGGAAGATATTCTAAGTTATCCTACTTCATGACTGCCTTTAAAACTTAATGATTAAGGAACCTATTGTCTCTTCACGGTTAACAATGGAGATAATAATGAAGTTACTCTTGCTGGAGTTTGAAAAAATACGCATCCTCTGATGATTCTGATGGCGGAGGAGGTGAAGGAGGATATGGCATCACCAACTAAAGCCATAGCGGACTCTAAGCTACAATAGGGAGGCAGGATGGTAATGATGTTGTCTAGGTTCCTGTTTAGACTTTTGTTGCTATACAATGTTGTTGGTTTTCTTTTTTCGTTGCATACGTTACGGAGGAAGTTTATTGTCATTTTGAAAGAAAAAAAAACTAACTTGATAAAGACATTGACTTTAGAGAGATTTAATAAAAAAATATATAAACAAGAAATTTAAAACCATTAAAGAAATGACAATAATAGAAAATTTAATACATAAAAAATAAAGCATACTTATGAGGTGATGTAAAAGCAAAGCCTATATTCAAGGAGATATAATCAATAAAAATAACAGACAGTAACAAAAATTCAAATAAATAAAAAGTAAAGTATACTTATGAGATGATGTAAAAGCAAAGCCTATATTCAATGTAATAAGATCAATAAAATAACTCCAAAAAATTCCCTTCGAAGTTTCTTTAACTTAAAACTCCCTGAGACGAAGAACTTCTATTTTATAATATAGAAAAAGTATAGCATACTTTTTGTGGCTTTTACCAGGGAAATTTTTATTTTTTCATAAAATTGTTCTTTAAACAAAAATCTCCCAGGTTTGCCAAACTATTATTAAATAATTTAAAAAAAGGAGGTATACCTTTAGGAGCTCTTTATACATCGAATATTGGCGGGGTTTTTTTAGCATTTATTGAATAATAAATCTCCCAGAGTTAAATATCGTTTAATTTGTTTTAATTGTGTTTTGTTTAATTTTAGTTAAGTATTGCATAGTTTTTGGCGATAATTTTAAGTTAAGAATATGTACGAGTATTAGAAATTATTTAGTAGTAAATCAACTATGTTTTTTACCCCAAAAAATAACTCCTTTGACCTTTGTTCCGCTAACATTAGCAACAAAAACTTGTGAACATTTCCCCCAAAAACTCCCCCCTTTCTCTCTCCCCTCTATTGTCCTCGTGTCATTAACTTTGGCGCGCAAAAATTCAAACTGTTTTGACTGAAACAAAAAAAAATGTTGCAATTTTTTTTCTTGCTTTAACTGACACATGAATGCAACTCATCCCCTTTTAGAAAATGTTACCATTTTCCCGGGAAATGAAATGGAGTGGCCGTATAATGTTATAAACGCGGTTTTCTGTGATCAACACATGTACACAAATATTATTGTTGCTGGGTATGTGCGTTTGAATGTCCACTTTCATATCAATTGCAGGCTTAACCTTCTCTGGAGGTTGTTGTTGTAGTTCCCCACATTTAAATGTTGGGGTAGTGTGGGTGGCAACTCCCCCAACAGCAGCAGAATTTTTATAATGTTCACATTGTCTTCATCAACAACGTCATCATGATTGTGTACACAACATGTTAAAGCTAGAGCTCCTCTCTTTCCCTAGTCTGGCCCCAGGTTTCCTTCTATGACTTCCCCCCGTCCGCCTTCCCCCCTTTCGGGCTTAAATGCGGTATTGTTTTGTGGTTGTAAATGCAACAAAAGCTTTATGGCCATCGTCGTAGTCGTCGTCGTGTTGTTTGTTGTTCATATACGAGTCTTTTGACTGGTTTACATTTTGGCGGTCATTTGCTTATACTCCCAGGCCCGGCGTTAGCCGTATATAAGGAGGAATGGCTTTGTATGGCGGCATATGTGGCCTTAACTGGACGAGAGTGGAGTGGCATGCTGGAGTTTTGATTTTAAAGTGCCGGTGTATCATCATACAGAGAGAAATTTGTGTCAATTGCATGTGTGGCGCGCGTTAACGCATTTCATGTTTTAGTTGAGGGGGGGAGAGTATTCAACAGGAGGGCGTTTTTCACAGGAAAATTTAATTTCGCATTGTTATTGTTGTTTTTGCAAATTTTGTATGCAAATTCTCACGCATTTTTGCAATGAAGTCAAAAACAAAACTTCAAACTCCTGTTGATTTTTCGAGAACAATGACATTGAAAAACTTGGCTCTCGGGAAATGGTGAGGGGGAGGTCCTTCTATTGCCCCATGTTTATTTATGAGATTTTGGCGAGAGATGTTTGATAACATACAGCTTTAGGCTTAATTCGGGGAATTAAGAGGTCACATGAAGTAGACTGGCTAGAAAACGATGAGAGAAGAGTTTAAAGAAAGTCTATCAACAAGTTAATGGCTGACTTCTCACTTCAATTTATTTTTCTACTGAAAGAAAATACTAAAATTCCAACAAGTTCTAAAATTGAGTACTTGGTTAATTTACGCATATAAACTACAAAATCAAAATTTGCGTAAACTCATCAAAAATAAGTAAGAAAATATGCATATTTCATTATAATTAAGATGTACTAAATTTTAGTACTCATGATTTTAAGATGAAAATGGCTGATTCTTTAAATTTACTGAAATATATATGAGAAAGTATGCACATTTCATTACTAAAAAAATAGTACTAAATTTTAGTTCTCACAAATTTAAGCAATAAAATCAGAAAATGTCTTAAACTCACTAAAAATAAGTGAGAAATCACGCATATATCATTATAATTACGACGTACTAAAATTTAGTACACATGATTTTAAGGTGAAAATGGCTGATTTTTTAAATTTAGTGAAATATAAATGTGGAAATATGCACATTTCATTACAATAAAGATGTACTAAATTTTAGCACTCACAAATTTAAGCAATAAAATAAAAAAAGATCTGATACTCACCAAAAATAAGTGAGCAAATATGCTTATTTCATTATAATTACGATGTACTAAATTTTAGTACTCATGATTTTAAGATGAAAATGGCCAATTCTTTAAATTTAGTGAAATATAAATGAGAAAATATTCACTTTTCATTACAAAAAAGATGTACTACATTTTAGAACTCACAAATTTAAGCAGTAAAATCAAAAAATGGTCTAGAACTCGCCAGAAATAAGTGAGACAATATGCATATTTCATTATAATTACTATGTTTTGAATTTTAGTACTCATGATTTTAAGATGAAAATGACTGATTCTTTAAATTTTGTGAAATTGACACCCTATGAACTTATTTAAAAACATTGAAAATCTATAGCACGGGGAGGCATTTAATTTTAATATATTTTTTACTATTAACTAATATTTAATATAGAGTACTCGTTGAGGCACTCAATCAATGTAGATATTCTGAAAACCTTTAGACATTATATTCTACTTTTAGGCAATTTTTTGAACTAAAGCCTATATTCCAGGGATTTCATGAGTGATGATATTTTACTATGAATTAATTTTTGAACTAAAGCCTATATTCCAGGGATTTGTTGAGTAATGATATTTTACTATGAATTAATATTTTATTGAGAGTATCAATTGGAAACTCAAGCAAATTAATTATTTCGAAATTATTTTTTGTTAAGAAATTAAGTCTACTTTTAGGCAATTTTTTCCACTAAAGCCTATATTCCAGGGATTTGTTGAGCGATGATATTTTACTATGAATTAATATTTTATTTAGAGTATAAATTGTTTAGTGATGATTTTTTACTATAAATACATTTTTTATTTGGAGTATTAATTTTAAAATTCTATCAGATTGAACATTCCAAAACTCGTTTTTATTTTTAAAAAAAAAAGTTTACTTTTGGACAATATTTGAACTAAAAGCTGCATTCTGAGAATTGTTTAATGATTATATTTTTTTTAATAAATATTTTATTTAGAGTAGTAATGAAAAAGCTATCAAATTCACTAATTTAACAGTAGTTCTCTTTAATTTAAAAAAAAAAAAAATAGTCAACTTTTAGGTTACTTTTAAAGTAAAGACTATATTCTGAGGATTTGTTGAGTGATGATATTTTGCTATGAATCCGTAAATAATTTAGAATATCAGTTGGAAAAATCAAGCAAATGAATTATTTCGAAATTCTTGAAATGTTAAAAATTAAAGTATATTTTTAGGCAATTTATAGCTGAAGCATATATTAGAGGGATTGTTAAATGATGACATTTTACTATGAATCAATATTGAATTTAGAGTATTATTTGGAAAACTCGAACAAATAAATTCTGAACCTTTTTTATTATTGTTTTTAATTAAAGTCTACTTTTATGTATTTTTATACAAAATGCTATATTCTAGGGATGGTTGAGTGTTGACTTCATTTCTTTATTTTAAATCATTTGCAACATTGTTTTTTCCTGTAATCTTTATATATCTCTTGGTTTCTCTTCCTAATCTTTTTTCTTCGTTTATTTTGGCTAATTAAATAGAATTTCCTCCCGGTTATTTTAGCCGAAACGTCTTTAAATGTCACCCAGAAAAAATCTTTCCAAATGAATTGAGCTAATTTTTCAAGAAAAACACTTTGATGTCAATGCATTTTCTGCCCGGTAGTGTTTGCAATAATATTTTCTAAACCTCAAATTTGTTTAGTGCAAAGACTTTTAATACTTTTAATGAAATTTGTCATTTTTAATAATGTCTTTTTGGTTAGGAAGACTACTGAATTCTCTATCTCTCGCTCTGCCGGTGAAAGACTCAGACAAAAGATCATTAAATTTTAAGCCATTTGATTTGGTGGGACTTTTGCGTATGTAAAATAAAGCATATTGTCTCCAAGTATTAATGTAATTTGCCAACGCATTTTCATATATCTTTAGCACTTCATTTTTTCTTCGTTTTTTTTTTAATTTTTTTCTGAATTTCTTTCTTCTTTGGTTTGTTTACTTTTTTTTTTTTGTTGTGCGTGTGATTTAGTCTGGGTCTGTTTGGCTGTCTTCCTGATTTTGTAGGCCTTTCAGTCCTCTCAGTAGTTGTGGTTGTTACATTTTACTAAATTTAGCTTCGTTTTGCCTGAGTGTCGCGCAAAGCAGCCCTAGCCCCTCCAAAGCAGACGACAGCCCCCAGAACAGTGTTTTATGATGTTAATAATGATGGGTTGCTCGGTTGGTTGACGGTTGTTGGAGATGGCAGTGTTGATGATGCTGATTTTTTTGCATCGATTTTTCCCTATCAAATCCATAATGTCAGGCATTAATTAATTTCGCCGCCGCCTTTCTTTGTATCGCGTAGACTCAGGGAGTTGAGAGCCATTTTTCTGACTCAGAGATGGGGACAACCACGGCCACGACTAACAATTGCGGCAAGTCTCTCCGTCCGTCTGTCTGTCTGTTTGCCACAAATGGCTCATTACTAATAAGAAATGTGAATGTTGAATATGGCTAAGTAGAGTATCGGTGGAATTGTCTGAGTAGCAAAACACAATGAACAATAAAAATCCTTTTGTAAAATCAGCAGAAAAAACTCATAGACTTCTTGCGCTACGAACTGTGTGTGTTCAGCTACTCTGGCCCTGGTTGTTGTTTTAATAAAAATAGTCAAATCATTATTTAAGAATTCTTGATTAATTGGCATTGTCGTTTTATCTATTTTAGTTAGTCTGCTTTATGCTTCTGCTGCAGCAAAGTACATCGCATATATATTTGCAATATTTGCCATAATTATTGCTTTAGTCGCAGTTTTTCTGTTTGTTTTGAGTGCCAACAAATTTTCATTTAGAGGGGATTTTCTTTGCTTGGTTTTGCTATAATTTGTGAAATTGTTTTTATTAGCAAATTTTTGGCTTAATAAAATTTAGTCTATTTTATAGATGAGAATACTTTGTTAAAATGAGTAACAAATTTGAATTTGTATTTAAATTATTTTCCCATTAAAAAATATTACTTTGTTGGTTAGAAATGCAATAAAAATGAAGGAATTTTAAAGCCTATGTTAAGGGGTTTTAAGAAAGGAGATTTAAAGTCTATCTGATAGGAGTCAAATGTTTTGTGGTAAAATGTACAGCATATTTTTAGGAGCCTATGCTACAATGTGTCAACATTTTAAAAAATTCGGTCTTCTTTGAGGAATTTAATTACCGAAAACTATATATAGCCTAGTTTCTAGGAATGATTTTAGAAAAATTCTCATTTCTAGATACAATTTTTTCCCTTTTTTGGACTTTCTTCATCATTTTTATATTTTTGCTGATTACATATCCTTTTGTCTGATTTCTGCGGCAGTAGGTTGTTGTCATTGCTACAGACTTGAGGTTGCATTTTACTTCTTTTTGTGTAATCAACTAACAAAACGAACCATTCATGACATTTGGATGGCAACCAACTGCTGCTTACATGCAATTTTTTATAAAGCTTCAATAGCTCATAAATTATTTTAACACTTAACCAAAAAAGAAACTCCAAAAAAACAACATCAAGCTCCACAATTTGAAGTCTTTTTAAATTCATTCATAATTTTTAAGCTTTTGCAGACATAACAGCCTTGAATTTAAAGTACTATTCCCCTCTGCCAGACCCTGGCACATTGAAAGAAAGAAAAAACATTTAAGGAGTACAAAAATTGGTAACAAAGCAATATTTACTTTTTTTGTTCATATAAAGAAAAGGTGTATAGGGTTTTTTCTCTTGGCCAGAGACTAAGAACCCAGACATAAACGCACCTCTTTCTGGCCTCAAATCAGCTACAAAATTCGCGCTCGCGCCTACACACAATCAAAATGTGATGACGACGACGATGATGATGATGATTTTTGAATGAATTTTGAAATGCTTGACTTTAGTAAGTAAGAAGAAAACTGAACTCAACTCAACTCTGAACATCATTAGTAAGATTTCCAAAGGGGCCGGAGAAAAGGGAAATGCAGAGAAATAAATTGTCAGACAAATAATTGTGGTTTTCAACTACTGTCTGACAAGGTTTCGCAAAAAATAGCCAGGGAAAGGCCAACAAATAAATAAAAAATTATATTTAAAAATTACTTACTGAATTTTGTTATACAAGAGATTATATATAAGTATTTAAAACACAATCCAAAATATTTACCTGCAAAGATAAGAAACAAAAAAAAATTAGTTTAGAATTTTATAAGAATTTTTTTACTTAAAAGTATTACTTTTTATTCTTTTTTCCCCCAAATAATAATATTCTAAAGCACAAAATTTCCGTTTTTAACTCTTCAAATACCAATTAACAACTGTTTGAATGATAAGGCTTTTGAAAAAACAAATTAAATATTTCTTCTTCATTGAGCACCTCACCAAAAAAAAACAAAGAGCAGTCACAACTATTTCAATAAAAAACAAATCCAACAACCCTGAACAAATAAATCTTAACAACAACAAAATCTAATTTATAAAATTATAAACAGAATATTATCAATTCATTTTAAGATAGATATTTTCTTAATTTCAGTATTTATACAGTGTTGTTGGCCGGCCATAAAATGAGTAGCAAAGATATAATTTTTTTCGAAATTTTGTTGTACTAAAAACGCAGATAACGATAAAATCTTATTAATATTCCTCAAAAAAAAAAATTAAAGCAATAAAAAGCTTTCCCTAGCCCTCCTCCCTCCAGCCGCTCAGCCAACAGCAGTTTGATATTTATAAATGTTTTCGAAATTGCTTTTTTTCGTTTTGATATTTACTGAATCATAAATCTTCAAAGATTTCTGGGTAATCACTGAAAGATTGCTGTCTATTGGTTAAGTTTTCTCGCCAACCGCTAAGCAAGTCAAGCAATACACAACTCCCTACCATTATTGAAGATAAGATAAGTTAAAGCCCCCCATTTCTAGCTAAAGGTCTGATACTACTCCTCCTCCTACCTCTCCTTCTCCTTCTCCTTTCCATTATCTTTTTGGGGAAAGGGGAGCAAAAAATATGTATGTATGTGATTGGTTTTATTTGCTTAGTAAAACGAATCATTCTGTATGATTATCTTAAAAAATATGGCTGCTTTTTTGTATGCAATAATACAACAAGAACAGAAAAAATGGAAAAGACAGATAGATAATAAACAAATGAAATGTTTATTTTGTTGTTCTTGTTTTATTTTATTTCTTTAATTGTTAAAAGATAAGGCAGAGCCGTCATAGTAATTGTATTGTGAGTGATATCAGTAAAATGAAATGAAAAGGAAATGATATTGGTCAACCCAAAAAATACATAGATGGATAGATGCTGCCAGAAATGTAAAAAATTCTAATAAAATAAAACAATATATATTGAAAAATCAAAGTCTACTTAAGAAGGCCAACTTTTACGGGGTTTCAAAATCAATAACAGTTCGAGAAACGGCAAGGCAGAAAACGCAAAGAAATTATGATTTAATGATTCACAGCCAAAAAATTTGAGGAGATATATTAAAATTTCACCAAGTTCTAAAATTTAGTACATGGTAAATTCACAAATTTAAACTAGATGATCAAAAATAATCTCAAACTCCTTAAAAATAAGTGAGCAAATATGCTTATTTCATTATAATTCAGATGTACTAAATTTTAGTAGTCATGATTTTAAAGTGAAAAGGACTGATTCTTTAAATTTACTAAAATAGAAGTGAGAAAATATACATATTTTATGGAAAATCAAGATGCACTAAATTTTAGTACTCACAAATTTAAGCAATAAAATCAAAAATTGTCTGAAACTCATCAAAATAAGTGAGAAAATATACATGTTTCATTATAATTAAGATGTACTAAATTTTAGTACTCATATTTCTTTAGAACTAAGATGTACTAAATTTTAGTAGTCATGAATTTAAGATGAAAATCAAAAGATTTTTACCCCCAATACACCAACCCCAATAAATTTAAATAAAACATAGTCATATTTTATCAAAATTTAAGTGTACTAAATTTTAGTACTACTGACTTTAACTTTAATATCTTAATGCCCTAATTTTCAAATATTTTTTAAATTTAATTCAAGACTAATTCTAAAATCAAAAATTCTGATAACCACGAAATTTATAATTGAATAAATATGATTTTTTTTAAAAAAAAATGTGTACTAAAATTTAGTACTCATGTTCTAAAGTTTATTACATGCCGGAATTTAAATGTAAAGCAGATATATAAGAAGTTTCTTTAAACTATTTTACATGTGTTCAACGACAAATGAGTTTTGCTTAACAGAAAATCGTTGAATTGCAATCCAATTTGAATACATATTTTTAATTTCGAGTTTATTTCTTAATTATAATTTTCCTCATTTTTAGTTGTATGTATTTTATTTTCCCAATTTATGTCTGTATTTCTTTATTTGGCTATGTAAGAGTATGTATGTATGTATTTTTATCTTTGGTTTTTGTTCCTCTGTTAGGAGCCATGTAATAAATTCCCATTTTTACCACTCCTTCTTGAGTATGCTGCGAATCCTGTCGCAAGTTTTTTGTCGTGTGATGTTTTTTTCAGTTCCTTTCAGTTTATACTTTATTATTGCCAACAACCAGCTATTCTTTTATGTGTATGTTGGGGGGGTTTTCTTTTTGTTGATTCTGCAGCTGCTGGTGCTCCTGCTGCTGCCTGCCTGCCATTCGTCCAATCGAATTCAATTGACTCTCAATGTGCTCCTCTCTGTTCGACTTGAACGTCTATGTACCACCCAAATAAGCAAGAAAAAATAACGTAAAATAAAACGAATTTTTATATTCCTTTTTCCTATACTTTGACACTCGATGTACCGCGGCGCTCCAACCCAAAAAAAAGGAATTGCTAACGAACGAACGAATGAAGGGAGTCCTTATGCCAAAGGCATAAAGGACTTGGGTTGTATATAATCGAAAAAACATCCAATGAATCCAATGCAAAATGGGACTTTTCCCCTGTGAAAGGGAAGGGGGTGGGGGAGGCAGAAGGTATATATTTTATTATTTTTTTGCTATATACAATTGGTGAAAAATGTTTTTTCTCCCTTAAGATGGAACGTTAATACCCGAGTGGGTATTGAATTCCCGTTCACCCGGTGTACGTTTTTTTTTCTTATGCTTTCAGAGCTTTCCTTAAGCATATAAATTTTTGTTTTGTAGCTGTGGGGGTGGTGGGCGTTTGGAGACACATTTTACCACATTTCAACACCATTAAGAAACCTTCTTACCAATAATGACATTTCTCCCCGGCTTTGCTCGTTATCCTGCCACCATTTTTTCTCCAAAAAAGAAAACCTCCCTCTTTGCATTCCCTCTATTCCTTCAGCTTCTAAGATGGGAAAAGGGAGAGTGGTGATTTTTATTTTCCCCCCACTTTTTATATATATACCTACGTTCGTACATATATTTATTGAATTTTTATAAGTAATAAGAGAAAAAAGAAAAGCATTGCTTTCTTTTATTTGTGATTTTTTTTCGGAATCCTTATTTCTCGATGGCGGCAATGTTGTTGTTGTCCTTTGGCATTCATTCTCCTATAGACGAAGCTCTATCGCAGGCGCTTTGCTGGGGAAAAAACTCTCAATTTTTCGGCTAGAACTCATATACTCACTCTCTTTTTCTCTTATGGTCGTTAACTTTTCTTTTTTCCGTTCGCCTGTGTGTTTTTTTCCTGCTGTGTGAGGAAAATCTTTTTTATATATACATACGTACATATATATAGACACATGTACACACTCAAACGTATTGGTGATATATTTGTAAATGCCCTTTTACATCCATCCAACCATCCTTCCAAACACACACACACAGAGACACATCGAGACACACACTCAAACGCCTAAAGTTATACTCTTGAAAGCGTCATCCCCCTGTGTAGGGTAAGAGCTGTGTGTCCTGTGTCGTCGTCCTGTGTGCGAGTGTGTGAATATGATGTGAGCCTGTATTTGTAAGCATATATAGTCAACATTGATTACGATTGGGAATCCATCTATAAAACTCTATACCCGTTGGGTGTGTATGAAAACCCAGCTCACATCAGTTCAGTTCAGTGCTGAACCGAAAAAGGATATGTATAAAAACTTCATACATTTTACTGGCTTCTGCCCCCACTAGCCCCCCCAGCCTCGTCCTTACTCCACACTTTTAGTACATATATGTATGTATATATAAATGTCGGTACATATATATAAATGACATTAACTTAATACAACCCAGAGTACCACCTACTTTTTCTGATGTTGTGCTCGGTGTTCGTTCATTCGTTTTGTATGGATTTTTTTCCAGTTTTCTTTTTTTCTTCGAATTTTTTTTCTCTTGTGGAAAAAGTATTTTACTTTATGTGATTTTTCTTTTTCTCTGTTTGTTTGGCTGTGTGAGTGTGTGTAAGCCATAGAATTTTCCTTTTTTGCCTTGATTGTCTTTATTTGCTTGAGTGAAGAGGGCTTCACTTGAACACAACGCCAACATGAAAAAAAAAGAATAAAACTCACACTGAAGAGTAGCGTATGTAATAATAAAAAAAGTATTTTAGCATTTTTCTTATTTAGTATTTGAATTGCATGAACAAATACACATATATACCCGGACAAAAAGATAGATAGATGGATAGATAGATATTTTTCTCATACAAAGTATAGTATACATTTAGGTGCTCTTCAATAAAACCCCGTTTGCACCTTTAAATGCTAACACCCAAATCAAAAGAAAAAGAATTTAGGGAAACTAAAAATGTTTTTCAACCAAAGAAAAATTGTTCTTAAAACCTAAAAGTAGGCAACACATTTTAAACTTAAACCCCAAAAGGTAGGCAATAAATTCAGATTATTTAATTTGTTAACTTTCTATATTTATTTTAAAACATAAATCGATTTAAACCCTAAAAAATGTCACTATAATTTAAATTTTATAGTACCCAAAATTAGGCAATATAATTATTTTTAAACTTTTTTATTAATTTCCCCTACAGCAGTAGTGGTTTTAATAAAAATTGTCTTTTTCTTTAAGAATTGCAACGAAAACAAACAAATTTGGCGCGGTACTACAAGAAATTAAATGAAAATTGTATTATACAGTGACTCAAAATTTAAGAACATACAAAAATGTTTATATTATGATGTTTTCTGGTTTTTTGTTTAAAAAAACTGATCTAACTAATGTTTTTGAGTTGTACTAAATTTTAGTACATGACTAAATTGTACTATTTTGCATATTTTATATTCTTTGTTTCAAATAACATGTTTAAATGAAGTTTTTTAGTTGTACTAAATTTTAGTACATAACTAAATTGCAGTAAAATTGTGATTTGTAAATAATTTTTGATTCACTGAAGGCTTAGATTTAAAATTGTGCGTGTAGCACAACTTAGTACACTTTGAATTCCTCATATATAAACAAATTAGTATGCTGGGGATTGCATGCAAATGGTGCTTAATAGCGTTACTAAATTTCAGAACATATACAAATCTTAAATGTTAAGGTGTTTTTTACTCAAGAATCATGTGGAAATTAAGTTTTTTGTTGTTTATGAGTGGTACTAAGTTTTAGAACATAGTTTAATTGTCCTAAGATTATTGTTTTAAAACAATTTTCATATAATTTTTTGCATAAAATTAATTTTGTCTCTGTACTATAATTTAGTACATCTTTAATTGCTAAGTTATGCTGAAATTTATTTTCTTTGTTTATGCATAAGAAAGAAAATAAAGGTTTTGTGTAGTACTAAATTTTAGTACATATTTAAATTGTTGTAAAATTAGTATTTTTAAAACAAATTTCAATTAACTCCTGGTCTAGATTAAAATTTTAGCTTGTACTAAATTTTAGTACATGTTTAAAATGAACCAATTTTGTTATTTATTAAATCACCTTTTTGTTGTTTTAGTTGCGGTTAAATCTTGAGCTGTACTATTTAGTACTTCTTATATTTAAGCATATTTATTATGCGTCTGTGTTTCATTTGTATGTAAACTTGTTTTTTTATATAAAATATCTATAGTTTTCTTGTTTTGCCATTTCGTCTAATTGAAGTTTCTTTTATACCGTCTCTTTTCTCCTATAGCATAAACCAATTTTAATCAAACGTCATTTCGTTTGCATTTTTTTTCTGTGCCTTTTCAAATAAAAATTTTCCAACAGAAAAATGACATTTCCATATAATAACCATGTCAATCATGAATTTATTTCACATACACACATGGTGTATGGCTCTGTTCGGTCGTCTGTCTTGCTTGCTTGGTATTTGGCATACCCAGATGGGAACATGCATATGCAGGAACGATGTCCTTTCATACACACTAACTACTAATAGTTAGTAATCTTTACAGCAGAACACTGAGTACAACCTTTCTGCCCAGCCAGTCATCCATCCATCCATCGAACCATTTCGTTGGTACGTCCACATCCCAAACAATTCATTCATTCCTTTAAGCCCCCTCCCTCCCCCCTCTCTTGGATAATGGATGGATAACCCATCCCAGGTTTGATTTTATGTCTTTCGTCTTTCACACATGCAGAGGAGAGTACCTATAGTCATACATACATATGCACAGATGTATGTACATGTGACGTTCGTTATTTTCCTCTATGTACCACCTTGTAAAAATCTATATGTCTGTCTGTCTGTCGGTCTGTATATAAGCCATAAAACGTAAAATACTATGGCAGTTGTGTTCTGCCCTTGTTGTTGTTGCTTGGGTGAGCTGCTGCTCAATGTCCCGCAGTCAATAACATCCAATCAGGTTTGTTAAAAATCTATCTATGTACTAAAAGAAATGAACGAAAAAAAACCATTGAGCTACAATCAAATACCCACACGCACACACATAGATACACACACGGACAGTTGGTGAGACGACGTAGCCGCACATTGACTCTTTGGGTATATTATATGGGACCGTTAAATTGTATGAGAGGAGCTGAGTGGTTGGGTTGATAGTGTGCGTGTGTAATGCATTTTTGCTCAAATGGTTTGTGGCTGTGCTGCCGTTGTTGTTGTCTGCCATCTAAAGTGGATGACTGGCTGGCTTTACTCTGGGAGGGTATGAACTCAGTAGATTGGTTTTTGCTGCTGCCGTTGTTGTTGTTGCTTGTGCACATAGTACGGTAAACACCGCAGCACACAGGAGGAGGCAGACACATAAACACACATACACACACACACTCGTATTTAGTGTTGTGTGAACGACGTCGTTTTATCGAACATACATCGAATTGAACATTTTGAGTAGATGAATGTCGTCGGTACTTTGCTCTTCTCTGTCTCCTCTGTTAGGTGCCCCAGCACAACAAAACTCTCTGTTTGCTTTTCCTACAAAAGAAACTCTGAGCATGAGAATCTTTTGCATTTGCCCAAGTATTGGTAAAATGTCAATATGGTTTGCAAAAGCAGAGTTGCACTCCAAACGACATTTTATGCGTCGTCGTTCCCCCCATAAAAAGCATAGCTGCTGCTGCTGCAGCAAAAAAATTATCACACAAACCCAATCATCATCATCAGCGGTGCTCTCTCATTTATTAGTAAGCTTCATTTCATTTTAGCAAAACGAGAAAAAAATACGCACACACACTCTCGAACTCAAACTCTCTTTCTCTCAATCATCAGTTGGACAACGACAACAACAATAATAAATAAACCTTAATATATTGAATTGAGTAGAAAAATAAATTACAACAACACGGCAGGCGAAAGGAAACTCTCTTTTGCTCTTTGAGTGCAATACATACTCTCGTGATAAGAGCGGAGAGCAAAACATTGAGCAGACATTGATTGAACAGTTGCATTTAAAGGTAGTAACTACAAAAGTAGTTAATACCTTTTTTCTTTGGCTTGGGATGACAATAAAAAAGTGAAGAGGAAAAGCCGACGGGATTTGGAAAATCAGTAAGTGGAAAGAAAGGTGGAAATATGAAAGCGACAAAAAATTTCAAGATGAAAAACAAAATAAATTTAAAAATTAACATAAAAAATTTATAAAAATTTGTAATCAAATTGATTAGTCATATTTTAAATTTACCAAATAGATGACAGTTTACGTCTGTTCTAGTCTAGCTACTTAATTTAAGGCAGTATCGCCTTTTTTTATCAGACACTTTTAATGGCCCATAAAATAAGGATATTTAAAAAAATTACCTAGGTAATTTATGAAACTGCGTCAAAATCATATTTTATAGTGGTACATAATTTGATACATGTTTAGAATTTAGTAAAATCATGAATATTTCCCAAATTTTTGCTTTTTCTTGGCTAAGATTGGCTTTTAGACATGTACTAAACTTTAGAACATGTTAAATTTCTTAGATTTATTCATATTTCTGCTTGTTATTAAAGAATTGTGAAATAAACGAAGTTTAAGAGTTGTACTAAATTTTAGAACATACTTAAAATGAAGCAATTTAGTCATTTTGAAGCAATTCTCAGTTTGCTCTTGGTTCAATTATGAATTTATAATTGTTCTAAAATTTAGTACTTAACAAAATCAGAAAAGTTGAAGAAATACTTAATGTTTGTTACAGAAAATATATTTTTTCAAAATTTTTTTTTCATTAGTAACATTTTTATTTTCGGCTGTAGTTTATTTAAGTGCATAATATATTTCTTTGTTTTAATCCAACTTCGCCTTGTTTTTAAGAATTGTGGGATATACCTCTATTCTAAACTATGCTAAGTGCAAAAAGGTAGGTTTTCAAGTCAAATGATCAAAGTTTGCTTTTTTTAATTTGTGTGGAATTCCTTTGTAATGGAAATCGAATAATCTGTACAGTTTTGTGAATAAATTTTGATTGGGTTGACGGATAAACACCAACATTTGACTGATTATAATTATGAATATTTAGAAGTTAAAAATGGAATCTCCCTAAATACATACTAAGTCCACTCAGCATGTTTTAGAATGGAGGTATCGATATTGATTTGTAAAAAAATGTAGTACATTTTTACATAATAAATAAAGGTAATTACAAAAATATATATTTTTTTAAGAAATTTTAATTGTTTTTCGTGGATAAAGTCTGATTTTTCTCTTGTACTAAATTTAAGTACATAATATATTACTAGTTTTAATCATATTTCGCTTTGTTATTTAAGAATATTGATAAATATTAGGTTTTTGAGTTGTACTAAATTTTAGTACAGTTATAAAATGCGGCAAACAAACAAATTTCCGATTGAATTAGGTTTAGATTTTAAATTCTGACTGTTCTAAACTATAGTATCTAATAAGATCTCAATATTTTAGAAATTTATTTGTGATAATTTCGATAAATTTATATCAAATTTACATATTTTCCATGGCTAAATCTTAAGCATATGCCAAATCTGTTACATTTTTATCAAATTTCTTTATTTTACTAAAAATTATAAATTAGCTGAAGTTTTGATGGTGTACTAATTTTTAGCACTTGTTTACAATAGTGGTAAAAATTGTATTTCTTTATTTTACTAAAATATTATAAATAAGCTGAAGTTTTGATGGTGTACTAATTTTTAGCACTTGTTTACAATGGAGTGCATTTATAATCTTTCACTAAATTTCAGCTTGTTTTTGGTTTAGATATCAATTTTTATTTGTTCCTAAATTTAGTAAATAATAAAATTGTCATATTTTATGAAATTTAGTATGGTCATTTCTGAATTTAAATAAAATAAAATTTTTTCTAATTGTACTAAAATTGAGTACATCCGTAGAATGAAGCAAATTTCTGATTTTCTTAATTTATATTTCAAAATGTGATTGCTTTAATATTTAGTACATTTTGTAATTTCATTATTTAATAAAATTAATACTTTTTCATTTATGAAAATGTCGAATTAATAATTTTCCTTCAATTAGGTGGAGCTCTTATTGATTTCACGTACATATAGAGAGGGGTCGTTTCTATCGGAGTCGTCGCCGTCATTTTGTTATATCGATTACGATAGCAGTACTAATAATAAACTCTCCCAGCAATATGTAGGTATGGTTTTCAAATTCTCTTGTTGTTGTTGCTGTTGCTTAATGGGGGGACGGGATTCGGATGCCAATGCCTTTTGCGCAACGCATTCATCTGACATATTTCCAATATCATTGGTCGATAAATACGTATGCGAATAAAAACAACAACGTTGATGATGATGATGGCAACGACTACGGCAAAGGCAGCCGAGACATGGACCACACGCACACTCGCATATATAGAGTAGCCCCCCAAACGAAAACATACATCCATGTACTGTATATATATGTATGTATGTATATTCGTATGTGTGTGGGGAATACATGTTCTGCTCCATGTGTATGAACCCTGGAAGATGTTGTAGCCGATGGATGGATGTTGTACATTGAAGATCCCTATGCAACCAATATCAACCCGACCAAGTTTACTCCCTGCAACTCAATAAATTACTATGAAAAAGGACTCAAAGCTATTTTTTTCTTTCTTTTTACAAAAGAGTACGATAGGTAGGTACCTTTTGGGGGCAACTCTGGGGGTACGAGTCAGAGGTATACAAGGTAGAGAAGACCAAAAAGAGGAGGAGTACCTTAGGATTGGAAAATTTATATATGAAAACAAAGTAGAATGAAAAAAAAAAATGAAAATGAAACCGAAAAACTATTGGATTTTTTCTGTGAGTAACATTGAAACGACGAATACATATTGATAGCAACGCTGCAGAATGCACAAACCCCTTAAAAAAGTAGTAGATAGATAGGTATGTATACAAAAGGTATGCTGGGAAGGAGTAGAGCAGTGGAGGGGCAGGGACAGTGAGTTTACAACAACTATTTTTGTCAGCCAGTGTTTTATGTGCATTTTTTGCAACAACCTCAACCTTCAATGTTACAACAACAGCATAGAAAGAAGGTTGCCACCTAGAAATGGTTTAAGGCGCGACTATTACTTTTTTGCCAACACTGAAATTCTATAAAAAAATAGACGTTGAAAGGGGGGGGGGGGAGGTTTGAAAATCACCATTCTTTCAATTGATGGGGGAATGGGGACAAATGGCTGCCGGGCGGGTGGTTTGTCTATCTTTGTTCGTTCGTTTATCTGTCTCTGAGTGGGAAAAAAAATCCTACTCCAAATAATAGCTTTTAGTTTTTTTCTTCTTTCCTACGCTTCTTTTTTCAATGCTGCAACATTTTTTCCCGACTTTCCTTCAACGCCAGGCATCATCAACAGCAGCAGCAGCGGCAGGATGGAGGATAACGTAGGAGCTGATGATTGTGTATTTTGTTTTCCGTCTCTTCCACTCGCATGCGGTGGAAATTTTATTAATGTCTTCTATTTAGTAGGGATGGCTATTGAATAAAAAGGAAAGCTAAAAATCCCCCTTAGCTTCAGGAGCAGAAGGAGGAGGACTCTACATCAAGTAGAAGAAAATATCCCAACAAAAACTGTATACATATCTCCTGTAGGGATATAAGATGGGAAAGCAAATGATAGCAAAAGAAATATACAAGAAACTCAGAGGAAAAAAATTGTAATCATTTTATTGGAAATACTAAAGAATCCGAAAAAATCACACACACATAGCCAACAACAGGCAAATCCCTATGTACTATCTAGACCAAAATAAAAAAAGAAAGGAAGAAAAAATAACGAATTTATTCTTCGTATATAAATGAAAACATAGATAAAACTTGAAATGAAAAAAAAAAACAAAAAAGATTGGAAAATGAAAAATAGTACAAGCCAATCCAGTCAAGCCGGGCAGCCAGGCAGAAGCCAGTATGTATTTGGCAATATTTGTAAAAAAAGGAAATTGTACATAAAGTACAAAAAAATATGAAAAGAGGGGGGAAACAGGCAGGGAAAAGACTGAAGATGAACGGTGTTCTATAAGAAAATTATAATTTGAAATGTAATAAGTTTTTCCCAAAGATTATTATATGCCAACCAACCAAGCATCCGACCAACCAACCAACCAAAAAAAAACGAAGTAAAGAAAACACTCTTGAAAACTCCCATAAAAATGATGAATATCAAATATAAACGTCATAGAAAATAAATAGAGAGATAGAGAGAGCGAAAAGGAACTAAGACTAGATGCAAGAAACAAAATGAGAAAAGTTTCTTAAAAGATTTGATTAAATGTTGATGATTGCTAAAGATTAACTTAAATAAATCAAAGCAATAGGAAATGGAAACTTTCTAAATAAATATTATAAGGAAAAAAACAAGGAAATGTATAACAAGAAATCAAATTTTGCCTACTTTTCATTTAGTTTCCCATAATTCTCCATTTTTTCTTAGCATTTAAAAATTATGGGATTTTGGGGATTTTTCCAAAAATTTTGGGAATTTAATTATTTTCTTTCTAACTTCAAATTATGTGATAAAAACATGACAAATTAAATTGTAGCATATTTACATGCAGAAATAGGCAAATATGAATTCTGGGATTTTGGGGATTTTTATAATAATATTGGAAATTTACTGTTTTTTCTTTCAAATCTTAAATTATGTGATAAAAACATGAATTCTAATGTTTTTATTTAAATTTGGCTATTTTAATAATTTTTTAAATTTCTGGGATTTTGGGAGTTAGCTTCTTAAAAGATTTGATTAAATGTTGATGATTGCTAAAGATGAACTTAAATAAATCAAAGCAATAGGAAATTGAATCTTTCTAAAGATATATTATAAGGCAAAAAATACGAAAATGTATAACAAGAAATCAAATGTTGCATACTTTTCATTTATTTTTCCATAATTTACCATTTTTTGTTAGTATTTAAAATTATGGAATTTTGGGGATTTTTATAAAATTTTTGGGAATTTAATTATTTTCTATCTAACTTCAAATTATGTGATAAAAACATGACAAATTAAATTGTAGCATATTTCCATAGACAATTTGGCGTTTTTTTCTTAGAATATGAATTCTGGGATTTTGGGAATTTTTTTTAAAAAAAAGTGGAAATTTAAGGTTTTTTTCTAATGATTGTTGTATACATTTTATAAAATTTTTTTATAAATTTTCTTTATTCAGTTTTTCCAATTTCTGGGATTTTTAGAAAACACATGGGGGAATTAATGTTTTGATAAATATTTTAAAGAAACTTGTATTTATATTTGTATAGTTTGTAGGATTTTTATAAATTTTTATTTTCGATTTTTTTGTATATTTTTCAATCCCAGCGACTCTGGTATTTTTGGGGGGAATGTTAGGAATTCGTTAATTGTTATAAACTCTGAAAACAAATTTTCAGGGTTTTATTTAGAAACATTTTGGATATTTATAAAATTTAACAAAATTTAATAAAAATTGTGTATATTTTTTTGGTTAATTTCTTTTTGTCAAATTGCCTATAAAATATTTTTATATTTCATATGTTTATTGATATTATATTTTCTCAATAATAAAAGTGTTTATTTTTTCTTTTTAATCTTTGTAAATCTTAAGAAATCCCCTTTTTTGTTAATCCCCGGCACCAAAACAAATGTCGATCATATATCTTTGTTTTTTATACTTTAGGGATGATGATCTTGAAGGCCTGTGATATTGTTTCCCCCCTTTTTTCAGATAAATTTTTCATTGACTAAAACTTGTTTTGAAAACTAAAAGGAAAATTCTTTCCACTAAATGATTTAATTACTCCAAGAGAGTCGGGGAGGAAGGGAAAGCAGGAACATGTACTATGATGTTGTCTTTGGGGTTTTTATGGCCTCAGCTAATAATGAGGCATAAGTAGTCATAATATTAGGCTCTTCATCAAACACAACAAACAAATGCGGGCTGATGGCACTTCCCCAGCAATATTACCGGGGGAAAAAAGGAAATGCATGTTCGATCCTATAGTTGTTCGCGTTGTTGTTGCAAGACTCTTAAGTTAAAGTACAGCGGCAGATCATCGTCTGACTCTCTAAGGCAGACGAGTGTGGTGTGCATTGGTGTGTAGTGTAGGGTCGGTTAGGGTAAGACTTAATTTTGATTTATGGGCACGCCCGCGCATTTTATGCCGATGACAATTTTTTTCCTTTCTTTCTTTTTATGTAGTGATGTTTTTAGCTCTAGTCTCACTTAATGTGTTACTTTTCTTGAGTGTTAAGGAATTTATTTAAATTTCAATTTAAGGGATATTTAAATAAAAACCATGTCGATCTTAGTTTAATGATTAATAAAAAATCTCTCTCTAAGAGTCTACGTCTAAAACAACAGCTGTTGAATATTTTTCGATTTGAACTGAAGTTGTGTTTGAAAACGACGAAAATAAAACAGAAGCCTACAAAAGAGGAAGTCTAGTCAATTTTAATTTAAATTTCCGTTTTTAAAGTTAAGCCTACATAAAAATAAAAATTCATTACACTCTGTGGCCCCCCCTTCCCAAACCAATGACATTCACATGATATGAGCCGAGTTACGAACCCCCCTAGTTTTTCATACGAAACTCTCCACTAAAACAAAATTCAGTTTGAAAACTTTGATTTTTTATGATGATCTTAACATGTTTTAATGGAATTGATGGTTGGAGGTTGTGGCTCTGGTGGCATAGTTGCTGGCAGGCAGGGAAAAACAAGAAGCTGCTGCTCCGATTGATGATTTTGCTGAGTCTGTGATGCTAGTGAGTGAGGCTACTGGTTGTTGTCGTTGCTGCAGCAGCAGCGGTTGTGTGTTAACGATGATTTAATTCAATTGTTCAACTTCCGTTGGAATATTTCTGCATCAATCGAATTCAATTATCTTGATTTTGTTATACAGAGCCACAGATTTAATATTATTATTTATTTAAAGCAATTGATTATCATGCGGTCTGACACTCTAGCCGCTCTGCTGTAGCTGTAGTAGTGCAGTAGTATGCCAAACGCAAATGATCGTTTCGAACGAATCGACCGCATGAAAATCAAGCTCTCATCATCCTCAAATTCATGACGATGTGATGTTGATCAGTGTCAGCAGCATCTTTAAATCATTCACTTAGTGTGAGAGTCGATATAGTCAATTCGTTGTTATACTTATATGTTGTATTACAAACATAGTATATTCAGTGGGTATCCATTATACACAAAAAAAGCATTAACTGCGTAAAAAGTAAATTAAACCGGATGTATGATGTAGTCTGCACTATGCTGGTTTTTTTTTACAGTCAAGCAAACAAATGTAAACTCATATTAGACAATAAATTTTGATGATTGCATTTGATTTATCTTAGATTAGAAAGAAAGACAATAAAAACTGTAGGAAATCAAAAGAAAATCACTTCAAAATTCCAGCAAAAAAGAAATTTTAAATTCCTAATTTTTTTTGAAAAAATCCCAAAATTCCAGAAATCCCAGAACTAATAAAAAGTTTGATAATTGGTCTAAATTAACAAAAAAAAACAGGCAAAATGAAGAAAAATAATAAATTCTCTATAAAATATAAGAAAATATTCAATGCGACGAATTTTCTTTAAATTCCTCAAGAAATCCCTAAATCCCAGAAATTAAAACCGATCTGTAAAACTGTAAAAAATTCTAAATTCCAAAAAATTCGAGAAAAATCCCAATTTCCCAATAAAAATCCCAGAAATATTGCTAAAATCCCTAAAATTTTCCAAAAAAATCCCAAAAACTCCGAAATTAGTCTAATTGAAGAAAAATATATAAATACTTATTCAAATATTACAGAATATTAGCTTCCACAACTTTTTCCAAAATTCCCAAAATGTTTCTAAAACTCCTAAAATCTCAGAGATTAAGAAAAAGTTATAAAATTAGTCTAATTGAAGAAAGATATAAAAAGTTTTAATAAAATATGAATTTCCAAAATTGAACGAAAGAAATATCTAAAAAAGATAGTCAATAAAATGTCACAGAATATTAATTATCACAACTTTTTCATAAACTCCCAAAATTTTTCCAAAAACTGCAAAAATGCAAAAATCTCAGAAATTAAGAAAATACTGGAAAGTTGTTGTAAAGTATTATAAAAAGTTCTTTAAAATATAATACAACATGTGAATTCCAGAAATTTTGACTAAACTCCTAAAAATTTTCACAAAAAATCCCAAAATCCCAGAAATTAAGAAAATACAGGAAAACTGTTTAAAGTAACAGGATTTGAAGAAAAATATATTTTATTTCATAAATATGACAAAATTTGAATTCTCAGAACTTTTTTTTCTCAAATTACCAAGATTACTAATTTTTAAAATATATTACCGAAACTGTAATTAAATTCCAAAAATGCAATCGACATGAATGACAGTGATATAATTTTTTTTTATTTCCCAGTTTATTCCCCCATTACGTTTCTTTGTAGTAATCAAAATTACTTTTCTTAGATTTCTGCTTTAAATTTTGCCTAACTTTTCTTCGTTAATTCAATTCAAAATCTTTAAGCCTTTTTTCTGTGTTCACCTACATTTTGCCCCTCAAAGCTTAAGCTTTAGAGTCACGAGACAAACAAATTAATTTCTTTATTAAAATATAAATACTCTTTCCCCCCGCCAAACATTTCTCTAATCTCGAACTCTCTCACTCGAACAGTTCCTCAGTATATACTGTATATATATAGTATATAAATATGAGTCGCCTAAATGTATGCTAAAGTTTGTTGACTTGTCTTTTATAGAGCCTGTTTGTTTACTTTAAAAATTTTCTAGAATTATAAATGAAAGTGTTTGTGGCGCAGGAGAAAAACGAGGAGGAGAAGAATATTTTGACTGTGTTCGTTTGTTCTTTAAGCATTTACACAATTCCTAACCATAGACAACAAATTTTGACTTCCTCCAAAATCAAAAATCCTGCTACGTCTGTCTCCCCCCGGCCCCTCCTATGCTCATTTGAATGTAGAGTATATATATAGAGAGAGAGTAGTTTCACATATATATTTCCTGTGTTTCTAAATTCTAAGAAAATGTTGCCGTTGTTGTTGTTGTGATTCTAAAACACAAAAAACCACCTCCAGACCATGTACAAAACCAAAAAAAAAAATCAACTTAAATACAACAAAATTAAGCTTTCCAACGCCCTCTGCTGTGTTTATGGCTTACACAAGTCCTCCCAGTTAGAATTGCTAACACCGCCACTACAACTAAGGTTGGGGTAAAAGAAGGGGTTAGATCCTTGGGCCGCCGCCGACGACAACGACGCCTTCGTATTGCAAATTAGTAGCAGGAGGCAAGCCAAAGCAAGGCGAGCAACTTAAAGTTGGCAAAAACAAGGAACGTAACACATAGAAGGTAGTCGTCGTCGTAGTAGTAGTAGTGACGAGGCTGAAGCTGTTGACGATGATGATGATGTTGAGGAGGTTGATCACCATGCTGCTGCCGCTGCTGATGATGATGAGGATGACGACAAAGTCTACATACATCTACTATACTCTATATAGACTAACATTTATTCATTCATTAAAGTATGATACAACCCAGAATGTGGTAGCAGGAGCCCGAGAAGCACAGGCTGGCACAGAGTCAGGCAGCACTGGTTTCTTTTGTGAATTAAAAAAGGGGAAAATATTTTTGCTTTCTTTCAGACTCTTTTCAGACGGAAGGACAGACATCATCAGCAACAGACAAAAACATAACTATACTACAACTACATACAATAATAACAGGCAGAAGCAGCAGCAACACCCAGGACCCACCAACAACAACACCAGCAGCAAAGACAACAACCCTGGCTAAGAACATGAGCAGTATTATGAATACATAGACTTAAAGTGGCTTTACCACGTCTTGGACGTTTGTACTTTTTTTTTAAAAAAAACAGGAAAAATACAAAATTTTTCTCTGCCAGCCAGAGACTACTACTACTACACAACACTCTGAGGTTGTTTTCCATTTGTTGTTTCAACATGAGCAGCTTACTTTAATTTCACTTTTTTCCCCGGCATTCAACAGCCACCGTGAAGCACCCAAGTGTTTGTCTCTCGGTGTCCGTCCGTCCGTCTGTCTGTCTGGCAGCTTTTCACACAATTTTCCTGCATGTTGTAGTAGCATAGTCTGTGTAAAAGTATGATTTTAACTCGTTTAATAACCCAAGCAGCAAAAACACACAAAATGCTGCCCTCATCGGCAGCAGCAGCAGCCGCCGCCGCAACATTTTGTAGTTAGACAAAAACCCTGATGTCCTTGAGCTTAAATAACAATAATAATAATAATAATGATGAAAACAGGCAAAAACCAAACAAACCTCAGGTTTGCTGCAAAACAATTTAAGGAAGTTTAAATTAAAATTTAATCACAAAAAAATCTTAAGGAATTTAGGGCCTGTTTCTGTAACTTATTTTCGTTCGTTTACGGAGAACGATCAAAAATCTCTCACTATTACTTGAATTCTATAAAACGCAGGTTAAAAATATTTTAGGTACGAGCTCTTTACGTGCTTTTCTATAGACACACCGAATTATAAACTGCTGTGACTTATAGATTTCTCGGAATAATTGAGTGATTTTTGATCGTTCGCCGTAGACGAACGAAAATAAGTTACAGAAACAGGCCCTTAAAGTTTACTAAGAAAACACTCTTAAGGGGGGAAACCCTAAAAATAGGCTACAAGAACAGAAAATTATAATTTTGAGTAATAATTTCTAATCAGAAAAGAGACAGTTCATATACTTATAGAATATTAGAGCAAAAATATATAATTTATATTTTTAAAAAATACTGCCTACATTTAGGTTGAAATTTTCTTTAAATATCAAAATTTGCTGTTGTTTTTGTTTGAAATGTTGTTAAAAATTAGTTCTCAAAATTATTATTTTTCTATTCGAAAAGAATATTGATTACATTTGACTTGCAATTTTCATCAAAAAACAGAGTATGTTTTTAGTTTACAAATTAAAAAAGAATTTAAAGCAACAAAATCCCAGAATTGAAGCAATTTTGCACAAACATTTTTTGATATAAGATTCCATTATTTTTTTTAATGTTTATAAGCATTTCATATAGAATATTCGAACAAAAATATAGAATTTATATTTTTAAAAAATATTGCCTATATTTAGGCCGAAATTTTATTTCAAAATCAAAATTGGTTGTTTTGTTTTAAATTTTGTTAAAAACGTATTCTCAAACTTATTATTTAAAAAAAAAATCATTATAAAAAATATTGTTTAAATTTGAGCTACAATTTTTATAGAATATTCGAACAAAAAGATATATTTTATGTTTTTAAAAAAGTATTGCCTATATTTAGGCCGAAATTTTATTCAAAAATCAAAATTGGTTGTTTTTCTTTGAAATTTTGTTAAAAATGTATTCTCAAAATTATTATTTAAAAAAAAATCATTATAAAATATATTGCGTAAATTTGAGCTGAAATTTTCTTAAAAATTTATTTAAAAATGACAAAAATGAAAAGCAAAAATATTAAAATTCCAGAAAATTTGCACAAGCATTGCTTTTTTAACTTCATTTTCATTTCATATAGAATATTCGACAAAAAAGACATAACTCATATTTTTGTTGTTTTTGTTTAAAATTTTGCTAAAAAGGGAATCAGAAACAACGAAATAAATTCCCAAAAATTATTAAAACCTCAATTAATGAGAAAATAAGCAAAAAAGAAAGCTATGAATGGAAAAATTTAAATGAAAAACTATATAAAAAATTCTCAAAATTATAACAATCTATCCCTTGCTTCTGTATTCAAATTATTTGATTACATTCTTTTGATTTTTTTCGACCTAAAGGACAATTAAAATTTTTAAAAAATAAAATTTAAAGTTTTTTTTGTTTAAAATTTTGGGAAAAGGGAATTAAAAATAAAGAAATAAATTCCCAAAAAATTATTAAAATCTTAATTAATAGGAAAATTAGCCAAAAAGAGAACTATGACTGGAAATTTAAATGAAAAACTATATAAAAAAAGTTATAAAAACCTGTCCCTTGTTTCTGTATTCAAATTATTTGATAAAATTCTTTAGATTTTTTTCCGACCTCAAGGATAATTTAAATTTTTTTCTTTAAAATTAAAAAAATTTGTTTCAGCAAAAACTATATAAAAAAAGTTATAAAAACCTGTCCCTTGTTTCTGTATTCAAATTATTTGATAAAATTCTTTAGATTTTTTTCCGACCTCAAGGATAATTTAAATTTTTTTCTTTAAAATTAAAAAAATTTGTTTCAGCTTAAAATAAAACAATCTTTTGGTTGCAAAAGAAAAAAATCCCAAACAATTTATGAATTGTAAGAAAATTGGCAAAAACACTAACTATAAATTGAATAATTGTGTAAAAACTAATTTCAAAAATCCATAAAAATTATAAAAAAAAACCTATCCTTTGTTTCAGTATTAAATTTATTTCAGAAAATTCTTTAGAATGTTTTGTGATAAAAGTTTTGCATGATAAAATCCAAAGCCTATATTTAGGCTGAACGTTTTCATATTAAGTAAAGCATACTATTGATATAAATGTTTTTTAACAAAAACAATAACGTAAACTAAGTGTGAATGAAAATGACTATATAAAAAATAATTTTAAAAAAATCTAAAATTCTTTCCTTTTTTCAAATTATTTGAATAAATTCTTTAGATTTGTCTGCGGTAAAAGTTTAGTGTCTGAAATTTTAAAGCCTGCAATTGGGCTCAACTTTTTCAATTGATTAAAGCATACTTTTAGATAAAAACGTTTTTTTAAATACCAGATAATTGGAAAATATGCAATAAAGAAAACTAGTTAGAAAAGTAAAGTCTAATTTTAGGCTGTTTTCCTTTTTTAGGGTTTTAAGGTGGGAAAATTTAAGAAACCCTATAAACTTCCTTAAAGCTTTTGATTATACCTATAATTTATGAATAATTCTAGTGCCAAAAACCTGTGATTTTTCTAGGTATTGTTGCTTTTGCTACATGCTTTAGGGTTGTTGTCTTGGATTTTTTGTTGTTATATATATTTTTTTTGCTTTAAAAACCCTACTACCACTACAACTACTCTGACAACCGCAAAAGGAGGCAACAGCGAGTTTTTTTTTTGCCTTACAACTGTTGTAGGTGTGTAGAAAACTAGCAAACAGCTGGAAATTTTTGTAAAGCATACATTCAGGCGAACTAAATACGTGGTATGGCTGTTTGGCGCTGCTGACTGGCATAGTTGGTTATAATTGTCTCTAGTTCTGCGAATGTGTGTGTGAGTGAGAAAGAGTCTAGGTTAGCTAGGTGTTTTTGGTAGGAGCTAGCTAGGTTTCTGTCTACGCTATGTATGTATATGTATGTATATACGTATAAGGGTGTATGTGTATGAATACAAAAGCCGGCATTTCTGTCTAGCATTGTGTGTAGGTGTAGACAATCAACATTTAAAGTTTATTTTTAAAGGCTGTAAAAGGCATATGTTGCACTTTAACTTTAAACTACAACGACATGTACTCCTCTATATATATACATTTATGTATGTATGTATATACGTACGTAGTATATAGTTAGCTGTCTCGAATATATACAATTTTAAAATTTTCTATATATATAAATACATATTTAACCAAACGTATTTATGTATATGTAAATTTTGTGTTGAATTACTTCCCTGCTGCGGTATGTTTATATAGCTGTACATATATGTATGTGTAATCATATGTAAACATGTTTTTTTGGTATATAAGTAACAACATTTGCTGCTTTTGTCTGTGTGTAAAGTTAAGTATTTAAAACGCAAAGTGTCCTTGAAAGTTTTTGGCATAGTTTTAGTTGTATACACAACTAAGTGTGTGTGTGTGTCTGTCGTATTACTATATATACTCATACATATGGATGTACATATATATGTAAATGTGAGTTAGTTAGGTATATTTGTTGCTGCTGCTAAATGCACGCACTTTTTGGTTTAGATACATATCTACATTTAAGTTTTGTATAGAGATATGTACAACAATTTTAGTTAGGTTTTTGTGTGTCTGTCTGGCAGTGAATTCATATCTTTTGAGTTACCAAAAACGACACATTTTTGCAAATGTGGTTGGCTGAAATCTCGTGTGTGTTTTGGCTATACACGTACATACATATATACAAACACATTTATGTATACATTATATATAAGTTTGTAAGTTTATGTGGAAATGTTTAGGGTTGTTTACTTGTTGTCTTTGGTCTTAAGATTTTCTGGTAAGTATTTTTAATGTTTTTAGTATGACAAAAAAAAATTTCAAAGTCTTTGAACTTGACATCATTGTCGTTTAGGTATAAAAATAAACTCAAAGATATTTATATATACAAATATATAAATATATACAAATATATTTACATACAAATTTCCTTAGGTCTAAATTAGTTTAATGACTTTGTGGTTTTTTCTTTCTTCTGCAGGTCATCTTCGAATCTTATTAAAATAATTATAATTTTTCTCCTTTAAAAAAATGATAAAAATCTTTAAATTGCTGTTTATACATAAACAAAATTCAAAATTTTTGTAAATAACCAAAAACCCTTGAAATTTGTATAGGAAACATTCAAATTATCTATCATTTCATCATCATTGTTGATTCACTTGATGATTTGACACAAAAACTCCCAACACTTGAAATCTTTAAGCAATTATCCTTTTTCCTCCTGCTCCTCGTTTTCCAGGGGCACATAACAAAAATGGTTAGTTTTGTTATCAGTAAATGCCAATTATTACTATATTTTCTCATTCATAAGGGTTGATCGGCTTATTTCGATAATATTTTTGGGGTACTCCCACAACGGAAAGGAATGTCTTTAACTTTTAACCTCTTATACTCGTAACAAGGCTTATTAATAATGTCATGAGTTTTATGTGAGGGGAAAGGTTATTGGGAGTTGGGGTGTCATACATTCAACAATAATAACCTTTTCCAATAGTTTGTTAATAGTTAATTGTCCCTGAGTGTAAAAATCATGATAAAAATCCAAAATCATAAACCAGAAGAGAAAGAGAGACAAAAATTTGTTATAAAATAATTGCAGTAAACTCCAAAAATTTTATGTTTTTAATTAAAGCTAATATGTGTTAGCACATCTTCGGAAGCCGAGCTTTTCTTTCATATAGATTTTATTGCAATTTGAGGTTAAAGAAACGCCCAAAGTGTACCACAAAAAGTGTCTCTTATAAAAATAATTATAGGGAAAGAATTTTTTTTTATTTTAAAATGATTTTTATGGAAAAATTAAGATATATTTTTTTATAAAAAAATCTATTTGGGCACATGTTTAGAAAGAGAGCTTTTTATTCACATTCATTTTATTTCAATTTGATATTTTCAAAAAGTCCAAAAGTGTACCACATAAAGTCTCTCATACAACAATGATCTGAGGAAAAATATATTTTTTATGGTTTTAGGAAAAAAATTAATATTTATATTTTTATAAAAAACAATATTTGGGCACATGTTTAGAAAAAGAGCTTTTTATTCACATTCATTTTATTTCAATTTGATATTTTCAAAAAGTCCAAAAGTGTACCACATAAAGTCTCTCATACAAAAATGATCTGAGGAAAAATATATTTTTCTAGTTTTAAAACCAGTTTTAGGAAAAAAAGTTTTATTTTTTTATAAAAATATATATTTGGGCTTATGCTTGGAAAAAGAGCTTTTTATTCATAAGTTTCCCTTAAAATTTGTGGTTTCCAAAATGCTCTAAGGTGTACCACAAAAATTGTCTTATTTTAAAAGGATTTTTCGGACAATTAAAAACAATTTGAGATTTCTAAAGTCTGCTAAAGTGTACCACAAAAATTGTCTTACTTTAATTTTTTGCGGCAAACCCAAAAATTTTATTTGAAAAACTAAAATTGGTAATTTTTAAAAAAAAAATTTTCTGCACATCTTGGGTAATAGAGCTCTATACCGTTATAAATATTTTTACAATTTTAAGTTTTTAAATAGTCTTAAAGTGTACCACAAAAATTTTCTTACTTTAAAATGTTTTTGAGTAAAACCCAAACATTTAATTAGAAAAACTAAAATTGTTATTTTTATTAAAAATAAATATTTTTCTGCACATCTTGGGTAATAGAGTTCTATAATGTTATAAATATTTTTGCAATTTTAAGTTTGTAAATAGTCTTAAAGTGTACCACAAAAATTGTCTTACTTTAAAATGTTTTTGAGTCAAACCCAAAAATGTTGTTTGCAAAAGAAAATTTGTTATTTTTATTAAAAAAATATATTTTTGCGCAAATCTTGGGAAATAGGGCTCTATACTGTTATAAATAATTTTAAAAATTTAAGTTATTAAATAATCCTAAAGTGTACCACAAAAATAGTTTTACTTCAAAATAAAATAAAAAATTTTCTAAGGTAACCTCAAAAATGTTGTTAATAAAATTATTTTTTTTTTTGTTAAAAATAAATATTTTTGGGCACATCTTGGGAAATGTATCTCTCTATCGATATAGATATTTTTGCAATTTCTAGTTACTAAAGATTCCTAAAGTGTACCACAAGTTTAGTTTTAGTTTTCTTTCCTAAATGGAAAGTTGAGCTATTTCTGTTTTATTAGCCTATTTTATTACTGATTTCATATTATTTTTTTTTGTAAAACCTTATTCTCTTTGAAAGACCTTATTCTAAAGCTCTTTGCGTCTTTCAAATTTGTGTAATAATGCCATCATTTATTTTAATTTTTCTTTGTCATTTCATTCCAATTTTTCGACAGCCCTCATTTATTTGAACGACATGCGTTATGTTCGAAACTCATCAATATCATCAGCATCATCATCATCGTCTGAGGGTTTCCGTTCTAATCTTAAAGACTTTTTAAATAGCTAATCATGTCTTGTTTTTTAGCTACTTCAACAACCACTTGATCATTTTTTTCAAATATGAAAAAAAAAACACAAAAACGACAAAATATCTCAAGTAGTTTGTTAAGCAATTGATCATACAAAAATCTTTGGAAATCTTGAAGTAGATCTCATGACAACACAATACCGAAAAGTTGTGATGTTGTTCTGATAGGGCTGAACCAGCAATTGTGTGTTTTTCAATCAAAAAAAATATATTTCAAGTGTTTTTTTGTTGTTTTTTCCAAAAGTATTGATTTTTTGAAGAAAAAAAAATGCTAAAAGAAGACGCACACAAAAAATTGTAGGCGTTTTGAGTTGCTGGCTACTGCTGCTGCTGCTACTCATGATCATCATTTGTATCTTGATCTGTGGTGATCTTGTCAAAGGAAATGTATTGAAACGTTTAAATCACTTTATATCCAGGGACACAACAGCAAAAAAAAGCGAAAAAAAAGAAATGACAAGGAAAACGAAGAATTTTATTTTCTGGTTTTATTTTTTTCGAAATGATAACAACCTTATAAATTGAACACAATATTATTTGCTAGTATTAAAAAGAAAATTTATGGTCACAGCATAATTTGCACGAGTATTGAAAATTTCAAAATTCAATTTAAATCCCCCGGAATCTTTTAATTTTTTTTTTCTTTTGATTTTTTGCTTTCTTGAAACAAAATAGCTACAATGAAATGACATACATAGTATATATAAAATATATAATAATAAAATAATAACAAAAACATTGGTCATGTGGACTGAAGAAAATACTGAAAAAAAGTTCTGAAATTGTAACATTTTGGTTTGATTGTGTAGAATTTAACGATCTGTCATTTCGATTTATTCCCCATTCAACAACCAAACGACAAACAACTAAGATCGACTGCCAAACCAATAGATACTTATTCTAATGTCTGAGAACAGCCCAACAACAATAGCCGCCCAGAAAATACTGAAACAATATCACATTCTGCGGTCTTTGGCCGCCTGACTGACTGACTGTCTGACGCTTTGTTGTGATGACGCTATTTCAAAACTTGTAGTTTGTCTAGATGATGGCACGTCAGCTGCATATTAAATAGAAGAGAAAAAACTACAACGACACCAACAAATCCCAAAGACGATCGGCAAGTGATCATCAGAAATTAAAATAAATCGAAACAGAAGAAAATATTTGATATACAAATTTCAATTTCGTATAGGAAAAAACGAGATTTTTCCCTGACAAAAATCAATGAAGAAAATGCATCAAAATCCCCCCTTCTTCATCACGCCTAGTAAAAGGCAAAGGAGGGCATATTGGGGGCCTCAGGTCTAAGAAATATTTTCAAAACAATGCCGCCGTCGCCGCAGCACCACGACAATGTTTTGAATTTTTATTGTCATATATATTGATGTTAATGTCATGCCATGAGAATTAGTACAAAACAAAAAAAAAATTTTGTTGGAAAATGTTTTGTTGTTTATGTCAAAGTGTATTGTTTAGAAAATCGAACACATAATTTATTTAATTATAATAATAAATATAATTAAAAAACAAATAAGCAAGAAAAAAATATTCAAAATTCCCAAACAAAAAGCTAACAAAAAAGTCAAGGCAAAAGCAATCAAATAGAAGAACAGGGTCAGCAGAACTTTGAAGTGGTACAAACTTTTGTGGTACACTTTAAGGTTGTTTGTTGCAAGTAAATTGTAAAAAAATCTAGATCAATAAAAAGCTAATTTTCCAAAGAGGTGCCCAAAAATATTTGAAATTAAAAAAAAATAATGTTAGTTAAAAATATTTAAAATTTTTAAAAAAATGTTTTTGAAATTTTATACCAAAAAAATGTTTTGGTACACTTTTGTGGTACACTTTTAAGCTTTTTAATAACCCCAAATTATAAAAAATTCTACATCAATGGAAAGGTTTTTTCCCCCAAAAATGTCGAAATATATTTTATTTTATTAAAAACGAAAATATGTTGCCTTGTTGCCAAAAACATTTAAAAAAAATATTTTTTAAATAAGATAATTTTGTGGTACACTTTAGGACATGTAATAAACACAAAATGTAAAAACGTATATGTCAGTGGAAAGCTTTTCTAGCAGAGATTTGCAGAAATATATTTTCTTTTGATGAAAACCATTTTTTATTTTTTTTTTCTAAGATTAAAAAAAGTTTTTTTGAAATAAGATAATTTTTGTTGTACACTTTTAGGAGCTATAATAAAGTCAAATTGTAAAAAACTCTATGTTAATGAAAAACTGAAACCAAAAGTGTGTAGCAACATAATTTTTTAAATAAAAAATATTTAATTTTTTTCAATAAAAAAAGTATTTTTGATATAAGGACATTTTTGTGGTACACTTTTTGACTATTTAATAAAATAAAATGGTAAAAAGTTATATGCCATTAAAAAGCTTTTATCCCACAAATGTGCAGAAATAGATTAAAAAAAAAATAAAATATTTTATTATTTTTCTAAAATTAAAAAAAAAAATATTTCTCATAAAACTCATAAACTCATTTTTGTGGTACAATTTAGGGGTTTTTAACAAACTCGAATTCCAAAAAATACTGTATGAAAAGAAAGCTCTGTTTGTAAAGATATGCAGGAAAATGTACTTTTGTAAAATTCCCTTATTTTTATAAATTATTTCTACATTTTTAGAAATACTTAGATTTTGTATATTTTTTTCTTTTTCATTTGGGTTTATATTTTAGCTGCTTAACTGTACTTTACTTAATTATCTTTCTCTCTGATCTTTGAAAATGTCCCTGAAAACTTTATTGCGGTTCTCCTTTTTTAAACCAGATTTGATGTGACAATCCAGTCGGGCGTCAAATGGTCGTGCCTAACAATATCCGGGGTACCACCAAATCTCTGCGGGGCTTTATTACACCGCCCGCTGAGGTAACAGAAGTCAAATGTCAAAGAGGGAGAAAAGAGTACTTTTTCAAAATAAAAAGCACGTGCTTACCCTGTAAGCCTTTTGAAAAAATTCCCAAAAATCTCCCAAAGCTAAAAACCACGAAAAAAAGTCGTAAGGGTGATTTTATCCAAAATTGAAGTTAACAATTTTCAAGATTTTTCTAGACTTTTTTTTTTCTTAATTTGTTTCACATATTTTTCCCCGATCGTTTATTCATCCACAACGCTCATAATTTTTGTAACGTCTGCTGGTTTGCAATGAGCCGCAAATATCATTTGCTTTTGAAGCATAAAAAATTCAGATGTGCCACAGCATTCGAAGCGATCACAGCCGAGTAGAGTAGAGTGATCTTTCCATCCATACCAAACAGTGGCTAACAAGAAAAAAATGTGAAACATTTTTTCCTTTTTTTCGAAATAAAATTCAATAAAATAATGACAACTTTTCCCCCTTTTTCAAAAAGGAGCAGTTTTTGTCGTTTTTTAGGTGTGCTAGAGAGTGAAATCAAAAGAAGACGATTTCTTGCTGTCTGGTCTAAAAATATATCCTCTGCTTGGTTGGATTTTTAATACCCATAAATGATTTTGAGTGGTGTATAGAAGAGCGCTCTTTGTATTCAGTTTTCAGTCAATTTTATTTGTTTTTTTTTTCAAACCAGCAGATGTCATTTGATTTCAACGAAAAGAAAAAAAACAACAATTCTTGGTGGAAAAAAATTGGAAAAATTAACACAAACTTCACATTGATTGAAATTATAGCTGAACTCTAAAATTCACAATACAAAAAAAAACTCATTTGCATATGCTTCTGTTTAATTTATATGATTTGATTTGTAGTTAAGGGATAGTTTTTTCGAATATTTTTTTTAATCTCATAAAAATGACAATTGCGCCCGAAGGACGCAAATGACATGAGACAAAGCTAAACAACCCCTTTTTGGAAATTTCCTATCCTTTCCATCAGTGTCATCATTATTAATTTGCTATTGCGAGTTTTTCAAAATCGGTGGCGTTTTGCTTAAAATTTGTTGGTTATGGTCAGCAAAATTTATGGTGGCCAAGCAAAATTGTTATTTCAAAACCGGTCTATATAATAAAACCGGTTAATTCAACATTTTGATATATTGATTTGATCAAAACAAAAGACAAAAAAATTATATTTTTAGTCCAATGAAAAATCGCGGTTCATTCTGATATCCCTTTCTTTCGAAGGCTGATATTATTTTTTTTTGTTGGTGTTAATCAATTTTATTTTTAAATAGACCGCATCACCATTCAATCCCGCAAGAACCGGTTTTAAATGGATTTTTTTTTCAAATTTTTAAGCTTTGAAATAAAATCAGTAACAAATATGGCTGCCCTGTATTCTCCAAACAAAACTAATGAACTACAAACAGAAGATTTATTTGAAAATGTGCTACAAACACATAGCCAAAATGGATATCCTATCATTCACATACATGTGAAATTTGAAATACTGAAGAGGATTCATCAACAGGACTTTCAATTTTATGAAAAGAGCATTCATTAAAGATAGGGGTTAATTTTTTTATGTGTGCAACATCCAAAAAGCTGGAAAAACAACAACTATACGGCACAAATTAATCTCTCGAGAATTTTGAAAGTTTAAGTTTCCATATGTCGAACACAACACGAACACCCTTGGCCATCTTTATCACTTTTCCAAATGTATCCATGGCGGGGTAGTGTGTGTTACAGTGTCAAAGGCGTTTGCCGCTGATAATTTCTATGCAAATGGTCAAAAATTAAAAAATCACAATCGCTAGATAAGCTATAACAGCCAGCAATGCGAGAGAGAGAGAGAAAGGAAAGGAAAGGTCCGAAAAGGGTTTAATTTTAAAAAGGCATATGGCCTTCAAATTAAAAAAAAAATAGACCCTCCAAACTAAACAAAGGAGCAAATTACAACTGAAATTTTTATAATTTTTAAATAAAACAATTTTTGTGGTACACTTTTAGGCTTTACAAAAATTTTTAATTTCAAAAAAATCTATATCAGCGGGTTAGCTTTTCTCTGAAGATGTGCAGAAATGTGTTTTTCTAAAGAGCTAAAAATTATTTATATTTTTTTTATGATTTTTCCTAAAATTGTTGAAATTTTCAAAGAAAATCAATTTTGTGGTACAGTTTTAGGCATAATAGAATTTTTTTTTCTCAAGAATTGCAGAAATGCATTTTTTAATGAGATTTTTTTTTAATTTTTGTAATTTTAAAATAAATTTCAAAATAAATTATTGCGGAACACTTTAAGGACCTTACTGTACTTAAGTTGTGCAGAAATATATTTTTTAGAAAATAAAGTTTTGCCTCCAAGATGTGCAGAAATGTGTTTTTCTATTGAGCAAAAAATTATTTATATTTTTTATGATTTTTCCTAAAATTTTTGAAATTTTCACAAAAAATAAATTTTGTGGTACACTTTTAGGCATTAGAAAATTTTTTAATTTTTAAAAAATCTTTATCAACGGATAGGTCTTTCTCTCAGGAAGTGCAGAAATGCATTATTTAATGAGAATTTTTTTTTTTTAAGTTTTGTGATTTTTAAAATGATTACATTATTGTGCAACACTTTAAGGACCTTCAATAATTTTAAATTGTAAAGAAATCTATATCAACGGATGCTTCCTGTTCTCAAGATGTACAGAAATATATCTATAAAATATTAATATTTTTTTAGATTTTACAAATACTTTTTTATATATTTATTTAACATTTTTAAAATTATTTTTGTGGTAGACTTTAGGTTCTTTAGTAATCTTAAATTTTTAAAAACTCTATATTAATGGAAAGTTTGTTTTCTCAATATGTACAGAAATCAATTTTTTTATAAAAATCAATTTTATTTCTATTTTTTATAATTTTTTTTTTGAAATTTTTGCGATCTTCTCATAATATAATTTTTGTGGTACACTTTTAGGGTTTTTACTAAAGTCGAATTGTAAGCTGGTCTATATCACTGGAAAGCTTCTTTTGCAAGGATGTGCAGAAATACAATTTTTATAAAGAAATAAAAAAATCTATTTTATTTTATTTTTTTTTTTTGAAATTTTTGCGCTCTTCTCATAATATAATTTTTGTGGTACACTTTTAGGGTTTTTACTAAAATTGAATTGTAGACTGGTCTATACCACTGGAAAGCTTCTTTTACAAGGATGTGCAGAAATACAACTTTTATAAAGTGGTAAAAAGAATCAATTTTATTTCTATTTTTTATAATTTTTTTTTTAATTTTTGCGATCTTCTCATAGTATCATTTTTGTGGTACACTTTTAGGGTTTTTACTAAAGTCGAATTGTAAACTGGTCTATACCACTGGAAAGCTTCTTTTGCAAGGATGTGCAGAAATACAACTTTTATAAAGAAATAATAATAAATCAATTTTATTTCTATTTTTTTATATATTTTTTTTTTTTGAAATTTTTGGGGTCTTCTCATAATATCATTTTTGGGGTACACTTTTAGGGTTTTTACTAAAGTCGAATTGTAAACTGCTCTATACCACTGGAAAGCTTCTTTTACAAGGATGTGCAGATATACAGATATAACGATGTGCAGATATAAAAATTATTTCCTTATAAAAAGGAAATAATTTTTTTATAATTTTCATAAATTTTCTAAAAAGAACTTTATATGTTACTGGAATTATCTCTCCCCAAAGAAGTGCTGGAATGATTTTTTAGAAAATTTTATGTGATTTAAAAGTTATACAATTTCGTGGTACACTTTTAGGCTCAACTTTTGCAAAAATCCTAAATTGCAGTCTACTTTTAGGCTTTTAAGTGGCGGTATTTTCCGTCATAGCCTATTTAGGTTTGTTTTTTTACTTTTTTATATTTTCTATTAATTTAAATTTCTTTTTTTTTGTATTATTTGTCTTCTTTTCTGTTTTTCTATATTTTTGTCTAGCTTTATCTATTATTTGAAAAACAATAAATTAAAATTTCCTCACATTAGCATTAGTATTAAAGTCTCGAAGGAAGGCCTTCTTCTCGTGTTTTTTTCTTCGATTTTCCCCATGTTTTGTGGTTTGCTCGTTTTTTGTCAAAATTCAATAATTGGCAATATATTGCTGATGTTTTAGCTCCACAAAATTTATGGGTATCGCTTTTTGGTCGCTTTCATGTCGCCTACTAATTTATGCGTTTTATTTGCTGTTGTTGCTGGGATCTCTCTGATGCTGCTGCTGCTCCTCCATATAAGATTCTCAATATTCGGTTTTTTCGTATTTTTTTTGGATTGTTAATTTGATTTTGTTGTTTGTATAATTTGGAGGAATGTGGTGCGGTTGCTGCTACTAAAGTATTGGCAGTGGTGATTATTATTATTCGTTTTTTCCAAGATGATGTAGTTAGTCATGTTCTATATTAAAAATCATAAATAACGCGTCAAAGCTTATTAATCATTTAAATATACATTTAACAGACATTCGATTAAATTTAAACATTATTTCCAGCAGCTGGGCAAAACATTGACTGAGGGTGAGGGCGGGGGTATGAGGGTGTGATGTGATGAGGGACTCTCATGCCTCCAGCTCTACACCCAAAAAATATGTAGAAAACAGAACATGAAACTCTGATGAAGACGACACTAATGTCTATAACAAAAACGACAAAAATATCATTTTAATATGATCAATAAATATAAAAATTTATTGATGAAATTTTCACACCCCACTCATTCAATCGAAAACACCAGCAAATGCGACAGATGACAATCCCAGGCGATCGAGAAGCAAACAAAAACTCATAAAATTCAACCAAAAATGTTCATAAAAAAATTCAATGAATTTTATTTTGAGGGAGCCAAACAAAAATACAAAACCAACCAATATTGTCCCAATTTCTTGAAAAGAACAAAAAACACACACACTTGGGGGAGGAAGAGGCCTCCCGAATGACTGGCATATGAGCAGGCTTGGAAATGAAAAAAACCCATTTAAAATTGATCATGAAAGATCATGAACTTTTATTAAAAAAATCATCAAATAATGATGGAAAAAAGACGGACAACGAACGACAATTTCTTCTACTCCCCCACCGAAATATTGTATTTTAAACAGAAAAAAAAAATTCATTCGATTATTGTTATTATTAGCAGTATTTTTTTATGGAGTATCGAAAATATATTCAGAATACAGAAAAACACAATTTTGAAATTGTATTGTCGCCGAGACTCTAGACAAGAGACGAGGCATGATGTGATGTGTTTGAGTGTGTGTTTTTTTTTAATTTCCGTGCTGACAAATTAATTTAATATAATTAACAAAACATAACAGTAGTAGCTCTGTGACTACTCGTTGTTTTTTCTCATTTCTAGTTTCCTCCAAATCAAATATGAGGGCGTTTGATTAGTCTAGCAGCAGAAAAAAAACATTTCCAACAAAACCTGTGCCAAAACTGATTATATGAAAGAATAATAAACCACAAAAAATAAGCTATTGATTTGAAAAAAAATCGTTTAAAATTTCCATAAATTACAAGCAAATTTGTTCAAAGAAATAAAACAACATTATATAGCACCGCTCCAAAATGTTAGTTTGTTAATGTTAATGGTTTGTTAAATTCAAAAAAATGCTCGCAAACCCAGAGAACGACCGGCTAAATTGTTATCTACAAACGAAAAAAACGCTACAAAATGCAGGGCCAGACCGGCAAACGACGGGCGTATATGTGTTAGCCAAGTTAAATAGGCAAATAGTGAAAAAGTCGGACGGGAGGGCGGACAGACAGACAGACAGCCGAACGGACGGACGGACAGTTTGGAGCTGTGCAAAATTTTTGCTGCTTGATTTTTACACTGTTTTGGAATATTAATTGTGTTCGAAATGTTTTTGGCATGTTAACAAGAAAACTGTTAAATAAAATACACAATATCACCACGGACAGCAAAAAACTACAGCAGCAACAACAACAACGAAACAAAAACAATTTAAAGAAGAAAAAAAAAAACAAAAATAAATATTAAGAAATTCACAGTAATAATAATAGCAAACGAAGCTGCAACTGCAAAATTATCATGGAAAACACAGATAATTTTAAGCAAAAGTGAATCATCATCTGCGTAAAAAATTGGAGCAAATAATTAACAAGCAAATTAAATAAAGAAAAAACAAACAAAATATTAAATAAATCTGCTTAAATTGCAGAAAACAAAAAAAAAACGATATGTGAGAAAATCGAATAATATAAAAATAATAATTAAGCTCTTGAAAATCGAAAAATAATCGAATAATAAGAAACGATCGCTCAAAATTGGAATAACACAAATTTAGAAATAATTAAGCCCTCAAAATGCGTAAGCATTTTCGAAGAAACTTTATCTCTTATCTCTCTTTTTCATGAGATTGGCCGCAAATCTCAGCACTTTCATTAAGTACTTGTTGTAGAGAATTCAAGTGGTTTACTCATTTTAAAACGCAGTTTTTATATAATATAATAATTCAACAAAATAAAATAAAAATATTATTCGGCATATCTGTGAAAAAAGAGCTTTCCATTGATATATAGTTTATTACACTTTTACTTTATTAAAGTTCCCAAAAGTGTACCACAAAAAGAAATTTATTTGAAATTAAAAAATTCTTAACCTAAAATGATTTTTTGAAAAGTTTTAAAGCTTACTTCCTAATTACTTCCTAAAAATGCATTTCGACACATATGTGAAAAAAGAGCTTTCCAGTTATATGTAATTTTTAAAAATTTAAGGTAACTAAAGATCCCAAAGGTGTACCACGAACCCAAAAGTGTACCACAAAAAGAATTTTATTTGAAATTAAAAAATTCTAAAAAAGAGATTTTTTGAAAGTTATTAAACTTAGTTGCAAATTAGAAAAAATGCACTTATGGGGTATTTGACAATTTCAAATTTTTAAAAAAATCTATATCACAACAATGATTAAGGACCAAACATGTGCAGAATCATAGTTTAGAATCAATATTTTATCCTGTTAATTTAATTTATTATATCTTTTTAATTTAATTGAGTTTTTTTTTGATTTTTTACCCGTCTTTCTTTTCAATAACTCAAAATTTTTTTATTAAAAGAAATGCCTTTCAGCACATCATTGGCAGAAGGGTTTTCAACTAAAATAAACTTTTATACAATTTGCAATTACTGAAGACCCCAAAAGTGTACCACAAAAATGCAGATATTAATTATGGGCTTGCGATGAATTTTGTGGTACACTTTTGGGGATTTCTATAATTGAAAATTTTTAAAAAATCTAATTTACAACAACATTTCAGATCCAAAGAGGTGCAGCATCACAGTTTTGAGTAAATATTTTAACTTTTAATTTGATGCATGCTTTCTTTTTAAATAAAATTATTTTTTTAGATTTTTGGAAATTGTTTTACCTTTTTTACTTTTCTATCTGAGATTTACTTGCTAAAAGAAATACGTTTCAGCACTTCACTGCGAGCAGAGCTTTATATTAAAATAAAGTTTTATACAATTGAAAATTACTAAAGGCCCCAAAAGTGTACCACAAAAATGCAGAACTTAATTAATAACTAGAGTTTAATTTTGTGGTTCACTTTAGGGGATTTTTATAATTTAAATATTTAAAAAATCTATTACAAATCATATTTGGTAGACTAAAGATGTGCAGAATTATATTTTTGAATTATTTTTCCTTGTTTTTTGTTTTAGTCGATCTGCTTTCATTGTACATATCTTTTGAATTTAGTTTGGTTTTTTTTTTAATTTTTGGGAATTTTTATTACTTTTTTCTTTTCTAATACAATTATAATCTAAAAATGATTATATTTCACGTGCTTTTAGAATTAAGCTAATTTCTTTTAATCCTTCTTTGTACCTCTTAATTTCCTAAGCTTTTTTTGTTTTTTTTTTTTATTTGTCTAAAGAAATTTGTTCTTTATTAAGTTATTACATACCCAGATGACCAACATTATGTTTGATTTAAAACTATTAACGAAACACTGATATTGACCTTAGCTTTTGTTGTTGTTGTTATAGTAGTGAACAGGAAATTAAGCCTAATTTGTTAAATATTGGTAAAGATTTCCTTTTGTAAAAAAGAATTGATATTTTTTTCTTAAGCTTTTTTCTTTGGGGAGGAAAACAGTATTTTTTTAACTGATAGTTTTGATCTTGAGGAAACTGTAGGAAACCTAAAAAGCAATATTAATTACTTAACAATTAGTATTACCAAACAATTGCTGGGGCTGGCTTCAATGAGTCGGCTTAGATACGAAGAGACTGGATGAATGAATGAATGGTCTGGGGTTGGTTGTTGGCTTGGCTAAGATTTCACATTTTTGTCTTCAAGCCTTCGTCGTTATAGGCCTTTGATATTAAATACTTATACAACTTAATAACCGGCTAATTGCCTTTTGATTTTTTCTCTATCGCTCTCTCTCTCTTGTGGCTCTTTATGGCAACTACTTTAGAAGTTTTAGTTTCAGACTCTAAGACACCTTTCAATGCGGCTTTTGTACAACAATTTTTCAAAAAGTGGATATTCTTGGTTTTGTTTTGTAATTTCTTTTTGTTGTTGTCGTTTTTTCTTGAGTTTTTTTTATTAATGTATGATGTACATTAACATTAACATTGGCCGGAGAAGCAGCGGCAGCAGCTCAATATATCAGTCGATATCTTATGAGTTTTTAATTTTAGGTTTTCACATTTAAGACGCAAATACATCAAAAACCAAAAAAACGAAAAAAACTAAGGCCAAAGGAAGCCGTGTGTATAAGGAAGACGACTGTCTTGAACCAACCGCCATCCATACGCCAGGAATTGCTTGCAGATGGACGGACAGGACGGCAGGGACGGACAGACAAACGGTTGATGCTCATCAATCGTATTTGTGTGATTGTGAGGATTTCTTTACGGTTTCAGTTTGATTTTTCGTTGATGGACAGACGCAGGGACGGACGGACGGACGGACAGGCGGTTGGCCACTATGTGAAAAGGACAAATCGCTGCTGCGTGTGTAGGATATTGAATAAAATATCATTTCGTACACACCCCATTCTTTGGGCCAAAACTGCCGACTTCATGTCGGAGTATCGTTTTATGGTCGACAAACGACGAACTCACTCTTGGCCATGTTTATAATGTTAAGTGAGTGAGTGCGTGCATGTTGCAAATATTTTACATGAAAAAATAAAAGGCCTTTTGCAGCTGAAACTTCTCCTCCGTCCGTCCGTACGACTGTCTATGTTCTGGAGTTGTCGTGAAGCATTCAATGCTGGAACGCTGCTGATGACGACCATGTCTTTAATGACTTCTCGGCCATACATATTGACCACAACAACAACAACCACACCACTCTAAACTGCAAGTTTAGACTTGACTTTTCAAGCCAGCGATCAATAACTGAAAACTTTGATTTGTTCAACGAAAATTTACCCCTCAAGGCATTAATAATTAAAAATGAATTATCATTAAATAATAAATGTTAACATTTTTTGCAGAAATCTAAATCTGTCTTTATTTTTTTTTTTCCTAAAGACAGAACAAAACTTGGTCAAGTAATTAGACCAAGTTTATGCACTCATTTCTTTACAACAACAACGACAAAAATTCTTTGGAAAAACCCCCACAATTAAAACTATATTCTCTGGACAAATTTTGTCAAGTCAACAATCAATAAGTTTTTTTTCGCGAATTCAGATTTGGGTCAAGTTTATGCAGAAAAATTGAAACCAAAACAACTGAAACTGAATGAAAAAAAAAGAAAACAACCAGAACTTCTGCTACCACCAACACAACTGGAAATACGGAACTAAAATTATTCAAAACGACAAAAATGCTTAATTAACAATTTCTATTGGAAACCCAAGAATACAAGAGACAAAAACGAACGTCATATTTTTGGCGAAAACTGATATGGTTTGAACAGAAAGAAAGCAATTAAAATGCGCAGAATTTATTGTCAATGTTAAAATGAATCAGGAAAAAACAAACAATTAATTTTAGATTTTTGCAAAAATTCATAATTTTTTTTGATTTCTAATTTTTCTACTATTTTATTCACATTTCTCAGCCTTAGCTGCGCCTATTTTTTAGTTCTTGTCTAAAAACGTAGAGAATTTGCACATAATTGTTATAAATGAAGTATAGAGGGCATTAGCGTGATAAAGTGATCGGTTAATAACAGCCAATGACGGAAAAAAGCTTTAAAGCTTAACTTTCAATTTTATAGATAAAGTTAGTAGAATAAATTGAAATTCTTTGTATTTTAAAAAATATAGAAAATAAAGGGATATAAGTTTAAGTGGCATGAATGACATAAATGACGTATAGAGGGCATTAGCGGTAAAGTGTTGATTTAATAACGTCTATTGACTTAAGGAAAAGCGGTAATGCGTAACTTTGTATTTAATAAACAAATTTAAAGTAATAAATTAGAGCTTAAAATGTTAATAATATTATTTTTAAACTAAGCGAGATGTTAATTCACTGTTATGAATGAAATATAGAGGGCGTTAACAATGGAGTGTTCAGCTATTAACTGATATAGGCAAAAGAAAAAAAGCTTTGAAGCTTTATAAATAAAATTATCGTAAAAAATTTTTGCTTAAAAATAGTATTCTCTATTTTTAAACTAAAAAAATGTTGGTTAAGTGCTTTAAATGAAGTATAGAAAGCGTTAAAAATGCAGTGTTCAGCTATTAACTGATACAGACAAAAGAAAAAAAGCTTTAAAGCTTTATAAGTAAAATTATAGTAAAAAAATTTAGCTTAAAAATAGCGTTCTCTATTTTTAAACTAAATAAAATATTGATTAAGTGCTATAAATGAAGTATAGATGGCGGAGTGTTGAGCTATTAACTGATATAGACAAAAGAGAAAGCTTTGCAGCTTTATAAATAAAATTATAGTAAAAATTGTGGCTCAAAAATAGCGTTCTCTATTTTTAAACTAAATAAAATGTTGATTAAGTGCTTCAAATGAAGTATAGAGGGCGTTAACAATGAAGTGTTAGGCTATTAACTGATATGGACAAAAGAAACCAGCTTTGAAGCTTTACAAATTAAATTGTATATAATTATGTAAATAAAAAGTAATAATTTGTAAAATATCATTAACTACTTTTAAACTAAACGAAATGCTAATTTAGTGTTATGAATGAAGTATAGATAACGGCTATTGACTGTATAAGAAAAGCTTTGAAGCTTAACTTTAAGATTTATAAATAAAATTATTTTTTAAATAATATAATTAATTTTTAAACAAAATGAGATATTAAATTATTTGCCAAAAATGAAGTACAGAGGGCGTTAACAATGGAACGGCCAGCTAATAACTGCTAGAGACTAAATTAAAAATCTTTAAAGCTTAATTTTGAATTTTAAAAACAAAATTGTTGTTATAAATGTTTAAATTATACCTCAAAAATATTATTATATTTTATTTTAAATAAAATCCGGAAATTTAATCAAATTTTCTAAATAATCATTAGGAAAATTTTAAATGACAATTTGCCGACGGCAATTTGAAAATTCCAATTTTTGGTGATTACTTTAAAATAAAATTCAAAATTATAACCTCTTAAAGTTTGTTTGAAATTCAATCTGTAAATAAACAATTATTTCAATTTTGCTTAGAATTCTGAGAAAAGAAGTCTAGCGCATATTTTTTTGTATTATGTATTTGTTGTTTTTTTGCTTAACGAAATAGATATCTACAATCTTGCAAAACTCATTCAAAAACACCCGTTCAATCAATATTATGTTCAGCACAATTTTTTTGTTTTTGGTTTTCAATCCATAAAACTCAAATGAAGTGCAATTCTTAAGAATTTTTTAACATAATATTCCTAGAATTGCTGCAGCTAATGCTAAATTTCATAAAAGCTAAAAAATCGAACTGTTGCAGCAAAAACTAAAGCATAGAAACAAAGCTAATGATCTGTTGGCAAAAAAACTAAAGCAAATGACTTCAGCAAAACATGAGCAAATGTCCGTCCATTCATTTGTCCGTCCATCCGTCTGCTCTATCTATATGAGAATTTAATATTAATGTTATGATTGAATAACATTTGATTTGATATCGAATTAGAAAAATAATTTCAAATGAACACAAAAATAAATACAAATTAATAACCCTTTGTAGCCGCAGCAAAAAAAAAATATATTAATTATATTTGCGTGTTTTTAAGCTGTCTATTTGATTTGAGAGCTATGTGTAGGTTTTTGATCAATAAAATTATTGAAAATTACTTTGATTGGAGTTTGTGTGTGTTTTGTTTTTTTTTTCTCTCTCATACAAATGAACAAATATTTTTTTTTTGTAATTTGTTGATCATTCAAAATCTCCCTACTCCCCCTCTCTCAGCCATTCATCCATTAATGTCGATAATTGTTAATATTTTTTTTTTATTTTGAAAATCATGTGATTAATAATTTTCTAAATGAAATCTAAATCAATCACAGAATGACATCATTTTGTCATTAAAATAATGCAAAATCAACTTAATTTTTATTATATATTTTTCTGAGTTATCATGATTTTTGCGGCTAGTCTAGACTTTTTTTGCTTCAGTCTTGTATTTTGGAGTTTCTTTCTTTTTTGTTGTGGTGTTGGTTTTTTTTTTGAAGATTTTTCTATCTTTTCCCTCTTTCTTGGCCAGACATTTTGGCGTTTTTCCAATTTCCTTACATGGCCTTTAGATGATTTTTCTTCACATATTTTTATGAGAGTTCTTTGGGAGTTGTAGTGAAGTGAAATGGGAGAAATTTACTTGGAAAATTGCATTTTCAATTCTTAAATAACTTAAATGAGTTTGAAGGGAAAAATCAACACTAATTGGCTTGAAAACAGAAATTATTGAAAGAATAAGATATTTCCAAAGAAAGAAAAAAATGCATAAATTGAAATATGCATTTTTGGGGAAATTATCACAAATGACAGTCAATGACATGAGGAAGAAAATAAAGCAGATTTTGAAAAAAAAAATATTTTAAAAGACCGAAGGAATATTTAAAAAAATATATATTCTTTAAAAAGACCAAAATAAAACGAAAGAAACCCAAATAATAAAAATATATTAAATAAACATTCTTATAAACCATTCAGCACATCTTTAAAAAAATTTTAATCGTTTGATATAAACCTTAACTCAATTTGAGGATAATATAGTCACCACAAGTGTACCACAAAATTTTGATAATAGGATTCTGCACATCCTTGAAAGTATAGCTTTTCACAAATATATATTTTCTAATAATTTCAGGAGTTTAAAGATCCCCAAAGTGTACCACAAAATCTCCGTGATATCTTTAATTTACAGATTTGTTTAAAAATAACAAATTTTGAAAAATTGTAATCTCTTGATATACCCCTTAACTCAATTTGAGATTAATATTGTCGCTAAAATTGTATCACAACATTTTGATAATAGGATTCTGCACATCTTTGGAAGTATAGCTTTTCACAAATATATATTTTATAATAATTTGCAGAGTTTAAAAATCCCCAAAGTGTACCACAAAATCTCCCTGGAATCCTTTATTTAAAAATAACTAATTTGGAAAAAATTTTAATCGCTTGATATAAACCTTAACTCAATTTGAGGTTAATATAGTCGCCAAAAATGCACCACAAAATATTGATAATAGGATTCTGCACATCTTTGGAAGTATAGCTTTTCACAAATGTATATTTTCTAATAATTTGAGGAGCTTAAAGATCCCCAAAGTGTACCACAAAATCGCCGTGGAATCTTTAGTTTACAGATTAGTTTAAAAATAGCTAATTAACCGCAGTTTAGCAATAACTTGGTTTCGAAATTTTAAGTTTAACTTTTAGGCTTTGCAAAAGGTTAGCGGTTTCAGTTTAAGTTGGTAATTAATCTCAGTTTAATCCATCACTTAATTTCAAAGAATTTCAAGTACCATTTCTATAAAAATAATTTAACGTTAAAAATTTTGCATTAAAAGCTATGTAATTACAGAAAATGAGCAGAATAATTTGGTAGAAATTTTTTGCAGGTAATTCCAGTTAAGAATAGGTAATTTTTTTTAAATTCATATAAAATCAATTCACTTATTAGCATTTTTGCGCAGGTAATAATCCCAGTTTAACTAAACTCCATTTAAGGCTTTGTTTCACTCTAAAAGTTCAACTTCTAAGCTTTGAAAAAAAGCTGGGGCGACTCAGTTTAAGATATGATATGATAGAATGAGTATTATCACATAGTTCATTTTTTTCGCAGGTAATCCTAGTAAAGAATAGGTATTTTTAATGTAAAAATAACATAAATTCACTTGTTCGAATCTTTGCGCAGGTAATAGTCCCAGTTTAACTAAGGCCTATTTACGGTTCTGCATAACTTACTTAGCTAAACTTTTAAGCTTTGATCATTGAAAGCTATGTATACTCACATAAAATGGGAGCAAGCGCCTAGTTAGTTTTTTCTCGCAGGTAATCCTAGTCAAGAATATGCAAAAATAAATCCAATAGTCCCAATTTAACTAAGGTCTGTTTAGGGTTCTGCATAACTTATTTGGTTAAACTTTTAAACTTTGATCATTTGATCATTGAAAGCTATACATACACTCACATAAAATTAAAGAAAGCACCTAGGTAATCCCAGTTAAGAATATGCAATTTTTTAAATTAAAATAAATGCAGGTAATAATCCCAGTTTAACTAAGAGCCATCTAAGATTCTGCTTCTTACACATAGTTTAACTTTAAAGCTATGCTAAAAGCTTAGTGGTCTCGCATACAATCACCCACTTGATTTTTTCTCACAGGTAATCCCAGTCAAGAATAGGTAATCTTTTTAAAATAAAAACAAATTCACTTCTTCTTATTTATTTTTTTAAGCAGATAATAATCCGGGTTTAACTAAAGGCTATTTAGAGTTCTGCTTCACTCACACAGTTGCACTTTTAAAATTGCCAAAAAGCTTAGGGGCTATAGTTAAATTTTATTTTAGCCTATAATCCCATTTAAGAAAAGGTATTTTTTTAACTAAATATAAATTCACTTGTTATCACTTTTTGCAGCTAATAATCCCCGTTTAACTAAAGTTTATTTATGTTTATGTTTCACTGATTAAGTTTAACTTTTAAGCTTTGCTAAAAGCTCTGATCTTCACTTAGCTGCTAGTTAAACTCAGTTTAACCTTTCACTTTGTTTAGAATTTTTGTCTTGAAATTTTTTTCATAAAAATATACATATTTTTTTCAAATTGACTTACCTGTTGCCAAAATTGTGCCAATAAATAAATTTGTTCCTTTTTGAAAAACCAATCCATTGATTGTACAGCCGTCAAATCCATATCGGCTGTACCGGCTGTTTGAGGCAATGTTGGCTGCATTCGGTTGCTTTGATTGGAGGAGACCTCAGCGGAATCAATAACGCTTAAAGCTTCTTCCGATGCTTCGGCGGCTGACAATGATGATGAACCGGGTTTAGCCGTGGTGCTGCTGTTGGTAATGATGGCGTTGGTGGTCAAAGCTCCGCAAGATAATGCAGATAATGAAGATCTTGCTGTTGTTGTTGTTGCTATCTTTAACGATGATGATGATGAAGTAGTGCAGCAGGTGTTGTTGTTGTTTTGGTTAAGATTTTTTATGTCAGCCGTTGTGGAAGTTGATGGCGATGAGGAGTTGGATGTTGCTGATGAGGATGATGATGGTGAGGAGGAAGATGATGATGATGATGATGAAGATGAGGGTGAAGATGAGGTGGTGTTGTGGTTGGGGCCAGCTGCCGTGGGGCGGTGGCTTAATGTTGTTGAAAGGGCCGTTTTTTCAGTTACAGATTCCAGTTTGTCTTTAGTTAATTAACCTTGGCGGTTTTTGTTTAAAGGTTTTCTCTCGATTAATGCAATTTAAATCAGTTTTATAAAAACATTAATTTTGCTTTTTGTTTAATAGATTTTTTTTTTGTTTTTGATCACTCCAGATTGGTATAAAATTAATTTTTTGTCAAGTTAACACAAATTTAAATTTGAATTTAATTTTGGCCATTGAGGTGGTTTGGTTTTGGTTTAAAAAGGGTTGGTAATTTCTTAAAAACACTTGCCGTTAGCAAAACATTTTTTTCTAAAAGGTTTATCCAATTTGTTTTCTTTTTAATCCACCAATGTTATAGAGAATAAATTTTGATCTTTGTTTTTTTTTTTAATTATTTTCTTTTTTCCAGAAAATTTTTTTTCTTCAACACTTGTCTTGTTTGGTAAATTATTCTTATTTAAAGAATTTTGTTGTTGTTGTATTTGTATATTACACTTGCTTTTCGAGAAAAAAAAAAGCCAACACTTGTTTTGTTTATGTTTTGTTTGAGAAAAAAATTCCGTCTCCGCGAATTTTTTGTGGGGTAATCCGTGTTTTTCTTTTTTTTAATTTAATATGAATTTTCTTCTGGCATTTTTTTTTTCTTTAAATTTATAATAACTTTGTTTTTAAATTTGTAGTTATAGCAGAATTTTGTTGTTGTTTGAAATTATTATTATATATGTGTTTGGTTTGTTGTTGTTATTGTGTGTGATCTGATTTGATTATTTACTACAAAAAAACGATAGACAGCGCAACGTTAATCTAATGAGATGTTGCCTGTCACGAATTCAACTGATGACTAAACAAATCGAACATTAACGCAGCTTACACAACCCCATTGAACAAAAACAACATTATAGAGTAACTAACAACAACACAAACACACACTCAGTGAGCGCGTCGCACACAGCCCGACACACAATGGCAACAGCCATAGCCATAGCCGTGTCGTGTGCTCTGCTCAGCTCTTTTTCCTATCGCGCTCTCTCGGGCTGAGAGTACGCTCTAGAAAAGAGTGCTTCTCTTCCGTTAACCAAAGGTTTGAGTGGTTGTGTGATAAAATACATTTAGTGTGTGTGATAAAAATGTTCTGTTTTGTTGGCTGGTTGGTTGGTTGTTGTAAGAGGGGAGTGAGGAAATCGTTGCGACGGGTTTGTAGTTGGGTCTCTGCGCTCGCTCACTCATGTTTTAACGTAATGTTTGATTTGTTTTGTTTGTTGTGTTGTGTTGCTTTATTTTCATTTTGTTCTGCTGCTACTGCTGCCGCTTCGTCTTCTCCATCATCGTCATCGAAAATCCACTCATTCTCTCTTGCTTGCGCTGGGGTCATGTAATATGGCTCAGTGGCTACAGCCTTAACAACAACAACGCGGTAATAACGAAGAAAAAACGTTGACTCCCGATAAATAAAAAAAAAATTGTCATGATAATTTTATTTCGAACCAATACGTTTCATATTTTTGCTGGGGAGCTGCAAGGAAAAAAAGCAAATGGATTTATCAAAATAAATAAATTAAATTACAAATAAAAACAAAACCTACATAAATAATTAAAAAAATGCAAAATATATAAAGAATTTTGTAAATATTTTTTTATATTAAAACTCCCCAAAAAAATCAATTCTTTATTTCTGCCATGATTAACTTAAGATTCCCTCCAAATAGTGTTGCCAAATCATCTCGGCCAAAAATCGCTGAACTCAAAACCGCTAAAAAATTCTCATATAACGTTTAAAAAACGCTAATCGAGTTTAATTTTTACCTCGAAGGAGAAAACAATAATTTAAAAAAATGCTCTCAAAAATATACCTATTACCTCTTCTTAATTAAATAAAAAAAAATATACAACTAATTTGAAAAAATTCCAAAATGCCTATATAAAGAATTTTGTAAATATTTTTTTATATTAAAACTCCCCAAAAAAATCAGTTCTTTATTTCTGCCACGATTAACTTAAGATTCCCTCCAAACAGTGTTGTCAAATCATCTCAGTGTTGTCACTGAACACAAAACCGCTGAAACTAAAAAAGCTTCAGATTTAAAAGAGAACGTTTAAAAAACGCTAATCGAGTTAAATTTGTACCCAATAATTTAAAAAAATCTTTCAAAAATATATAACCACTTCATTATTAAAATATCTATTTTTTTTTAACTCACAACAAAACCATGAATAACATAAGATTTCCTCCAAACAGTGTTGCCAAAATATCTCGCCAAAAATTTCTGAATGCAAAACCTCCAAAACATAAAAAAGTTCTAGAGTTAAAAGGAAAATTGAGATTCTCATAAAACTAGTTTACTTTTCTTTGTGATGGAGAAAACAAATTTTTTAAAAACTACTCAAACATATTTTTTAATTTTTTTTATGTGTTGTTATTTATTGTTGGTCTGTGTTTTTGTTATTCAGTCAGAATTTATTTGGTTTAAGACCACATGTTTCAGTTACTTTCTGTATATTGCAAAAAACTAATAGAAACCAACACAAGAATTGGTAGAGAATTTTAATTGCTTGGTTCCCCCCGCAGAATTGCACCACTAGACTACTAAGAAGTCGTCTTTATAGACGACTTAAAAATCGTCTTTATAGACGACTAAAAAGTCGTCTTTATAGACGACTAAGAAGTCGTTATTATAGACGACTAAGAAGTCGTCTTAATAGACGACTAAGAAGTCGTTTTTATAGACGACTAAGAAGTCGTCTTAATAGACGACTAAGAAGTCGTCTTTAAATACAACCAAAAGGACTCAGTATTCATTACCAAAAATATATCCATTCTATATTTCCACTGGTGCCGAGTGCTTTATAGACTCCAAGTATTCTTCCCGGATGACCACAGAGTCGCCGATTGGAATATTTATTTATTCCAGATATCTTTTCTTTCTGGGATGATCACAATAGAAAGTCATATTTATAACGAACCAGAAATACGCATTATTTCCGGGATGATCACAAATTCGCGGATCGGAAGATCTCCCCTTATAGATAACTAGAAAGTCATATTTATAGCCAACCAGAAAGACGCATTATTTTTTCATATTGACGGCTAGAATGTCGTCTTTATAGGCGACTAGGAAGTCGTCTTTAAGGAAAACCAAAAAGATTCATACTTCAATTAATATAACTTTAAATGCAAATTTATCCATTCTGAATTTCCACTGCAGCCAAGAATTCTTTGTAGGCTTCTTTCTGGATGACCACAAAGTCGCCGATTGGAAGATTTCCTCTGTAGATGTACGAAAGTCGTACCTTGTGTGCAATATTTCCCCCGAACTTAAAAGAAGGCTACGACATTACGTAGGCAACGACATTAAGTAGTATTTCATAAGTATTTCAGCTGATTTAAGTTAAAGACATATATTATTGCTATTGAATTGTGAATATGATAGAGTGGTTTTTATCGAAACTGCAGTCAATTCTACCAATCAATTTAAACTCTCTAGCCATTTTTGTATTTGTTTCAATTACTTTTTTCCAATAGACAGAAAGTAACTGAAACATATTGTCTTAAACCAAATAAATTCTGACTGAATATTTTTTTTATTTTTAAAACTCCTCGAAATATCAATCTTTATTTCCACCATGATTAACTTAAGATTCTCTCCAAATAGTGTGCTAAAACATCTCGCCAAAAAATCGCTGAATGGAATGTAAAAAGCGCAAAAAACACTGGCAAAAAAGTTCCTCATAATAAAGATTATTTTTATTCTGTGGTTTTTATAACATTGTAACATTGGGTAATTCACTTAATGATGATGCTACGTTTCTGGAAATAATTTTCTCACGTTGGAATAAAATACAGTAAAAGATCTGCAACCGCAGAAGGGCAATTTCTCGTTAATAATGTTAAAAAATCTTACGAGTAATGATGAACAAATAGCAGAAAACTAAGAAAACGATTTTTTCCCCACAGCTGTGAAAATGAATCGCCTACTATTTCCCTAGTTTTTGTATACCATTTTTAAAACTTCATTTATTGCCATTTTAAGCTAATTAGTCTTTTTTCTCTTTAAAAACATTGTATGAGCCTAGCATACAATTTTCTGTGAAGCGGACAAAAAGTCATAAAAAAGAAAAACCTGTCAAAAATATATTGATTCGTTTCCGACAAAGGAGCCTGGAACATGTAGTAGGTTGATTAAAGGTAGGCAAACGTAACCGTAACGCCTCCGTACGGTAACGAATCAGCTGATTCAATCTGACATATGGAAATCGGTGTAAACGATTAGCCAACGGAAACGAAACGTAAACGGACGGCTGAATCTGCTGAAATTTGATGTGGACGGTACGTTTACGTGCATCAAAATTAGTTAAATAATGAAAAAACAATAAATTTTTGCGAAACTTTTGAAAAGTAATGATATATAAGTAATAAAATGATAAATTTGTAGCAAATAAATATAAAATAAAATTAATTTGTTACTATTTTTGTTGTGAATGTCTGAGTGATACAGCACGTTTTTCAAGTTTTGGGTAATTGCTCCAGCGGGCAACGTTACGTTACTATCAGCCAAACAGTTGCAATTTGGCAACCGTCTTTCACTGTTTTAAAAAATCATTGCCACTTTTGTATAGCTAACATGGAATCTTAAAAGTCTCATACTTCAAAATTTTGAAGCTTTGTACCTTAAGTACTTATTAAAGGTACCTTCTCTAAATTATTCAAAGTGTTTCGAATTTATTGCACGCTTCGTTTTAATTTGTAGGTTTTAGGCTAAGGGTGGCATCCTGTACAACGGCCTTACATAGACTATACAGTCCATCGTACTACCACAGGGACTGCAATTAAACCAATGAGAAAGCTCAAAAGTTACGGATTTTAACATCTCCCCAAAGAAATAAAGGCTTAGGGTAACATTAGCTTCCACAGCTTCTGCAAAAGTCGTTACACAACACCTTCAATCGATCTGCATACCGTCCAAAAAGACAGTGACCTGTCATGACAGACACGATAAGTGAGACGTCCGATCTCAACAACGACAGCAGTGCTTTGGTGCGTTTTGCGTCTAGGCCGGGCCACATCAGCCTGGAATTTGTGCAGTTCCCGACTAGTGACCACCTGTTATTTGTTGCCGTAAGTGCACTATCTCCCAAGAGGAGCTTGCAGGTTGCTAGAGGCATACCCACATGTTCTTGGGAGGTAGTTCCTAGTCTTGCAAGTTCATCTGCTTTGCAGTTCCCTGGTATATCCCATTGGCCCAGCACCCATATCAGGAGGATATTGAAGGGTTCATTCATTCCGTTAAGAGATCTGCTATAGTCGGGGCCAGTTTTTGAATTCTGAATTCGATGAACCTAATATTGACTTCAACATCATAATTTCTTGAAATAATCGAATCTCCAAACTTTTCTCGTTTTCAATTGTTTCATTAACTGTGTGGCACGTAGCCACAATCGGTCAATGGCAAAAATATAGCTTTTAACGAGAGCTAAAATATTGCTCACGGGTGTCAAGGTCGTAGGTCGACTGGAAAGTGTTTTTTTGGATTTAAGAAAAAATGAGCTTAGCGCACGAAAAGTTGCAATTGGAGTACGATTATTTTCATCTCTCTCCATGATGAAATTGTAAACACTACTGAATACAATGAAAACCAAATGACAGATCATGACATATTACAAATGGCCGAAACGTCACTTCAAAATCATATCATCCCTATTGGAAAGCCTTATACATATTTTGCTTAAAATTTAACATCATGATTTATTTTTGTGTTATTTTCTTTCAATTCATAGAAGAACCAACCGTGCTCAACAAATAAGTAAAGTAACAATTATCACATCCTCCATGTAAAATTCTCTGAACGTTGATAAAATTGCCAGAATACTCCATAAATGATATATACCCTCGTATCACTAAAGTAAGGGTATAAAAAGGGTGATTATATATATATTACAGGACACTACAATACAAAAATCGCCACATCCAACGGCAAAATCGCCGAAATGGCAACGCTGCTCCCCAAAATACATGGGATACCATTCGGCTCTCACTCTCTTTTTTCCAATAAAGGTTCTCTCACTCTCTCTATATCCCAAACGACATTGTGCTATTGCAGTAGTTGCTGTTGTTGTTTGCTGGGGGGTTCTTCCTCGTGTGTGCGAGAGGTAAAATGTTGTCCCCCCATTTTACTGATGTTTTGTGTGGCGGCTAAGCTAATGCTTTCTCTGTCTCTCTCAGGCTTTGGCCAGGGCAAAAATACACTCACACAACGACACCTCGCAAATGGTTAGCTTTGTATAGTTCTGCTGCTTCTTCTTCAACGTCGTATAAATGGTGTTAAGCTCTCAGAGTTCGATTTTTTATGTCTTTTGCATTTATTCAATTCGATAAGATTTTTTTTTTGCTACGGTCGACACAACGTTCGTCTGTGTTTTGTTTTTTTCTGGTTGTCGTTTTTTTTTCTCGGTCTCCCGATTTGTTGTCGTTGTTGTTGTCTGTTGGGTTGTTGCTGATGGTGGTTAGGTTTAAGAGTGAGGTGGAGCGCAGCAATAGAGTAGTATTGCTGCTGCTGTCGATGCCCGGTGTTGTTGGTTTTGTTGTTGTGTTAACAATTCATTGTTCTTCCATTTCTTGTGCTAAAGTTGTTGTGTATGGATTTTTTTTTCGTCGTCGTCTTCTTCTCAATATAGGTACAAAGAGCTGTGGTGGTGTGGATGGGATGGAAGGCTCACACATACACACACTCACACATAACGATAGCCCCCCCAAATATGTGTGGGGAGTACATGGACGTTTGGTTGATGTATTTGCTATTGCTGCTGTTGTTGTTTTTGTTTATCCCATAGCTAAATGATTGTCGTCGTTACTGCTTTCTTCTTTATGTTGTTGTTGCTGTTGGGTTTATATGCCATTGTATTGTTGTTATGTATGAAAATTTATAGAAAAATCGTCGTCATATGGATGAAGCAGAGTTGGTTGTTGGTTTCATATCGCCGTTGGTTGTTGTATTTTTTGTTCCTGCTTGAGCTTGCCATTCATTTGCTGCTGTTGAGTTTTGTCTTCAATTTTTTTATCGTTTTCGTTGGGGATTTCGGATTTCGATTGTAAAATGTATGTTGCTGTTGTTGTTTTTGTTCTTGTACATATTGAGTATTTTGATGTCATTTTACTCTTCCCTTTCCCGAATGGCCGTCATCGTCCTTTTTGTATGTATGTGTGTGTGTGTGTACGTTCACTTGCTCTCCATCAGAAGGGTGCCGTCGCATGACTCAATTGGAGTTTTCGTCTCGTCGTGTAGGGATCATCTGTTAGGAGAGGGTCGTAAAAATTAAATGTCGTTTTAGGAGGCAGGTGGTTTGAGAGTTTTTTTTGGGGGGTTGGGGAGAGGTGGTGGTGTAATTTGGTTGGAATTCGTATGTTTTCAATTTCTTTTGGCATAAATTATAAACTTGGTATAATTGAATTGAAATATGTCTGGAAATACAGTGGCTCTTACGATCGCACACGGGGGTTTTATATGGATTTTGATGGACTTGAACATAACATAATTTCTTTAAATATATTTTTTAAAAAATGTAAATAAACAGTTTTATAATTTATCTATTTTATAATTTATTACTAGAACTTTACTTAAAAATAAATGCAATTAACTTTTATAGTATTTTTTATAATTTCTATAAATTAGTCTGAAATTTAGTTTTTCATGTGCATAAAGTATTTACATTTTATTTTATTAATTTCTTGAATTAAATGATAACTTTATATAGGAATTTTACCTTACAAAAAATCAAAATTATTTAAAAAAAAACTTCAGTAATTCCTTAACTATAAATACCACTTAATTTGTTGCATTTTTACGATTACGGTCTACTGAAGTGATATACCTACAATTTATAAAAAATATATAAATTAATTTTTTTTCTTAAGTTTTTTGTTTTATTTATTTTCTGAATGGAACCTTTTAAGAATATTGTGTGAAAATTTTAGATGAATCTGAGCAAAACTAACAAAGATACATCAGTCACCGTGCCTCATACGTGACTCAGTACATCAGTGGGGTTTTCCCAAAACCCACGTCGGTATCCATCATAACTTAAAAACTACGGAACCGATCCTTTTGAAGTTTTAAACACTATTTCTGTACATAATTTACGAGGTAATGCTGGAGACTTTTTTCTCCAAATTTTTCAATATTTTTTATTTTACAATAACAAATTACCCGATTTTTTTTCGCAAAAATCGCTTTTTTCACTTCATGGTGTTCGAAAAATTTAAAAATAGAAATTTCTAAAAACTATCCAGCGTTACCTGGGGGAAACAAAAATCGGAACAAAATAATTTTGTTTTTTTTTTATTTCAGATGATCCATCGCCGAGTTATGATGAACACAGCAATTCTACTTTAATTCGAGACGCTTCCGAATAATTGCTGCCGTTGCCATATTTTTTTAATATTTCCTAAGAACATTTTACACAATATAAATACTTTGAAAGTTATACATACTTTCATGTAAATTCACAAAAATGTTCCTTTTTGGCACAAATTGACGTGATTATATTCACAATTATATTCAGTCAAAAATTGATATTTATTAGCCAAAGCAATTAAAAGTTATACAAAAAACCAGTGTAGTTCATTAGAATTTCTTAATAAAGGAATTTCTTATATATTTAAAAACTTTATACGTCTTTGATAGTCTCTCTTGAAAAACTACCTATTTCAAATTAGCACTTTTTAAGTTCATTTATCTTAGAAAATCCTAGAAACTAAAATTAAAAAAAATTACATATTTTTTCTTTGAAATTAAAAAAATACATATAAAAATACTTTTTTTAAATGTAAATATTACCTATTTCGTGATAAATTCAATTTATAAAAAATATGTGTAAATTTCTATTTATAATTTATTTTGAAATACAAAAATTATTAATATACATAAAAAACTAAATTTTTAAATTTCTACACTTTTTTAAGTCGAAAATGTATACGTTTTATTTTATATTCTAAGAAGAAATCGCTCCTGTTTGCCTTAGAAAAACATAGGAACGTAAATTAAAAAAAATTTATATTTTTTATTTGAAATTAAAAAAATACATATAAAAATACTAATTAGATTTATTTATTGAATGTTTTTACATTCGAATTGTTCAGCTTTTTCGATCAACTCTTCCTTTCGAAAGAGAGGTTTTTGTGGTGTATTGGAAAAGATAAGACACTGCGCTCTGAAAGCCATGTAAACACATACCCTTATACGTATTTCAATCCTGTGGCTTTCAGAGCGCAGTGTCTTATCTTTTCCAATACACCACAAAAACCTCTCTTTCGAAAGGAAGAGTTGATCGAAAAAGCTGAACAATTCGAATGTAAAAACATTCAATAAATAAATCTAATTAAAATTTAAATCGATCATTAACAAAAAACTTCTAAAAAACATTAAAATATAAAAATACTTATTTTTAATTACAAATATTACCTATTTCGTGATAAATTAAATTTATAAAAAAATATGTAAATTTCTATTTATAATTTATTTTGAAATAAAATTATTAATATACATAAAAAACTACATTTTCAAATTTCTACACTTTTTTTGTTTTATTTTATATATCCTAAGAAGATATGGCTCCTGCAGCACAGTTTGGCCCCAAATGGCCGCAGGGATTTGAGTTCTTTATAACATTTTATTTAAGAAACAATTATTAATTTTTTAATCAAGAATATTTGCAATTTAATTATGAAAAATTTTCTGCTTTGCATATTCGTTCTCGTTCAATTGAGCGCTGTACCATTTTAAATTCCCCAAGTGTTTTTTACAAAATACTAAAAAAAATAATGATTTATGATATTTTTGAATTTTATGATATTTTTGAATTTTCCATATGAAATTCCGCAATTCTTTTTACAAAATACTGAAAAGAAATTAAATATAGATAAAAAGTATAAAACAAAACATATCTTATATTATTTTTTGGAATATAAACTTGCAATTTTCCCCACAAAAAAATAAAAAAACATATTGGGGTAAGAATTTTGAATATAATCTATGAATTTTATTTTTGACTAGGTTAGGTTGAATAGAGGAGACGTTTAAACGTCTCATTCCCATGGACATACACTTAAGCCAGTTGTTCGGCCTGTTGTGCGCTCCTTATTTATGATTTTTATACCCCACGGGTTACAGAAAACATTTGACTAAAAAGTTTATAAAAATGTCCTATATGTTAAAATAAGAACTCGCAATCATTTATGTTTTAAAACAAGTTTTCCCCAAAATTGTATGGGGATTTGAATTTTTAAAAATTTAAAAAGCGTTTTGGATTTTATGAAATTTTTAATTGCTTTGGAACAGTTGAAATCATTTTTAAAAAGTTTGCGTCTAAAAGAGAAAATAAAGAAACATTTTTCTGTGTTTTTTAAATTTATATTTTTTTTAATTTTTAATTTTTTTTTTTAATTTTTAATTTAATTATTTAATTTTTTTTCAATACAAAATTGCCAGACCTGCCTTAGTATTGCGCCCAAATCTTTTACAAATATTGAGTCTTCAAAAATCCAATCACAGTTTTGGATTTGTAAGAGTCTGGGGCATATTCTATGAAAATTATAGAAATAAAACAAAATGCCCTTTATTTTCTCTTTCAAACGACGTAAACTTTGTAAAAATCGGTTCTTCCGTTCAAGAGCAATTAAAAATTTCGTAAAACCCAAAAATGCATTTTCAAAATTTTTTAAAATTTCAAATCCTCAAGATATTTTTAAAAAAATAAATATCAAAATATTAATTATAGCGATATCACATTTTACCATTTAGACATTTTTTATAAGCTTTTTAGTCAAAAATAATATTCATAGAATAATATTAAAAATTTTGATCCATTTCGATAAATCACAATATAAAGGTCCCTTCCGATTTAAATTCATGGCTTCTTCCTAAAGGCCAAATTTTTTCGGCCGATGGAATTTTAGGAAATAATACTTATTGCCTAAATTGTTTTGATATATCGCTCGATCGAGTTCACTTCAGTGGTCACATTTTTCAACCGATGTTTCTGAAAGTTTGAAATACATTTTATTTTGTCCAAAACTGCGGTCCGCGTTTTGGTACGGACTTTCCATTTCGTTTGCGTGTCACTCTAGAATTTACATTTTTCAACTGAATTGTAGGAATTGGTACCCTTTTCCGTTTGAAACAATCCTTTTTCTTCACAACAAAGAATAATATTGATTTAAAGGCAAAAATATTGTCTATTGGTCTACGTTTTGATATATTCCCCGTTTAAGGGTTCCTCCCGATTTGAAAATAGTAGACTCTACCAATCTTGTAGATACTGGTTTAGGGGATTATATAGTCGGCCCGGCAGTCTTTAGTTTTTCCTGACTTTGTTAATTCTAAATTAAATATATTATATTATAACAGTAATAAAATTCATGTTTCTTTATGGAAAAAAATAAGAAAACAAGTAAGAAAGTTTCAGTCGGGTAAACCGACTAAGGTATACCCTCACTTTGTGAGTAATGTAATATATAACATTACACCAATAAATCTGTCAATTTGTGTGGGAGGTACCAGAAGGGGTTTTCCAAATACACATATTTTTCGGTAAACAGTACATTCTTAAATACATTGCATTGTGCTGAACTATAAGCGTTTGTGTGCACTGGTATATTAAAGTTACGAGCTATGTAATTTTGGTATGATTTGGTCATTTTGTGTGGGAGGTACAAAAAGGGGCGGGGTGATAACGCCCACTTTTTACAGGACTATAGGCACTACAACAGCATTACACTGTACAAAATTTCAAGTATTTGTATGCACTGGTATTAAAGTTACAAGCCGTTTACTTTGGTACGAAACGGGCCATTTGTGTGGGCGGTACCAAAAGGGGATGCACAATGATGCCCATTTTTTACCGGACTATAGGCGCTACAAAAACATTATACTGTAGAAAATTTCAAGCATTTTTATGCACTTGTATTAAAGTTATAAGCAGTTAAATTTTGATGCAAAATGGTCCATTTGTGTGGGAGGTACCAAAAGGGGCATCCCAACTTCACCCATTTTTCTCGAGTTAATAGAGACTAATATACTAATATTATGTGCAGAATTTCAAAAGATTCGAATAAGTAGTATAGAAGTTATTAAAGAATCAATATTTCACTAAATGTTAACCCTTTGTGTGGGAGGTACCAGAAGGAGTAGACCAACATGGCCCATCTTCGAACTCATCCGGAGATAGATCAAAATATTACCACATACCAAATTTGAAGTCAATCGGTTACTCCTTTCGAGAGTTATCGTGCGCACCAGCCAGCAGACACACAGACAGACAGACAGACAGGCAGACAGACAGACAGACAGACAGACAGACAGACAGACGGACGGACATTGCTCATTCGACTTAAAATGATCCAAAACGGATTTCCTCCAAACATACTTAGGGTCTTAGATCACTCCTTCGATGTGTTACACTTTTTTCCGTAGCAAATGATATATACCCTCGTCACACTAAAGTGAGGGTATAAAAACGTAGTTCAAAAACATTATAAACATGATCCATATCATTTCATTGCCTGTTAATTGCAATTATTTCGGCTTATATTTTATTGTAATTCTGAGTTAAAAAAATATTTTTTTTTTAAAATCAAAAACTATTGTTATTTACTTTTTAAAATCGAAATTCTAGGCCGTTAATGATTCCGGGGATTAATGGATTTTTTCGTAGCCCACTTTGGAAAAAAATTATCGATATATATGCCTTCTTGAAACCGAAAATATGGACATTTTGTACATAAAGTTCAGCAATATTCCTTAACATTAGATAACTTGTATAATGTTAATGTGCTATTAATGTGTTGACAGAACATTTTTGCAATTTTTAAGGCGCTGGAAGCACTTTTTCTGTTAGGTTTGTTTCGCATTTTATCTCCTATTCAATATCTACAACTTTGCTCCCGACACAAAAGAGATATTCCAAACGGTATACCGAGAAAAAATATGGAAAAGGTGCAAAAAATCCATATTGAGCAAAAAAATGCGTATAACCTTTAAGTTATTAATTGAGCGTATACGGTATACCGAAAATATTGAAAAAGTGCCAAAGATGTCATTATCTTTCAAGTAAGGAAATTTCTTACTTAAAATCCAGGCAAATTTCCTTAATAATAATAATAAATTTGTCTTATATTATTTCAAAGAAGGGCATCTTTGGAACAAAATCTCTAAATAATACTTAATACCGCATTAAAACAAATTAATTGATAAATAAATATAAATAATAAATATATACTCGTAAATAAATAAATAACTATTTATATTTAATTTTAAATCCATAAATCGATACCTCCTTTCTAAAACATGCTAAGTGTACTTAGCATTTCTATATACAATATGTACGTAATCCATTTTATAATCCAAAGACTTCATTATCTGTGAAATAAGGAAATTTCTTACTTAAAATTCGGGCAAATTTCCTTAATATTAATTATTTTGTCTGCAACTGTTCCTATTACAAGGAAGGGCGTCTTTGGAACAAAATCTCTTAATATTATTTTTAATAACTTTTTTCTGGTTCCGAAAAATTTTCTTCAATAACAGTTGAAATTTTATTTGTTAAACAAATTTTTCTTTAAAAAAATAGATTTAATTTTAGCTTTTAAATAATTCCAAATGCATTTCTCAAAAAAATGTATATACTACATATTTATATCATCAAATTAAAAATTATATGTAAATTATGAATGGCAAGAAAGAAGGGCAGCACAAGAAATCACCGATACCCCAATACCTTCATTTACTCCATTTCTTTTTTTTTTCCTTCTTTATTACAACAAAGAAGCCTCCAAGCTCCCGAGAAGAGCTCTGGAAAAATAAAACAAAAGCAACAACAAAACAGCAGCACTTGAAGCTAAAGAAGTATGTAGGGGAAAGGGGAGAAAGAGGAGGTTGAGAAGCAGGACTGGGGAGACCCATGCCAATGAAATTTATGTTTGCCAAGAGGCCCTGAAGGGAGGAGGAGCAGAGATCCATCAGCACAACAAAACATTGTTGGGAAAATTGTAGGAAAAAACACGAAAATTGTATGGAAAAAGAAGAGCAAAAAAATGCAGAAAAAAGCGAAAAAATGTACATAAAAAATCATTCCTTCTCGTTTGTGCGCACACACATGGTGTGGCATAAAATATGATTGACAATCGATGGATGGATGCTTGGATGGATGGCTGGCTGGATGGATGAACGAACGAACCAAAAGTCGTGTAGTCTGATGGCTATGCTGTGTGGATGCCGCCGCGGCCGACGTCAAAACAGAAAATGAAATAAATACGGATGACGATGACGACGACAACGACTCCGGCGGCATGGGATGAATGAAGTATAACTGAACTGAGCTGAACCAAATGAGTGATAGAATGTATGAAATATGAATGCCCCCACACAACACCACCATCAACAACAACAGCAGTAGTAACAAAAACACATGGCAACAGTTGGAGAGGAAATTGAGGAGCTCTTGTTGGTGCTTTTGCTGCTTTTGGTTGACTGCTGCTGCTCTGATGCGATGCCAAGGTGCACAATATTCGATAAGAGAGCAGAGCATCGCACAGAACCCAAACATACACACACGCACACACAAAGAGATGACGAACGACTCGACTCTGAATGATTTGATGCCACCTCGGGAGGGAGCAAAAAATACCGAAACACGAACACACGCAAAATTGGTATAAGGAAAAAAACTTGGAGTAATTGTCGTCGTTGTTGTTGCCATTGGGTGTCGTTGGTGGGGGTACAACACTTGTGATTGATAGACGCCTTGTGATTGCCGAGTAGTAGTTGTAAAAGAAGGTTTGGGGGAAATGGTCGATAACAACCTCCGGGATATGTATGATAAAGCAACGAAAAAACGTATGTTTTTTCTGCCATGTCTGCGTGTGTGTGTGCGAATATAGATTGAAAATCTATGTTCGAGAGCAAAGCGAACGATGAGAACGTGTGATTGGTTCTTGGCCATCATCACAAAGACGTGAGTAAACAAAAAAAAAACACTGCAAGAAAGAAAAAAGTTGGAAAAGGTTTTTTCTCCCGCTCAAAGCTAACAATGACTTAGTTGATGGAGCAATGGGGAGTAGTGGGAGTACTCGAATATAAGGAGATGTCGGGAGAAGAGAGCATTTCCCCCAACTCTGGTTTAGGAAGAGGAATTTTTTGTAACGAATGTCAGCTCCACACAAACAAACAAAAAAATGAATGCATGGACAGGCGAATGTATGGATGGATGGATAGATAGTTGTATCCATAGATGTGGTTCAATGGTTGTCTTTAGTTTAACTTTTTTCCCACATTAGGTTACAGTGGGGAAAATAATATGATACATACATAACTATTGATATGATATTTATGTACAACACTAGTCCCCAAAAATGTTTTTTTTTCAGATAATGAAAGTAGGAGTACAGTGATGCAGCAAAGGTAGCTAGAAAAAAATTTCCTGCCGAATTCTTTGTAATTGTCACTATCTACTCTTATGTTTAGATGTAACCGATAATTGAGGTGTAGAATCGTCATATGACTACTCCAACTATTTTAATGTTATTTTTTTTAGCTGTGACATACCACGAACACCTTATCGACGTCAAAATGAAAACACTCCCAGTGGGTCTCGTACAGCTCCCCGGTCGAGTACATCGAACAATATAAATTTAGGCAATTCCATTGTGGGTATTTCGGGAGGTAATACTTTTGGAGGTGCTATGTGTCGCCAGAGATCTATAAATCATGCGTTGGCTTCCAATGAAATGCTACGGCTAGCTGGTGCTCCTCAACGTGGCTGGTACCCGAAGCAACGATCGATGAGGCCAGCATCTACAGAAAATATAGATCGTATTTCAACTATGCGAATATGGGATGGTTCTACGGCTATGCCGGGCACAGGTCCTTCCAGAAAACCCCTAACCTTGCCACCAAATCTGACGCCCTCATTCTTGAATAAATCACCCAGGGAAGCATTGCGCCGCGTAACCAGCTTGCTAATAACGAAGAAAAGTAAGTCTGAAATGAAGAAATGTAATTAAGAAGTGATATTGACGATTACATGTGTGCCATATTTCAGAAAATCCCAAGGACAAGAGAAGTAAATCTGCTTACACAGCCGATCAGTGCTTGGAGGCCAGCTATTACCACGATATAGACAGACGTAAGTGTTTTGACGGAACATTGCATATCATTCCACAGCGTCACGTTCTAAAAAGTGAATATCTTTCAAGCATTCAAACTAAATATGCCAAACTTTAATATCAACATGTTAATCCAGTATTGAACTGACCCCTTGGTAAAACATCTACATATCGTTATCTGACCTCTTATTTGAAAGAAATAAGAAGAAAAAATAAGGGAAATGTTATTGATATCTTTCTTAGTTGTCGGACGTTAAAGTTTACAAAAATCAAAAAAATATTGATTTTTGTTTGTAAAATGAGCTCAATTTAAAAAAACGGAAAGATATAAAGTAAATTGTTCAATAACTACCTTAGTTATCAAAATTTCGTAATTAAGAAAATTATTTTTAACTTTTTATTATTTTGAGCTCATTTGAATCAGAAAAGCAAAAAATCGGGTAAAAATGTTGAATAACACTCGAGTTGAGTGAAATGTCAAAAGCTGACTCGCGGACCGGAGCCGACCTTCAGCTGGAGTTAAAAATGTTCTCTAGCTTAGGCAGTTATTGATAAATAAAAATGTTATCGATTATTTTATTTTTCAATTTTGAGTCCATTGGAAGGATTTATTTAGATTTTTAAACTTTACCGTCCGATAACTTGGCGAGATATTTCCCCTCCAAACGAACTTCTGCCTGATCGCAGTTTGGATCCTGTTCATAGGAGAAGGCATGTGGCCGAACGCGCAGGATTTTTTGTATCTTTTTGAAGTAATCCTTAAAATAAAATTGCAATGACCTAATCTGCAATTTTTTGACTATTTCAATAGGAAATCAAAATTTAATAGTCCCCAATTAAAAAGATGAAAAACTCCTAAAATCAATGAATTTATATCCAGAATATTGTTTCTTATTTTTATCGGGATTATTTCATTGTTTTATTTGGGGACTATTTCATTTGAAAGTTAATTCATAGCGAGTTGTGATTTTTCAAAGTTTTTGGAAGTTATCATAAAAGTAAATGAACAAAACAAAAAAACATATACAAAGGATGCCGGCGACGTTCGAGTCAACCATAATGGCTTTAAAAGGAAAAACAGTTGTTAAGTGCGTTTCCTTAGGGATATGTCTTAAACGTAATTATTCCTATGTCTTAAAAAGTAACCCGTAGGTTTTGAATTCGATAAACCATTTGGTACTTTCAATATAGGTACTGGTTTCCAAATAAAAACACGTAGTTAATTAATATAAATATTTCTAACAAATAAAATCGATTAGCTAATATTTTTCATCTGTATGTACATAGATTTTTATTTTTAGTAACAGCAAATACAAAAGTAATGAATAATAAATTGATTTACCACGATTTATAACATATGCTTTCTGAGAAGTCTGTTCCCCACTTATGCCATAGTAATTCCTGTTTTTAAAATTTATTTTTAGATGCTAGCTCCGCCGCCCCTCCTCAAAAGGACTTGAAACAGCGTGTCGGCTGTCACATCTATATCGTGTGAAAATATTCTGATTACACTATGCTGCACTATGTCAAATAGAAAAAAATTAAAAACAGAATTTAAAATTATTCTTTTAACATCAATTTCGTTCATAAAAATATCAAAAATTCGAATTAAATTCTATGTATACAACTTTTTCTAATACCTAATGGTATTTAATCCCGGCATTAGATTAAAAAATATTTTATTTATTCAATAATTTGTAACTAAAAAATCATAAATGATCGGAAAAAAATCATAAACAAAAAAATTAACAATTACATTTGGATTAGTTATACCCTCACTTTAGTGTGACGAGGGTATATATCATTTGCTACGGAAAAAAGTGTAACACGACGAAGGAGTGACCTAAGACCCCAAGTATGTTCGGAGGAAATCCGTTTTGGGTCATTTTAAGTCGAATGAGCAATGTCCGTCCGTCTGTCTGTCTGTCTGTCTGTCTGTCTGCTGGCTGGTGCGCACGATAACTCTCGAAAGGAGTAACCGATTGACCTCAAATTTGGTATGTGGTAATATTTTTTTCTATCTCCGGCTAAGTTCGAAGATGGGCCATATTGGTCCACTCCTTCTAGTACCTGCCCCACAAAGGGTTAAAATGTTGTGAAATATTGATTCTTTAATAACTGCTATACTACTTATTCGAATCTTTTGAAATTCCACACATAGTATTAGCTTATTAGTCGTTATCAACTCGAGAAAAATGGGCGAAGTCGCCACGTCCCTTTTGGTACCTCCCACACAAAGGTACCTTTTTGCACCAAAAGTTAACAGCTTATAACATTAAAACCAGTGTATAAAAATACTTGAAATTTTGTACAGTGTAATGTTTTTATAGTGTCTATAGCCCTGTGAAAAATGGGCGTTATTGCCACGCCCCTCTTTGTACCTCCCACACAAAATGCCCAAATCATACCACAATTTAATGTCTCATAACGTTTATACCAGTGCACATAAATGCTTATAAGTCGGCACAGTGCAATGAATTTAAAGTATCTAATGTTCAGCAAAAAAAAAAGTGTATTTGATAAACCCCTTCTGGTACCTCCCACACAAATTGACAGAATAATTCGAGTAATATTCATTACATTACTCACAAAGTGAGGGTATACCTTAGTCGGTTTACCCGACTGAAACTTTCTTACTTGTTTTTAACACAGTAAACTAAATATTAGTAACCATTATAGCAACTAAAATTTTTTATGTTTTCCCTCCAAAATATAACAATTTTAAAATCGCAGGAAGTTGGCTACGGCACCCTAGGGAGCAGCAGCTCCCCAGTTTGAAATCCTTTTTGAAAAAATATTGCCCGTCGACGCGAAATTCTGAAAAATATTTGACCTTTTTTGCGGAACTAACTCTCATTTCAAAATTCGAAAATGTGATATAAAAGTTCAGTTTTCAGGAAAATGGCAACGAAAATGTTGCACATTTGTTCAGATAAGAAGAAACGATAAGGTAGACATTTGTATTATTATTAAAATCGATATCTATAATACGTTGACCTTAATATCTTGAGGTTTATATGACAGAAAAGCTTGCATTAATCTTGTTCGGGAAGGGTTTCTAAAAAATTGCAATGCCTTTCCGACTAACCACCGATTTTCTTCGGATGTGGGCAATTCGTATTCTCTGAATAAAATTTGGTCCTGAAAAATATTTGCCCTTTTGAATAAAAGCTTCTTCGGCGTGTGAATTTTATTTAGACAAAATTAGGTTTCAGGTTTTGAAATACTGAAATAATAACATATTTTCTGAATTGGCTTTATTTTTTTAAATAAATTCAATCCACATTGGAAATTACATTTTGAAAACAAAAAAATCAAAATCTTATAGTGATTTCGATTCTGAATAAAATTTGGTCCCTCCGACGCGAAATTCTGAAAAATATTTGCCCTTTTGAATAAAAGCTTCTGCGGCGCTATGAGTTTTATTTGAGAAATTTAGGTTTCAGATTTTGAAATACTGAAATAAAAACATATTTTCTGAATTGACTTTATTTTTTTAAATAAATACAATCCACTTTGAAAAATTAGATTTTGAAAAAAATTTTAAAAAGTTCCGTTGCGGACGTTACAAAAAAACGAAGTTTTGGAAGTTAACGTAAATTTGCATATTTTTTAGCTAAGTTTGAATAGTAATCAAAAAAATCGAAATACATAAAAGAAAGAGGAATATTTAAGGATATTTAAATATATCTCATTAGAATAAAACACGTCTTGGTTCATCCAAAAACTTTAAATTCGTCTGTTGTGGACGTTACACAACAATTTCACTATGTTAAAACGACAATATTCAGTGAAAATTATTATTTTTGTATTTCATATTTTAAAGACCCTGGTTTACGTGTCATTTCAATGGTGGGATCATTCGAATGGACCGCAATTTTTTGGATTTCCCCATATATTCTAAACTATGCTAAGTGCATAAAATTAGTTTTTAAGGAGAGACGGTCAAAGTTTGATGTTTTTTTTTAATTTGTGTGGAATTCCTTTATAATGCAAATCGAATGATCTGTACTGTTTTGTGAATAACTTTTGATTGGGTTGGCGGATAAACACCAAATTTTGACTGAATATAATTTGGAATATTTAGAAATTAGAAATGCTATCTCCCAAAAAACATGCTTAGTATGTTTTAGAATGAATGTATCGATATGTACAATATTAACTCATTGTATTCAGTAGTGTTTACAATTTCATCATGGAGAGATATACGCAAGAACCGTTTACAAATTATTCAGTTTTATTATCAAAATAGTCGTTCTCCAATTGCAAATTTTTAAAATCCAAAAAAAGGCTTTCCAGTCGACCTACGACCTTGACACCCATGAGCAATACCATGAGCTCTCGTTAAGAGCTATCTTTTTGCCATTGACCGATTCCCGATCCCACGTACCGTTAAGGAGCTAGACTTTCCGTTCCGTTGAAAATGATGCTAAGTCCATATTTTTTAAATAAAAAAACACTTTCCAGCCAGCCTACGACCTTGACACCCATGAGCAATATTTTAGCTCTCGTTAAGAGCTATATTTTTGCCATTGACCGATTGTGGCTACATGCCACACAGCAAATGAAACAATTGAATTGTTGCGAGAAAAGTTTGGAGATTCTATTATTTCAAGAAATTGTGATATTGAATGGCCTCCAAGAAGTTGTAATTTAACACCATTAGACTATTTCTTGTGGGGTTATTTGAAGTCATTGGTCTTTCGAAATAAACCAGAATCTCTTCAAGCTTTACATGTCAATATTGAACGTGCCATTCATGACATACGACTTGATTTAGTGGAAAAAGTGCTCGAAAATTGGGTTCATCGAATTCAATCCTGCAGAAGAAGTCATTTGAATGACTTTTTATTTAGAACATAATTGTATCCATTGTACTTCATATTAAATAAAAAACTTTTGAATTTCCTTCACAATAAGTGTGTTTTTTTCAAAGAAATCATGTCACTCTTATTGGAAAACCCTGTATATTATAATTTTTAGGAAGCTATAAAGACCAAATAAAATTAAAAAATTCCAATAAAAATAATAATTTTGCGAAATAAATTTTTTTGATAACATTATATCAAAAAATTGTAAACTGTATTAACCGGTGAGGATAAATAGAGAGATACCTATCTGGATCAGAAAAATTTGGTTGGTAGGTACGTAGATAAAATTGGCCCTGTTTTAATTTTTTGAGAATTCACACATATTTTTGAACAAGAATTCCAGCAGAACAGCGACCGTACATATATGGGAATTTTTACTGTATAATGCATTTATTATTCGGGAACATTTTCAAAAGTAGCTTTGCAGTGATACCTATTTAATTACAATTTTAGAGCATTAAGGACCTACAAATGTTTGTACGGTTTTTATCGACATATTTGTTTATTAAAACCTGCTAAAAACAAAGTCAAAACATGATCCTGCACACCATGAAGAAAGGGACTTTTGATTGGCATATATTTTATTAATATCGATTGAGAATAATGATACTAAAAATGTACCACAAAAAATGTATAACGCTTTACTTCTACGATAATATTATAGCTACCTATGCAAATTTTGTGTAAACTAGTGTTATCATGACCACCACACTACACTACTACTATCATAATGATGACGATGAGAAGAGAATGATGATGCTCATAATAATTATGATGTTGTGACGTTGGCGAAATGATGTTGTAGGTTGTCAACATCTATCCACTGCCAGCGACAACAACAATAACGACCATGAATTTGTTACCTTCAACTCCCGACGCCCTCTGCTCCTTTTTCCAGAGCCGCATATAACTGCATTACAAAACAACAATACAGCCAGCCAACATTAGCCGCCCGCCGCCCTTCGAACCACCGCGTGGAAGTAGACCCCAATGTTCGCTGAGATGGCATGAATTATATCTAAAAAATACGACGACACGACCACGATAAATACTATACCAACAACAACGGCAAAGACGCCGACAGACGAAGAGTGAGCACCGCGAGGGAGCTCCCCTTGCAACTGGAAAACAAGAGGAAAATTGAAAAATATGGCAAAGCAAAAACGCAAAGTGAAATGAACTTTAGCAGCAGCAAAACGGCAAAAGCCGAGGCAAAACCAATAACCGACAGCAACAAAGTTGAAAAAGCAGAGATAACAAGCATAGAAAAGGGAATAAATAAATACAACAATGTAAGCGGCGCAACATTGCAAACACAAAAAATGTGCATAAAAAATGATTAATAATAAAAAACACACAAAGCAATACAACATAATGCTGTCAGATACCCCTCTCAAACCCCCGAACAACAAGCAACGATTCGGACTCCTTCTTACACACATCGAATATGTATTTTGCCCCTTATTTAAGAACGAACAAGTGTTTGATCACAGTTTGTTTTCCCATCAAAGCGCAAGAAAAAACACACGCAACAAACCGAGCAAAGCCAAGCCAAAGCAAACCACTTTGCCCATTCATGACAATCAAATTCTCGCATACAAAAACCCGCAAACGTAGAGACACAGACACACACCTTCATAAAAGGCAAACAAGAATTTTTCACCAATATTGCTTGCAACCAATTCATTGACACTTCTGCTCCGTACAGAGCACAACAGAACACGGAACACACAACGCTACCAACGCTCTTTCTCCCTCTTGCACAATGAACTCACAATATCTCACACAGTGAAAGATACCCAGAGTATCTGCGAAATGTAAGGGGGAGCCACAGAGAGAGAGAGAGCAAATGCCGCCGCCATACACCACTCAAAACACGAATTTCCCTATCAAAACAAACAAAAACCAATTGGTCGTAACAACAAAAGCAGAAATGAAGGAGCACAACACTCAACCAAACACAACACATACTCGTTGTTGTGCCCTCATCTCAAACAATGTTTGGCTGATATGTTCGAAGGGAGAAAGAGTTCGATGTGATGTTGGCCAGGGCAACACTACTCACTCACTTATTTCCAACTTATGCTCTAACAAGGGGAAATTGAGTATTTTTCGAAACGAACATGTCGCATGGAAGACTGCATGACGGGCCAGACTGAATTACACCCAAAAAAATTGTTGGGCAATTTAGAAGGGAATACGATTGTGGATAAACAGGTTGCGGCGGCTGAGGGAAAGGAAATTTGCTGTTTGTTACTTCTTTTCGAATGCCGGAGCGGTACTAGAAAAAGAATTTGCGTGCGGCAAGGTGTTTGTTTCTTTTTCATATTGCGCTTGAGAAGTGGTTCCAGGGCGGCTAATTTAATGTATTCACAGAAATTAAAATATAATAAGTGCTTGCTTCATATGGATATAGGTATAAACGCATTAATGGGAATTGGGGAAAAATAGTTCTAAAAAAATAAAATAAAATCGTATAACGGCCAATTCCACAATCTCCGGTTAACCTATAGTTAGAGCTAACCTACAGTTATAGCTGTCAAATGGTATGAAATTTTTATTTCTTAACTGTGAGTTAGCTCTAGGCGGAGGTTGTGAAATCGGGGGTAAATGATAAACAAATTTTTTAAAAAAAGGATAAATAACTTGCTAGACTGTATATATCAAAGGAGAATAGTACTAAAAATTTCAAAGGACACACAAATATGGAATTTTTATCGAAATGAACCACATATTACTTCAAAGGGTACAAAATCAGCTGATGACATATTTTTACCGAATGGAACTAAAAAACCAGAACCAACCTTGACAGATGATGCTTAAATTCAGAGTCGAATTCAGCGCCCAAATATAAGGAAGCATCAATCTATTTTTCAGCCAAAGCAATGTTCATAAAAATAAAGAGTTTCATTGGAATCTAGAAAATTTTCCTGAAAAATATTGAAAATTGTTTTCTGTGTATTTTTTGGTCTGCACGGAATAATACTTAACTATTTTTCAGCCAAAGAAACGTTATCTTTTCCAGAAAAAACTTTCTTTATTCCAAAGAAATGTTTGCTAAAAACAAAGAATAGTTGCTTTGGAATAAAGAAGTTTCTTTGACGGAAAACTGTTTAACAAAAACATTTTTTAACGGAGAAAAAAAATCTTTAGCTAAAAGATTTAAGTTTGAGAGAAAAATGTAAATAAAATATTATTGTGTGCAAATACATATATTATATTTACAAACGGATTAAAATGTGTTATTCACCCCTGTTCTGGTACTCACCTCACATTCATTTCACTTCTCACATTCACTTTACCTAACGAATAACGAGGTGTCCGGCAACTGCAGAGAATATTGACAGCGAAATTCTGCTTAAATAATGCTAAACATGTGATTTGTCTGCCAAGCCATACAGTTTTCGACGTTATAGCGGCTTCTAGAACTCCTCTATCTGGAAACATTTCACTTGAGATGCTTCAAGTGAAGCATCTATCAACATTATTTTTAAAAGTTTGGAATCAGATTGTCTTAAAAACTTTTAAAGAAGGAAATTTCCCTTAAAACCAATGTTTCCAGAAAATGTCCTATAAAAGCGATGAAATACAGACGCCAATTCTGCGGTCAAAATTAAGGAAGAGTCAATCTAATTATGAAGAATTTTTAAATTTATATTATTTATTATACATCTGCTGTGATATCTGTTTGGAAAGATAAATAATAAAAACAGTCGATATATTTGATATTCTATTGGAAAAAAGGTTTTATTTTCGAAAAAATATTTATTCTACACATAACAGAAAAAATATTTTGCCAAAAAAATTATCTGTTTTAATTTTTCTTACCAAAATGTTTGAATTGAAAGAAATCAAGAAATTTTGTTTGAAACGCTTTATTAATATATTAGAACAAAATATATTTGCGGACTGACTTTCACAAATAAAATAAGTGTTTAAACTCAAACAAAGACACTGTCCAAATATATTTCATTTAAAAAAAATTGAAACATTTGCTGACTTTTTCGAATTTTAGTAATTTTTTTCCTACATTTCTTGCTATACTTTATAGTCAAAAATGTCACAAGCAGCATTAGATTTGGTTTTGCAGCATTAAATTATAATTTATAAATATTCCGTTTCACTTTTTGCCAATCTGCACGCTGAAAAAAATCGCTTGTGTAGTATATTGTCCCAAACATATTCGGCTTGAAACATATATATCTTTAGGGTACACTCTAAAAATATAATATTTGGTACACATAAAAATTATATATTTGGGAAGATGTTCTAAACAAATCTAAGTTTACATCCTAATATGTGTTTATTTTGGACTATTTTTTCCGAAACAACTATTCATTTGCATTTAAGTATTCGGAAAATTCCTAAATTGTGTTAAATTTTTCCGTAATTCAATATTAATTTTTTAAAAAATTTTCTCGTCGTAAATTTTTCTAGTCGTAAATATAATAAATAATAATAATTGAAATCATATAATCTTGGATCGAAATATATACTTGGATGATTGACAACTAATGATGGCTTGCAATACTAAGAAATTTTAAATGCTTGATTTAAAACATAAGTTAATGCTGTATTTTGTATCATAATTGTGGGGTTCAAACTAAAAAAAAACTAAAACTGAAATTCGAAAAATTCAACCAAAAATTCAACAAAAATTCCGAAAATTTTTTTTAAATAAAATATATTTGGAGAAATTCCTAAACAATAATTTTATTTGTATTGAAATATATGTTTTATTTGAGAAATTTAGTTTGCAAATATTATATGTTGTAACATATTAATATACGAGTTCCAAATATATTTTATTGATTTTCAATTAAAATTTATTTGCTCAGAAATATATAATATGTAAAAATTTGTGTTCAAAATATATTTTCTTTCGATTCAAACATATCAAAAAAGGCGATTTCGCCCCGTGTATTAATTCAATTTATACTTACAAAAGATTATACGTTTTAAATTTTAATCCAATTTTGGAAACATATAAAATATCATAAAAATTGCACAGTGAACTTCTGAAACACGGAAAACATGCCTTTAAATGAAGGCATTATTAAATTGGCAAAATACTTAAATACAAATTATTCTTTGGTGCGGAAATATTGGTTCCTAATTAAAAAATTTTTGGATGAAAACATACTTTTGTTTAGAATAACATCCTCCCAAACATATAATATTTGTGTATGTCACATATTATATATTTGGAGTGTAATCTTAATATATGTATGTATGTTTCCAGTGGAATTTGTTTGGGACAATATACTACAGAAGTGATTTTGTTTTCAGCGTGTAGGTGTATTTCTAGTAAGTTTTTGACAAATATGTCCCCGTATTTACAGTCAAATATCTACAAACGAACATCTTCCACAGATCGACAGATTTTCATATTTTTAGAATTAATGCATCAGCCTTGAGCGGACACTATGGCCGGTTGTGAAAATGGACCATAATACTTCATGTATGTCTTCGATTTGCGGTTTTTGAATCCGACAGAAGTAATACATATCTACTGAAGGCTTTACAAATTTATTTATTTATGATATTCAGCCCAGTAAGTGATTATGTAGCGTGCGCCTGCGAGTGAGTTTGGGTGTCGTCAGATCGACCCCACCAAGGGCTCTGGTCTGTCGATGCAAGAATCTAGCCACATCTATTTTTCAGTCAAAGCAACTTCCAAAGCTATGTTCATAAAAATAAAGAGTTGAAATCTTTTTTTCCTGAAAATTTTCATGGAAAATATTGAACATTATTTTATGTGTATTTTTTGGTCTGCACGAAATACTGCTTAATTCTTTTTGCAAACCGACTTTGCCCTGGACCGGAAAATTGGAATATATATTTACTTTGTATTGTAATTAATATTAATAAATAAAATAGGTCCTGTCTAAATTTTTAGAGAATTCTCAATTTTAGACGGACTTCTCTTAAATACACAAACAACAATAGTAATACAATAATACAAATACAGTATAATAATTTAGAAAAAATAAATTTTTGTTAATACGAATTTACCTTTTTAGCAAAAATTTTCGAATAGAGAAATGGTCGTCCTCCCAAAAAAGAGTTATTTTCATATTTGTATCCAATATATCAGTGGTTTTTGGACTAAAAGCAACAATCACAATGTTAAGGATAGGGTTTTGGACCACTTATATTTTTGAAAAAGTTGCGAAACAATTATTTATAAATATCAACATTATATGTATGTGAATCGATAGCTTATTATTAGCAGAATCTATTCTATTCATCCTGAGATAGCCTGCTGTGACGGAAAACTGCAGTTATACGTAAACAACGAAAATATTTACCAAGGTATACCTATGTATATAAAGCTAATTCTGTGGTTTTCTAGAATATCTAAATGTGTCTATCAGAACTTTCGGCTTATGAGATTTCGACATCGATCGATTCTGCTAATCCCTACCGGTTGACACACCTAGATATGTCTAACTTTTTGCAATAATAAACTATACATCTCATTATAATTTTTTTTCCTGAAAATTTAAATTTTATAAGATCTGACTTATTCCAGAACATTGCAGAATTATCTCTTTATACTTTTTAGAGAAATTGATGAAAAATTTTTAGTTGGAGAAGGGAAATGTGTTAATAAGAAATTTTTTTGTTTGAAGAAATTAATTTAATAAATTCAAAAAGACTGCTTCCCGTTAGTTTATAATTACAGCAGGGCCACACGAGCGACTTTTTGTCTGCTGCTATTTTGGATAAATTGTTTTTTTTTAATTTACATTATTAAGCAAAATATTCAGAAGTGTTACGGATAATACGAAATGTCTTATTTATGAAATATATCAGACTTTTATAGAACTGATTTCTGAAGAAACCCCATGCTTTAAACCAGAGGTAAAATGAAACGAATAAAGGACACACCATCTGATGTTATGCTAACATACAGTTATAGCTGTGAAATCGTACAGAATTTAAACATTATACCCGTTGCTTAGCCCTAGCCAGAGCTGGTGAAAATTGGGACAAAGCTCTAATGTTAAGTAATGTTTCAGAAGAACTAACACGAATTTTAAAATATTTTTAAGATTTGAAAATAAAAACGAAGCCATAATCAAGAACTTACTCATAAAGTTGTGAAGAATATTCATGAAAATATGTTTGAATGGAAATTATACTTTTATTATCTATAGAGGATTTACTATTACTATTTTCAGCCTTAATTGTAATTTGTTCACACATCTGTGATATTATGAGATTTACGATAAAATGTAGCTTATAATATTTTCTGGTATATTATTTTCGAAAACTGCTTGTTTTCCCAGAAGAATTTTTCAATTTGGTTGAGATTAGTTAAGATATTAAAAAAATGGAAATGTGACTGCACTATATCTCGGCTTACAGATTATCTGAGAATTGTATTCCCTTGTGGAATAGTTTAAAGGTCCTTTCATTTTCCAAAAGCTAATTACATATGGAAATAATGTATATTTCAAAGATTTCAAATAACAGCTGAAACAAAATATATACCGTAAAAACCCTAAAGGGCTCTGCCATATAAACCTGCTGGTTTATATGAAATAAATGTATAGTTCTGCCATTATTATCATATTTAAAATTATCATTTTTTTCTCGTGTTGCAATTAAAACGATTGAGGTCATGTTCGTCCAGCCTAACCTTTGTTTAATAGATATGTTAGAATTCGGTAGGATGTGATCACGAGGCTTAAGCTTTAATCAATTTTTTCCTTTATGGGAGAACATCATTCGTATTTATAGTTTGAAATATTATTATGCAAAAGAAGAGACAACGCATAACAATAATTGCACGCGACCGGTAACACCACGCCGCAGTGGAGTTATTTGCAGATGTTCGTATTTCTAAAAATATTGTTCTACACACCGGAAAAGGCAGAAAAGGTCCAGCTAGTTTCTTATAAACAAATTTTTTATATTTGGTAGGTACATGTTAAAAATAACTTATTGTAAACCTTCTGACATATGTAACTATAACTTCTATAATTTGATTATGTTGCGCATTTTAAGATTTTAAAATATGGAAAAATTGCATCTAAAATGGCTTCTTTTATACATAGCACGTGAAAAAGATCTAAAATGAATGAATATTCGCGTCGTAAGAGTATTTTATAATTTTTTTATTAAAAAATATGAAATTGTCTTAAAGACGCATTTTTTCGTTAATACTTATTAAATCTGGAACTATTGGACATATTGAAAAAATACATATCGGCATCAGAAACGAGAAAGGTCCTATCAGCATATTTGAAAATTTTACAGGAGAAGCAAGCACATAGTTTACTGGGTAATACCTAAACATAACGATGCATATATAAATTCCCACAAACATGATTTATAACTACATAGGTTGTTAAAAATTCGAGAAATATGATTTTTTACCTATGGAAAAATAAATAATTTGTTGTTAGGCCCTTTTGAATTTCGTTGATAAATTCGCCATTTTTGATAGTAGGTCGCTAAAAATTTGTCAAGATGTGTATTTTGATGCAACGCACCGAAGTCCAATTAAAACATTATTTCTATTTCCCCCATGTTACACCCTTTATCGTTTCTGATGACGATTTGAATGTGTATTAATGTTTTTGTCATCTAGTGTAATTGTTTCTCCTCTACATTAAGTGCCTGTTTCTGTAACTTATTTTCATTCGTCCACGGCGAACGATCAAAAATCTCTCAACTATTACTTGAATTCTATTACACGCAGGTTAGAAATATTTTAGGTACGAGCCTTTTACTTGCTTTTCTATAGACTCAAAGAATTATAAACTCTCTGTGACTTATAGATTTCTCGAAATAATTGAGTGATTTTTGATCGTTCGCCGTAGGCGAAAGAAAATAAGTTACAGAAACAGGCCCTAAATAGCGAAATTCGGGGGCATTACTCTTATTTTACCTGAAAATTGTCTGAAATGGAATGAATTAACGAGCGCCCGCTATCAAATTGTAAATTATATGACAAACTTAGTTTAGTCAACTCCAAGGATACCCTTTTATTCCATATGTTTGCGAAAAAAAAGAAATAACTATCCCTAGTTTCTCCATAGCATCACTAATACCCCTCCTAGTTCACAGGCTATGACAAACCATATGATTTCTGTGCAAAAAACACTCTCTCATACTCTTTGCCAAACATTGTGCGCCGCTCTCTTTCGATATGTCGAATACGAAAAGCTTTACTAGAGAGTAGGGGCAGGCAAAAACAAACTATGAAATGGAGGCAAACCAAAAAAAAAAAAACAAACAATCCAACAAATAATGGTCTGCTTGATGTTCAATAGCCAAATCTCGAGCAAAAAAAACCAAATCCCATACGCACATCTAACAAAAAACAACGCAATAGTAGTATTGAACCAAAAAAGACCGAAACAAAAAAAAAAAAAACCGAAACCAAAAAAAAAATACCAATAACCACATTAATAAGTGTTAGTGCCAATAACGTAACGTAGTCGCTGTTGTTGTAGTCGTCGTCAAACGAAAGCCAATACTACCCAGTGGTATAACATGAAGCCATCGCCACAAAGGACGGGTGCAGGGGTTAGCTCTTATTTGCTATTTCTATAAATCGTTATGCATGTGACATGTAAAAAAGACACACCGCCTTCTCCAGGAAATAATATCCTATGTTTCTTATACTAAGCGGTGCCCACTATTCGCCACCGGATTCCATAGTCCTTAGTAATGCACAGATCTGGTTTTTTTCTACGACACATTTTTTTATTGTCATAAAAAAATCCCGTTAAACAAAATCAACCACTACTTCCAGCTCTTTGTTAAAAAAGAAAAAAACTGATCTTCAGTTGTTTCTTATTGTGCGTGGTGAACAGAAGGAAAAAATGTAAAGGTGATAATGAGGACTTATTTTAGATTAACTTAAAAAACGGGATAATCTTATTCAAGGTAAAGTATTATTATAATGTAACTAATTTAATTGTTTTGAATTATATTTTTTAGATCAATTAAAATTCCTGGCAGAATCTACAGCAAAACAAAATGTGCTTCTAAACGCCCTGCATAGCAAACAATCCGACGCACAGTGGTTCAGAATAATCGGCCAAAATTCTGTAACTTTTGTTCTAGTAAACATTTTTGACTTCAAGGACCCAAGGATTATTTTGAGATATTAACAATGAAAATCGAGCTATCGGGTATATTTGAGAAATTGGGCCAAAGTTACTACTTTTCTTATTTTTTGATTTAAACGAAAAGTAAAATTTCTATGTTTTTTTATGGTAACCTTACAAGAAAATTTGAAGTATTTTTTTTATTTTATTCAGATTATATTTTATAAGAATTATATTACACATGCATTTTTAATATGTATAAGTATTTTAGATATGACTAAAAATAAAACTGTTTTTATTTTCATTATAAAATCATATTGTTTTTATCCCTTGAGTTTACTGAAAAGGTATGTCACAAAGAGCTAGCCACATAACCACTAAGATAGGAGTGTCGAATTGGGTGGTTAATAGGGGAGATGGTTCCACCTACGAGGGACCGGCACTGACACCCGTCCCTTGGAGGCAGTGTAGTTTCTAGGCAAAATGTGGTAGCGCTTATGGTGTGGAAAAGTAATGCAGAGAGGGGTCAATAACCCCCTTCGTAGGACATGCCCATGTTAAATTCACCAGCTAAAAGCATGGCAAGTAGATTGTGAGGGACTAGCGGTAGTTCTTTAAGGCCTAGCGAAAATAGACGTGCGGCGCTAGTCCCCTATACCACTGGGTAACAATAAAAACAACAACAACTGAAACAAGAAAATAATATTTTTTTCGGTTGCTTAAGCTCCGCCCCATTCGATTGGCGACCCAAACGATGTGATGTGTTGGCTATAGGTGTAAGTGAGGCTAAATGCGTGTGAATGTGTGCGTGAGGCAGTGTGTGTTTGAATAGGAAAGAAGAGCGAGACGTTGTCGTGGCGTTGGGTATGCAAGAGCATTCATATGTGTGTAAGAGTGAATGGGTTTGTGAATGAGGTATTGAACCAAAAAGCAATAACAACAACATCACCACAACGCCTTATAACGAGACAACGACGACGACACAATGATTATGGTCACAACACAACGACAGCACAAGAAAAAAGCAACTAAACACCGGTAGTCGTTAGTAGTAGTAGTGGAAGAAAAAGAAGCTGAACAAAACACGGGAAAAAGTATTTCAAATGTAGACTGAGAGTTATAAGAGAGGGTAGCTGAGATAAAAACCTGCAAAAGCATCACGGGGTGTAAACACACCACACATATTATGATGAGGAGGAAAAGTGTCTGAAGGTGTTTTGCTGAGATTTGATTAGTTAATTCGTTACCTTTCCAAAGGTATTTTAATAGAAAAATGTCTTCTCTATAAGATATTGATGATAATTTCTTATAGAAAAGTCATCATTGACGTTGTATATCACAAATAATATGAATTTTCCATCAGTAATTATCCTAAATGAAAAAACATCTAAAAAAAATGGTAATCTATGAGGATAATAAATAAAATAGGATTAATGACAAGTTTTCAAAAAATAAAAGATAATCAGAAAAGAAATATTTTCTATATAAAGAGATAATAGAGAATAAAAAAGATATGATCATCAATCAAGACTTTTCCACAAAAAGATATCATCAAGGAATACTCATCAATGATGAGTATTCCTAAAGTATGATGAGTCACCATCAGCTTTTCTATAAGAAAAGTCTTCCAGGATAAACTTTTTTATAAGAAAAGTCTTCCAGGATGAAATTTTCTGTAAGAACTTTGACTTTTCTTATAGAAAAGTCATCCAGGATGAACTTTTCTATAAGAAAAGTTGTCCAATTCATCTTGGATGGCTTTTCTTATAGAAAGATGAACTTTTCTATAAGAAAAGTCATCCAGAATGAACATTTCTATAAGAAAAGTCAACAACGATGAACTTTTCTATATGAAAAATTATCCCAAATCAACTTTTCTATAAGAAACGTCATCCAGGATGAACTTTTCTTGAAGAAAAGTCATCAACGATGAACTTTTCTATATGAAAAATCATCCCAAATGAACTTTTCTATAAGAAAAGTCATCCAAGATGAACTGGACGACTTTCGGGATCACTTTTCATATAGAAAAGTTCACTGTGGATGACTTTCCTTATAGAAAAGTTCATCCTGAATGACTTTTCTTATAGAATAGTTAATCCTGGATGACTTTTCTTTTAAAAAAATTCATCCTGGATAACTTCCTATAGATAAGTTCATCCTGAATGGGTATTCTTATAGAAAGGTTCATCCTGGATGGTTTTTCTTAAGAAAAGTTCATATATAGAAAATATTCATATATAGAAATCATATTATAGAAAAGTCATCCAGGATGAACTTTTCTATGAGAAAAGTCATCCGTGATGAACTTGACTTTTCTTATAGAAAAGTTCATCCTTGAGGGCTTTTCTTATAGAAAAGTTCATCCTGATTGACTTTTCCTATAGAAAAGTTCATCCTTTTCTTATAGAAAAGTTCATCCTGGATGACTTTTCTTATAGAAAAATTCCTCCTGGATGAATTTTCTTATAGAAAAGTTCCTCCTGGATGACTTTTCTTATAGAATAGTTCATTCTGGATGACCTTTCTTATAGAAAAGTTCATCCTGGATGACTTTTCTTATAGAAAAGTTCATTCTGGATGACTTTTCATATAGAAAATATCACTGTGGATGACTTACCTTATAGAAAAGTTCATTCGGGATGATTTCTTATAGAAAAGTTCATTGGGGATGACTCTTCGTATAGACAAGTTCATTTTGGATGACTTTGCTTATAGAAAAGTTCATTATGGAGGACTTTTCTTATAGAAAAGTTCATCCTGGATGATATTTCTTATAGAAAAGTTCATTTTGGATGACTTTTCTTATAGAAAAGTTCATCTTGGATGACTTTTCTTATAGAAAAGTTCATCTTGGATGACTTTTCTTATAGAAAAGTTCATCTTGGATGACTTTTCTTATAGAAAAGTTCATCTTGGATGACTTTTCTTATAGAAAAGTTCATCTTGGATGACTTTTCTTATAGAACAGTTCATCCTGGATGACTTTTCCTATAGAAAAGTTCATCCTGGATGACTTTTCTTATAGGAAAGTTCATCTTGGAAAACTTTTCTTATAGAAAAGTTAATTCTAAATGACTTTGTTATAGAAAAGTTCATTCTAAATGACTTTGTTATAGAAAAGTTCATTCTAAATGACTCTTCTTAAAGAAAAGTTCATCCTGGATGACTTTTCTTATAGAAAAGTTCTCATGTATGAAATTTCTTTTAGAATATTTCATTCTGGATGACTTTTCCTATAGAAAAGTTCATTATGGATGTCTTTTCTTCTAGAAAAGATCGTTCTGGATAACTTCTCCTAAAGAAAAGTTTTTTATGGATGTCTATTCTGATAGCGCAATTCATCCTGGACGACTTTAATTATAGAAAATAATATTGTTTATGATTTGTCCTACATTTTTGTGGATCCCACTGTCCTTATTTGTCTCATGATTCGCAGAAAAAATTTTCCATTTCGTTTCGGAACGCAGCTTGATTTAATGATGGGAATAATCACACACATCCACACATTGAACACCTCTCAAGCTACTAAACCATCATCTAAGTATCTATCCACATCGCAACTAGCCCTCCCTCCACCATGCGATAGTATTAACATTAACTTCAACTTCGTACCTTTCATTACCTCCTCATGACTCCCCCACCTTTAGTCAAGACACCATAACGACTATTCATAACCCAATCACTCCCTCTATCACATGCGTATCATTTGAGTGGCCAAGTGGGACGATGAGGCGAAAGAAGCGTTAATAAGATGATAGTGTGAGTTCTTTCCTTCACTACGACGCCATCGTCCGTTAATGTGGGTTTATATGTATATGTATGATTGTAGTGGTGGTATTTGTATTGTGGTGCGTATGAGTGAGTTAGTTTATGAAGTATACATAATAGATGAACTAATAACTCATTATTAATCCACACAATAATTATCAGGTGCTGCCGAGTGGTATGTGTCTGCTTCTTTCTCTCCATTCCTCTGCCAAACCGCTGTTGCTTGTTCTGTTCACTCACTCTTTTTGCACCTTTTTCGTAACGTACTTAACGTTTGTGGTCGGAAGCCGAGCGTGGCCATGATGAGCCCTTCTTCTTATTCGACAAGAATATGTGAGCGGACACATGGCTGGCTCTTGGCAGAATTATGATGAGAAATAACACCAAGAAAAATGGAAAAGTGAAGCATGATAAACACACGTATATAATGCTGGATTTGACAGCAAAACAATGATAATGAAAATGATGACAATAATGGTGATTCACAGCAGAAAGCATACATTTTTCAGAATCGGATTTACATTAGAAAGACGCGGTTTCGTATAAAACATCATTTTTTCTTCAGCAATGAGTTTTTCTATAAGAAAAACTTCAACGATGAACTTTCCTAAAAAAAAATCATCAACGATGAACTTTCCTAAAAAAAATCATCAACGATGAACTTTCCTAAAAAAATCATTAACGATGAACTTTCCTAAAAAAAATCATCAACGATGAACTTTCCTAAGAAAAACCTCATCACCGATGAACTTTTCTAACAGAAAAGTCATCAACGATGAACTTTTCTAAAAGAAAAGTCATCAACGATGAACTTTTCTAAAACAAAAGTCATCAACGATGAACTTTTCTAAAAGAAAAGTCATCATCGATGAACTTTTTTAGAAGAAAAGTCATCAACGATGAAATTTTCTAGAAGAAAAGTCATCAGCGATGAACTTTTCTGGAAGAAAAGTCACCAACGATGAACTTTTCTGGAAGAAAAGTCACCAACGATGAACTTTTCTGGAAGAAAAGTCATCCATGATGAACTTTTCTAGAAGAAAAGTCACCAACGATGAACTTTGTAGAAGAAAAGTCATCAACGATGAACTTTTCTAGAAGAAAAGCCATCAACGATGAACTTTTCTAGGAGAAAAGTCATCAACGATGCACTTTTCTAGAATAAAAGTCATCAACGATGAAGTTTTCTAGAAGAAAAGTCATCAACGAATAAATTTTCTAGAAGAAAAGTCATCAACAATGAACTTTTCTAGAAGAAAAGTCATCAACGATGAAATTTTCTAGAAGAAAAGACATCAACGATAAACATTTCTAGAAGAGAAGTCATCAACGATGAACTTTTCTAGAAGAAAAGTCATCAACGCTGAACTTTTCTAGAAGAAAAGTCATCAACGATGAACTTTTCTAGAAGAAAGGTCATCAACGCTGAACTTTTCTAGAAGAAAAGTCATCAACGATGAACTTTTCTAGAAGAAAGGTCATCAACGATGTACTTTTCTAGAAGAAAAGTCATCGACGATGAACTTTTCTAGAAGAAAAGTCATCAACGATGAACTTTTCTAGAAGAAAAGTCATCAACGATGAACTTTTCTAGAAGAAAAGTCATCAACGATGAACTTTTCTAGAAGAAATGTCATCAACGATGAACTTTTCTAGAAGAAAGATCATCAACGATGAACTTTTCTCAAATGATGAACTCATCAAATGATGAACTTTTCTAGAAGAAAAGTCATCAACGATGAACTTTTCTAGAAGAAAAGTCATCAACGATGAACTTTTCTAAAAGAAAAGTCATCAACGATGAACTTTTCTAAAAGAAAAGTCATCAACGATGAACTTTTCTAGAAGAAATGTCATCAACGATGAACTTTTCTAGAAGAAAAGTCATTAACGATGAACTTTTCTAGAAGAAAAGTCATTAACGATGAACTTTTCTAGAAGAAACGGCATCAACAATGAACTTTTCTAGATGAAAAGTCATCAACGATGAACTTTTCTAGAAGAAAAGTCAGCAACGATGAACTTTTCTAGAAGAAAAGTCATCAACGATGAACTTTTCTAAAAGAAAAGTCATCAACGATGAACTTTTCTCAAATGATGAACTCATCAACGATGAACTTTTCTCAAATGATGAACTCATCAAATGATGAACTTTTCTAGAAGAAAAGTCATCAAATATGAACTTTTCTGGAAGAAAAGTCATCAACGATCAACTTTTCTAGAAGAAACGTCATCAACGATCAACTTTTCTGGAAGAAAAGTCATCAACTATGAACTTTTCTAGAGGAAAAGTCATCAACTATGATCATTTTTCAGAAAAGCTCTTCGTTGATGACGTTTTTTTTATATTTCTTATAGAGTAAGTCCTTTCGATTTGACCTAATTTCATCTAAACTTCCTTGAATATCCTGTTCTATTTGAGAGGTTTATTAACTTTTAATTCTATCACGGTCCGTCTCATATAACAACAATAACCACTTGCTTTGAAAAAAACTCTTTAGAGTACCTTAAAACGCAAACAATCCATCTCATTTATATATGTACATGTCTAGAGCATTTCAGTTTATGTTAAAACTGGCCCTTTCTTAGTCCTTTTTGTTACAACACCACAAAATTGTAACGTTTAATTTTTCGCCAAATGCACTTAAAACAACAACAATTATAACAGCGGGCAGTAGTAGCAAAACAATGCAACAAGCAACTAAACCTTCGAAAAACCAAAAGAAGAACTCAACAACCAGGACGAAACACTGCCTCTCTGCCATAATAAGGATATAAGCAAAATACAAAAAAAAATTGAAAAAGCAACAATTACTAGCGGCAGCAAAACACCACAACTCAACACTAAAAATGCCGTGAGGAAAGACGGACAAAACACACAGCCAGACAGACGAATGGATGGACGGTCGGACCAAAACGCACTGTACGGAAGAGAAGGGAAGAGAATGAAGTCCTAGCTGCACTTGTATGCAGGGAAATTTTTGCAACAAACGCATAGGAAACCATTGAGTACAAATTTTGTTGCTGCCAACACAAACACACACTCATATCGCCCAAAGGACAACGACGAAGGACGTTAGTCCAGACAGACGACTCTTTCTGTTTCTCCAAAAAAAGGATAGCTTTGGTGTAACAGGAGTCGCTGTTTGTTGCACAAAAATTGTTGCAAAGTATGTACTTAGCAGCGTTTTACAACTGAAATTACAACAAACAAACGCTATTGTGTAACAAAAGCAAACAATTCACACGCACACTCGCAAAACCGGAACCGGAAAATATTAAACGTTTGCGAAAATCCTGCAACAACAACAAACACTCAAGCATGCGATGGCAGCGAGCGAGAGGAGGGTAAATGCTGGCAACTCGCTTGGGCGAAAAAAAGGGAAAGTGGCAAATTGGTAAATACCGAAAACATTGCAAATCCCTTTGCCACATCATTGTCCTTGTCCATTGTCCTGGCGTTGAGTTTTTTGCAACCACTACAATGGCAGTAACAGTTACACCACCACCACCGCCATCACTTTCCCTCAGTAACACTGCGAGATTTGTTTATTTGTTTGTTTTGTGCGATTTTCCATTGTTCTTTGCGATAATTACACTTCAACTTTTACTCGGGAATTTCCCGGCGCTCCCGAGAGTAATTGATACCCTATTGATTTCGGTTGGTTTTCCACAACAACAGCGCAAACCAATAAAACAAAAACTCTATTTGTGAAATAAGGGTCAAAGGTTAACAGGATCAAAATTTGCGCAAAAAGGATTAAACTTGTTTTTTTTTCGCAGGGAAAGGGTTACCGGAAAACTTCACCTCAATTCCCTTTAGGCTTTGGTGGAATTTTCTCTTTTATCTTCGCACAGAATCGAAATGAAATCAATCAGGGTTTTGTTAGAATCTCAATTGAATTGAAATGAATTGAATTTACCCTTTTTTGTGAGCTGATGTCCTTTTTGCCAAATTTATTGCAAAAATATTGCCATTGTAAAGTGATAGATTTCCCAAAAGGGGAGAAATCACCGTTTAAGTATTTCGCTATTGTTTTGTAATTGAGTAATGATTATTGTTCAGCGAAAAGGTAAGTGGTGATTAATCGATGACAGCATGAATTGTAATTGAACTAAAGGGAAAACGAACAGAAATATCTTTAGATAATTAAACAGAGAAAGAAATTAGAGAGAAGAGTCGACAACGATAACTTTTTTTTTCGAAGAAAGTCATCAGCGATGAACTTTTCTTCTAGAAAAGTCAATCGTTGATGACTTTTCTTCTAGAAAAGTTCATTGTTGATGACTTTTCTTCTAGAAAAGTTCATTGTTGATGACTTTTCTTCTAGAAAAGTTCATTGTTGATGACTTTTCTTCTAGAAAAGTTAATCGTTGAAGACTTTTCTTATAGAAAAGTTCATCGTTGATGACTTTTCTTATAGAAAAGTTCATCGTTGATGACTTTTCTTATAGAAAAGTTCATCGTTGATGACTTTTCTTATAGAAAAGTTCATCGTTGATGACTTTTCTTATAGAAAAGTTCATCGTTGATGACTTTTCTTATAGAAAAGTTCATCGTTGATGACTTTTCTTATAGAAAAGTTCATCGTTGATGACTTTTCTTATAGAAAAGTTCATCGTTGATGACTTTTCTTATAGAAAAGTTCATCGTTGATGACTTTTCTTATAGAAAAGTTCATCGTTGATGACTTTTCTTATAGAAAAGTTCATCGTTGATGACTTTTCTTATAGAAAAGTTCATCGTTGATGACTTTTCTTATAGAAAAGTTCATCGTTGATGACTTTTCTTATAGAAAAGTTCATCAAGGATGAACTTTTCTTATAGAAAAGTTCATCGTTGATGACTTTTCTTATAGAAAAGTTCATCGTTGATGACTTTTCTTATAGAAAAGTTCATCGTTGATGACTTTTCTTATAGAAAAGTTCATCGTTGATGACTTTTCTTATAGAAAAGTTCATCGTTGATGACTTTTCTTATAGAAAAGTTCATCGTTGATGACTTTTCTTATAGAAAAGTTCATCGTTGATGACTTTTCTTATTGAAAAGTTCATCGTTGATGGCTTTTCTTATAGAAATGTACATCGTTAATGAATTTTCTTATAGAAAAGTTCATCGTTGATGACTTTTCTTAAAGAAAAGTTCATCGTTGATGACTTTTCTTATAGAAAAGTTCATCTTTGATGACGTTTCGTTGATGAACTTTTCTTCTAGAAAAGTCAATCGTTGATGACTTTCCTTATAGAAATGTTCATTGTTGATGACTTTTCTTCTAGAAAAGTTCATTGTTGATGACTTTTCTTATAGAAAAGTTCATCGTTGATGACTTTTCTTATAGAAAAGTGCATCGTTGATGACTTTTCTTATAGAAAATTCATCGTTGATGACTTTTCTTATAGAAAAGTTCATCGTTGATGACTTTTCTTATAGAAAAGTTCATCGTTGATGACTTTTCTTATAGAAAAGTTCATCGTTGATGACTTTTCTTATAGAAAAGTTCATCGTTGATGACTTTTCTGCTAGATAAGTTCATCGTTGATGACTTTTCTTCTTGAAAAGTTCATCGTTGATGACTCTTCTTCTAGAAAAGTTCATCGTTGATGACTTTTCTTCTAGAAAAGTTCATCGTTGATGACTTTTCTGATAGAAAAGTTCATCGTTGATGACTTTTCTGAAAGAAAAGTTTATCTTTGATGACTTTTCTGATAGAAAAGTTTATCTTTGATGACTTTTCTTTTAGAAAAGTTTATCGTTGATGACTTTTCTTCTCGAAAAGTTTATCGTTGATGACTTTTCTTCTCGAAAAGTTTATCGTTGATGACTTTTCTTCTCGAAAAGTTCATCGTTCATGACTTTTCTTGTTGAAAAGTCTATAGTTGACGACTTTTGTTATAGAAAAGTCTATAGTTGACGACTTTTCTTATGGAAAATTTCATCGTTGATGACTTTTCTAATAGAAAAGTTCATTGTTGTTGACTTTTCTTATGGAAGAATTCATCGTTGATGATTTCTTGTTAAAATATGTTTTTTTTAATTTTAGACTTTAGGTAATATTTCTTTTTTGTTGTTTTAGAAATATTTCTAGCGCACAGCTCATTAAGTCTACTTCTCCTCTACATGACATTTATTGGTGTGCAAACAAATAAAAACAGTTGGACGACTGACTATCTTATCTAAAGAATTTTTGTTGTCATCATTTCTTATTCAATTTAGAAATTAGAAAAACAACAACAACGTTACAAATAGTAAGTAAAAAGCAACAACGATACTAGTTGAACTAGTGAGCGCTCGGTAAATACTTAAGCGTAGTAAATAAACAGAACTCACATAGTTGGAATACCTGCCGGAGGTACGTGTTGCACTTGTCGTTATGTAACTGAGCTAATTTTGGAAATTATGATGAGAAAGCAGAACACGCTGCCTGTGCGCTGCTGCTGATAATGAGCTAAAGGAGGATGTCAGCATGCTACAGCATCAACCCAACCTAAACCCTCTCTAAATACTCTTTAAGGCAACCCTTAGCTATGCACTGGGAAAAAGGGATAACAAATCTACTTAAAATTAAGGAAATAAGCAACGACACAAAAGCAATAACAGTTTTCTTTTAAATAACTGAATATGTCATCAAAAATTCAATAAGGTTATAGGAAAAATCATTAAAATGAAGGAAATTGTCAATCAATTTAGAATTGAGGAAAATATCTTTAAAAAAAGCACTTTCAATGCTCCAACCTATGGCATGCAAAATAAAAATAGAAGTTTATTATCATTGTTAATCATTGTTTTAGTTGAAATCACAACATGGATTTAAGAATCATTTCTTCATATTTATGACAGAAAAAATAGTCACTTTCTACATTTTTAGCTAATGTCTATTGCATACTTAAACGTAAGGCATGAACTGTCTACTGAGTTTAAAGAAAATTTCCACAAAAAAAAAGACATTTTCTATGGTCTTTAAAATAAGTACACTCCCTGGCAAAATTTAAGACATGATTATAAAGGCTAAAGAAAACTTACTCAAAATTAAATTAAGGAAATTGACTATGATTTAGAAGCAAAGCCAATAATCTTCAAAAAAGTGCAATCCCTGGCATTTAAGATTGGTAAAGAAAATTTACTTAAAACTAAGTAAATTATTATGATTTGTATACCGTTGTTTCTTAATTTAAATCACATCTTTGATTTAAGGTTTAGTTGGTCTTAATTTTTATGAAAACTTTTTCTTAAAATGTGAAATTTTTACTAATTTCAAAGAAAATGTTCTAAAATTGGGTATGATTTAGAAGCAAAGATAATAATCTTTAAAAAAAGTTCACTCCACGGCCAAATTTTAAACATATGGATATAAGCTAAAGCAAACTTACTTAAAATAAATTGTAAACTATTGTTTCTTAATTTAAATCACATCCTTGATTTAAGGTTTAACTGATGTCAATTTTTATTTAACATTTTTCTTACAGTGTACTAAGAGAAGCCGAGTACTTACCGTGTGTTGAGGTGTTGTTATTGTTTTTTAGCACATTCCAATTTTAGATACTGCTGCTGCTGTTGAGATGAGACACTTTTTTCCTCCTCCTGCCACTCATCTTCGCTCTGTTGATAAGAAAGCGTTTCTTTAGACTCTCATTAAAAGGGGTCATTGTAAAATGCTCTTCTTTCCCTGCTAATACCGTTGCGGCGGCCGCTTGTCATCGTGTTGTTGTATAACGAAGATGCTGCTGCTGTCGGTCGGGTGGATTGGTTGTGTCATTGTTACAAAAATACCCGCAGAGACAGGAGCAAGAAAGCAACAACAACATTCAACATCAGTATGACACCTAAGAAAAAGAGAAAAGTAAGAGAGAATCCTTTTAGAAAAGGGGTATACGTGTGTTGTAATAAATCTGGACCACCTAATGTGACCAAATAACCGTTAAATCGTAATATTATTAACAGATCAAAAAAGGACAGTTTATGACAGTTGAGCTGTCAACGTCATAGCGTTTGATTTGACGTTTGCTAGTTTTTGAAAATCTTCACAGGAGACTAATTGGGAAATGTGAGAGGACTTTGAAAATTAAAATATTCAAAATTTGCTTTCTATTTGTATTTATGAAAAAATATCTCTATGTGTGCTAAGAGGAGATCAATAATTATGATGTTTTGAATCTAATAATATTTGCCGCAGTTGTCTGTAAAGTTGCAGGAAATTCAAAAAGGTTGGCCACTACAGGTATGGATTTGAGGCCGGAGATGCAGCAATTTACATGACATGTCTGAGAAGGAAATTTGGAGGACTCTTGAGCAACTATTTATATTAAAGTAAGAGAAACCCCTTCTAGTCTTCTTAAATATTAAAAAATAGTTTTATTAATTTGTGAAATATTAAATATTGTGAGGTTATATCTTTGGGAAAATTATTTCTCACGAACAATTCTATAGGTCTTCCTGTAAGATTTACTTTTTCCCGAAGAAACAATTCAAACATGTTCATTATTTCTGTGACTCATATCATATTTGGGCGGATCCTCTTTTATGGCATGCATTTAAGGACGCATATGTCACAATTTATATCACATGCCAGTGAGCAAAATAAAGAGGTTCCTTAGACAATTATTTGCCTTAAAGTAAGCGACTTCCCTACTCGCCCTCTTAACAGTAAAAATAACAAAATACATTTTTCTTTCAACAAAATTATATTCCTAACAAAAAAATACTATAGACCCTCTCTCAAGATTTGTATAAAAAACAACAGATATCTTAATTTTTGTTAATTTTTTTTAAAAGATTTCTCTAATAGAGGAACCTTTCATTTCCAAAAAGCTAAGTCAAAAACCAATTTCAATAATTAATTACTCATGAATCTTGCAAAAAACTAGCATTCAGCTGATTTTTCATAAAAAATATTGGGGAAGAACCTATAACAGTTTTTCAAGAAAATCACTTTTTCCGATTAAACAATATAAATATTTTCATGATTGTCATATCATAATTGTTGATGGCGATTTTTGAAGGAAATGGGGTGAATTGAGGATTTGAGTTTCTTAAACAACAACTGATCAGAGAATCCGCTTTCAGGATCCATTTGAAAACAAAATACAGAGGATCATTGGACAATTATTTGTCTTTAGGAAAGCGACCTCCCTTCTAGGCCTTTTAAAAAAGCTATGAAAAAACTATTTTCTATTAAAAGTCTAAGAACTTGTGAAAATATCGCTGTACAATATTTTACAGAAATATTCCTCAATAACAATAGATATCTTAACTTCTGTTAATTGGCTTTCAAAAATTCTCTAATACAAGAACCTGCTTGATTTTCCATAAAAATATTGCGAAAAGACATATAGAAAATATTCCACAGGTGCCACAGGCACCGTATTATGATCATAGGGACCATAACATGGTCATAGGAAACATATTATTATTACGTGGAGAGCATATTATGGTGACATGGGATAACATTACGGTTATAGAGGCCATATTATGGTTACATGGGACAATATTACGGTTATAGCGACCATATTATGGTAACATGGGGACCATATTATGGTAATATCGGGACCATATTATGGTTAAAGGCACCATATTATGGTTCATGAGGATCTCATTATGGCCACGGAGAACATGCCACTAAAAATTATAATAACATGGTTACAAGGGTACCATATTTTGGTCACAGGAGCCGTAATATGACCATATGAACCATATCATATTATGGCTATTGCGACCTTATTATGGTTATAGCGACCATATTATGGTATCATGGGAACCGTATTATGTTTATAGGGACCATATTATGAGTTATGGGAATCACATATGACCATGGAGAACATGACTACATAAAAATTATAAATTTTTGTCATCACCACTGGCAACACACATTATATTTATTACAATAGTGTGTCATGGTTGTGATAACCAATACACTATGCTCTGCAAAGAAGATTATCGCAATCATATATTTTGCTCTGAGGCTATATGCGAGGATGATTACACAGTAAAACACATGATTTTGCGAATCAATTCTGAGAATTGGAGGTGAAAGTAGCCCCAAAAATAAGAACTTCTGCATCATTCGTTTGGTTAAGTTGGATCAATTATTAATTTAATGGCCATACGAATTTTTTAGCTTAATCCACATGTATCTGGCAAGACACACTATGTATTTCAATACATTTATATGAAAAATATGGTATTTTAGTGATAATATTGCATTGTTATATTGTTATCACGTCAGGCAGATATATATTTTCTATTAAAAAAAAGAAAAACGAGGAAAATGAGATGAAATGATGGGAAAATGTTATATCAATCAAACTTACATTTAGTGGTAGCTGAACTGTTTGCTGATGTGAATGTTGTTCATTCGGTTTTCCCGGCTACAACTATGCAGAGTGCATATAAATAAAATCCCGTTTGAGTTGATTTGAGTAAACAAACGCAAAGAAAAATAAAAAATGCAAATAGGGTGCATTATTCTTCATACAAAATATATGTGTATCTGGCCAGACACATGTGCTACGTATGTGATGTGTAGATAAAAAAATCCACATAAATTCTTTTAGCTATTTTTCATTTTAATATGTTTTTCATAAAACGATAATTAACAATATTTGTAGATGGTACCTGAAGACTGAAACCCCTAGCTAAATTAGAAATATATTTAAATCACAGTTAAATTCGTAAAATGTCTGGCCAGATACATGTGCATGACGGAGGGTTAAGGTGGATTTTTTTTGCAATTTTTCTATATTTTTTTCTCGGTATGCCTTATGAAATATCCATTTTGTGTCTGAAGCAAAGTTCTAGATATTGAATAGCAGAAAAAAAAGTTAATCCAGCGCGATGCATATAATCACGCTGTACAAATTTATCTGTCTCTTTCTGAGGGGGGATCTACGAATCCTATAGTTCCCATCTATTCCCACTGGACAGTGATCTCAGACTGGTCACCAGTCCTAGATTTTCTGGTGTCTAACTGGTAGTATCTTCGGCTACGCAGTCTGACCAGAACACTTAATCTGGTACCATGGGAGTCAGGAAAGCCCTCGGGACGCAGAATCCGGCAACGTGGTGGCTGTGTTTGAAACCAAAATCGGTGGGAAAGAATATTCTCGGATGTGGAGTTGCAAACCAACCGGGTGCATGACCCATAAAATGGCTAGGAGTTTTAGATGTGCTCCGCTACTAACCAAGGAGGAGGGAAAAAGTGTCCAGAAACACGGAATCGTTTGATCGACGCATGTATATATGTATGAACCCAGGTGTTTAGAGCACGGTGGGTTAAACCTAACGGCAGGAATCCAGAATACCTACTGTCACTTTCTGAGGAGGGGGATCTACGAATCTTATTGCTACTCATACATGGCGCAAGCTGAGTATGGGCATTGGTCGACGCATTATTTTCACCCGGTGAAGTTAAGCCTAACGGAAGGAATTCACCAAATCTGTAATAGCATCTGTCACTTTCTGAGGATGCATTGGCTTCTCAACGATCACATGTGAGTTTTTCGATCCTCAGTTGCAGAAGTATAACTAGTGAACATAACCGCCGAACTGAAAATGAGCTTCGTCAGAAAAGATGATTTTTCGGGCAAATTTCGTCTAAAACTTTATATTTAGTACAAAATTGGTTCATTAAAACAACGAATAACTTTCTTGATTCAAAGCAAAGTAACTTTATTTTCCAGTCAAGTATTTTTTACTCCTAAGACACTTTTCTTATTTTTTAATTTTTAAAAAACGTTTCACTGGAATAAAAATAACGCTTTTGGCTGCAAAATAATGAACTATATTTTTCTCAACATTAACTACCCTCTGTAGAGTACTTAAAACGCAATTTATTTATTCAATTCAGATCACATGTCTGATGTACGTTTTTTTTTGATCAAAAAAGTATAAATTTTTCTTATCACAAACTTTTGCATAAATTAAATAACTGTATTTTCATATACATTTTGAAGGTGAAGACCAAACGATGAACAAAAAAATGCTGAAACGCCTTAAGAAAACCACCACTACTTATGGCAATTCGAAGGAATTAAACCATTAGTTTACTCGCTTACGAGAGGGGATATATGGGCATGAAATGAAATCGAAACTTAAGTAATAAGCAGATGTCCTTGCACCCGTAAACCAAGACCCGTTTCCGTTTTTCGTTTGCAGAGTATCCTTCAAATAATGTATTGAAACTTTGATAATTATTATAATTTCTCAACGAAAACCACCCAGAAAAAGGTGTTGCAGCTCAACACAGCAGAGCAGAGTCCTTTTACACAACGACAAGGCAAGGCTATGAAGGATCTGCGGAAAGCCTGTCAATATACTGCCGGGAAAGATGACAAAGGAAGAAACTGTAAGACGTTTGCATAGCTAAGTTAAGCCTGTAGCAGGACACTTTCATATGCAAACGAGCTATGGGTTACTCTCACACACTCTTGCGCAGGGCACCCTCCTGTCTTGGCAGAGTTTTATTAAACAAAGTAATTGTTACTCCTCGAACACGGTCAAGGGTGTTTTTCTTCCTTGGCACCAATACAACGCGCAACGAAATTAAAATGTTCTTCTTCTTCAATAACAGCAAAGGGTTGCTTTGCATTCCAAAAGCAATGCTACGGCGGTGCGCCTGCGCAAAGACTTTAAGCAAAAGGTGTTTGATTGTCAAAAGGTGTTTGTGTTGGCTGCTTCATTTCTTCCTTCGTTCGTTCGTCCATTCCTTTGAGTTTTGAAATTATGAAAATTAATTACAATTGCATGCATTCAATGATATAAATCTTTATACGAGTATTTCTAATAACAAATGCAGTAGCAGTAGCAACGTGGAAGTCTTCGAAAAGGGTTAGTATTCTTTGAGTCGCCAGTTAAATAGCAAACATTTCAATGATTTATGATTAAATCAACAAAAAAGAAACAGGAATTGTTAAAATCTCAAAAACATACAGGATATCTATTGAAAAATGATTTTAAGGACAATCACTATGCTTGGCAATTCCTGTCTTTCGAGAACTTGAATAGAGGGAGTCTTAGCATTAATGCATTAAAGATATAAAAAATTAGTTTCGGACAGCAGATGATGATGACTCTACGAGTCGTCTACTAAGGAGTATATAACTTCACGAGTCGTCTGCTGAAGAGTACATGACTCTACGAGTCGTCTACTATAAAATAGATGATACCATGAGTCGTATAATATAGAGTAGCTACTCTAATATAGAGTAGGTGACTTCGCGAATCCCTTACTATGGAGCAAAGGACATCTACTATACACTACGAGTCGTCTACTGAAGAGCAGATAACTTCACGAGTTGTCTAATGTATAGTTGATAATTCCACGAGTCGTCTACTATAGAGTAGATGACTTTACGAGTCCTCTAATATAGAGTAGATGAATTCACGAGTCCTCTACTAAAGAGTAGATGACTTTACGAGTCCTCCACTTTAGAGTAGATTACATCACAAGTCCTCTACTATAGAGTAGATAACTTTACAAGTCCTCTTATATAGAGTAGATGACTTCACGAGCCGTTTAGTATAGAGCAAGTGACTTCAAGAGTCCTCTTATATAGAGTAGATGACCCTACGAGGCATCTATTGTAAAGTAGATAACTCTACGAGTCGTCTACTATAGAGTAGATGACTCCACTAGTCGTCTACTATATAGTAGATGACACCACGAGTCGTCTACTATAGAGTAGATGACTCCACGAGTCGTCTACTATAGAGTAGATGACTCCACGAGTCGTCTACTATAGAGTAGATGTCTCCACGAGTCGTATATTATAGAGTAGATGACTCCACGAGTCGTCTACGATAGAGTAGATGACTCCACGGGTCGTCTAATATAGAGAAGATTACTCCACTATTCGTCTACTATAGAGTAGATGACTCCACTATTCGTCTACTATAGAGTAGATGACACCACGAGTCGTCGAGAGTGGATGACTCCACGAGTCGTTCACGTAAATGACTCCACGAGTCGTCTATTATGAAGTAGATGGCTCCACGAGTCGTCTGCTATAGAGTAGAACACTCCACTAGTCGTCTACTATACAGTAAATGACTTTACGATTCGTTTACTATAGAATAAAGGACTTTACGAGTAGTCTTCTATAGAGTAGATGACTTCACAAGTCGTCTACTATAGAGAATATGACTCCACGAGTCGTCTACTATAGAGTAGATGACTCCACGGGTCGTCGACTATAGAGTAGATGACTCCACGGGTCGTCTACTATGGAGTAGATGACTCCACGAGCTGTCTACTGCAGAGTAGATGACTCCACGAGCCGTCTACTGTAGAGTAGATGACTCCACGCGTCGTCTACTGTAGAGTAGATGACTCAACGAGTCGTCTACTGTAGAGTAGATGACTCCACGAGCTGTCTACTGTAGAGTAGATGACTCCACGAGCCGTCTACTGTAGAGTAGATGACTCCACGCGTCGTCTACTGTAGAGTAGATGACTCCACGAGTCGTCTACTATAGAGTAGATGACTCCACGAGTCGTCTGCTATAGAGTAGATGACTCCACGAGTCGTCTACTATAGAGTAGATGACTCCACGAGTCGTCTACTATAGAGTAGAACACTCCACTCGTCGTCTACTATAGAGTAGATGACTCCACGATTCGTTTACAATGGAATAGAGGACTTTACGAGTCGTCTTTTATAGAGTAGAGGACTTCACGAGTCGTCTACTATAGAGAAGATGACTCCACGTGTCGTCTACTATAGAGTAGATGACTCCACGATTCGTTTACTATAGAATAGAGGACTTTACGAGTCTAGTAGACGAGTCGTTTAATATAGAAGAGATGACTCCATCAGTCGTTTACTGTATAGTAGATGATTTCAAGAGTCGTCCACTGAATATTATAAGTATAATTCTCAACGAGTCTGCTACTGAAGAGTAGATGACTCAACGCCAATAGTAATTTTTTTATGTTGTCTGTGATAATACGATCTTGATCTTATAAGAGTGAGAACAAGGAAGTATCATACATTATTATATCCAGGATTCCCAGAATTTTATTGGCCTAGTAAGTGAACCATATTCATCCTACTTTGCAATTATTATAACTGAATACTCGTATAGTATAAATCACATAATAAATTTTGCCTCACTAAAAATTCCCTCCTTGCCTTATTTTCTTATTACAGCTATCATCTTCAGGTTATTTTCTCCAAACTACAAACCTACAATTTCCCATTAGTGAACGTGGGAACTTCATATACTCGACGTAGTACTACTAGCTTTTGTCGTCTTCTATAAAAAAGTAACGAGTATATTGAAATGGTCAGTCAATTCTCAAACAAATCATTATTTGTAGATTATGGGGTCATACATACTAATCAAAATCTCTAATGTAATTTCAAAGTAATTGTCTGTCTGTCCGTCCGTCGGTCGGTAAGAAAATAACAAACGCCCCAAGACACGCCACCACTTACGCGTTGAGCTGGAAACTGGAAGTCACAAAAAATGCAGAGGGTTTTGTTACTTTTTTTCTTGTTTAAGATTGAAACTGGGTCGCGCAAAAAAAAATAACCAGGCAATAGACCCCTTCAGAAACTAACTCAAAGAAAAGTTAAAAAAATTGTCATATGATTACAAACATTTCAATCATTATTAAATCACAAAACTCGCATGTTCGAGAAGTAGTAGCACCGTAGACTTGTAAAGTAAGTACAAGACATAGTTCGTAGCTTAAGACTGCGTTATTGTATGTATCGTACTTACATAGTTACTATTTATGTCTGCACCGCTGTGTCCCACAAATTAATGGTTAAATTTAAAATTTTCAAATCCATAAAATACTTGAGAAAATCACGCATTTGTTACAAATGTCTGATGATGGGAATTTTTTGTTTTGAAGAATCAAGTCAATGAATGGATTGTTATGTTTGTTCGTTCGTTCGTCCGTTGTCGCATTTGATTTGTTTTCTAATCAAAAATGGACGCAGGCACAGTGGTTTGAAACACAAGACCAACTATTTTCTATCTGCCGTATTTAGATTTGGGAAAAATTCCTTCCTCTAACTTTATTAACATATTAAACTATACTTCTTTGTTTATAAAAATTTCCAAAATTCATTAAAAATATGATTCTGCACTTTACTTAAAAAAACAACTTTCCATTGATACATATTTTAATATTGTTTGAATACACTAAATGATGAAATATTCATATCCGAGGTATATAAATACAAAAGTATAAAAATATAAAAACATCAAAATATAAAAATTTAAAAGTATAAAAATATTAAAATATAAAAATAATAAAAAAATATACAAATATAAAAATCTTAAAATATAAAAAATGCAAAAGTATTAAAATCTCAAAATATAAGAATATAATAATAAAAAAGTTTAATAATATGAAAATATAAAACTATAAAAATATAGAAATATATAAATAAAAAAGTAGAAAAAAATATAAAAATACAAAAATATTAAAATTTTAGAAATATGTAACGCTAAATATCTAAAATATTAAAAACATAAAAATTTTAAATTTTTATATTTTTATGATTTTATATACTTAGCGTTTCATATTTCTGAAATTAAAAATTTTAATTTTTAATATTTTTATATTTTTAATATTTTTTATAATTTTATATTTTTATATTTTTATATTTTTATATTTTTATATTTTTATATTTTTATATTTTTATATTTTTATATTTTTATATTTTTATATTTTTATATTTTTATATTTTTATATTTTTATATTTTTATATTTTTATATTTTTATATTTTTATATTTTTATATTTTTATATTTTTATATTTTTATATTTTTATATTTTTATATTTTTATATTTTTATATTTGTATATTTTTATATTTTTATATTTTTATATTTTTATATTTTTATATTTTTATATTTTTATATTTTTATATTTTTATATTTTTATATTTTTATATTTTTATATTTTTAATATTTTTATATTTTTATATTTTTATATTTTTATATTTTTATATTTTGATATTATTATATTTTTATATTTTTATATTTTTATATTTTTATATTTTTATATTTTTATATTTTTATATTTTTATATTTTTATGTTTTTATATTTTTATATTTTTATATTTTTAATATTTTTAATATTTTTATATTTTTATATTTTTATATTTTGATATTATTATATTTTTATATTATTATATTTTTATATTTTTATATTTTTATATTTTTATATTTTTATATTTTTATATTTTTATATTTTTATATTTTTATATTTTTATATTTTTATGTTTTTATATTTTTATATTTTTTTATTTTTATATTTTTATATTTTTATATTTTTATATTTTTATATTTTTTTATTTTTTTATTTTCATATTTTTATATTTTTATATTTTTATATTTTTATATTTTTATATTTTAATATTTTTATATTTTTATATATTTATATTATTATATTTCCATATTTTTACATTTTTATATATTTATATTTTTTATATTTTTTTGATTTTTTTAAATTTTAATATTTTTAAATTTTAATATATTTTTTTAATGTTTTTATATTTTAACATTTTAATATTTTAATATTTTTATATTTTTATATTTTTATATTTTTATATTTTTATATTTTTATATTTTTATATTTTTATATTTTTATATTTTTATATTTTTATATTTTTATATTTTTATATTTTTATATTTTTATATTTTTATATTTTTATATTTTTATATTTTTATATTTTTATATTTTTATATTTTTATATTTTTATATTTTTATATTTTTATATTTTTATATTTTTATATTTTTATATTTGTATATTTTTATATTTGTATATTTGTATATTTTTATATTTTTATATTTTTATATTTTTATATTTTTATATTTTTATATATTTATATTTTTATATTTTTTATATTTTTATATTTTTATATTTTTATATTTTTATATTTTTATATTTTTATATTTTTATATTTTTATATTTTTATATTTTTATATTTTTATATTTTTATATTTTTATATTTTTATATTTTTATATTTTTATATTTTTATATTTTTATATTTTTATATTTTTATATTTTTATATTTTTATATTTTTATATTTTTATATTTTTATATTTTTATATTTTTATATTTTTATATTTATATTTTTATATTTTTATATTTTTATATTTTTATATTTTTATATTTTTATATTTTTATATTTTTATATTTTTATATTTTTATATTTTTATATTTTTATATTTTTATATTTTTATATTTTTATATTTTTATATTTTTATATTTTTATATTCTTATATTTTTATATTTTTATATTTTTATGTTTTTATATTTCTATATTTTTATATTTTTATGTTTTTATGTTTTTATGTTTTTATATTTTGATATTTTTATATTTTCATATATTTATATTTTGATATTTTTATATTTTCATATTTTTATATGTTTCAATTTTTATATGTTTATATTTTGATATTTTTGTATTTTTATATTTTTGTATTTTTATATATTTAAATTTTTTTTATTTATATATTTTAGTATTTTTATATTTTTATTATTTTATTATTTTATGTTTTTTTATTTATATATTTTTATAACCTTATATCCTTATATTTTTATACTTTTATATTATTATATCTTTATATTTCTATATATTTAGATTTTTATATTTTTATATTTTTATACTTTTATATTATTATATCTTTACATTTTTATATTTTTATGTTTTTATATTTATATATTTTTTTATTTTTATATATTTATATTTTTATTTTTTTATACATTTATATTTTTATTTATTTAATATATTATATTTTTAGTTATTTTATTATAACCTCACTTTAGTAGATGAGGGTATATATTATTTTCTACGGGCCAACGGATGGAAGGAGTAACCTAAGACCCTAATCATATTTGGCGCAAATATGTTTTACTAGGAGTTTTTAAGTCAATGTCCGTCTGTCTGGCTGGTGCGCACGATAATTTTCGAAAGGAGTAATGGATTGACTTAAAATTTGGTATGTAATAATATTTGTTCTATCTTAGGCTAAGTTCAAAGATGTATTTTCCTTATAGTACCTCCCTCACAAAACGGTGCCAATTTGTAAGAAACTGCTGTTCATCTCAAAAGTGCGGTATTTGCCAAGCTTCTTTTGGTAACCCTAAAATTGACAAATTCATATGAAACTAATTTCCCCACAACTTCTCTAGCAATTATCATATTCGGTATTTCAGACTACTTTTCCAATGACTGTAGTCTAGTCTAACAAAGAATGAGCAAAATTTTTTCCATCCTTCTGACATCTCCAAATCACCAAATTTCCTCAATTTTTGTATATTTAACCTCCAAAAAGTGTCTGATTTAATTCAAAAGTTTTCTTTGAGAATACCAATTATTTTAATAATGCAATTTTGTCACCATAACTTTCTAACCACTGTGCGTCAGTTCTCTACAGCATGGCTTTGTTATCTGCCATGCAGTCGCCTCACTGTGCAACTGTGTCACACACTGCACTGCCAGTGAAGTGAAAAAGTGCGTTTTGTGTTCTATTGTTTTTTCATCTGCTGCTGCTGCTGCTCTGGCAATTGGTTACACCGCATTTTCTTATAGATTCGATTGTATTTTTATTTTCATTAAAGAATTTTCTTGAGGTTTTTCCATTCTTAGAGACAACGGAGCTTGGATTGCTCTTGGTCTTGATGTGGTGGTTGGGGTGGCAATGGTGGTCTTGGTTCTGGTCTATTAATTATCTTAAGCTGAGCTACTCGTGTATCTTTTGCTGGTGTTATTATTATTACTTTTATTATTGTCTTTTTCTTGTCTTTGGAATATTTTTATAGGTTTTATGGTCGGTACGAGTATCTTTCGGAAAAATCTTTTTCTAAAATATAACTTTATTTCTTTGAGAGAGGGGAGTTTGGTTTGTTTTAACTAATAATTAACAATTTAAAGCTTAAATTGCTACCACTACCACCACCATCAGCAGAAGCAGCCGCAGCTTTATCTTACTTACCACCACTTTGCATTAAAGCCACAAATTCGTGGTAAATATTACGAAATATTTACGTCATGGGAATTTATTTCATTATTTTGCTGCTATAGAGTTCAATTGTTCAATTCATAGTTTTTGTACTCATACAAAAATACTGTAGTTCGTTGTTTTTTTTTTGTTAAAACAAAAAATTTAAATCCGTAATTTTTATTATTTTTTTGGTTATTCATGTTTTTACTCACACAATGTCTTAAATTATATGTTTGTCAATCGTTCGTTGGAAACCCATAATTTTATGATTATTTTAATATTAGCATTAAAGGAAAACTAAATTAATCATAAACTATGGCGAAACGGCAACGGGTGGTCTTTTATGCGAATAGATCTCACGCAAAATATTATTAAATCCATTCAATTGTATTTTTACATCAAATTAGTCGAAATTGCACATTTCATCAAACAATCAATTTCGTACAAAAATTTTGCCAAAATTAAATTTCTGGTGGATTTCGTTAAAATAGCTTTCTTCTAGAAAACTTCGTGGAAGTTGTATTTCTATAGAAATTTGTGTCAAAATATAATTGTTCTAGAAAATTTCAATTATATACAAAATTTTTTTTTAATTTTTCTAGAAAATTTAGTCAAAATACGTTTTTTTATAGAAAATATATCAAAATCAATTTTTCTTGAAAGTTTTTTAAATTGTCCTTTTTTGGGGAAAATTTTATCGGAATTGCATATCTTCATCATCTTACTTAATTTCAGAAAATATCATTAAAATTATTTTTTATAGAAAATTTTGTCGAAATTACATTGTTATAACGTTTTTACAAAATATCAATAGACAATTTTTTTCAAAAGTTTTTTTCGACGAAATTAAATGTTTTACAAAATTTTGGCATTTTTTTTAAATTTTTTAGATGATTTGTAATTGCTTACAATAGAAATTTTGCAATTTTTAAATTATGTACTTGTTTCAAGAAAATACCATTGAAATTATTTTTTTATAGAAAATTTTGTCGAAATTACATTATAATATTTTTTTACAAAATATCTATACCGATTTTTTTTGAAAAGTTGTTTTTTTAAAAAATTTACAAAATATTGCTATTAAATTCAAAATATTGAAATTAAATTCCTGTAAAAAATTTTGTCGTAATTACGTTTTTATAAAAAAATTTAATTAAAGTTGCATTTTTCTAGGAAATTTTTTGAAGTTATTTTAGAAAATTTCAACGAAATTGATTTTTATAGAAAATTGTGCAAAATTGGGTTTTCCTAGAAGATTTGACAAAATTGGATTTTGCAGAAAATGTAATCAAAATTCCATTTTAATATGTGTTTGTGGAAATTACATTCTAAAGAAAATTTTTGTTGAAATGATATTTTTCTATAAAAATTTTTGTGAAATTAATTTTTTTTTTGAAATTTTGTTTGAAGTTTTGTTTTTCTATATACTTTCATCAAAATTAAATTTTTCTAGAAAATTTTGAAGAAATTTTATTTGTACAGAAAATAGCATTGAAAATTAAATTTGAAATAGAAATTGCTTTACGAGTATTTGCTTTGCCAAAATTGCAAAATTTGGAAAACATGGAAATTGAAATTTTGTAAAACATTTTTTGGCATATTTCTAGAATATTTAATTCTTTTTTTTGGAAAAATTTGCATTTCTATAGAAAATTTGGTTGAAATGACATTTTCCAAGAACATGTGGTCGAAATTTTTTTAGAAAATTTTGACGACAATATCCTTTTCTGAAAAATATTATGGAAACTGAAATTTTGTATAACATTTTTTAGCATTTTTCTAGAATATTTAATATTTTTTCTGGAAAATATTGCATTCCTATAGAAAAATGATTGAAATGACACTTTCCAAGAACATTTTGCCGAAATTTTCCTTTTCTGAAAAATATCATGGACATTTTTTTGGCATTTTTCTAGAATAATTAATATTTTTTTCTGAAAAAATTTTGCATTTCTATAGAAAATTTGGTTGAAATGACATTTTCCAAGAACATTTAGTCGAAATATCAATTTTATAAAACGATTTGTTGCCAGTTTTGTAAAAAATTTTGCGAAATTGAGTTTTTAAAGGAAGGTGTTTGGAAATCGTTTTTTTCTTGAAAATTTCGTTGAAAATGCACTGCAGTTTCCATCAAAATGCAAGTTTTTACAAGTTATTATCGAAATTGATTTATTTTTTAATTTAAATTTAATTTTTCAAGAAAATAATTTTTCTATAAATTTACCTCGAAATTCCATTAAAAGAATCATTTTGTATAAATATACATTTTTGTCGAAATTTTCCAAAAAAAACTACCATAAAATGTTTTATAAAATTTAAATTTATAGGAAAATTTAATTTTCTTTTCAATTGTTTGTCATTATAGAATATATTGCATAATTTCGCCGAAAAAAATATTATGTATTGTATTTAATAAAACAAAATTGTCAAAATTACATTATCCTATTTCTCCGGAAAAGCATTTTACAAAAAGTTTGTCGAAATCGCATTTCTTACAAAGTTGTGTCGAAACTGGATTACTCTGAAAAATGATCATCGAAATTGAGTAGAATTTTTATAGAAAATGTTTCAAAATGTCCTTTTTATTGGAAAGCTTCTGTAACTGCTTTTTTGTGGAAAATTTTCTTTTTCTAGAAATTTATAATTGTTGTTTCTGTCAAATTTAGCCGAATTTCGTTTTAATAGAAAATCTTGCAGTTTAAAGACTTTTTTCTTAAATGGCATTTTATAAAAAAAAATGTCTGCATTTCCTGGACATTTTCGCCGAAGTTGCATTCTTCTTCAAATTTTCGTCGGAATTGCAGTTTGCTAGAAAATTTTGAAAAAATTGAATTTGTTAGAAAATAATTGAATTATTCCGTTGAAATAGCTTTCTCCTGAAAAAACATCGCCGATTGAATTCAAATTTTGCCAATATCCTTTACCTTTACCAAATACCTTTTTCCAATAAATTTTGTCAAAATTGAAATTTTGTGGGACATTTGCTGGCATTTATCTTAAATATTTCATCGAAAATGCATTTTTATAGAAAATGTTGGCTAAATCGCATTTTTTCTAGAAAATAATAATAATAAAGTAATGTTGAATTTGTTTTACGGAAACTTCATAGAAATCATATTTAGTCGTTATTCTCCAAAAATTTTGCATATACAAATTTTTTTTCGAAATTAAATATTTATTATTAAATTTAAATTTTATTTTATTGTCGAAATCGGGATTTTCTATAACGATTCATCAAAATGGCAATTGTATTGAAAATGTTTGTTTTTTCCAGAAACTTTTATCTACATTAGATTATCCTAAAAAATCAAAAAAATAAAAAAATTAAATAAAATGTCTTCTTCGTTTCTATAGCAAAATGTCATTTATTTTTTTAGAAAATTTTGTCGAAATTTTGCCTTTAAGTAAATTTTTTTTTTTTTTTAGAATATTTCATTAAACGGTATTTGGAATATATTGTCGAATTTTCAGTTTTAGTAACATTTTTGTGGAAAATGCGCCGCGTTTTTTTATAATATTTATTCCAGATTGCATCTTTTTTACAAGTTTTCATTGAAATATAATTTTTCTAAAAACGTTTGTCTAAATTGCAAAATTGCTATGAAATTCCATTTTCTAGAAATTCCGACAAAAATAAATTTTTCTATAAAACTCCCTCGAAATTCCATTAAAAAAAATTCTATAAATACGCATTTTGACGAAATTTTCTAGAAAAGTGCCAAAATTTAAATTTTGAAGAAGTTTTCTAGGACAATTTTATTTCGACCAAATTGTCTATTGAAATTTCTTAAAAATTAAATTTTATGAAAATGTTCAACAATTGTAACAAAATACAACTTCGACGAAAAAAATGCAATTTTGACAAAATAAATAATGTTATTTCAACAAAATTCTCAATAAATATGAAATTTCCACGAAACTTTGTACAAAAATGCAATATCAACAATATTTTCAATTAAAGTGGTTCGACTACATTTTCAACGAATGTTTCAAGAAAAATTACTTTTTATCAAGATTTTCTATAACAAAATTTTCGAGTAATAAAGCAATTTGGACAAAATTTTTTTTTCTATAAAAATTTTATTTCTGCAAAATTCAAAAGTATACAAATGCAATTTTGACGAAATTTGCTCCCAATAATTTGCATTCTTATGCAAAATTGCATTTATCTAGAAAATTTTGAAAATTGTATTTTTCCGACAAACGTTGTCGAAAAATTTTAGTTTTATAGAAATATTTGCCAAAACAGATTTTTTTTATATAAATCTCGTCAAATTTCCTTTTTAACGAAAATTTAAATTTTATATCCAATTTTGTCAAACGCAATTACGGCAAAATATCTATAAAAATTTAATTTCGACGAAAGTTTCAAGAAAAATAACTTTTTAGCAAAATTTTGTATAACGACATTTTCGAGAAAAATTTAATTTCGAAAAAAATTTCTATAAAAATTTATTTTTGTAAAAAAATTTTATCAAAATGAAATTTTGAAATCCCATTTATGTTCATTATTGAATTATCCGTTTATTATTGAATTAAGTAATTTTATAAAAAAATGTCAAAAAATGCCCTTTCTAGAAAACTTTTTATTGAAATATGTTTTTTTAAGATTGTCTTTTTCTAGAAACTTTTGGCAAAATAAACAAAAAATATTGAAATAATTTTGAAATCTTTAAAAAATTTTTTAAAAAAATTTTTTTATTGAAAATTTTACCAACATTTATTTTTTATAGAAAATTTCCTGGGAATTTAGTTTTTGTAACCATTTGTAATTTTATAGAAAATTTCAAAGAAATTGCATTTTGAGGAAAAGTTTGTCAATATTAGATGTATAGACATTTTTTTTAATTTCGTTTGTATATTTTATATTCGTTTTGTACACAAAATTGTTAAAATCGGATTTTTCAGAAAATCATTTTAAATTGCATTTTATACAATTTTTTCAAAATCATATTTTTTAGAGATTTTGCAAAAGTTACATTTTATAGAAAATTTCTTCGAAATTTAATTTTTGTTTGTTGTTCAATTTGATAGAAAATTTCGAAGAAATTGCATTTTTCTTTTCCTGAAAGGTTCGTTAATATTATTTATAAATTGTTTATAATAAATTATAAACAATTCTTAAATTTCAATGACAATGGCTATTAGTTTGGAATAGTATACTTAGTACTTTTGTAAAAAAATCGTCGAAAACACATTTTATAAAAAAAGAGTTTTTAACCAAAAATGCTCATCGAAATTGAATTGTATCGAATATTTTGTCAAAATTGCCTTTTTCCAATTCTACAAACTTTCGTCGAAAATAAATGTTTACAAAAAAATTATCGAAATCGAGTTTTATAGAAAAAACTTAGAAAATTTTTTCTATATCGAATATTTATAGAGAATTTTGCCAAAATTCCTTTTTTATTGTAAATTTACTTGAAATTTCATTTCTCTAGCGAATTTCAATATTTTTCAGAATTATTTAGAAGAAATTAAATTTTTAAATATTTAAAGATTTATAGACAATTTTTTAATTTCGATGTCAATGGTAATAGTATTTTTGTTAAAAAAAACCTCAAAAACACATTTTATACAAATCGCAATTTATTGAAATTGCATTTTTCTAGAAATTTTTGTCGAAATTGATTTTTATCGAATAATTCTTTAAAATAGTATTTTTTTCAATTCTAGAAACTTTCGTCGATAATGCATTTTGTACAAAAAAATGTTGAAATAAATACATAGAATTTTATAGAAACAAATTTGAAATCACATATTTTAGAAAAAAAAATCGAATTTTTATAGAGAATTTTGCCAAAGTTGCTTTTTTATAGTAAATTTTCTCTAAATTTAATTTTTGTAATTTTTTAGAAAATTTCTGATTTAATTTTGATGACAATGGCTATCAGTCACTAGCCAATGTCTCGGTCCTTAATCCGGCCAATGACAATAGTTTTTAGAAAAAAATTCGTTATTTTAATCTGAAGTATACAATTTTGAATTTTATCGAAAATTTTGTCAATATTTCAATTTTTCAATTCTAGAAACATTCTTCGAAAATGCATTTTGTACAATCAAATTTTTAAATTGGATTTTATAGAAACACATTTTTTTTAAATGACATTTTGTAGTTAGTTTTTCCAACGTTGCACAATTGTGACAATAGATAATTTCCTCGAAATTTAATTTTTGTAGCCATTTTCAATTTTATAGAAAATTTCGAAGAAATTGTATTTTCCTGTTCATTAAAAGATTAATAAACAATTTTGCATTTCGTACAAAAGGTCTTTGAAATCGCATTTAATAAGAATAAAAATTTGGAAATCGCATTTTTCAAAGCAATAGTTTTATAGATTATTTGCTAAATCGCATTCTTATAGAAAATGTCCTCAAAATTTAGTTTTTCAATTATATAGAAATTTAAAAAATTTAATTTTCCTTGGTTTAGAGAGGTTCGGTGATCTTAAATCAGATTAATGGTCCTTAACCCGTGGATAGTTACCTTTAATCCAGCCATTGGTCCATAATAGGGTCAGTGACCTTTATTCCGGCTAATGACGTCAATGTATATCGTAATATTTAATGAAAATTTTCTAAATTTATAAATGAGTCTATAATTTTTGTTTAAAACAGAAAAATATTTCATTACATCAACTTATTTTTAGTGAGCCAATTAATTTTTAATTAGCTTCAAATTCCTCAAATTGTTCTCTGTGTATTGTAAAAATTAAGTTAAAATGTGAGATTAAATATGTGAGTGTATCTAGTTATGTGGGATAGTTTGAATTGTGCTCCTCCTCCTTCAGACCATATGCAAAATGTGCAACAATTTTATGCACACGTTTTGCATATAACGGTGCATTTCTATTTAAATGTTATGCACAAAACGTGCAATGGAGTTTGAATTGGAGCTGGAGCTAGAGTTGCGGCTGGAACTGCAACTGTTGATATGTGTCTGCCGGAACTCTAGTCGTTCGCTTGTGGGTACTACAAATTTTAGTTAGTATAAATTGCATTTGTGCTATCAGTTGAAGAGAATCTTTAGTGGCGAATAGAACTTTTTCAAAAAAAAAAACACACGCATACAAACAAATTTCAGTTTAGTTGTCGAGTTAATTCCACGAGTTGCAACTCATAAACAATTATAAAATAATGTAGAAAGAAATATCTAGGATTTTGATTAACTGTTTGTCCATTTGAGTACTTTTTACTTTGCTTAGCTGCTGGCAGTCAACATTTGCATATATCTGTAGTAAATCATTATTAATTTAAGGCTGAACATCCGAGTGAGTTAAAGGCAAAGGTCGTGAGTACGAGCAAAATTGATTGCCGAGATTTATGACTAACACATATGCCGGTGTTTTGCCACTTTAACAATTTTTTCAATGTTTCAAAAATTCTACTTTACACTTTGCCGGTTATTTATACATATCGAATAATTTTTGAAAGGTAATTAATGTGGCTTTGTATGGGGAGAAAAAGAGAGAGAGAGTTTTCGGTAGCATTTAGCTAGGCTTTACACCACCCCAGGATTTAGAGACACACAAACACACACACAGTCTCATGATGACATATCAGTTGCATCCTTAGGGGATATTTGCTTCTTTTTTTCCTATTGCCGCTGCAATGAACTATAAAGACCAAATGTTTACTTTTTTCCTCCGCCCAAAACATCAGTGAACCTTCTTTGTTATCTATTTTGAAAGAGGCATATTTTTGTCAGGGCATCATCCTGGCCTGACCTTTGCCTTGGCCTTTTTACAGTATTGGGCCACCACCACCACCACCACCCTCACCATCAACGTATAGATTTCCATTTTTTTGAAATGCTGTTAATTTGTTTTTAGCTATTTAGATCTCAATACTTATGTTAGGTTTTGTTAAAATATGCAAATTACTTTGCATATCATCTTCACTGTCTAAAACGTGAGGCAAATGGTTTTGTATCGAGCACTTTTTTTGCTGAGGGATTTGGCTCAGCCGTACTACTGCAATTGATAGGCCATTTGGTGGAAATTGAAATTATTCATTACTTTGTTTAGAATTGCATAAAATGAAAATTGCCAATCATAATTGGGGGGGGGAAGAATCGTAGAGGTAGAGGAAAAAATCGAAAAATGTTTATGGCAAACTTTAAAGGCAGGTTAAATAGTAAACCGACAATTCTGTGGCAAGATATTATCTTTACACAATTTTAGCGCAAATGTTTTCAAATAATTTATGCTAATCCAAATTTTTTTAGTAATGGTAATTTCAAGAAAAAACGTATTTAAATTTTCAACCAAGCCAAGATTTTATATTAGATAAATTGAGATTTCAAATATAAAAAATCAATTGCAAATCGTCCACGACTTTTTCAAAATTTAGGAAATTTGCATAAAATAGATAAATATTAAATGAAATAAAGATAATTCTCATTGCAACATATAACTCTATTATAAAAACAAAATAGTTATGATACTTAAAGAGTTTTGGAAAATTCGTAAATCCTTCACAAAATTTGCATTTGCTGTTACAGCAAATGTACTGCAGCTTAATTTACCCAGGCAATTCAGATATTTTTCTATTCCCGAGGAAATTGAAGATAGCGCATTGTGACGAGCCGAGGTTTTGGAATAAGCCAAGGATTATTTAGGAGTTATCTTGGATCCAAAACTCTGCTGGTAGGACCACTTAGTACGAATAGCCATTAAAGCTCACAGATTTTGGTCGTTATACAGGAGAGATAGATATTGGTTACAGTTGGGGACTCAGTTCAATTATGACACGCTGGTTTTACTTGAGCGTCAGGAAACCAATAATAAACAACTCCTTGCATCGAAATCTATGCTGCATAATATAGCATAATATTTATTTATTTATATGAATTGCAATACAAAGTAAATTTATTTCCTAATTTTAAGGTCCAGGGAAAGGCCGGGTTACAAAGACCATATGGCTAAATTTTGCAGCGACAGACCAGAGCCTCTGGTGGGAATCGAACCCACAACCCCCAAACTCATAGGCGAGTACGCTACCAACTCGCCTACTGGGGCGCTCATAGCATAATATAACATAGTATAATATAACCAGCAAAGGTAGCTCACAGATTTATATCATTATTCAGGATTTACATGAGCATCGTTATAAAATTAATAACCTACGCTTTGAGCGTGATTATACCAATTAAAACCTACTCCTTGGATCGAAAATTAAGCTAAGAGGGCCACTTAATATAAATAGCCAATAAGGCTCACCCATTTAGGTCATTAAGCTATAGGCTCGAGATGGGGACTCAGTTCAAGTATAACAACTGATTTGACTTGAGCACCAGGAGACCAATAATAACCTTCGCCTTGGGTCGAAGGCTGGAGCATAGACTGGATTTACATGGGCGTGATTAGAGCATTAGTAACCAATGTCTTAAGCATCTTTGGACTAATACCTACTCCTTGGATGGAGATCTTAGCTGAAAGGACCTCTTAATAAAATAGCCAACAAAAATGCAGGAGTGTTATAGGCTCAAAATCAGGACTAAGTCCAAGTATCTTATCTACATGAGCATTATTAGACCAATAATAACCAACGCCTTGGGCGACATTAAACCAATAATAACCTACTCCTTGAACCGAAATCTAGGCTGGAACGGTCACATAGTAGAAATAGCCAACAAAGCTAACAGATTTAAGACACAATGCAGTACCCTACGCCTGCTTATACCAATAATAACCTACTTCTTGGATCGACAAAGACCACTTTGTAGAAAGTAGCCAACAAAGCTCACAGATTTATGTCATTATGCAGGACTGTTATAGGCTAAACATCTGGCATCAGTCCAAGCTGGATTAACATGAGAGTCATAATAAAAATAATAACCTACGCCTTGAGCGAGATTAGACCAATAATAACCTACTCCATGGCTCCAAAATTAAGCTTGAAGGGCCACTTTGTAGAGGCAAAGCTCACATATTTATGTCATTAAGAAAGATAGCTATAGGCTCGAGATGGGGACTCAGTTAAATAATACCAACTGGAATTACTTGAGCATCAGGAGATCAATAACAACATTCGCCTTGAAAGGAAATTTAGGCAGGAAGGATAAGAGCTACAGGCTCAAAATGGGAACCCAATCCAAGTATGATACACTGGATTTACATGAGCTTCAGTTGACCATTAATAACCTAACATAAGCGAGATTAGACCAATTATAAACCACTCCTTGGATCGAAATCTAGGCTTGTAGGGCCACTTAAAAGAAATAGCCAATAAAGCTCACAGATTTAAGTCATTGGACTTCGTTCAAGACCGACTGTATCTGCAAAAGCGTCATTAGACCAATAATAACCTACGTCTTCAGGGAGATTTGGCCAATAATAACCTACTTCTTGGATCGAAAAATGGACTGAACCGACAAAGCTCTCAGATTTTGTTCATTATGCAGGAGATCTATAGGTTCAATATGTGGACTTAGTCCGAGTATGATAGACTGGAATTACATGAACGTAATTAGACGAACAATAACATACTCCTTGGGCCGAGATTTGAGCTGGAAGGACCACTAAGTACAAATAAAGCTCAAAGATTTTGGTTGTTATGTAGGAGTAACTACAGGTTTAAAATGGAGACATAGTCCATGTATAAGAGACTGTATTTACATTGAGCGTCAGTAGACCAATAATAACCTATTGCGTGGATCGAGATTTGAGCTGGATCACAGATTTTGGTCGTTATGCACAGGTTTTACTTGAGCTTGGAAAGACCAATAATTCACTACTCCTTGAACCGAGACCCATTCAGTAGAAATAGAGAACAGAGTTCCCAGATTTTGTTCATTACGCATGAGAGCTATAAGTTCAAAATAGGGACTCAGTCCAAGTATTACAGATTGGATTTATACGAGCGTCATTAGACCCACAACAACCTACTCCTGGGATCGAGATCTGAGCTGGAAGGGCCAAATAGCCAACAGTGCTCGCCGATTTTTGTAGTAATGCACTGGTTTCATTTCAGCGTGGTTAGACCAATAATAACCTACTCCTTGAACCGAGACCAGTTTAGTAGAAATTGCCATCAAAGTTCCAGATTTTGTTCATTACGCATGAGAGCTATAAGTTCAAAATAGGGACTCAGTCCAAGTATTACAGATTGGATTTATACGAGCGTCATTAGACCCACAACAACCTACTCCTGGGATCGAGATCTGAGCTGGAAGGGCCAAATAGCCAACAGTGCTCGCCGATTTTTGTAGTAATGCACTGGTTTCATTTCAGCGTGGTTAGACCAATAATAACCTACTCCTTGAACCGAGACCAGTTTAGTAGAAATAGCCAACAAAGTTCCCAGATTTTGTTTAATACGCATGAGAGCTATAAGTTCAAAATAGGGACTCAGTCCAAGTATGACAGACTGGATTTATACGAGCGTCTTTAGACCCACAATAACCTACTCCTGGGAACGAGATCTGAGCTACAAGTGACAAATACCCAACAAAGCTCGCCGATTTTGGTCGAAATCGGCTAAAAACTAAAGGATCAATTGGATTTACATGAACGTCACAAGACCATTAATAACCAACGCCTTGCATCAAAATCTGGGCCGGAAGGAATACGTTTGCACGAAATCAGGAAATCAGGATTCATTCCAAGTATGACCCACTGGATTTACATGAGCTACATTAGAATAATTAAAACCTACACATTATCGAAATCTTACATGGAAGGTCCACATAGAAGAAATAGCCAACAAATCTCACGGTTATTGGTCATCGTGCATGAGATCTATAGGCTCAAAATAGGAACTCATTCCAAATATATGTGGCACAAGGGCTTTACTGACAATACTGTTCAACCAATGTTTTTTATATATTTAAGTAATACCACAGGGAAGAAAGAAAAATATGAGAATTTTCTAGTTCCTACCGTACTACCAATCATTTTGCTTCAACTGTTGGCTTTTCATCCACTAATATCATCAGCCAAGTTTTCTCACTCACCAAAGAAATGAGAGCCTAGGCTAGCCTGACACCTTATACAGAGTGCTTAGCACAGTTTCAGAAGGTATTCTATCGAATCATCAATTCATCTTTCAAGACTAGCCAGGGGAACTGGAATATGTGATCTTATGGCAACAAATGCCAGGTGGCACATGTACAGAACGTGTTCTATCGATTCATCTGTATCTCTGCAGTTTCTGCAAAAGTCATTTCTCAAGACTTTAAGTCTTACTGATTACCGTTCAATAGGACAGTGACCCGTCATGGTAGGCAAGATAAGTGTGACGTCCTGTCTAGATAAAGACAGTTGGGCGTTCTGGGATGTATACAATTTCTGACTAGTGACAACTTGCATTTATTGCCATAAGGTCACATATTTCAGTTCCTAGTCTTGAAAGCTTGTCTTCTCATCCCTGTAAGTGTTTTATGATGCAGCACCCATATCATATGGATTTTAAACAGGAATCTCTTAGAGCTTATATGCACTGGGATGTTTCTGTGGCATGGCACCCATATCAGGCGGATTTTGAGACGTCCTGTCTCGGTACCTGCAGGAGGGGTTGGTCCGTTTCGAATTTAGGCAGGGCCACATGAGTATGGAATATTCACCGTTCATGACAAGTGATATCCGTTGTGGTGTGGTGGACAGCGATCGCCAGTAAATTTATGAAGATTAAAAGAACTGCCTATCAAAGCATAAGCGGAAGTTAAAGGACTACAGCGGCAGAATCTCTACAAATCATAATCCGTCTATGCTGACTGATATTGTGAGAAGTACAGATTCAAGGGGAACTTTAGCGCTAGGATACCTGTCAGGGAGGAATGGGTTGGCAGAATACAAGAAAATGAAAAAGGTCTCCACTTGTAACAAATGGTTCGATGCTTGATGGGAAGATTGTCTTCGGATCATACTGTAAATAACTTAGTCCTGATATAGGTCACTGACATACAAATACTTGCAGTATATATATCATGCCGAAATAATGACAATAAGGGTAATCGTCGTTACAGACTTCAATTAGTCAATGTGAGATGGTAACTCCGGCTGCCACTCTAACCGAGAGTGTTTACAGCTGGGTTAGAGTGCCGTTCACCAGAAAATAACTTCATGGAAAATAACTTCATGGAAGCGAATACTACGTGGTTTAAGACCACATGTTTTGTCGATTGCTCATTTATATGCAGGTAAAGTTTGTGTAGCTTTCTTTTCCCAATCTAGCTTGTTGAGCTTGAAAAATATCCTAAGCTTCCTATCTAGCAAAATCTAGGGATATTTTGCACAGTCAGTAAAAGGAAGTTAAGTGCGCCCTAAAGATATGGGGCTAAGAGGATTCCAATTAAATTAAAAAATTTTCTTTTCGGAATTTTATTGCTGTAATAAACAAGAAAAAGTTGCATATTAAAATCTACTCTTTCTTAAAATTTTAAAAATCATTTATTTTCCCACCAAAATATATTCGAAAATGATACCCATCTTTTCTTTTTCATCATTCTCACCCTCAATATTTCGGAGACCATTAACCATTTCATGTGATTTGCAGTAATCTGAATCCGACATATGTCTGATGTTGTTCTACGATTTTGCTGATGCAATGACATCTTAGGAGACAAAAAAACAAACTACATTATTTTGTTTTATATTATTAATTTCATAAGTATTTTTGTTATCTTAAAATAAATATTCTCCCACCATTGTTCGAGACAAAATGTTCTGCTATGTATGTACGTATTTGCTTCTGATATCAAATGATAGCATTTGATAGGAATTTTATCTCTGAAGAATAGAGGTGTAGAGAAGTTGATGTAGTCGACATGAAAGGGGCGCTATATAAATTATTTTTTATAAATGGAGGAGTAGTACGGATATTTGACCTAATGTTCAAATAATGCAAAATTTTTTACCCAAAAGTTAGAATCTGTTGAGAAAACTACACTGTTACCTTTCTATCTTTTATTGTAAGCTCTAAACTAATTTTATCTAAACTAAATTTCAGTCTCTCACTTACCCTACTGCATCCGGGTAATGAAATGTTTCAACAGTAACGATTTTATTGAGTTCTTGTTTATTGGATAAAATAATAATTTCTTAAAAAAATTTTATTTTTCGAAAACCTTGAAAATTGCCGAATTTGTTATATGTATTTGTTCTCAGCTGTCCAAATTGATTTAATAAACTACATCACTTTTCGATCCTCTCTTAAGGGTTCAAAATAAATGTACCTTCTCTTCCATGCTCTTCGGCATCCGGGTAATTCTCAGGATTTTTGCTAACCTATTTCCCACTCTGTATGTCTGTCCCTCCGTCCATACGTCGCTTCAGGTGAAACCTCTAGAATAAATGATGCTACCTTATTTTTTTGGTATTGCATAGAGTATTGCAATGATCTTTAGATGGTCATATTTGCGTTCTAATTACGTCGCCGTTATTCAAATGACAAGGCGCGCAAGTGAATAAATTCTAAAACAAAACATACAAAAAAACTGAAGACTTAACGAATGAATGATGTTATTGTTGTTTTCCAAAAGACATGTGATATGACAATGATTAGATGTGTTGAAAAGGCTGAAGCAAAAAAAAAAATACAATAAAAATAATAAAAAATAAAATCCAAACTGAAAAACAAAATCACTGAATTTATATGGATTTCAAGCAAACAATTAGATGCCATATAAAAATTACTTACTTACTTGTCCGTCCGCCCGTCCGTCCGTCTGTCTGTCAACAACACACGTTTCGAGATAGAGACAAAAAATGAGGTTGAAGTCATTGGATATCATTGGATATTGTTTTAACATTTGCACAGATCTGAAAAAGCTACTCACCAGCCAAAGCAGCAACAATAACAATCGCCATCTCATACAACGCAAACAGCAACAGTTTTGTATTATAATAAAATACAAATAACTGATATAGTTTGGTTCGTCTCAAATGCCCTTCTGCCACCCCTAGGCCTTTCGAGGCTCCTTTATCGTTTTATTCGAAAAGTCGTCGATGGCGAGTATCTTATGATTTTTATTGTATCACTTCGCCTAGGCACAATAAAGTGTTGATGTACACTGAAAAAAAAAAAAAAAAAATTTAAAGAATTAAAAAATTATTCAAGCAATAAAGAAATTCAGGCGAAATGTTTTGAATCGATTAATAAGAATAATTGAACAGTAAAATATTGAAATATTCAAATGATAAAAATTAAAAATGTATTGATTGTTGGCCGTAGTTGACGTCAATGTTTGCTCGCTAAACTAGAGTCCTCATCTTAACTGGAGTCGACATCGAAGGTTTTTATCTATACTAAAATACAGGGCGTTATCTATATTAAAACCGACCTCAGAGGTACATATCTGTATTAGAACCGACCTGATAGGTCGTTATCTATACTAGAACCGACCTCAGAGGACGTTATGTGTACTATAACCGAACTTAGAGGTTGTTATCTGTACTAGAATTGAACTCAGAGGTCGTTAAATATACTAAAACCAACCTCAGAGGTCGTTATCTATACTAGAACCGACCTCAGAAGTCGTTATATACACTAGTACCGACCTCAGAGGTCGTTATCTATACTAGAACCGACCTCAGAAGTAGTTATATACACTACAGCATAGCTCAAAGGATGTAATCTATACTGCAGCCGGGCTCAGAGGTCGTTATCTATATTAAAATAGACCTCAGGTGTCGTTATCTATATTAGAGCTAACTTCAGAGGTCGTTATCTATACTAGAACCGACCTCAGAAGTAGTTATATACACTACAGCATAGCTCAAAGGATGTAATCTATACTGCAGCCGGGTTCAGAGGTCGTTATCTATATTAGAATATACCTCAGGTGTCGTTATCTATATTAGAGCCAACTTCAGAGGTCGTTATATGTACTAGAACCGACCTCAGAGGACGTTATCTATACTGCAGCCGGCCTCAGACGTCGTTATCTACATTAGAGCTGACCTCATAGGTCGTTATCTACACAAGATACGACCTCAGAAGCCGATATCCATACTACAACCAACATAGGAGATCGGTACTGTACTAGAGCCGACCTTAGTGGAAGTTATCTATGCTAAAACCGAAATCAGAGGACGTTCTCTATACCAGAACACACCTGACAACATGTCGTGTTCTATACTATAACCAACCCCAGATTTCGTTTACTGAGCTGACCACAGAGGTCATTTATCTATATTATAGTCCACCTCAATGTTTGTTCTCTAAACGATCCTCGATCCTGTAGGTCGCCGTTATCTATACTAAAGCCAACTGTAGAAGTCGTTTTCATAAAACGAGCTATCCGAAGAGATAGTTATCTATACTAGAACCGTCCTCAGAGGTAATCCTCTATACTAGAGTCGATCTCAGAGGCCGTTATCTATACAAGAGCCGACCTCAGAAGCCGTTATTCATACTAAACCCAAACTCAGAAGTCGTTGTATATGCCAGAGTCGAACTAAGTACTATAGTTGACTTCAGAAGACGTTGACTTTACTATAGTCGACCGCTATCTTAATTAGAGCTTCTATCTATGCCAGATTCGATAACAGAGAAGAAGTCGTTAACTATACCAAAGTCAACCTCAGAAGACGTTATCTGCACTAGACTCGAACTAAGAGGCTGTTCCCTATACCAGAGTCGGTCTCAGAGGACGTTATCTATACCAGAGTCGATCGTGGAGGAAGATGTCTATAGTAGTAAAGTTATCAACGCTAGAACAGACATCAGATGTTGTTATCTATATTAGAGACTCTATCTATTTCTAACAGAGCCGTCCTTAGATTTGGTTTTCTATAATAGAGATGCCCTCAGAGGTCGTTCTCTATACTAGAGTTGATATCAATACTATAGTTGACCTCATAAGCCGATATCTATACTTCAGTCGACATAAAAAGACGTTATCTAATCTGGAGTCGACCTCCGAGGTCGTAATCTTTGTTAGAACCGATATCAGATGTTGTTATCTATATGTATTAGAGCCTCTATATATACTGAGACGATCTGAGTGGTCTTTCTTTCCTCTATACTAAAACTGACCCCGGAGGTATTTATCTATAATATAGCCAAACACAGAAGTCGTTATCTATTCCAGAGTTGACCTCAATATACTACAGTCGACCTCAAAAGACGTTATCTGTACTAGACACGAACTAAGAGGCTGCTGTCTATACCAGAGTCTACCTCAGAACCCGTTCTATGTACTTATATATATGTACTAGAGTCAACGTCAGAGGTTGTTATTTGTACTAGACTCGAACTGAGAGACTGTTCCCTATACAGGAGTTGACCTCAGAGGTCGTTATCTATACCAGAGTCGATACCAGGGGTCGTTCTTTATACTATAGTCGACCGCAGAGTTCGTTATATATGCTACAACCAACATCAGAGGTTGTTATCTATATTTTAGCCTCTGTATATACTAGAGCCGATCTTTATGACGGTTTTTTATTGTAGATTCGATCTTTCGACCTCTAAGATCGAATCTACTTAATCTATTGGACTTGAGATCTGTACTAGAGACAACCACTCTGCCGTGACTTGAGAAAAATCATTTGTCTCTTAAATTTCTGCCAGTGTCTATGACTGAAGATGATGTTGAAGTCGAAGGCAAAATACAGCCCTATAGAAATGATCTGTTTTTGCATTTGCTTTACATACGTTTTGTTTGAAAAGCGTTCAGCTTTCAGAAGAGGGCTTAAATTACCTTTTGTTGGTGGCGGCGATAGCGATGGCGATGGCAGAGTTTGAATGAAGTCTCCGATGTTATTGGTGTTCACTGTGTTGTTGTTACCATTCCAGCTATGCATCCGTTTGGTTTGTCTGTCTGTCTGATCATATTTTTTGAACAGAAAACATTAGTTAAATGTAATTTAAACAAGCGTGATTATGTTTTCAAAAGCTTTCTTACAATTTGCATTTCAATTGAAATCTTCAGAGGCATTCAGTCAGTCAGTCAGCCAGCCAGTCCACCAGTATTGTGTTCAATGACCAAAATGGACAAGAAGCGAACGTTTACTGTAACATTATCGCTGCTGAAAAATCCAAAATCTCAATTTTTTACATAGAGTCGTCGTCGTCATTGTCGTTTTGTTTTGTTATTATTTTTTCGCCTTTTGTGACGGACGTTTGCGATACCAGAAAAATAGAGAAAAAGGTTTCATTTATAGGAAATCTTATTTTCACGAGGTTTTGTGGAGCAGTAATGCTCGAGATGTGCATTGAGTAGGTTTTTATTTAAATTTGCTATGTAAAGGCGTTTTGGGGATCAATTTCAAAATTTAAATGAGATCAATTTCGTTTTGCGGTTTTTTTTGCAAAACGTATTTATACGTATAGAAAGACGGATTATTTGAATAAATGGCAAATCTAATTTCCAGGAAAAATATATCAAAAATTATTATCTGCTGATATGAGTATTAAAAATCCTATGTACGAGTATCTGCAATCGAGAAGAAAGGAAGGATTTAATCACAACTTTGGATTTATTCTTACTATAGAAGAAAGGGTCAGCTGTCAACTCTTTTATATAAGAAGCTCTCAGTGGTGGACATTAGTACAGAGAACTACCTCAGAGATATACTTTAGTACAGAGAAAGCCCTCAGTGGCCCTAGAGGCCACGAGCACGACCCTTGTGGTCGTCCTTAGTCTAGATGACGACCTTAAAGGTCGTCTCTAGTCTAAATGACAACCTTAGTGTTTGTCTCTAGTCTAGATGACGACCTCATTGGTCGTCTCTAGTATAGATGACGTCCTCATTGGTCGTCTCTAGTATAGATGACGACCTCAGAGGTTGTCTCTAGTATAGATGACGACGTCAGAGGTCGTCTCTAGTATAGATGAGAACCTTAGAGGTCGTCTCTAGTTTAGATGACGACCTTAGAGGTCGTCTCTAGTATAGATGACGACCTCAGTGGTCGTCTCTAGTATCGATGACGACCTCAGTGGTCGTCTCTAGTATAGATGACGACCTCAGTGGTCGTCTCTAGTATAGATGACGACTCTAGTATAGATGACGACCTCAGTGGTTGTCTCTAGTATAGATGACGACCTCAGTGGTCGTCTCTAGTATAGATGACGACCTCAGTGGTCGTCTCTAGTATAGATGACGACCTCAGTGGTCGTCTCTAGTATAGATGACGACCTCAGTGGTCTTCTCTAGTATAGATGACGACCTCAGTGGTCGTCTCTAGTATAGATGACGACCTCAGTGGTCGTCTCTAGTATAGATGACGACCTCAGTGGTTGTCTCTAGTATAGATGACGACCTCAGTGGTTGTCTCTAGTATAGATGACGACCTCAGTGGTCGTCTCTAGTATAGATGACGACCTCAGTGGTCGTCTCTAGTATAGATGACGACCTCAGTGGTCGTCTCTAGTATAGATGACGACCTCAGTGGTCTTCTCTAGTATAGATGACGACCTCAGTGGTCGTCTCTAGTATAGATGACGACCTCAGTGGTCGTCTCTAGTATAGATGACGACCTCAGTGGTTGTCTCTAGTATAGATGACGACCTCAGTGGTCGTCTCTAGTATAGATGACGACCTCAGTGGTCGTCTCTAGTATAGATGACGACCTCAGTGGTCGTCTCTAGTATAGATGACGACCTCAGTGGTCTTCTCTAGTATAGATGACGACCTCAGTGGTCGTCTCTAGTATAGATGACGACCTCAGTGGTCGTCTCTAGTATAGATGACGACCTCAGTGGTTGTCTCTAGTATAGATGACGACCTCAGTGGTCGTCTCTAGTATAGATGACGACCTCAGTGGTCGTCTCTAGTATAGATGACGACCTCAGTGGTCGTCTCTAGTATAGATGACGACCTCAGTGGTCTTCTCTAGTATAGATGACGACCTCAGTGGTCGTCTCTAGTATAGATGACGACCTCAGTGGTCGTCTCTAGTATAGATGACGACCTCAGTGGTTGTCTCTAGTATAGATGACGACCTCAGTGGTCGTCTCTAGTATAGATGACGACCTCAGTGGTCGTCTCTAGTATAGATGACGACCTCAGTGGTCGTCTCTAGTATAGATGACGACCTCAGTGGTCGTCTCTAGTATAGATGACGACCTCAGTGGTCTTCTCTAGTATAGATGACGACCTCAGTGGTCGTCTCTAGTATAGATGACGACCTCAGTGGTCGTCTCTAGTATAGATGACGACCTCAGTGGTTGTCTCTAGTATAGATGACGACCTCAGTGGTCGTCTCTAGTATAGATGACGACCTCAGTGGTCGTCTCTAATATAGATGACGACCTCAGTGGTCGTCTCTAGTATAGATGACGACCTCAGTGGTCGTCTCTAGTATAGATGACGACCTCAGTGGTCGTCTCTAGTATAGATGACGACCTCAGTGGTCTTCTCTAGTATAGATGACGACCTCAGTGGTCTTCTCTAGTATAGATGACGACCTCAGTGGTCGTCTCTAGTATAGATGACGACCTCAGTGGTCGTCTCTCTAGTCTCACTGAGGTCGTCAGTGGTCGTCTCTAGTATAGATGACGACCTCAGTGGTTGTCTCTAGTATAGATGACGACCTCAGTGGTCGTCTCTAGTATAGATGACGACCTCAGTGGTTGTCTCTAGTATAGATGACAACCTCAGTGGTCGTCTCTAGTATAGATGACGACCTCAGTGGTCGTCTCTAGTATAGATGACGACCTCAGTGGTCGTCTCTAGTATAGATGACGACCTCAGTGGTCGTCTCTAGTATAGATGACGACCTCAGTGGTCGTCTCTAGTATAGATGACGACCTCAGTGGTCGTCTCTAGTATAGATGACGACCTCAGTGGTCGTCTCTAGTATAGATGACGACCTCAGTGGTCGTCTCTAGTATAGATGACGACCTCAGTGGTCGTCTCTAGTATAGATGACGACCTCAGTGGTCGTCTCTAGTATAGATGACGACCTCAGTGGTCGTCTCTAGTATAGATGACGACCTCAGTGGTCGTCTCTAGTATAGATGACGACCTCAGTGGTCGTCTCTAGTATAGATGACGACCTCAGTGGTCGTCTCTAGTATAGATGACGACCTCAGTGGTCGTCTCTAGTATAGATGACGACCTCAGTGGTCGTCTCTAGTATAGATGACGACCTCAGTGGTCGTCTCTAGTATAGATGACGACCTCAGTGGTCGTCTCTAGTATAGATGACGACCTCAGTGGTCGTCTCTAGTATAGATGACGACCTCAGTGGTCGTCTCTAGTATAGATGACGACCTCAGTGGTCGTCTCTAGTATAGATGACGACCTCAGTGGTCGTCTCTAGTATAGATGACGACCTCAGTGGTCGTCTCTAGTATAGATGACGACCTCAGTGGTCGTCTCTAGTATAGATGACGACCTCAGTGGTCGTCTCTCTAGTCTCACTGAGGTCGTCAGTGGTCGTCTCTAGTATAGATGACGACCTCAGTGGTCGTCTCTAGTATAGATGACGAGCTCAGTGGTCGTCTCTAGTATAGATGACGAGCTCAGTGGTCGTCTCTAGTATAGATGACGACCTCAGTGGTCGTCTCTAGTATAGATGACGACCTCAGTGGTCGTCTCTAGTATAGATGACGAGCTCAGTGGTCGTCTCTAGTATAGATGACGACCTCAGTGGTCGTCTCTAGTATAGATGACGACCTCAGTGGTCTTCTCTAGTATAGATGACGACCACAGTGGTCGTCTCTAGTATAGATGACGACCTCAGTGGTCGTCTCTAGTATAGATGACGACCTCAGTGGTCGTCTCTAGTATAGATGACGACCTCAGTGGTCGTCTCTAGTATAGATGACGACCTCAGTGGTCGTCTCTAGTATAGATGACGACCTCAGCGGTCGTCTCTAGTACAGATGACGACCTCAGTGGTCATCTCTAGTACAGATGACGACCTCAGTGGTCGTCTCTAGTACAGATGACGACCTCAGTGGTCATCTCTAGCACAGATGACGACCTCAGTGGTCATCTCTAGCACAGATGACGACCTCAGTGGTCATCTCTAGCATAGATGACGACCTCAGTGGTCATCTCTAGTATAGATGACTACTTAAGTAGTCGCCTCTATTATAGAGGAAGATCTTCTTCATATTTTTTGTTTTTTTTTCTATTTTATTTTATTTTACTTAATTTTATTTTATCTACACCCTTGAAATTCATAATTGTAGTAACGGAAGTTTCAACAAATTAGTTCAATATTTTTTAACTGTAATTAAGATACCAAAGATCTCTCATAAAAATGTAAATCAAAACAAATTTTCGAAATTCTACGAAATCAAAGAAATGTCATCTCCAATATAGGCTTGTCTCCAATACTCTGGAATATAATTCATCTCTTGAGCTGGAATATTTGTATTTTTATTGTGTGATTTTATTAAAACAACAACATCAACAGCAAACAGTCGACACAGACGACACAGATCAGAAAGACGCCTCTAAAGAAATGAACAATTTTAATAAAAATTATTACACCTCAATGGGTGATCACGTAGCGGCGTGACAAACACACATAACACGCGCATTCAATAAATTTCTTAAGAAAGACGGACACGATTTTTCGTTTTGCGTTTTGGAGGCGAATATGCGGAGCTGCTACTTTCCAAGATAACAACAGTGAAACTGGGGTTCCAAAAATTAAAAAAAAAGGAAATTGAGGTAAGAAGGCGAACGGACAGACAGACAGAGGGGCATCCAAGTTAAGCAGTCAGACAAACGGACGGACAAATTTGTAAACAGAATCTTTTGTCTTTCATGATTTTTTTTTCGGCCCAATGACAGTTGTAACTCCAGAGATCATCAACAGCTTCGAAGAAGATTTCAAAATTTTCCTTTGACTTGAAGAATAAAAACTTAATTAAAGCTTTGAGCACGCACCAGATTCGAATGTGATGATTTTTTTTAGCTTCAAACAAAAAATATATTCCTAGAGAAACCATAACCAAGAAGCTCCTCTAAAAGCGATAGGATCAGCTAGAAATCTGAAGGCGGCTTTGAGAAGTTATACTCGTATTACTATCCAACAAAGAAGAAAAAAAAAAATAAACAGATTTGTGACCGGTGATAAATCACTCAACTTTAGTCGTTCACAATGTCATTGTTTCGTAGTGAAAAAAACGCCGTTCTGCAGAATAATTGTCTAACAATGCCTAAGATGTCATTGATATTGTGGAAATATTTGCAAACCTTGGCCATTGTGTGCAAAATCCCTTAGGCTTTGTTGCAAATACCCTAAGTAATTGCTAAGGATCTGCCAATCTTGTTAACCCTTTTCTTCAATTGATGATAGGCGATAAGTGAAATAAATTTTCGCCAAAATATTCTCGTTAAACAATACCCAGACAAAAGAGATATTTTCACCACAGTTGGCAAATTTGATGATATTCGCCCTAAGACAAAGGCTCAAAAGGATTTTTGCAAACAAGAAATTGCATTATCGCTCGAAAATCATTTTATACCCTATCAATAGCTAAACTGCTTTGAACGGCGATCAATGATCAATAATGATCCCCCGTTAAACAAGCCAAACTCTTAAGATTTAAATTAAAGGGGTGGTTTTTCTCAACGTCCTTTTTAAGGTCCTTGCTTAGCTACCTACCACAAAACCCAAGACAACTGCCCTCAATTTCCATCAGATTGAATTTCTTTCCTTTTTGAAGGAAGGACAATAAGAAAAAAAATATAATTTGCATATCAATGAAATTGAAATTTATTTTCTGCCAAACCCAAATGTAGACTACCTATGAATGTCCTTGCAGATGTCTATGCCAGACTAGAGGAATTCCTCTACTCCTTCTCTTATATAATTTGCATAATTTGCTTTTTGGATTTCTCATGATTATTTATTCACTGCAGTTTTATTTTCTTCGCATCCTCTTCTGCTAAAATCCCCGATTCAATGTATATTGATTGAAGCAACTGGCAGCGGGCAAAGGATTCATGCATTGTGACCATGTCCACATATTTTCAACGCCAGCAATTCTTATGTTAATTATCTCCGGCCAAAGCAGAAAATTTGCATAATGTTATTTCTCCGATTGGTCTTTCTTATCAAAGGCTTTAGAGTTTTTGGTCGGGGAAATTGTATCGAGTTTGCATCAATGATTTTTGAAGATGCGTTTTTTTCATTTTTTGATATTTTCAATCTTGATTTATTGATGAAAATTTTTTTCTTGCTGGAACGGAAGCAGCTGCTTAAGCAGGATGCCTGAAAATTTCCTACTTACCTGGTTAGCTCCCAAGGAATATGATAATTAATATCTTGGAATTAATTTATTCTGTAAGTAAATAGTTCTGCAAATAGTCATGTATTATCAAGGTCAATAAAGTTCCGTAACACAAGGGATCTGTGCAAATTGTAGAGCTTCTAAAGCTGTATCTATGAGAACTTTTCATGATTTAATATATTCAAACTTTATTTAAGAAATGGAGATGATATTAATGTAGTCTCAAGGACAAAAAAGTTAAGTGCGGAATTAAGAACAATTTTAAAAATCTATTTTGATGATATTTGAATTTTTCCAGACTGTTTTAAATACATACTGAACTTAGTGATAACACTGTCCAACAAATTAAGACTTTTTGATTGAAACAGAATAGCGACCCTATAATTCTGAAAGGGCATATTGAGTGGATATTTTTTGTAGAATAAACTTAGGGTCCAGCTGGTCTGAGTATTTTGTTTACAGTGGGTCAAAGTTTTAAATTTTTCTCGAAATGAGAATTATACTAAATGAACACAATGTTGTAAGTTAATGACTGAGAGTTTTCTTATTGTCAGAGTTTTATAGTGGAATTTTATGAGGATTATTTTTGTAGACGATCTTAACCCTCTAGCTCACATCATAATGGGTCAATTTGGCCCTTTTTTGAAAAAAAAACAAAAAGACCTTTTAAAAAATGTCTTTTTAAAGGACTTCTTTGATTTTATCGAAAAAAGGATTTAAATATTCTACGAAAATTTTTGGCGGAAAATTTCAGTGGGCTTTGCCAAAGACACCAAAGTTGCTAAATAAGCGTATAGCTCTTTACGCTTAATTAGCTAAATTTCACGCCAATTTATACAAAAACCAGTATGGAAAGACAGAAAGTCGAGCGGGGCCGACTATATAATACCCTCCCTAAAAATTCGAAAATGGGCATTGTAATAAGAATTTGGCTGTGTTCATACATGTAATAAGAAAACTCTCTCTGCCGAATTTCGTAATTATCGGATACAAAATACGGTTTCTACAGCGCATACATGTCAAATCGGGTGTACGAGTATTATATATATATTGGGACTATGTTTAAATTGGAACCGATTTTCCCCGAATTTGGCAGTGTTCATACATGTAATTAGAAAACTCTCTCTGTTGAATTTCGTACTGATCGGATATAAAATCGGGTGCAACTCATATAAGGGGACTATATCCAAATTTGAACCGTTGTTTCCCGAATTTGGCAGTGTTCATTCATGTAATAAGAAAACTCTCCCTGCCTAATTTCGTACTGATCTGATATAAAATACAGTTTCTACAGCGCTTACATGTCAAATCGGGGGTAACATATATATGGGGGCTATATCTCAATCTGAACCGATTTTAACCAATTTCAATAGGGATTGTCCTTGGGCCAAAAAAGAGCACTGTGCTAAATTTCATCACAATCGGACCATAAATACGACCTGCACTTTGATCACAAGAATACATGGACAGACAGACAGACAGACGAACATGGCTAAATCTAAAATCAATGGTTCTATTTCTTCTCATTTTGGGCGTTATAAACAAATGCACAAATTCATAATACACGGTACCACAGCGTGGTGTAGGGTATAAATACTGTAATGTAAAACTGGCCCTTTCAAAATTATAGGTTCGATATTCTGTTCCAAAAATGTTGTTGGACAGTGTAAACATTTAAAATAAATATAAACCTTTAAACATATTTACGGACATCTGGACACTTTTATCGGAAAATTGATTTTTTTAAGGAAATAAGTTTTTTCAGAAGATAAAGTCATCACTGGACCAGGAATTTTTGCATATTTTTAATTTTTCATCCGATTGGAACAAAATTTTGCATTAAGACGATTTATCGTTCAAATATAGAAAAATATATCGAATATATAGAAAATATGCAAAAAAATATATTTGAATGATACAACATCTAAATGTAAAGTTTCATTTCGGATGAAAAATATGCAAAAATCCGAGGACTATCCTAGAATCCTTTGTTAATGACTTGACTACAGCGCCACCTATCGGATCCGGATACAGTTACGCATACTCAAATTGATAAAATAAATATAATGTGTAAAAATAACCTCAATCTACACTCTGAAAAAAAAAATCGCTTCTGTAGTATATTGTTTCAAACAAATTCGGCTTGAAACATATATATGTTTAGGATACACTCTAAACATATAATATTGGGAACACACAAAAAGTATATATTCGGGAAAATGTTATTCTAATTCTTGTTTATATCCCAATATGATTTTCAAATAAAATTTAATTGCTATGAAATATATAATACTAGCATTTAAATACCCGGCGATGCCCGGGTTGCCTTTGAAAACAGTGATCCAAACATCAGTATTATTTTTGATTTTGAATAAAAAATAAGGACCCAATAACTAAAAAAATGTTGGCTATATCAAAATTTATGTAAAAATACGTATTTAAAATCTTTGGTTTACAAATACCTTCGAATATGCTCTCAAAAATTCAAACAAATTCACTGACAACAGTAAAAAATTCTGTAAATATGAAAACACAACCTCAAATGTACGATATGTTTGGATACTTTCAAATTAATAATTTTATGGGGTCAGTGGTCAAGAGGTCACCAAATAAGTGGCTGAGAAACAAATGCATAATATGCTATGTATGTTTCAAATTTCGATATACTCGTATACATTTTTGTTTAAATATTACCGGTGTATATAGCGAGCGATACATTTCAAAAAGACTTTTAAACATTATGTTTTAGGCACATATATGTGCAGCTCCACAGATCTTTATGGGATTTTTATTGGAAGAATGAAAACATCTTAAAGAATTTTGAAATGTAGTGGAAGAATGAAAATTGCTTTGGTCACTACTGACAACAATCTTAGAATTCAAAATTGTTTTTTTTCATGGGTATACTACATATTATTTTATCTTTGTATAATTTAAGCGCGAGAGTTGACCAGTGGCCAAAAACGACTATGTTAATAGTCCGTAGGCTATACCACACTGGAGTTTCTAGCTTTCTACCTGTTATATGAGCCGCAATGGTCAAGCGGCCAAAAGTCGCTTGAATTAGTATTAACATTGCCATTTTGGGCCCTTTAAAGTACAGAAAGAGTTGAAAATGCATTGGTCACTGCCACACTGGCCACAGTCTGAGATTTGACCGAATTGACAACGTTATATATGTACATCTTACCACATTAAGTGGTGAGAGATATATTTTGAACAGGGGTTAGAAGTTTTACAATCTGTAAAATAGTGAACATTGTTTTGGCCACTTCTTCACTGACCACAGTCAGAGAATTCAAAATTATTATATCTACAAAGTTTTAACTTTGTGTCCTATAAGAGGCTTCAGAAAGGACAAAAACAATTGATAGCGCTATAACTGACCACTGGCCGAAAATTGTCTACGTGAGTATCCCGTGGTTTATACAACACTCATGTCTATGAGAGTGCAATTTATGGGATTTTTAATGTATTGAAAGAATGAAAAACTCTTAAAGAATCTTGAAATCCAGTAAAGATTGAAAATGGTTTTGGTCATTGCTTAACTGACCACAATCGTAGAATTCAAAATTGCATTTCTCGGGTATAGTACTACATATTATTTTATCTGTGTATCATTTTAGGCGCTTCTGAAATACCTATAAAAAAATATTTAAAATGTTGATAGCGCGACAACTGACTACGTGTCAAAAACGACTGTGTGAATAGTCCGAAGGGTATACAACCCTCAAGTCTATACCAAAGCAAAATTTAAAGCTTCCTACTTCTTAAAGGTACCGTAATGGTCAAGCGGTCAAAAGTGGCTTGGTGGAAAATCGCATGCCTTGGAGATCAGTATACAAACATAAATTATTAGGGTTATAGCTCTTAAAGGACTATTAAAGTACCGAAAGAGTGGGAATTGGTTACTGCTAAACTGACCACAGTCGGAGAAGTGACCGAATTGACAATGTTAGATAGGTTACCACAGTAAGTGGTAAGCGATATATTTTGAAAAGGCTTACAAAAATTTAAGATGCGGTTTTATGTCCGGTTTGACCTCAGACTGGACATCGAATTGTTGTTTTCGCATCTCCATTGAGATCAGTCTGTACATATAAATTTGTAAATCATTGGCTCTTAAGGAACTTTTAAAATCAGAGAAATAATGAAAATTGTTCGGGTCACAGTTAAACTGACCACATTCAGATAATTCAAAATAATTTTTCGCGCATATATTTGCGGTTTATAGTACTTCATATATACAAAGTTTTAACTTTGTATCTTGTAAGAGGATTCCGAAACGACAAAAACAAATCGCAAGTTTTTGAAAGAGCTACAACTGACCACTGGCCGAAATATGATTAAGCGAGTAGTCCATAGTTTATACAACACTCCAGTCTATGTGTGTGCAAAATTTCAGCTCTCTAGCTTTAACAGAAGCCTCTGTGGTCAAGTGGTCGAAAATCACTTGCCGGAAAATCGAAAATCAAAGTAGCCTATGGCACTTCCCAGGCATTGGTCTATCTGTTCACCAAGTTTCAAGAAAATCGGTTCAGCCGTTTAGGCGTGATGCTGGAACAAACAAACAAACAAACAAACAAACAGACAAACAAACGATTTTATAATATTAATAGGATTTAAAAATTTGTGTTACAAATATAATTCTTTTCGATTCAAACATATCAAAAAAGGCTATTTTGCCCCGTGATTTAAAACCAGTAAGGAAATTCAGAAAGTCTCCCTAACAATTCGATAAGGGTCATTGCGATAATAATTTGGAATAATTGGTAAATAGGTAGGAACATATATATGTGGCTATATATAAATCTGAACCAATAATCGCTAAATTAAGCAACATTCGTTCCCAAGTTGAGAAACATCTTTCTGCCAAATTTTGTAATGATCGGAAGTAAAGTACAACTTCTATAGAGCTTTGATACCAAATCAGGGGGACCATATATCTATATGGAGGTTATATCTAAATCTGAACCGATTTTCCCCGAATTTGGCAGTATTCCTCCATGTTATAAGAAACCTCTTTCTGCCGAATTTCGCACTGATCGGATATAAAATAAAGATTCTACAGCTCTTACATGTCAAATCGGGGGGTCATAAATATTTCATTCCGCAACACTGAAGAGGAGTAGCAGCGCTTTTCATTGGTATTAATATCTTCAAAAAATGTGACGCCGTTAGATATGGATAATTTAACAAATGGTAATTTTGAGAAAAATCATTGAGATCGGTATCTTTGGAGCTCTGTACTACAAAAACTACAATGAATTTTGAAAAACTAAAAACGCCACAAAATTCGTGCACATTTTTTAAAATCATTGTGTCAAATTTTATTAAAATCAAAAGGGGTCATTTTAAATTTGTGTTTTTTGATTAATTTGCTTTGAAACTACCCTATATATATCGAAAAAAAAATACGATATTAAATGAAATGTATTTTATGTGGTTATAAAGAAATTGTGGTATATTCTTACATACGTAATACATATAAAAATAAAACTTGGTAAGATTCTGTGTTACACATTTTTTAACTAAGAAAAAAAAACAATTTGTCGGTATTTATCTCCTTACCTTAGAGAGGAGGGTATATATCATTTGCTACGAGCCAGAAGTGTAACACATCGAAGGAGTGACCTAAGACCCTAAGTATGTTCGGCGGATATCAGTTTTGGGTCATTTTAAGTCGAATGAACAAAGTCCGTCCGTCTGTCTGCTGGCTGGTTCGCACGATAACTCTCGAAAGGAGTAACCGATTGACTTCATATTTGGTATGTGATAATATTTTCTTCTATCTCCGGCTAAGTTCGAAGATGGGCTATATTGGTCTACTCCTTCTGGTACCTCCCCCACAAAGGGTTAACATTTAGTGGAATATTGATTATTTAATAACTTCTATACCACTTACTTGAAACCTCTTAAATTCTACACATAGTTATAGTTTATTAGTCACTATTACCTCGAGAAAAATAGGGGAAGTGGTCACGCCCCTTTTGGTACCTCCCACACAAATGGAGAATTTTGAACCAACAATGAAAAGCTTATAACGTTATTACCAGTACAGACAAAGACTTGAAATTTTGTACAGTGTAATGCTTTTATAGCACCTAGAGTCCAGAGAAAAATTGGCGGTATTGGCACGCCTCTTTTGGTACCTCCCACAGAAATTGACCTTTTGTACCAAAAGTAAACAGCTTTGAACTTTAATACCAGCGCATACTTTAAAGTTATTAATTGCAATTTAAATTGATAATAATTTAATTAAAACCAAAAAAAAAAAATTTACTAATATTTTTTGGGACTCAAGGTGAGGGGATTCATAAGTCGGTTTACCCGACTGAACTTTCTTACTCGTTTAAATTTAATTATGGAAAATTATATTTATAAATTATTTCTGCTTCGCATATACGTGCTCGTTCAACTGTGTACTGTTCCTGTTCTATTTTAAATTAAAGTCTTTTTTCCAAAATACAGAAAAGAAAAAAAATATATTAAAAAAGTTATAAGGAATTCAAACCCCTTCGTGCATTTTGGGCCATCCTATATGCAAACTTAATGTTGTTAAATATTATCTAATATATGTCGACTACCGCCATCTATACGTGAATTAAGTCTTTTTTCCAAAATACAGAAAAGAAAAAAAATATATTAAAAAAGTTATAAGGAATTCAAACCCCTTCGTGCATTTTGGGCCATCCTATATGCAAACTTAATGTTGTTAAATATTATCTAATATATGTCGACTACCGCCATCTATACGTGACTTAAATTTTTCGGATAAAATATCTGATGTAGCTCACACTAAAAGTCTGTCAGAATTTTACACCTTGGCGCCATAAAAGTCACCATTTTCAAACGAATAATTTAGTTCAAATTCTTTGAGTAAAAAAGTCCTTCCAACGGCATCTATATGTGAATTTAATTTCATAAACGCCATCTATATGTGAATTTAATTTCATAAATGGATTGAAATAAATTAGTTCGGGGTTAATTGTATCTCTTTCTTGAAAGAGGTCAATGTAGGACTACATTTTCGTATATAGCACATTTAAAGTTTCCCAGAATTTAAACATTTAACGACATTTCAATCAAATGGCTTTGTCCAAATCCTTTCACCAGTAAAAGTGCCTAACTTGATTATTTCATATAATTTCCATGGTGGGGATTTTTAAGAATGCAATTGGTTATGATTCCGTTTTTTTCTGATTTTTAATAATTTAGAACTCAAGCATTTCATTCGCTATCGAAATTAAAATCCCTTCATTGACTCTCCTCTTCCGCATAGCTTCCTACTTTTTTGCTGGTAAATAAATATGTTGAAACAATTCAAGGATTAAATTCGGTTGTTTTTTTTTTGTAAGAAACTAAAAACTCCACTCCTTTGAAATAAATTGCGTTTCGAAAGAGAGAAAAGAAAAGGAACAACATCATTAATATGCATTAATTCCAGATCAAGAACTATTTCCGTATGTTACTTACACAAACAAAACCAAACCTTAACAAAAAAAAAATATATAAAGAAAAAGGAAAATTCGACACTCTTTTCTGCTAAAGGAAGATGAAGACGAGAACGAGAAATAAAAAAATAATGTAGAAATAATGATATTTCTATCAAAAAAATATATACAACACAAAAAATGGATTTAAATCAAACGGAAGTGTAAGAAGAACAAGAATAAACAAACACTACCAAAGTGCGTGTGAGAGAGCGTGTGATATACTCGTACTCGAACATACATATGTACATATTTGTGTGTCACGAAAGGATTTCAAAGCCTAATGACATTTTGAGGTTGAGCTGAGGCTATAGATGAACTGATGTTGATGTCCTTTCTTTTTGCTCTCGGTTGGTCGGAGGGAAAGGGTGAAATCCAGAGAAATATGATGTTTGTTGATTTGCATCATTTACCTTTTTTTCCAACGCACACATATGGATCTCAAACTCTTATACAAACACAGTCGTTCGTTATCCTTTGAGCATAGCTGAACCAGCCGAAAAAACAAGGATGTGGCATGAATTTGACATAATCTGTAATTCAAACATGTCTCAGATTTGAGCTCAAAAACCTCTCCAAAGGAAACATTAAACGAACAAAACAAAACGAGTGAAGAAAATAAATGAATTGTGAAAAGAAACGACAAAAACGCAAATTATTTGTAACAAAACTTAATGATGATGCTGATGATATTTTTGGGGGTCCTCAAACATCCTTTCTCGTTCCCATTCCTGCAAAAAAGGACATGTGTAATAGCATTCCACAAGGACATCGAAAAATTTGCACTCGATGTCGAATAGTTAATGATCCACACACGACTCTCAAAACGCAAACGAAACGAAAGATTTAAAATTTTGTTTTCGACAAGGGTCTTTCACACACACACACAAAAAAAAAGAAAAATCTAAATTTAATAGGTCTTATTTTCTTGGGTTACATGCATGTGCTCATGTGTGTCTGCCACACATCCAAACATAGTTTCAATCAAAAGGATTATTAATGATTTTAGTGACAGCACCTCAAGGATTCAAATGTAAGTAACCCGTTACACTTGAATTGGCTCAACAGTGTTTCTCGCAGCAAAATAGCCTTATAAATACCGGATTGAGGTTTTTGTGAGTATTTTTTTGCACAAAAAAATGATTTATGAAGTGTGGAGAGTTTCTGGTGGGAAACAAGGTTCCATTTAAATATCCTTCGACACAACACTCGAACATGTTTCGAGGTCATGTAAAAGCAAACGTTCAACACGTTTTTCGCATTTGTTTTTTTTTCGAGAAATAAAAAAAATGCAATCGTCATTAGGACATATGTGTAATGTGCTTAAAAAATTGAATCATTCTCAAGAATAATTTTTTGGATATATTTTAAGAAATTGCAGATAATCTGAAGGAAAAATTTTGAATTTGTAAAGGCTGAATAACAATGATTAGATGTAGGTATTAGATAAAAATGATTAAGAAATATAATATTATACAGATCGACTCAAAATCGCCACTAGGTCCGATCTAACCATGTCTGTCCGTCCGTCTGTCTGGCCTTCTAAAGTTGTCCGCAAAGTACAGGTTGCAATTATGCTCCGATATTGATTTAATTTGACACCACGCAAATCTTTCACCTCATGGATGAAGCCTATTGAATTTGGTCAAAATCGGTTCAGATTTAGATATAGCCCCCATATATATCATGTATCTCTTATTTGCCACCTGAGTGCTTTGCCACCTGAGTGCCGAATTAAAAAAAATCGGATCGGATCTCAATATATTTAAAATTCTTATATCTGAAATTTATTTCTATAAAATTTCTAAATAAATAACCTGTTGTGCATTTTCAAGCTTAGAGCATCCCCGCATTTTCATTGGCCCAGATATTTATGAATAATTTTCAAATTGAAATTCTCCGGAAATGAAGCAAATTACAACTGATACACCTGTCCCGGCTAATCCACCATAGAGGGCGGCAATAATGATGAAGTATTATACAAAACCTTCTCATAATACCACTAGAGTGAAAGAGCTGCAGATACGACTGCGTATCAGTATTGCTAATGTCCCAAATGAAAATTTCTCCATTTTTATATTCAATTTTTAATACACTTAACAACAATAAAATGTCAGTCAAATGTAAAATTTATGCAAATAACAAATAACCCCGAAAAAAACACAGCAGGAAAAAAACAGTCAGTCAGTCATAATTAAACCATAATAAAAAAATTATTAACATTAGAAAGTTCACCGAAATATCTAGACAAACATTTCAGCTCAGTCAGCCAAGCAGTCATTTAAAGTAGACGTAGACAACAACTATCAGCCAAACCAAGTCTATGTGTTCGTTTGAGTTTTGGCTAAACAAAATGGCGGTCTTGTTAAGTCGGACTCTCTGACGATGGTTTAAACTCCCCCTTTGGCTTAGAAGCAAAACGAAAGAAAAACCTTAGTTTTCTTTCACTCTGTGTTTTCTTCTCACATGTCAGCCAAGTTATGATCTTTGCATTGTTATGGATCAACGCTTTTTTGAGTTTCAAGTTTTGGCTAAAGTCATGGTTTATGTTGTAGTTTTCAGTTTTCAGTTTTCTCGTTTTTCTTCATTGCTTCAATTCGTTAGATACTGGCACGGCTACACTGAAAGAAAAATATTTTCATTTAACCCAAGAAACATTCTGCATCAATTCAACTTCTGTATTCCAAAAAAATCTATAAAAATCTAAGATAGCGCTTTTTAAATATAAAGAAGAACTTCTTTGGATTAAAGAAATTATTTCATTATGTCAAAAAGAGTTTCTTAGATTAAAAAAAACAAGCTAAAAAACAAAATTTTTCTATTAAGAAACATATCAATAATTTAAAGAAATGCTTCTTTATATTTAAGAAACACTTTCTTTGATTTCTACGAAAAAGCGACAACATTCTTAAAGCATGCATCTTAAATATGGAGTTAAAATGTTTTTTTCTTGCAATCTTCCAGAAAAGAGATTATTAGATTTAAAAAAAAGAACATTTTCTTTAAATCTAAGAAAATAATTTTTTGAAATAAAGCAGCAATTCCTAGTATTCAAAATTGTTGTTCTTTATATTTGAGAAACACTATTAGATTTTTACAGAAAAAAATCGTACAACGTGTTTCTTATATATTACGACATCAATGTGTTTACGGATGGCTCCAAACTGGATGAGGGTACGGGCTGTGGTATATTCTGCCGTGAGCTTGACCTGGAGGTCTCTCTTCGACTATGTAGCGAATGCAGCATCTTTCAAGCGGAGATATATGCAATTTCAAAGGCGGCTGAACTTATTTCGTTGAGGCAAATATACGCAAGCGATATTTGCTTTTTCATCGATAGCCAGGCCGCTTTAAAGGCTCTACTAAGGTTCTCGATAGCCAGGCCGCTTAAAGGCTCTACTAAGGTTCTCGAAAAACAGCATAATTTAACCCTGTGCTGGGTACCTGGCCACAAAGATATATTCGGAAACGAAGCAGCTGATAAGCTCGCAAAAATAGGGGCCGTGTCCTCGAGGATTGTTGAGGCGGATGCATACCTCTCGTTGGCTTATTATGGTATAAAAACAAAATACAAGAACTACTGGCATCAGAGATGGTTTTCAACAGCCGGATGTGAGCAAACAAAATCGCTATGGGATGAAGGGTCAATAAAGAATACAGAGATGCTGCTAAGCTTGGACAAAGTACAAGTACGTTTGATTGTTGGCCTCATAACAGGACATAATAGTCTTGGTAAGCATATGTTTAGAATTGGCTTACGAAGTGATGATATGTGTCGCTGGTGTCAGGATCCTGACGCTGCCGAAGATACGCTTCATTTCCTATGCCAATGTCCAATGTTATCATTTAGAAGAAGCAAGATACTAGGTTCATTTTTCTTTCAGACACTTGACGAATTAAAAGGATTGGATCCGCTTAAACTTCTAAAATTCTGCAAGGCATCAGATTGCAACGCAAGACTTAACTGAGGGACTGGAGAAGAGGAACTATGAGGAATCACAATGGATCATGCATGGTCTCAGTGGGCGCTTGGTCTCACTCGCCAAGTGCCATCCTCACTCAACCTAACCTAGCCTAACCTTCTTATATATTAAGAAGCAATTCCTTGAATTAACAGAATTGTTGTTATTGTCCCAGAAACTAGTTTTCCAGATTAGCAGAAACATTTTTAAGTCAAAGAAAAGTTTCTTTAGATCAAAGAAAAGTTTTCTTTTAAATCAAAGAAAAGTTTCTTTAAATTTAAGAAACAAGATCTTTTTTTATGGTTAAGGCACACTGTCTTAGATTTTTACAAAAATTTATTGAAGTAAAGAAGCTGTTTAATTTTGCCAAGAAAGATTTTCTTAGACTTAAAGACAATTTTCTTTAAATATAAGAAACTAGTTTTTGTATTAACGAAACAAGATCAATAACAATATGTTTCATAGCTATAAGGATAATTTCTTTGAATTAAAGCATTTGTTTCTATTTCCAGTAGATATTATTAGATTTAAAGAAAATACTTTAAAACAAGAAAATTTTCTTTAAATCTAAGAAACATTTTTTTTAAAATAAAGAAACAACTCCGATTATTAAAAAAATAGTTCTTTATATTTAAGAAGCACATTAGACTTTTACCGAAAGAAACTTAGAACGTGTTTATTATATATAAAGAAGAAATTCTTTGAATTAAAAGAATTGTTTTCGCAAAAAGAAGTTTCTCAGATTTACAGAAACATCTTTAAATAAAAGAAAAGTTCCTTTAAATCTAAGAAAGACCTTTTTAATACATTTTTTGGAATAATGAAACAAGCTCTTTTTTATACTTAAGAAACACTTTCTTAGAATTTTACCAAAATTTATCGAAGTAAAGAAGCTGTTTCATTTTTCCAAGAAAGAATTTCATAGGCTTAAAGACAATATTCTTTAAATATAAGAAACTCGTTTTTGAATTAATGAAACAAGATTAATAACAAAGTGTTTCATAACTATGAAGAATCTTTTTTTTAATTAAAGAAAATGTTTCTTTATTCATAAAAAACAAGTTTACCTACATTTCTTTAAAACAATGCAAATTTTATTTAAATCTAAGAAACTAGTCGGATGAAAGGCTTTTTTATTTTAAAAAAAAACTTCTTTAAAGCAAAGAAAAGTATTTTTTAAATCTAGGAAACTTATTTTTTGAATGATGAAACAATTTCTTTAATTGAAAGATTTGCCTCTTTATATAAGAAACTTTTACCAAAAGATATAATTAATATTTTTAAACATAAAAAAGCATTTCTTTGAATTAAAGTTGGTACATCATCATAAACGTTAAAACAAAAAGAAATTTTATTAAATCCTACGAAAAATAGACTTACCGTAAAATTCATACAAATCTATGATGGCCGATAATAAAGCCTTCTTTTAAATTATAGAAATTATTTCATTATTTCAAAAAGGGTTTCTTTAAATTTAAAGAAATTCGTTAAAGCAAAGACATTGTTTTTTAATTCTAAGAAACAAATTTTTTGAATATTGAAACATGTTAATTAAATGATTTTTAATCAAAAAATTTATAAAGATCTAAGATTGTTTTTTGAATAACAAAAAGAATTTTCATTAAATCTTAAAAAATAGACTTTTACCGAAAACTCCATACAAATCTATGATCGTGTTGCTCAAAAATATATCCTTCCTTTAAATTATAGAAATTATTTCATTATTTCAAAAATGGTTTCTTTAAATTTAAAGAAATTCTTTAAAACAAAGAAATTGTTTTTTTAATTCTAAGAAACATGTTCTTTAATTTAATGAAATAATTTTTTTATCAATAAGATTGTTTTTTGAATAATAAAAAATTTTTTAATTCAAAGAAAAACCTCTTGAATTTAAGAAACACCTTCATAGATTTTTATCTATTTTTGATGAATATGTGAGAAAGTGTTGCTTAAGAACAGACGTTTTAAAAATCTTTGTTGAAGCTAAGAAAAACTTTTTTAAATCTTAAAAACAATTTTTTTATTAATGAAACAACTTCTTTAATTCAAATATATGCTGCTTTATATTTATTATTAATATTTGGCTTACAATTATTGAAAAATTGCTCTCAAACAATGCATTTTTTCCAGTGTACTGTCTAACAAATAGCAAATGCGTAAAAAGATGATCTCTTTTCGAACTTGGCTTGAATGAATTTTGTTCAAATGAAATGGATCAACGACTCGGCAATGTACGAGTATTGGATGGCTGGAGTCTCGTCCAAGTCCAAAGACAGCGAAGCCATTTTTAAAAAAAACCTCAAGAAGCCGGTGACTGACTTTTTGGCTTAAAGTTTAGAGTTAGTGGCAGTTGACGACTGTTGTTTGGACTCTGTTTCTTGTTTGGTTTTGAGGTTTATCTATGACTTTATAACGTCATCTTTCCAAACGGTTATGGACGAATGACTTCTTCAGCGGTATTCCTATACACTCCTAATGACTCAACAGAAATTAACCGAATATACTAGTATATTTGAGTATATTTCCCATTCGTCGTCGTCTCCAGTTAGTGGTTGTAAATGGAAAACCATGTTAGGTTTTATGCTACTTTTTGGCTAATTAGTGTTATCGTTTAGTTTTTTTTTCATTTTAGCATTTTTAATTTTTACTCGCATGTGTCAGCCAGTCATTCAGTCAGTCAGTCTAACGTTATGCCATTTAATAAATGATGTACGATCGTAGGTTTAAGGTTAAAAACCAGATAAATTTCCAAAGATACTAAATGATGACGACAATACCACCCTCAATGAGGATTAATTTCGGAGGCTCCTCTGCATTGTGTTTGTGGTTATTACCATTTGTCGTTTCTCCCCAATGAAAACGTAATTAATTCACAATTTATGTAAATTATTAAAAAATAGAAATTAATTATAAAAATGTAAATTTATATAATTTCTGATAGTTTACAATGACTCATCATTAGGTTTAAGAAGATTAAAGCATTTTAATATTAAATTCTTTCTTTAAAATTTTAACTTAACCTATCTGGATATAGAAACTTATCAAAAAAAAATAAAATTTATAACTGTTTTCAATTGAAAAAATAACTGTTCTCAATTGATGTTTCCTTTGTTACATAATAAAATTAGTAAAAAAAATTTAAGTGCCATATTTGAGAAATTTGAAAAGAAAGTGTACAACAAAAATCAGAGTGTAGCGGACCTACAAACATTTTAAATATAATTTTTCGAATATTATAACTTACCAAAAGTTAATAAAATTATGATTGGGCACATATTTGAGAAATTTTCTTTCTATGGGAAAATATTTTGTTAGAATTTGAAGTCATAAAATACACTGAAAGTGTACCACAAAATTCAGAGTAGAAATTTAATATCCATTGACATTTTAAATTGCCTTTTTGGATATTAAATCTTATCAAAATAAAATGAGTGTATGACTCGTCACATCCTTGGAAAATGTGTTTTCTACTGAATAACATTGTTTTATCACTTATAAACATTAGCTTTCTTAAAAGTGTACCACAAAAATCAGTGTAGCGGACCTACAAACATTTTAAATTCCGATTTTCGAATTTTATAACTTACCAAAGATTAATAAAACTATAATTCGGCACATCCATGGGGAAAAGGCTTTCCATTGAACTAAATTTAATTATATTTTGAGGACTTTAAAAACTTTAAAAGTGTACCACAAAAATCTAAGCTGCCTTTAATAGCCTTAGCAAGGTCAAATTTTTAAAGTAAGAGGTCTGAAATTTGCATTACTATAGTTTTTTAAACAGAATCTAAAAAATTTGGACGATTTTTTGCACATTCCATTTTGCAAAACCTTTCCCCATTGTTTCATTACCAAAAAAAAGTCATACAAAATGTCAATCAATTTTGATTATCCATAAAACCAAAAAGATTTATGAAGTGTTAACGCGATGTGGGAAAATGCACTTACTTCCGTCCTCTGTCTTCTCTGCTATCCAAAAAAAATATCCTTTAAAACAAAGAAACAAGTGCCTAAACCATCTCAAGCTGTTTTAAACACGTTCTTCCTGCTCTCCTTAACCATAGAAGAGATAATGTTCTTAAAATCACTACAATCCGGGCATTGTTGTGTTCCATCAATAGGTGCGTGTGTGAGAGTGGTAATGTGTGGTGGGAATTTTGAAAACCTTTTCAAAAAATCCAATAGCAATGAACTCACCTTTTGTTTTCGATCTTGTTTTGCTTCAGTATTTAGTCTTATTTTTTTGCCATATCAAACTCGATCAACTCTCAACCGATTTCACACAATACAATTGAATAAAATGGATTTTTTCCGTTTTCATTCTTATGGAATGAATGGATATTATGCAAATTAATCGGAACTTTACACACAAATTTTTCAATTTCATTAAAGAAAAAGGAAAAATACCGAGCAAAGGCAGAGAGAGAGAGGCAAAAGATCATGTTTGCACTGGCAAAGTGATTTGCATAATTCTCACATTCAACAGACAACAAATTTCAATACATTTGCTTTCTGCATTTGTTGTCGAGGTGTGCGTTTTTGTTGTTTTCGAACAACGAATTCTCAGTGTGCTCCAGATTTAACTATGACTATTGACTGAGAATTTATGTTAGTTATGCGTGTCCTTGAATTTAAGATCAGTTGTTAACTTTATTGAGAGACGACCGAGTCATGATCACATTTGGGTATTTTGTTGGGAATACGAGTATCAATTTCAAAATTCCTCTACACATAGAGAGCTGGGAAAATTTCTATACACACGGTGGACTACTCGGAATGAAAATCGTGTAATTTTATGCATTGGCATGAAGAATTGAAGTGTTATGAGATTAGTTACGCTTTTTAAAGTATATGAAATTTAGAAATTTATTTTAATTTTATTATTATTTGGCTTTAATTAATATGCGGATATTTTGAGGTAACATCTATTTTGATCTGCAGATGTAATCCGTTTTAACGATGTATTGTGGACTTCTATGTTAGAGCCATGAATTCCTAGGGACGCTTTTAATAGACACACAATTCAATTTTGAGGATTGGGAATTTTTTAATACAGGAGAACTAATTTAGTTTATATCTATGTACGTATGTGAAATAAAGTAAATTACTCCTCTTATGCAGTATGAAAAAAAATATGAAAAAGAATTATGGTTTAATTTTTCTTATAAATTAACATAGAAACAGCCTTAAACATAGTCTTTAAATAAAATGTAAAATTTTAGCAACAAAAGTATTTGTTTAATAAAATGTAAACATTTACAGTTTTCTATTAACTTGTTCTGAACGCAAAAATATCACTGTCCAACAAATTAAGATTTTTGATTGGTCTGTAATTTTGCTACTTAAGCGTAAAAACTATATTTACAACTTTGGTGTCTTTGCCGACCCCAACTGAAAGTTTCCGCAAACATTTTCGTAGAATATTTTAATCCCTAAATGTCCTTTCTGAAAGGACTTTTATTTTAATTTTTTCGAAAAAAGGTCCAAACTGACCCATTAAGAGGGGAGCTAGAGGGTTAAGATCTTCCACAAAAATGGTCCTCATAAAATTCCACCATGTAACTCTGACAATAAGAAATCTCTCGGACATTAACTTACAGCCTTTTTTTCATTTAATATAATGCTCCCTTCGACCAAAAAATGAAAACTTTGACCCACTATAAAAAAACCAGCTAGACCATAAGTTTATTCTACAAAAACGATCTACTCAACATGCCCTTTCAAAATTATAGAGCCGCTCTTCTGCTCCAATAATTCCACAGATATCACGTCTTTTAATTTACATTATAGTAATTTTTTGTATAAGTTGGCATGTAATATTGCTAATTAAACGTAAAGAGCTATAATTACATGGCGACCACCATTGAAATTTTCCGCCAAAAATTTTCGTATAATATTTTAATCCTTAAATGTCCTTTTTGAAAGTACTTTTTTTTACTTTTTTCGAAAAAAGGTCGAAATTGACGTATTAAGAGGGGAGCTAGAGGGTTAAGATCATCAAAAATGATCCTCATAAAATTCAACTATGTAACTCTGACAATAAGAAATTTCTCAGACATTAACTTATAGCTTTTTTATTTAGTATAATGCTCCCTTCGACCGAAAAATTAAAACTTTGACCCACCGTTAAAAAAAACTCGGACCATATGGACCATAACATTATTCTACAAAAACAAGTAAGAAAGTTTCAGTCGGGTAAACCGACTAAGGTATACCCTCACTTTGTGAGTAATGTAATATATAACATTACACCAATAAATCTGTCAATTTGTGTGGGAGGTACCAGAAGGGGTTTTCCAAATACACATATTTTTCGGTAAACAGTACATTCTTAAATACATTGCATTGTGCTGAACTATAAGCGTTTGTGTGCACTGGTATATTAAAGTTACGAGCTATGTAATTTTGGTATGATTTGGTCATTTTGTGTGGGAGGTACAAAAAGGGGCGGGTTGATAACGCCCACTTTTTACAGGACTATAGGCACTACAACAGCATTACACTGTACAAAATTTCAAGTATTTGTATGCACTGGTATTAAAGTTACAAGCCGTTTACTTTGGTACGAAACGGGCCATTTGTGTGGGCGGTACCAAAAGGGGCTGTACAATGATGCCCATTTTTTACCGGACTATAGGCGCTACAAAAACATTATACTGTAGAAAATTTCAAGCATTTTTATGCACTTGTATTAAAGTTATAAGCAGTTAAATTTTGATGCTAAATGGTCCATTTGTGTGGGAGGTACCAAAAGGGGCATGCCAACTTCACCCATTTTTCTCGAGTTAATAGCGACTAATAAACTAATATTATGTGCAGAATTTCAAAAGATTCGAATAAGTAGTATAGAAGTTATTAAAGAATCAATATTTCACTAAATTATAAACCTTTGTGTGGGAGGTACCAGAAGGAGTAGACCAATATGGCCCATCTTCGAACTCATCCGGAGATAGATCAAAATATTACCACATACCAAATTTGAAGTCAATCGGTTACTCCTTTCGAGAGTTATCGTGCGCACCAGCCAGCAGACACACAGACAGACAGACAGACAGACAGACAGACAGACAGACAGACAGACAGACGGACGGACATTGCTCATTCGACTTAAAATGACCCAAAACGGATTTCCTCCGAACATACTTAGGGTCTTAGATCACTCCTTCGATGTGTTACACTTTTTTCCGTAGCAAATGATATATACCCTCGTCACACTAAAGTGAGGGTATAATGATCTACTCAACATGCCCTTTCAGAATTATACGGTCGCTATTCTGTTCCAAAAATGCTGTTGTTCAATCATATTCCAAACAAAATTTTCTGTTTTTTTTGGGTTGTAGTGATTTTACACAAATGGTATCACCAGTAAAATCATACCTAAAAATATGTAAGTAACAGGATTCAAAAAATTTCCCAAAAAGTCTCGTCAGTGACAAGTTTCCTAGAGCAAAATATCACAAGTGAGACTTATCAAAAGAAAACTGTAGCCAGCGCAAATGTTGCTAAAGAAAACAATCGCTGATAGTTTCTTAAAGAAAACCAGCAAGGAAAGATAGAAAGTCAGGCGGGGCGCACTAAATAATGCCCTACACCTCCCTAACTATGTGAAAATGGGCATTGCAATAAATATTTGGCAGTGTTCATACATGTAATAAGAAAACTCTCTCTGCCGAATTTCGTCAAATCGGGTGAAACATATATATGGGGGCTATGTCTAAATCTGAACGGATTTTCTTCAAATTTGGTAGTGTTCATTCATGTAATAAGAAAATTCTCTCTGCCGAATTTCGTACCGATCGGATATAAAATACAGTTTCTACAGCGCTTACATATCAAATCGGGTGAAACATACGGGTCTGTTATGTAGCAAGGTGATTTGAAATCACGGTGATTTTAAAATCACCGGCGACTTACAATCACTCTTGGAGTTCGAAATCGCCCGGTTTATTATTCATATCCTCCCAAAAAAGATTGTTCGAAATATGTTCGGGTGATTTCGAACTCCAAAAGTGATGTTAAGTCGCCGGTGATTTTAAAATCACCGTGATATCAAATCGCCGTGATTACAGAACAGACCCGATATATATGGGGGCTATATCAAAATGTTCATTCATGTAATATGAAAATTCTCTCTGCCGAATATCGTACCGATCGGATATAAGGCGCTTACATGTCAAATCAAGGGCAACATATAACGGGTTTTCCAATAGGGATGATATGATTTTGAAGTGACGTTTCGGCCATTTGTAATATGTCATGATCTGTCATTTGTTTTTCAATGTATTTAGTAGGGTTTACAATTTCATAATGGAGAGATATACCCAAGAACAACGTTTACAAATTATTCAGTTTTATTATCAAAATAATCGTTCTCCAATTGCAAGTTTTCGTGCGCTAAGTCCATTTTTTTTAAAATAAAAAAACACTTTCCAGTCGGCCTACGACCTTGACACCAATGAGCAACATTTTAGCTCTTGTTATGAGCTATCTTTTTGCCATTGACCGATTCCCGATCCGACGTACCGTTAAGGAGCTAGAGCAAAAATAAACTTTCCGTTCACATTTGAAAATGATGCAAAGTCCTTTTTTTTTAAATCCAAAAACAGACACTTTCCAGTCGACCTACGACCTTGACACCCATGAGTAATATTTTAGCTCTCGTTAAGAGCTATCTTTTTGCCATTGACCGATTGTGGCTACGTGCCACACAGCAAATGAAACAATTGAATTGCTGCGAGAAAGATTGAAGATTCGAGTATTTCAAGAAATTGTGATATTGAATGGCCTCCAAGAAGTAGTGATTTAACACCATTAGACCATTTTTTTGTGGGGTTATTTGAAGTAATTGGTATTTCGAAATAAACCAGACTCTCTTCAAGCTTTATAAGTCAATATTGAACGTGCCATTCATGACATACGACTTGATTTAGTGGAAAAAGTGTTCGAAAATTGGGTTCATCGAACTCGTTCCTGCAGAAGAAGTCGTGAGGCCATTTGAATGACGTTTTATTTAGAATTTAATTGTATCGATAGTACTTCACACTGAATAAAAAACTTAAGTGTGTTTTTTTTTTCAAAGAAATCCTATTACTCTTATTGGAAACCTCTTTATTTATTTTTTATGAAAAATATAAACAATCAAAATGCTGTTATTGAAAAAAGATGTAAAACAAGTAAAAGCGTGAAGTTCGGCCATGCCGAATCTAATATACCCTCCACCATGGATTGCATTCAATTTTATTACTATAAATTTGATTTGTATAAATTTTATTGAAATGAATTCTGACCAAAATAGAATACAAACTGCAAAGTTTCAGCTAAATTTCTTAGAAAGTGTGGTGTTAATGGCTTAAATAAGCCTTTTTGGGAGCGACATCTATAGGTGGCCTTTAACAAAATATGAACTGATTTAAAAATTGTTTACTGCGATGAATTCTTATCTTCATTAAATACAAACTGCAAAGATTCAGTTAAAATGCTTAGAAAATATGATATTTATGGCTTAAATACGTATATTTTGGAGCGACCTCTATAGGTTGACTATTACAAAATATGAACCGATTTGTAAAATTTATGCTGTGATGAATTCTTATCAAAATAGAGTACAAACTGCAAAGTTTCAGCTAAATTGCTTTAAAAATGGCTCAAAGACGTATTTTGGAGCGACCTATATAGGTGAGCTATATCTAAACATTGACCGATATGGCCCATTTGTAATCCCAAACAACCTGGAATTAACGGTTGATCCAAGAAGAGATACTTTTTTCAATAGCCTTTTTTGATAGATCACGTGGGAGTCGTGTCATGCTGTTATGTTATTTTTGTTAAGTATTGTTTGGCATTTCATCATGGAAAGACTTACGTCTGAACAACGTTTACAAATCGTTCAACTTTATTACGAAAATTCACGTTCTGTGAGGAATGTGTTTCGTGCACTTCGCTCAACTTATGGTCAAGATAATCGGCCTACTGAGCGTACTATTCGCAACACCATCACCCATCTTGAGACCCAGCATTCAGTATTGGATAATATTCGACGTAATAGACCACGTCCAGCAAGCAGTGAAGAAAATGTAGCGGCCGTAGCTGAGAGCGTACACGAAGACCGTGGAGAATCGATTCGGCGCCGTTCGCAGCAACTCGGACTGACGTATGGAACGACTTGGCGCATTTTACCTCGAGATCTTAAATTGAAAGCATGAAGCATCTTAAAAGAACTGAAGCCGCCCCACCTTCCCAAGCAACATCGCTTCGCTCTATGGGCTCTTGAAAAGTTCCAAGAAGATCCGACGTTTTCGAGCCAAATTTTGTTCAGCGATGAGGCCCATTTCTGGCTCAACGGGTATGTAAACAAGCAAAATTGCCGCATTTGGGACAAAGAACAACCTGAAGAGATTCAAGAGCTGCCACTTCATCCAGAAAAAACAACGGGTTTGTGTGGTTTGTGGGCCGGTGGAATCATCGGTCCATATTTCTTCAAAAATGATGCCGGTGAGAACGTAACCGTCAATGGCGACCGTTATCGTGCCATGATAACCGACTATTTGATGCCTGAAATTGAAGCTCGTGATCTCGGCGACATTTGGTTTCAACAAGACGGCGCCACTTCCCACACAACGCATCAATCAATGGATTTATTGAGAGAACACATAATTTCACGTTTTGGGCCGATCGATTGGCCACCAAGATCGTGGGATATCACACCGTTAGACTTTTTTTGTGTGGATATGTAAAGTCTAAAGTTTTTGCGGACAACCCCGCTTCGATTCAGGCCTTGAAGCAAAATATCAAGCGTGTCATTCGCCACTTACCAGTCGAAATGCTCGAACGAGTCATCGAAAATTTGACTCAACGGATGGACCATCTGAGACGTAGCCGTGGCCAACATTTGATAGACATAATCTTCAAAAAATAAATGTCAAAGAATATTCTTTCAAATGATAATAAACATTCCCCATTCAATTTGAATTTTCTGTGGTTTTTCTTTAAAAAATTAGGGAACCTCGAAATGGATCACGCTATATAAGAAGTATTTCTACCAAATTTGATCAACCTAGCTCTATTATTACGGACGGTAGCGTGATTACAACAGACGGACAGACGGACATGGCTAAATCGTCTTAGAATTTTGCGACGATTAAGAATATATATACTTTATGGGGTCTCAGATCAATATTTTGAGGTGTTACAAACGGAATGACAAACGGAGTGACAAAATGAATATGGTGGAGGGTATAAAAATTAAATACGTTTGCAAAAAATAAAAAAATTTAAGAAATTAAAGCTAAATACCCGCTGCGGGATTTGAACCCGGACACCCCGATTTGATAATAGCAGAAATTTAGTATTGGTTTTTGGAATAAAAAAATAAATTTTTACTTTCCTCTTTTCATAAATCGGAAGGACGTTAATAATGGGGTTTCAGTCTAGGCCAGCTACATTTCATATCGTTTAATTCATGACATACAAATATAACAATTGTGCATTTTTAGATTGTTTTATGGCGCTTTTATTAGAAAATTTTTAAAATTTTCTCAGAAAATATAATTTTTTTTCAATGTTTTGTAAGATATCGGCGAAACCGCTGAACGGATGGAAAATGGCGTTGTAAGAAGTTGAAGGCTACAAAATTATGAATTCTTTATAGGTTAGGTTAAGTTAGGTTAGGTTAGGTTGAAGAGAGGAGACGTTTAAACGTCTCATGTCCATGGACATACACTTAAGCCAGTGGTTCGGCCTGTTGTGCGCTCCTTATTTATGATCTTTTTATACTTCATATAACTTCTTTATAACTTTACTGATTTAATTCGGATAAGTGGTTCTCGAGTTATACCAAAATATGTGGTTCAACTTCTCTATTTTTGTAATATCACGGTTTTTTGCGAGAATCAAAAGAAACTGCCCTTTAGGCTAAGAAAACCTCATATTATGGCCTAACTAGAGAACCACTTCTCCGAGTTGGTTCAGGAAAGTTTTAAAAAATTCAAAATTAAGTAGCCTTCAACATCTTAAAAAACAATTTTCTAAACTCACAATAGTTATATTATTATGATTTCTTCTTAAAGTCTGATAGGTCATGACGAAAATGAGACCATTTCGAAAAAAATCGACCCAATATTTTTAAAAGTTGTAACGAGGAAACCGGTCACTTCTCTTGAAATTCGAAATTTGCTTTAATTTCTTTGACAAAAAAATATTTTTCCCTTTTATAGTAACAAAAAAGAAACAAAAATTTTACACTTAGAAGTAAGACGCAAAAATCGTGTTGACCAGTGTTATTTGCCCAATTTTAGTTTTTCCTCTAAGTTTTTTTTTTCAGCCAAAAAAGCATGCCCGAATTAAACCCATTTTTCAGTTTTCCCTTACTTTTCCCCCGCACAAAAACTAATTCCAAAGTTGACAAATTTTAATTTAATTACACCAAAGAAAAACAGATGGGGAACCCTTTCGTTTTGTGTTTGAAAAATGTCGTCACCAAACTCTGCACTGTCATTGTGTTAGTAATAGTTTAATTTAATGATTAAATTAACTCCTCTTAAATAAATTACCTTTAATTTTTCTTACACCAAAAGACCCCGTATTCCATCCCCCCCGCCCAAGTCCTTGCAACAACCATTGAGGATAATTTCCTTGACACCCTTTAACAAAATAGAGTTAAAAATGAAAGAAAAAAAACACCTTTCCCTTTTAAAAACTTAATGTGCTCATATCACAAAAGTTAAAATGTTAACATAACCCTATGCAGCTCTTTGGCTCTGCCTAGTGCTATTATCCTGTATATCCTGACGATATATTCAATGTTCAACAGCAACAACAACATTAACTAATGGTCATTTGCTGAAGTGGCCACACACATTTGTCTAGGCAAAAAAAAAAAAAAACAGGAAAACCAAGAGTCCTTTGTATGGCTTTGAGAATGAGTAGCTATGTGTGTGTGTGTTTGAGTATAGATTGGTTGGTTGGCTAGCTGTATTAACCCCATTTAACACGGTATTGACCACATACTAAACACTTTGCTAAAAAGGGTGTTATCACCTTTCAATAAAAGGAGTTGCGTTGAGTTGCGACTCGTTTTTTACGATTGAAAAGAAGCAAAGAAAACATAAAACCTCCACAACTTTTATACAATCTATTAAAAAGTCCTGACGTCGTCAACAGGGCCAGAAAATAGAAATTGTTGTAAGGGTTTTTTTCCAACGGAAAATATGCGTAGGAAAAACTCTTGAATAACACCAGTTATACCCGTAGTAAAAAAACATACATATACAATAGCACGCATGTTTCTTTCTTTTCAATAGCCCTCGGAGCTTATACGTACTAGCCCCGTATCAGAGAGGGGTGTTAGCCCAGCGAAGGGCAGTTTCTTTTAACCCTGTCCCGTCCGAATGGAAACTTAAACTTGTTACTTATTTGTTTGTGTTGCCATAAAATGACTTTCATATGGTTTGTGTAAAGGTTTTTTTAAGCAAAGGATATAATAAAAAAATACACCCACCAACTAACCAAGTATTCAACGGTCATAAGGACTTTCTTTGTACATAGTGTTCGTCTGTCCATCTGCCCATGTATATGTCCGTCCTTTAGCTGTACTAAAGCCAAGGGCGTTGCATATGTTGACTGTTGACGTTGGGGAATGTTTTTTGTTTTCAATAAGGAAGGGAGGTTTTGGTATGTAGAGCTTTGGCCAAGAATGTTGGTCAATTGGGGAATTTTATGGTCTAATGAAAAATGGGGGTAACTTAGCCTTGAAGGATTTCTAATGCATTCAAGAAAGTCAATTTAGTTTGGAAAATGAGATTTTGTGGTAGTGAAATAAATTCATCATTCATTGCTGAAACTCTGCAGTACTCATCAACTATAAGGTAAACTAAATACTAATAATTGTTTTAGATCTGACATATATATTTGTTCTGACATTTTATGCGCATATAGTAGCACTTTTTACACTTGGATCTAATAAGGAGGGATTTTATATTGGAAAAAAATTCAGCTAATTCATTGCACCCAAATTTTCTGATAAAAAAAATTCAAAATTTCATAACAAATTTCCTAAAAAAAATATTCAAGAAATTGTCAATGCTGAATTTTGTTAAAATTTAAATTTGCGTTTTATATGAAAATATTACTCCAAATACGAGTAAAATACATAAATCCTTCAGGATTCCTCATTAACAGCCATCACTTTCACTTGTGCTCACCAATTACCTGCTTACCTGCTCGACTACATTCAACGGGGTTTTTCCCAAACCACTTGCCGCTTTGTTTACATCTCTCTCTTTAGCACCGCCCTTAATTATCAATTACCACAGTTTGTGACCACAACAAAGACCCAAAAAGCCGGTCCTTCCAGGAACTCACACTCACTGCTCAGCGACCACGGATTTCCTGTTAAATTTCAAGATCATAAACTCGAAGACAGTTTTTCTTATTTGCTTGTGAAAATTCACAATATTCATATGCAAAAGGAAGGAAATCTAAAATCAACATTGGCCGAACAATCTTTCGTTGAGATAAATCTGTAATAGCTAATGTTTTTTGAGGGTTTTATTGCTCTATAAAGTCTTGAAATAATGTGTATTATTGATAGTGGTCCAGGCAATGTAGAATAAATAAATTGCGTGTGTGTTACCGCAGAATAATACATATTTGAGAGATCGGCTTTGTCTAAGGTTTTCAAAGAAAATATTCAACATTGGAAAAATGTTCCTAGATTGTAGGTAAATTCCAAGGTAAACCAAGGCGTGTGCCGACAAAAGGAAGCGTTTTGGAATATTGTGATAAGGTTGAGATAATCTTACATTATATAAATAAATTCAAAGGCATTGATAGCATTTATTTTCCCTCGTTTGGGTATAACTTTTAATTAAACAAAAATTAAAAATTTAAAAATTGCTTAAGAATTCTCTACAAATAAAAAATAAGTGTATAATATTTGAGACTTTATTCATAAAATATTATGGAAGTTTTAAAATAAACTTTAACATTGAAACAAATAAGCAATATCTCAGAGCGCCACAGTAGGAGAGTTGGTAGCGTGCTCGCCTATTAATTTTGGGGGTCGTGGGTTCGATTCCCACAAGAGGCTCTGGTCTATCGCTACAAAATATAGCAAGCAGCGTGGGCTTTGTCACCCGGCTTTTCCTTGGACCACAAAATTAGACTATAAATTCACATCTTTATTGAAATTCATATAAATAAATAAACAATACCTCAGAAAATGTCCATGACTAACAATTTTTGATTATTTTAGTGAAAATTTCTAGGAACTTTATAAAAATAAATAAAACTTCTAAGAAAATTTTATTAATAAAAAAATTCGAAATAAATTATCTTTAAACTGAAATAAATATTAGAATATTAGTTGGAATAAGTTCTCTGTAAGAAAACTGTTTTATAAATATTCTACAATAAACAGTTTTAAATGGTTTAAAGCAAAAGTTTCTATGAATAAACTTTTTTAGATCTAGTTAACATTTATTTTGATATCCTTTATAATTAGGCACTTCAGAGCGAAAAGGACAAACTTATGTGATGCCTTATTTTGGATCAAAATTTGAATTTCATTAGTAAAACTTAAAATGGCTATGACTCTTCAAAAGTGTCCTACAGCGATTTTTTGTCAAAACTTAAAATGATTATAAATCCTTAGTTAAGCGACCTAGAGCGATAATGGCAAAATGTTGTCATCGCTTAACTTGGGTCAAAATGTTGAACTTTCTTAGCAAAACCTAAAATTGGTAACAATATAAAATTGTACTTTACAATTCTCAGAAATTTTTATAACTTAAAATTTTCTGAATTTTTAGTAACAATTCATAAAAAGCTTTTAAAAAAATATCTATAAATAAGGAATTATAAATAAATTATTTATAAACAAAAGAAATACAACAATATTAGTATTTGATATAAATTATGTTTAAACTGAAATAAATATTAGAATATTAGTTGTAATAAGTTCTCTGCATGAACATTTTTTTTTATAAATTTTCTACAGTAAACAATTTTAAAGGGTATAAATAAAAAATGCTGCAAAAGTTTCTATGAATAAAAAATATTTAGATCTACTGAACATTTCTTTTGTAATACTTAACATTGATATCCTTTATAATAAAGCTCTTTGGAACGAAAAGGACAAACTTATGTGATAACTTATTATTAATAAAAAATTTTAATTTCATTAGTAAAACTTAAAATGGCTATAACTCTTCAAAAGAGTCCTTCATCGATTCAAAAGAGTCCTTCATTAGCTAAGCGACCTAGAGCGATAATGGCAAATTTTGTCATCGCTTATTTTCGGTCTAAATGTTGAACTTTCTTAGCAAAATGTAAAATTGCTATTGGTAATAATTTTGTGTTGACAATTTCTTAGAAAATGTGTATAACTTAAAATTGGCTGAATTTATTTATAAGCAAGTTTAAAGCAGTTAAAAAATTATTTATAAACTAAAAATATATAACAACATTACTGTAACTATTAATAAATTCTCTGTAACTAAAACATTTCTTAGAAATTGTCTACCAATAATTTTTTTTCATTCATAGGAAAATTAGAAATAAAAAATTTGTTTAATTTTTTCCAAAAAAAATGTTAAGAAAGTTTATATAAATTAAAAAAAATTATCTACCTAACATTTTTCAGCTCCTTCGTAAGCAAGAGTTTTAGAGGGAAAATGACAAACATATATATATAACTTAATTTTGTTTAAAATTATGATTTTCAATAGTGAAACTTAAAATTGATATAACTCCTCAACAGAGTCCTACAGCGATTTTCTGGTCAGATCTTTAAATTGCCTTTGCAAAACTTAAAATTATTAGAAATCCTTAGCTAAGAACCCTTGAGCGATAATTACAAAATTTTGTCTACGCTCAATTTGGGTAAATTTTTTTAAAATTTCTCAGAAAATTTCTATAACTTAAAATTTTTAGAATTTTTTAATAACAATTCATAAAAAACTAATAAAAGAATTTCTATAAGTAAAATAATTCTAATTAAATTATCTATAAATTAAAATATATATAACAACATTCGTATTAATACATTTTCTGTAACTAAAACATTTCTTAGAAATTTTCTACAATCACAATTTAGCGACAAATAAAACATATTTCACAATTTCTCTAAAAAAATGTTACAAAATCTTGTATAAATAAAAAATATTTAGTTCTAGTTAAAATTTCTTTAGCAATACTTAAACTGGATATCCTTCGTAAACAAGATTTTAAGAGGGAAAATGACAAACTTATAGGATAACTCATTTTTGGTTAAAATTTTGATTTGTACTAGTAACTTTTTAAATGACTATAATTCCTCAAAAAAGATTCTTACAGCGATTTATTGTCATAATTTTAATTTGTTTTTGCAAAACATAAAATTATTATAACTATAGCAAAGCGCCCTAGAGCGAAAACGATTGTTTTTGATCAAAATGTTAAATTTTCTTAATACAATTTAAATTGGGCACTGGTAAAATTTTGTAGTTGACTATTTCCGAGAAACTGTCTATAATATAGTATTGTTATATTTTTTTTAGCAATTTATAAAGAACTTCCAAAGGAAATTTCTATAAATATACAAATTCTAAATAAATTATCTGTAAACTAAAAAAATATAACAATATTCGTATTAACACATTTTCAGTAACAAAACTATTTCTTAAACATTTTCTTTGTTATATCACAATTTTGAAGAATTGTGATATAACAAAAAAAAATATTAATAAAATATATTTAGATCTAGAAAACATTTCTTCAGTAATACTTAAAATGTATGACCTTCATAGGTAAGCACTTTAAGTTTTGAATTTCATTGGCAAAACTTAAAATTAATATAACTCCTCAAATACATTTCAGTAGTAGAATTTTATTTGTAAAACTAAAAATGGATATAACTCCTCAAATAAGAGACATACTGCGATTTTTGGTAAAAACTTTACATTGCCTTAGCAAAACTTAAAATGATTATAACTCCTTAGCTAAGCGCTCTAGAACGACAATGGCTAAATTTTGTCATCGTTTACATCCGGTCAACATGTTGAATTTCCTTAGTAAAACTTAAAGTTCAATGTGAATTATCTACACGGGGCAAAATCGTCTTTTTTGATATGTTTGAATCGAAGAAAAATATATTTGAAACACAAATTTTTAAATATTAATTACTTCTGAGCAAATACATTTTATTTGAAAATCTATAAAATTTATTTGGAACGCATATATTAATATATTACAACAAAATGTATTTGCAAACTAATTTTCTCAAATAAAATATGTGTTTATATACAAATAAAATTATCGTTTAGGAACCTGTCCAAATATATTTTGTTTAAAAACGTTGACAATTTTTTAAATTTTGTTTCTACTTTTTAATTGATTTTAAGTTATACCTTATAATTAAAAATGACTTATGAAGCAATAAAATTCGTTTTAAAGCACTAATTTTTAAGTTATATTTATTCCAAGTCATCATTTGTTGACAATCCACCTTGCATAATACATCATTTCGCAGGATTATACGATTTCAATTATAATGGCTTTTTACGAACATTTTAAATTTCCGAAAAAATGAACGTTGAATTACTGAAAAACAAAAAACGCGTCTTAAAGTTAAGACATTACTTTGTTTTCTGAATACTTAAAGTCCCAAATAAAAAACATTAGGACGGAAACAACGATTTATTTAGAACAACATCTTTCCAAATATATAATTTTTGTGTGTGACAAATATAATATATTTAGAGTGTACCCTAAATATTTGTATATTTCAAGCAGAATATGTTTGGGACAATATACTACAGAAGCGATTTTTTTTCAGCGTGTATAAACTAAAATGAAACTAAGCTATATATGTATATTAATTTTATATAATAAAGGTAATGTAAAACAATAACTTTTCTGTAAATAAAATATATCTTTTAATAAAAAACAAAAATGAAATTGTTGATGGTTAGGCTTGAGGTCATGTATTAATTAAAAAACTGGTGGTAAAGTTTTTTTTTTAATTTTATTGTTTCCAATATTTCGAATGTCTTCGACAATCATCATCATAATTTGGAAATTGTCTTTAAATAAGATGTGTTTTATTATATATAATTTAATTAATTATATATATAATATATATATATATATATATATAATTTAATTAAAATATATTTTTCTATATATAAAAAATATTAAGAAAATTTCTCTTAATAAAATAAATAAATTTCAGGACCGGGAGGTGTTCCCCCATCTTAAATACCTCCCCCCTTCAAATAAAATGTCAAACAGTTATTTAACTGTCAACAATGTCATTGTTATTATTAACAAATATAAATTTCAATTCTACAAATCAACATCTAATCAAAGTTTTGAACTGTTCAGAGGAAGAAGAAAAAAAACAAGTAATGTTTGCATTCACTTCGACTTGTCGCAAACTTTTCATTTGACTGTTTTTCTTTACAAAAATGGGACTCACAGCCGAGAAATTTTCGTTATTCCCAGGGGACCTTTCCAAACTGAGGAAAAAAAACAACCTCCCAAACTGTTACAATTTAAGACATCAACTTTCAAAAGCGAATGTCAAGTATTTTATCAAATTTCCATTATACTCCTTCGAATATCTTCTTTTGTTCGCCTTTATGGATATTGCCAAAGACCAAATATTGGAAAGCTAAACTTGGCTAAAGGACTTTAACAAAGAAAAAGGGTTCGAACTCAATAAAGGGTGATTTGCCAGCGAAAGAAAAAAAGAACTGTTACAAATATTCCTCTAAATATGTTGCGTCAGAATAAGCCGAAAACGAGAAGCAGAGGAGGGGTTAGCTGATTTACAGGATATTGTTATGGTATCTCTCTCCTTAGCTATAGCTTTAGCGCTTTATCTACTGCCAATATAAGTTAAGGCAAAACGAAGTTTTCCGCGCCATGTCTCCCCCATTTGTTATCCCCGGTGACTTCATTGTTTTTTAAATTGTCATTTGATCGTTTATTTAGTGACAATAATGTTATAAATTTCGATAGAATTTTATTTTAGAAACTTTTCTCCAACAACAAAGGAGTTAGAAGACAACGATGACATTCCGCCGAAAAAAAATTTTGGGTAAAATATGTTAACAACTTATGAAAGACGCCAGGACGCCCTTAGTCCTTGCTGGGAAAACATCGACTGCCTTAGTTGACATTGTGAAAGGGTGGGTGGAGTGCTCTAAACAAAGGGGTTTTATACCCTTTCAATATTTGCTGGATATTATCATTGCCATTGTCAATGGTGTTCTTCTGTTGCTCTTCGCGGGCTGTAGTCCTTCCCTGACTTTTGAATTTTTTTATTTTATATTTTATAATATGTTGACAGTTGTTTGGTAAATTTATTAAATAGGTGTTCCTTTATGGCGAAACAAACATGTCATTCGATTCGATAACAATAAAGAGTCAATTTTACAGGAACTGGAAAGGAGGAGGAACGCATTAAGATGTTACCGGAACAATTATTTATTGATTCATTTGCTTTGTCGGCAAAAACGAATATAGGAGTATAATTTAACAATTTTAAAATTTTTCAATATTTAAAAAATTGTGAAAGTTGAATTCTTATTATTGTTTATTCAATATTTTTCATTAACAGTAAACTGCCTAGAATCTTTTTAATTATTAAAAATTTTCTAGGTAATGGATAACATATAGAGAAGTTTCGAATACGTTTAGGATTAATAGAATAATTCGTAGACATTGTTTTATTTACAGGAAAATTTTTAAATTATAAAAAAAATTACTTAATTAAAATTATTAATAAAATCGTGTTGAGATATTCGCACGGGTGACGTTTGTGCAATTTATTTTATTTGTTGCAAGACTACTGGTAATTTAGGAAAATATTGCGGCGAAGTCGCAGAATAACTTTGACGATATTTCAAGAACTATAACAGACTACAATACAGCTACAACAAGATTTCAGCACACCCAGAACAAAACTCCAGCAAGACTGCTGCAAAACCACTGTAAGTCTTCAACAATGCTACATAAAGTGTACTGTACTTCTGCACAACTTCTGCAAGCCTTCAGCTGTGCTACCTAAAGAATGTAGAAAAGCTGCAACAAGACTGCAGCAGTATCCAGCATTGCTACAGACTGCCTCGCAACTACAGAAAGCCTGCAGAAATTCTACATCATGACTGCAGCAAAGCTCTAGCAGGACTTCAATAAATCTACAGCAAATCTGCAGCAAAATTATTGAAAGACTGCAACAAAGCTACGACGAAACTACAGCAAGACTGCCGGAAAACTACTGCAAGTCTACAGAAAAACAGCAGTAAAGCTACATCAAGACTGCAGATGAGATAAAGCAAGGGGGCAGCAAAGCTATAGAAGAGATCAACAACAAGGAGGCAAAAATGAGGCAAAACTTTTGCAAGCCTCCAGCGTTGTTGCATAAAAACTTATATCAGTTACAGCAAGTCGCCAACAGAGCTACACCCAGCATGTCTCCACATTGCACACAACAAGGTTACAGCAAAATGGCAACTTTAACTTTAAATGGCTATAACTCCTTATGTTATATGTTGGTAAAACTTAAAGGCCCTAGAATGAGAAGGACGAAATAATGCAACATTGCAGCACAGCTACAACAAAACTACAGCAAGACTCACGCAAAACTACTGCAAGCATCCAGCGTTGCTACAGAAAAACTTCCGTTAGTTACAGCAAAGCTACAGCAAATCTGCAACAAGACTGCAGCAAAGCCACACCCAGATTGCAGCAAGTCTCCAGCATTGCACACTGCAAGGTTACAGCAAAATGGCAACTTAAACTTTAAATGGCTATAACTACTTATGTCCTTTACATAAGGATAATGAAAAGGACGAAATAATACAGTAAAGCTACTGCAGGACTGCAGCAAAGTATAGAAGGTCTGTATCAAATCTAACGCAACATTGCAGCACTGCAACAACAAAACTACAGCAAGACTGACGCAAAACTACTGCAAGCCTCCAGCTTTGCTACAGAAAAACTTCTGTCAGTTACAGCAAAGCTACAGCAAGTCTGCAGCAAAGCCACACCCAGATTGCAGCAAGTCTCCGGTATTGCACACAGCAAGGCTACAGCAACATTGCATCTACTATAAGCAAGATTTGTTTAAAATGTTGAATTTCGCTAAACTTTAAATGGCTATAACTCCTTGTGTAAGGGCCCTAGAACAATGGACAAAATTGTATGATCAAGTATTTTGTCGTTATGTATGTACTATAAAGTATTTTTGAATTTGCTTAGCAAAACTTACGAACTTTAAATAGAACCATAGAGCGAAACGGACAACATTTGTATCACAAATTTTTTGTCCACATTTCCTTAAAAAAATGTCTTATTTTTTGTTTATATAAAATTTTTTTAAATTTGAATTTATGGAAATTTTCTTAAAAGTTTTTTACTTATGGAAAATTTCTTGTTTTGTACATATTTATAGAACATTTTTTATAATTTTTATATTTATACATAAATTCTTAGAATTTTTTATTTCTAGAACATTTTTTAAGATACCTGTTTTTTACAGAAAATTTCTTAGACATTTTTTTATTTAAAGAAAATTTCATAGACATTTTTTATTTATGCGACATTTCCTAGATTTTTTTTATTTATTGAATTTAGATTTTTAGAAATTTTAAATTTATATTTCTTAGAATTTTTTATTTACAGAAAAATTAATATAATAATTTATATGAAATGTCCCACTGAAAATATGTTTTATTTTTTACTTGACTTAGGCTGTCATGTTAAAACTGTTTTTTTTGTTCATTTTGTTATAATTTATTTTGTATTTTTTATGTATATTCAGTGAAATATTTATGTTGTCTTAAATGTGCAATACAGTTTTCCATTTCGTGCAGTGGAAATTTTTCTTCTGGTCTTATAATTTGATTTGTAATAAATTTGATAGACCAGAAAAATATGCACATTAAAAAGTAAATATATTTGCTTAAATTATTTTGCCATAGATTGTCAGGTTATATCAGTGACTTTTTTCTCTCTCTCGACATAAGATTATTTATTTGTTGATATTTTTTGTATAATTTGTATTTATTTTTTGTGTAATGTTGCATGTAGTCGTCGTCGTGAATAGTTTACAGCCTGCTCCTTGAACGGCGGCTGAGTGAAGGAGGAGACGAGTGGTGCTGACGGAGGCAGCGGTGGAGGTGGCATGAAGCATGTTCTATGTCACTTATCACTTGACACTTGTTATTGTAACGAATTATTTGTGGTGGCTCAATTTTTTTCGTTCGTTCATACGTTTCATTTTGCGTCACTTGCAAATATTTTTCGTTGATTTGCATACCCTACACTGAGGATAATTATGTTGAGATAGCGTCTACGGTTGGTCTAACTTAATCTACTAAACTTTACTATTGCAGCACATCGAAGCAGAAAAGCTTCTGCAAGACTGCAGCAAATCGAAGTTAGACAGTATGACAGCTTCAGAAAAAATACAGCAAAACTGCAGTTAGACTACAGTAAAAACTACAGCAGAGCTTCAGCTAGCCTTGTAGCTAGCCTGCAGAACAGCTTCAATACCTCAAGCAGCTCTTGCTGGACCTCCAGAGAACCGAAGATAAACTGCAGCACAGCTTCAGCAAGAGCTTTTGAAAGATAAAGCAACTTGAAGCTATTTAGAATGCAGCACAGCTTCAGTACCTCCATCAAGGCTAGAGAAAATCAAAATAAAAGCTGCAACAAAACACCAGTTGGAGATGCAGCACAGCTTCAGCAAAGTTAAAACAAATTGATGTTAGATTGCAGCATAGCTTCGGTACCTCCGACAATAATGCAGCAAATCAAAACAAAGCTAAAGCAAAACTCCAGCAAACCTAAGGTAGACTGCGAAACTGCAACAGACCTTCAACAATACTGCATCAAATTGAAGCTTTACTGTAGCACAGTTTCCGTACCTACAGCAAGACTGCAGAAAAAGAAGCTATAGCAAAACTATAGCTGGACCTGCAGGAAACCAGAGATAAACTGCATCTTAACGTCAGCAGAGCTAAAGCATATTGAAGCTATACTGCAGCACAGCTTCAGTACCTTCAACAAGACTTCAGCAAATCATAACAAAGCTATAGCAAAACTCCAGTTGGACCTGCAGCAAACCAAGGGTAAACTGCAGCCTAGTTTCAAGACAACAGCAGAGCTTCAGTAAGACTACAGCACAGCTTCAGTAAGACTACAGCAGAGCTCAGTAAGACTACAGCAGAGCTTCAGTAAGACTACAGCAGAGCTCAGTAAGACTACAGCAGAGCTTCAGTAAGACTACAGCAGAGCTTCAGTAAGACTACAGCAGAGCTTCAGTAAGACTACAGCAGAGCTTCAGTAAGACTACAGCAGAGCTTCAGTAAGACTACAGCAGAGCTTCAGTAAGACTACAGCAGAGCTTCAGTAAGACTACAGCAGAGCTTCAGTAAGACTACAGCAGAGCTTCAGTAAGACTACAGCAGAGCTTCAGTAAGACTACAGCAGAGCTTCAGTAAGACTACAGCAGAGCTTCAGTAAGACTACAGCAGAGCTTCAGTAAGACTACAGCAGAGCTTCAGTAAGACTACAGCAGAGCTTCAGTAAGACTACAGCAGAGCTTCAGTAAGACTACAGCAGAGCTTCAGTAAGACTACAGCAGAGCTTCAGTAAGACTACAGCAGAGCTTCAGTAAGACTACAGCAGAGCTTCAGTAAGACTACAGCAGAGCTTCAGTAAGACTACAGCAGAGCTTCAGTAAGACTACAGCAGAGCTTCAGTAAGACTACAGCAGAGCTTCAGTAAGACTACAGCAGAGCTTCAGTAAGACTACAGCAGAGCTTCAGTAAGACTACAGCAGAGCTTCAGTAAGACTACAGCAGAGCTTCAGTAAGACTACAGCAGAGCTTCAGTAAGACTACAGCAGAGCTTCAGTAAGACTACAGCAGAGCTTCAGTAAGACTACAGAGCTTCAGTAAGACTACAGCATAGCTTCAGTAAGACTACAGCAGAGCTTCAGTAAGACTACAGCAGAGCTTCAGTAAGACTACAGCAGAGCTTCAGTAAGACTACAGCAGAGCTTCAGTAAGACTACAGCAGAGCTTCAGTAAAACTACAGCAGAGCTTCAGTAAGACTACAGCAGAGCTTCAGTAAGACTACAGCAGAGCTTCACTGCAACTTAGCTTCTGAAAAATGTTATTAAAACTTTTTCACAGCAGCATCAGCGAAGTTAAGAGCAGTACTGCATACATTGTTGGTCCCTCCCATTGTCCGTCATTCCAGGTCCTTTTTGGCGTTCCCTTGAACTTTAGCAGTAAATGGTGGTAAACAAGCGAAATCATTTTCTATAGAAAGGAATCCTTTTCGTTTTTTATCTTGCTTCCTTTAGCAATTCGTTCCAGCTCTTTTCTCTTCAGATTGACAGAGGCGACATTCTGGATTTCAATTTGAAAGGATTGAAATTATTTGTGACAAGCTGACAACGTCGTGTAGGGTATTGAAGATGAAGCAGCAGCTTCAGAGAGATGTCATTTCAAATTGTATTTAATGTGCCATACATTCTCGATGTGTTTACTACTACTGGTGGCACAGCCACAAATGCCGGCGAGGATGCCTCCGTCGCCGCTGTTGTTGCTGCTGAATGAACGTACGTAGGTGTTAAAAAGAATTTATGAATTATATTTTTATAATACGTATACGAACGAATGTCGGAGGCAAACACACACTCACATCGACGACATGCGTTTTAGTGCAATGTTCAACCGAACAATCCATCCATCCATTGTATTCTGTTGTACAAGAGATGAGTTTTTAGATATCCCCGAGATCTCGGCTACTTTTGCGGGTAACAACAGCAATAGCACAAAAAAGCTGTGTAGATGTCACTACAATTACAAGATGATCTTTTTCAGAGTTTTTTTCGTCCATTTTTCTCTTGAGATGATATGAGACGTCTTGTTATTTTTTTGCTGCTTTTATTTGTTATTATTAGCTGCATTAGCTTTATTTCATCTATAGAGTTCTATACATATTTTGTTAAAAATAAACTAATCAGACAGACGTATGGGGAAAATTTGCGATGAAAGGTCCAGGTCCAACAAAAATTTAAAAAAAAATCGATTAAATTTTTGATAAATATAAAACCTCTAAGAAAATATCAACAAATACAAAATATGTAAGAAAAAAGGTTAGACATTTTCGACGAAAATAAAATTCTAAGAAATTATTGATTAGATATTGAAGAAAGTAAAACAATTTTTTTAAAAAAAATCGAAGTTTTGTCTAAATTCTAAGAAATTTTCTATAATTAAAAAAATTTCTAGGACTTTTTCCACAAATAAAAAGTTTCTAAGTAATTTTCCACAAATAAAAAATTTCTAAGAAATTTGCTATAAATAAAAAATTTTTAAGAAATTTTCTATAACCAAAAAATTTTTAAGAAATTTTCTTGGAAATTGTCTATAAATAAAAAATTTCTAGGAAATTTTCTATAAATAAAAAATTTCTAGGAAATTTTCTATAAATACAAAAATTTTTAGGAAATTTTCTATAAATAAAAAATTTCTTGGAAATTTTCTATAAATAAAAAAATGTTTTGGAAATTTTCTATAAATAAAAAAATGTTTTGGAAATTTTCTATAAATACAAAAATGTTTAGGAAATTTCCTATAAATACAAAAATGTCTAGGAAATTTTCTATAAATACAAAAATGTCTAGGAAATTTTCTATAAATACAAAAATGTCTAGGAAATTTTCTATAAATAAAAAATTTCTAGGAAATTTTCTATAAATAAAAAATTTCTAGGAAATTTTCTACAAATAAATAAAATTTCTAGGAAATTTTCTGTAAATAAAAAATTTCTAGGAAATTTTCTATAAATAAAATATTTCTAGGAAATTTTCTATAAATAAATAAAATTTCTAGGAAATTTTCTATAAATAAATAAAATTTCTAGGAAATTTTCTGTAAATAAAAAATTTCTAGGAAATTTTCTATAAATAAAAAATTTCTAGGAAATTTTCTATTAATAAAAATTTCTAGGAAATTTTCTATAAATAACAAATTTTAGGAAATTTTCTATAAATAAAAAATTTCTAAGAAATTTGCTATAAATAAAAAATTTGTAAGAAATTTTCTATAACCAAAAAATTTTTAAGAAATTTTCTTGGAAATTGTCTATAAATAAAAAATTTCTAGTAAATTTTCTATAAATAAAAAATTTCTAGGAAATCCTATTATTACTAATATTATAAAATCTTTTGTTTGTTTGTTTGTTCCAGCATCACGCCTAAACGGCTGAACCGATTTTCTTGAAACTTGGTGGACAGATAGACCAATGCCTGGGAAGTGCCATAGGCTACTTTGATTTTCGATTTTCCGCCAAGTGATTTTCGACCACTTGACCACAGAGGCTTCTGTTAAAGCTAGAGAGCTGAAATTTTGCACACACATAGACTGGAGTGTTGTATAAACTATGGACTACTCGCTTAATCATATTTCGGCCAGTGGTCAGTTGTAGCTCTTTCAAAAACTTGCGATTTGTTTTTGTCGTTTCGGAATCCTCTTACTAGATACAAAGTTAAAACTTTGTATATATGAAGTACTATAAACCGCAAACATATGCGCGAAAAATTATTTGGAATTATCTGAATGTGGTCAGTTTAACTGTGACCCGAACAATTTTCATTATTTCTCTGATTTTAAAAGTTCCTTAAGAGTCAATGATTTACAAATTTATATGTACAGACTGATCTCAATGGAGATGCGAAAACAACAATTCGATGTCCAGTCTGAGGTCAAACCGGACATAAAACCGTGTCTTAAAATTTTTAAAGCCATTTCAAAATATATCGCTCACCACTTACTGTGGTAACCTATCTAACATTGTCAATTCGGCCACTTCTCCGACTGTGGTCAGTTTAACACTGACCAAATCAATTTCCACACTTTCTGTACTTTAATAGTCCTTTAAACGCTATAATCCTAATAATTTATGTTTGTATCCTGATCTCCAACGGATGCGATTTTACACCAAGCGACTTTTGACCGCTTGACCATTACGGTACCTTTAAGAAGTAGGAAGCTTTAAATTTCGCTTTGGTATAGACTTGAGTGTTGTAGACCCTTCGGACTATTCACACAGTCGTTTTTGACACGTAGTCAGTTGTCGGGCTATCAAAATTTTAAATATTTTTCTATATTTCAGAAGCGCCTAAAATGATACACAGACAAAATAATATGTAGCACTATACTCGAGAAATGCAATTTTGAATTCTACGATAGTGGTCAGTTAAGCAATGACCAAAACCATTTTCAATCTTTACTGGATTTCAAGATTCTTTAAGAGTTTTTCATTCTTTCAATACATTAAAAATCCCATAAATTGCACTCTCATAGACATGAGTGTTGTATAAACCACGGGCTACTCACGTAGACATTTTTCGGCCAGTGGTCAGTTATAGCGCTATCAATTGTTTTTGCCCTTTATGAAGCCTCTTATGGGACACAAAGTTAAAAGTTTGTAAATATAGTAATTTTGAATTCTCTGACTGTGGTCAGTGAAGAAGTGGCCAAAACAATGTTCACTATTTTACAGATTGTAAAACTTCTAACCCCTGTTCCAAATATATCTCTCACCACTTAATGTGGTAAGATATACATATATAACGTTGTCAATTCGGTCAAATCTCAGACTGTGGCCAGTGTAGCAGTGACCAATGCAATTTCCACTCTTTCTGTACTCTAAAGGGCCCAAAATGGCAATGTTAATACTAATTCAAGCGACTTTTGGCCGCTTGACCGTTGCGGCTCATATAACAGGTAGAAAGCTAGAAACTCCAGTGTGGTATAGCCTACGGACTATTAACATAGTAGTTTTTGGCCAGTGATCAACTCTCGCGCTTAAATTATACAAAGATAAAATAATATGTAGTATACACAGGAAAAAAACAATTTTGAATTGTAAGATTGTTGTCAGTAGTGACCTAAGCAATTTTCATTCTTCCACTACATTTCAAAATTCTTTAAGATTTTTTCATTCTTCCAATAAAAATCCCATAAAGAACTGTGGAGGTGCACATATATGTGCATAAAACGATCTTCAAGGAAATGCGTCGTCCGGCCTGAGGACAAGAGGTACACAAAAAACGGAGACATAATGTTTAAAAGTCTTTTCGAAATATATGCTCGCTACAAACACAGGTAATTTTTAAACAAAAATGTATACGAGTATATCGAAATTTGAAACATACATAGCATATTATGCATTTGTTTCTTAGCCACTTATTTGGCGACCTCTTGACAACTGACCCCATAAAAGTATTAATTTGAAAGTTTGCACACATATCGTACATTTGATTGTCAGTGAATGTCAAACAAATTTTTAGTGATCGGAGTATGATCAAATAATCGAAGGTATTTGTAAACCAAAGGTATTATAGGAAATACCTATTTTTACATAAATTTTGCTATAGCCATAATTTTTTTAGTATTTGGGTCCTTATTTTTTATTCAAAATCAAAAATAATACTAATGTTTGGATCACTGTTTTCAAAGGCAACCCGGGCATCGCCGGGTATTTAAATGCTAGTTTTCTATAAATAAAAAATTTCTAGGAAATTTTCTATTAATAAAAAATTTCTAGGAAATTTTCTATTAATAAAAAATTTCTAGGAAATTTTCTATAAATAACAAATTTTAGGAAATTTTCTATAAATAAAAAATTTCTAAGAAATTTTGCTATAAATAAAAAAATTTTTAAGAAATTTTCTTGGAAATTGTCTATAAATAAAAAAATTTTAGGAAATTTTCTATAAATAAAAAATTTCTAGGAAATTTTCTATAAATAAAAAATTTCTAGGAAATTTTCTATAAATAAAAAAATTTTTAGGAAAATTTCTATAAATAAAAAAATGTTTAGGAAATTTTCTATAAATAAAAAATTTGTAAGAAATTTTCTATAAATAAAAAATTTGTAAGAAATGTTCTATAAATAAAAAATTTGTAAGAAATTTTCTATAAATAACAAATTTCTAGGAAATTTTCTATAAATAAAAAATTTCTAGGAAATATTCTATAAATAATAAATTTCTAGGAAATTTTTTATAAATAATAAATTTTTAGGAAATTTTCTATAAATAAAAATTTTCTCAGAAATTTTCTATAAATATAAAATTTTTATGAAATTTTCTATAAATATAAAATTTCTATGAAAATATCTACGAAATTTCCTATAAATACAAAATTTCTACGAAATTTTCAATACATACAAAATTTTTACGAAATTTTCTAAAAATACATTATTTCTTTAAATTTTATATGGAAAACACAATTTTTCAGATTTTTTTTAAAAAACAAAATTTCTCAGATATTTTCTATAAAAACCAAATTTTTCAGAATTTTTTTTTTAAAACCAAATTTCTCAGAAATTGTCTATAAAAACCAAATTTCTCAAAATTGTCTATAAAAACCAAATTTCTCAGCAATTTTCTATAAAAACCAAATTTCTCAGAAATTTTCTATAAAAACAAAATTTCTCAGAAATTTTCTATAAAAACAAAATTTCTCAGAAATTTTCTTTAAAAACAAAATTTCTCAGAAATTTTCTATAAAAACCAAATTTCTCAGAAATTTTCTATAAAAACCAAATTTCTCAGAAATTTTCTATAAAAACTAAATTTCTCAGAAATTTTCTACAATAACAAAATTTCTCAGAAATTTTCTAGAAATACAAAATTTCTAAGAAATTTTCTATAAAAACAGAATTTCTAAGAAATTTTCGATAAATATATTTTTTTTAATTTTTAGAACTAATGTTCTCTATTTTAAAAGTATCCAACGAAGTAGAAAAATGGCGCCCAACGTTAGGGCGGTAAGCTTTATTTTTTTCTATATTGGGACACCCCAGATTTTTTTCCCTACATTTGTCTTGGCTATTGTTCAAAGCGACCGCAATGATGATCATCATCATCTTGATGATGAGACTTGCTTTCTAGCTTTGCTGCTGCATGAGGAGACTGGTGTTGATGACGGCGCTGTGATGATGACGTCTTTCAATGTTTATTTGGCGATTATTGAAGACATCCTGTATAAGTATTAGCAAAGCAGCAAGAAACATCAGATATTCGAATATATACAGATAGATATATTAATCCATCCCACTATCGCCATCGCCACAACCACCACCATTGCCGCCATTTGCGTATATCTATCCAAGCCATTCCCATCTACGGCTCATAATTCATTATTATTTTTTATTAGTTGTCTTAAGTGGATCTGTTGGTTCAGAGATTGTCTATTGTTTTCCGTCGCCGTGACTGCTTTTCCCCCTCTTTTCACCGCACTGTGCGATGGACTATTAAAATATTTTTCACTTTTTTTCATATTGTTTTTGCTGTTATTGTCAGAGTTTTTGTTGTTTTTCCATTTTTTCAACAATATACGATTTAATTTATGAGTGAGTGATGTATGACATTTGGAATGTGTTTAGATTTAGTTTAATAGACTAGTATTTTAATCAAAACGATATTTTTGCTGTTGAGTGTAGACGAACAAATAAACGAAAAAACGCAGCGATTAATACTCATTAAAATGGGTCAAAAGTTTATTGAGACTAATTTGAAAGAAAAAGAATCGAAAAATAAATCAAAGTTGATTTAGGCTGACAATTTAATCTAAAAGGTAATCTAAAATCTTGTATGGATGGATTAACACTTGGAATTTGGAGCATTGCTTTTTAGATCTACGTGATAGCGGCAGTGAAACTGGCGCCCAACGTGGGGACCCTCATTCTGAAATCAACCCGAGCATTTTTATGAAATTGAGGAGCTCAGCAATAACAATGAATGGGATGAGAATATATCAATAGTTGGCCTACGAGTATATTCTGCCTACAACAGTATCTGCGAATGTCTGGTGGTAATAGTGCCCACTGAGGGGAATCAATGTCTTTAAAAGTTAAGTACCTTCACGTCGATGGATTAAGCCTTGGACTACTAAATGTTTAATTTGTAATCGACTGATAAAGTCATTCGATGATCCGTTTTATGAAAAAAAAGATACTCAACTTAATGAAAATAGCGCCCAAAGTGAGCACTCTTTGAATTATTATACCGATCTTTGCAAATCGTTTATTTATCAAACAAAAAGAATAATTTGCTTTGTTTTTTTTTTTAATACGAGTATGCTAACTGAATAAAAAAATTTAAAATTTTCCACCCATAAAAATAATCCACTTAAAAATAATAATGTTTTTTGACTTTTTGTTGATTTCTTCCTTTTCCCCTTGCAGCGAAATCAAATTTTTCGTCAGTTTAATATTTTATTTTATAGCTCTCCGTCTTTTTATTAGCATTATTGCGAATTCGAATAAGCATCAGTTTCCCTTCACTTCTCTCGAAAATACGTTAATTAAAAAATAAAATCATTTTTGTTTTAAATTAATACCTAAAAATCGAGTTAATATTGTAGACACATGTACCTAACTAACTACTTATTTACCTCTTAAATTTTGTTTATGACACAATAATTATGAATTGTTTTTTCTTTCGAAAAATATTTAAATGTTTATTGCAAAACAAACACACAATCAAGAAAAAACAATGGAAATAATTACCCAAAAATTTAAATTTATAACAATTCATAGCAGATACATACATGTGTTGTTGGTCTGTGTAATATTTTTGTGTTAAGGTAATAAGTAATGAGCTATGTACTCGTATTAGAGTAGACTAAGTCGCAAAGTACTATGTACAATTCAATTAAGTCATATAAACTAATTTAATTGTGTGTTTTTTACATTTGGCATACTAAATATTTAACCCCTTTTAAGAGATCTTTAATAAATTCCTAACAAATGTGAAAAGTTTAGTAAAAAAAAATCAGGGCTAAGAGGCAATTAAGTGTGGGTAACTGTCAGAGTAGAGTATGATTCGCAAGAATAGTATATGTATATAAAATAATATTTCTTCTTTTCGCTACAAATTTGAGGAAATCTATCCTATACCTAACCTATACCTAACCTATACCTAACCTATACCTAACCTATACCTAACCTATACCTAACCTATACCTAACCTATACCTAACCTATACCTAACCTATACCTAACCTATACCTAACCTATACCTAACCTATACCTAACCTATACCTAACCTATACCTAACCTATACCTAACCTATACCTAACCTATACCTAACCTATACCTAACCTATACCTAACCTATACCTAACCTATACCTAACCTATACCTAACCTATACCTAACCTATACCTAACCTATACCTAACCTATACCTAACCTATACCTAACCTATACCTAACCTATACCTAACCTATACCTAACCTATACCTAACCTATACCTAACCTATACCTAACCTATACCTAACCTATACCTAACCTATACCTAACCTATACCTAACCTATACCTAACCTATACCTAACCTATACCTAACCTATACCTAACCTATACCTAACCTATACCTAACCTATACCTAACCTATACCTAACCTATACCTAACCTATACCTAACCTATACCTAACCTATACCTAACCTATACCTAACCTATACCTAACCTATACCTAACCTATACCTAACCTATACCTAACCTATACCTAACCTATACCTAACCTATACCTAACCTATACCTAACCTATACCTAACCTATACCTAACCTATACCTAACCTATACCTAACCTATACCTAACCTATACCTAACCTATACCTAACCTATACCTAACCTATACCTAACCTATACCTAACCTATACCTAACCTATACCTAACCTATACCTAACCTATACCTAACCTATACCTAACCTATACCTAACCTATACCTAACCTATACCTAACCTATACCTAACCTATACCTAACCTATACCTAACCTATACCTAACCTATACCTAACCTATACCTAACCTATACCTAACCTATACCTAACCTATACCTAACCTATACCTAACCTATACCTAACCTATACCTAACCTATACCTAACCTATACCTAACCTATACCTAACCTATACCTAACCTATACTTAACCTATACCTAACCTATACCTAACCTATACCTAACCTATACCTAACCTATACCTAACCTATACCTAACCTATACCTAACCTATACCTAACCTATACCTAACATATACCTAACCTATACCTAACCTATACCTAACCTATACCTAACCTATACCTAACCTATACCTAACCTATACCTAACCTATACCTAACCTATACCTAACCTATACCTAACCTATACCTAACATATACCTAACCTATACCTAACCTATACCTAACCTATACCTAACCTATACCTAACCTATACCTAACATATACCTAACATATACCTAACCTATACCTAACCTATACCTAACCTATACCTAACCTATACCTAACCTATACCTAACCTATACCTAACCTATACCTAACCTATACCTAACCTATACCTAACCTATACCTAACCTATACCTAACCTATACCTAACCTATACCTAACCTATACCTAACCTATACCTAACCTATACCTAACCTATACCTAACCTATACCTAACCTATACCTAACTTATACCTAACCTATACCTAACCTATACCTAGCCTATACCTAACCTATACCTAACCTATACCTAACCTATACCTAACCTATACCTAACCTATACCTAACCTATACCTAACCTATACCTAACCTATACCTAACCTATACCTAACCTATACCTAACCTATACATAACCTATACCTAACCTATACCTAACCTTTTCTACAAAATTTTCTATAAATATATAATTTCTACAAAATTTTCTATTAATAAAGGGTTTTTCAACAGGTATATAAAATTTCGACGAAATTTGCAAAATTTTCAAGTAAACCTATCTACTTATATTGCCCCTCTCTCTCTCTCTCTCTCTCTCTTTCTCTCCTTAAGACAATCACAAATCAATTTTTCACCATTTCCCAAACGAAATGACCACCATGCCTGGAACTACTCCCCAGTGATATGCATGCAAATGAATAATAATACCTTATTGACCTCATATGTTAATAGTTGTTACCAAATGAATTCCGAATTTAATGAACTTCTCGTCGGATAATTCCACAAAAAAACAGTGGAATAAAAAACGCCTTAAAACACCTTGAGGGGATACTAAAACACATACACACACAAAAAACTAACACCAATATGTATGTTACTTATACGTATGTATATTCTATACGTAATGTCAAAATAGCCATTAATTACTCCCTGTTGTTATAAGTTGAAACCTATAAAAACCATAAATTAAATTCCCTTTAAAAATAAACCAACTGAAAGGACATTCACATATTCACTCACCCATACATATATATACTCAAAGGACAACAAGTTTATATACAGGCATACTCGTAAACTTATGTACATTCACATTTAAACATTTGTATTAACGGCAAATACGACCATTTTACCAATAGTGGTCAAGAAGTATTTGGTAAACGTAATAATGTAATAAATATTCAAATTACAGTCATTTTTCCTTTCATTTCCCCCTCCTTCTGCATAGTTCGGCAAATGCGCGAAGTCAATGTGAAGAGCAATAACAACAATTTGTTCGATATGACCAGGTGAAAATGTTTAGGGTAATATACAAAGGGCAGATAGATATTAGGGTATAACGAAAAAAGAAACAAAAAGGATTTTGCAGTTCATTCCATATTTGAAAATTGGTTTATAGAAATCTTTAAAAATATTATAAAGTTAAAAATTAACTTTTGTGAAGAAAGTCGAAGTTTTAATAGCGAAATTTAAATTAATGATTCCCAACTTAAAACAAAAAAAAATTGGCTCATAAGGGATTAAATAAACATATATTTTTAGATATGATGTGAAAATTATTTTTTCTCACGTCTCTTTTGTAGTTGATTTTGCTCAGATTGATTAAGAATTGACTTAGATATTGAAAATTATATACCTTCAGTTTGGAGGCCAGCGACCTCAAAAACTTGATCCGCCCAAACAAACAAAAGAGGCTTTTGACTCATGACTAATGGATTTGGCTATGGTGTAAATTTATACAAAATTGTAAAGGTGCTTGGTGTACTGCTATCATAAACCCAAAATATTTTAGAAAAGGTATAGTCTGTAAATTTCCTGTAGCTTATTACGGAGCGCGATCTACCAAAATGTTTTTTCTGATTATAGTTCAGATATAAATAATTTCAAATCACTATTCCAGAAAGTGAAATTTTCGCATGAGCAAAAAATAATTTGCAATATTTTCCATATGATCTGTTAAATGATATATTTAGATTTGAGCAAGTCTTTCCGACCTAATTGCGAAATTTCAGTAGAATCCGTTCAATATGTTAAGAGAAAATGGTAATTTTCTAAACAAACTCTGAAAAAATGAGTAGGTTATATCTCTCGAAAAAATTAAAATGTTGCAAAACGGTTCAAATTGTTTTACTTTTCGAAAATTCTCAACAAGATTATTAAAAAATTTTCAAAAAATTTTGACCTTTCATATTGTATTTATAGAAGTTTGTATTTATAGAAAATTTCGTCGAAATTTTGTATTGATAGAAAATTTCGTCGAAATTTTGTTTTTATAGAAAATTTCGTCGAAATTTTGTATTTATAGAAAATTTCGTCGAAATTTTGTATTTATAGAAAATTTCGTCTAAATTTTGTATTTATGTTTATATTTATTTATAAATACAAAATGAAATTTATTAGAAAATTTCGAATCTTTTAAGAGTTTTCTGAGAAAATGACTATAAATACAACATTTCTCAGAAATTTTCTATAAATAAATAATTACTAAAAATGTTTAAAGAATACAAAATTACAAAGAAATTTTCTATAAATACCAAAGATCAAAGTAATTTTTTTAATATAAAATTTATAAGAATTTTTTGACAAATAAATTTGTGGATTACATTTAAAAACTTTTTAATCCTGAAATTAAAGTTAGTTGGGTGTATATGAGACTCATACACGTTGGGCGGCATTAATGGGTTTAGCCCTGCCTTTCTGTTTAATAAACTTAATAGAATATTTATAATAAATTTTTCACAAAAATATTGCCAATAAAGGATTTGTGAAAGTCATCTGCAAAATCTTTGATGTTCATGTTGGATGTCACTTTGAATATAATTTATTTGTATTAGTGTTGAACCTGCTTTCTGTCTATAAGGGTATTTTTCATATGTTCATTCTAACTAGTATTTTTAGTGGAAATTCTATTTTTTTCGTCCTAGCCTAATATTCCTACATGTTCTACCCAAAAATAACGTTTCTTCGAATCGAAAAAAGAACTTGACATTTTGCCTTTGTTGATATATGATTGTTGACGGTGATGTTGATGTTTCTTTCCACTGTGAACTTCAATATGTACGACATAAATACTCGTCTATATAACAACAGCGAATGTAGTTTATATTTATAAAAACGAAAAAAAACTGAAACGCGTGCATTAACACTAATAAAATTCATTTAATGTTTTTGCTGTTGCTGCTCTATTACCACCGTATGGCAAAAAAGGAGTCAACAACTCAATAGAATGGGATGTATGTATATTATTGTGGCAGCGATTGGTAATGAAAGGAAAAACGGAATCGATATGAAGGCACAGTGTGGTGAAATTAAACGCAATAATTGCACGGAAATGGCCAAAAAGATGTAGGTTCAGTTCCTTTCGTATATTTGATATATTAGTGAAGTTTTAGCCATAGCAGAAGTGAGAAATGTTGCAGGTTTATATTCTTTGTATTTAGTTTGGAATATTTTTTTAAAAGTAGTTCATATTTCATTGGCTTGGTAGGTAATGCAGCTGGCTATGACCGAGAGAGCTCAGGTTCAAATGTCTGCAAGAATATGCAAATTTCTAAGAAATTTTCTAATAGAACTAAATTGCTAATATGTGTCGCCTCATTAATGCTAATAACATTGCTGCGGAAAATCCCTAGAGAAATGTCATCAGAAAATCATTGAACCGTCGATGCTAACAATAAACTATTGGCCCCGGTCCTTTTAATCGGACCTTGGCCCTGCAGGTATTCTGTGAGAAATTATGTTCGCGCCGTTCAGGGAATTCGTCATATACCTACCAGCATTTGCATTTTAGGTACACAAACAAAACTTTACTTGTGTGCAAGTATATTATGCGTTTGAGTAAATTTTTTCTGCTTTCCGAGTACTGTGCCCTCCTTCGTGAGGGTTTTCCTTACACATTGACTTTTTTCTGTCACTTTTAACTTTGGTAATACTTATGCTAATCAAATGACACCCAATGGCATAGTAAAACGGTCAAATATACACAAATACAAATGAATTTATAACATTGACTTTCGTTGTTATACTTACATATTTGGACTTGTAGGACCTTTAGCCGCGGCTGACTGATTGTCAAACATTTTCAAGGTTTTCATTCGGTTTCATTTCACGTGTATTTGGCTATGTATAGTTTGGACCGGAGGGTTTGGTTTAGTAATCGAACTAGCCAAGAAGGATACTCTTTAGTGGTCGATGGTCAGTGGTGGTGAAAGGTGGGGTGGTTCGGTCAATTCCAAGTATGTACTTCTCACTCTGAAGGCTTAAGGCCAAGAAGGGGTCGCCTTCTATACAAATGGCATTTATGGCTTTTAGTATGACTTTATATACAAACTATAGTTGGTATTTACTATTCGTATTTCCAGCATTTTTTCATTGTTGATTATTGGTTAATATTCGTTTTGGGTTATTTTAACGTTTTCCATTTGGTGGTGTTCTGTTTTCTGGTTTCGGTTAGGTTTTTTTTCTGTTTGATTCTCTGGCTTTTTTAGTGTCGGCCATTTATTATACCATTCATTAGCATATTTGCCATATTATTCTAAGCATTTGAGTTAGTACTAAAAAAAAAGTTCAGGAAATGCCACGAATGGGTGGAATGGAAGCGGATTTCGAATGTGATTGTATTGTTTTGTGGAAATGTTATTGATTATGTCGAGGGTTGAACCATTGTATTAGTGGTCAAATGTTAATGGTTTATGGTCAAACGTCACATGAAAATTCCACACACAGCACCAAATCGCCACATTTGAGATAATTTCGATGGAAAGGTAAGCAACATAACGCTCGAAAATTTGTGTTAGTTAATCGAAGACTGAGATATAAGAAAAATATTTTTAATTTATTTAATATATAATTATTTCAATATAAATTAAATGAATTAATTTGAAGCTTGTTGTTTATTCTCAGCAAAAAAAATAATAAAAACATTTAAGAAGCAAATTCAGCAATGCTGAAACTCTCTCTTAATGTCCTAATAGTAGAACCAAATAAATATTAAGTTAATATAAGGAAAAAAATTGCTTCATCGAAATTGAGAAAATGATTGATACGAAATTTTTCCTTTGTGTTTCGAATCCTCCTGTCCTTGAGTAACATTGAAATCGTTTATGTTATTAATAAATTTATCAAATACATACATACATATTCATATGTCTTCTTGTGACGAATTTTCTGAGTTTTCATGACGTTCATTTCCCCGTAGGCTTTTCATATATGACTGACTTGTAATGATTAACATCATCAGAGAGACAGACAGACAGTTCATCAACATTCAATAATAACATATTGTCATAAATTTTTCATAACTTTTAACGTGAATAATGACACAAAAAATTTCCCCGAAAAATGCCGAACACAAATATACGAAAAAAAAGGAAAATAAAAAAGTTCAAGGGGTGGTGTTGGCGGGTAGGATGGCGGAGTTTTTTGACAACATTGTATGATGGCTTACACAATGTTAAGGTGAAAAATGTTGAATTTTCGATAGGTTGACAGATGACATATCCACCAAAAAACGGCAGTAACAGCAGTAGCGCAACACAAGGCAAAGGGAATGTCATTCGAATATGTCCGTCCGTCCGTCTGTCAGCCCATCCATTCATTCATCCAACGATTCATTCCACTCACATGTGTAGATATGCGATTTCCAGACATATGATATGGATTGTATCGCATATCGCGTGTAGTTAACGAATTAACGAACATTTCTTGTTGTTGTTATTTTCAAAGAGGGAAAACTGAAAACTTCTGCGTCGGAGTGCATTGCGAGTAAATACATATGAATTTATCAAGTTGGCTTTTATATCATTTAACTTTTTGGTTTTCTCGTCGGCATTGGGGGAGGCAGAGTTCTTTTTGGAATGAATGCTTATGGTTAATTAATAATGGTAATAATTAATTATTAACGGAAAATGATTAATATGGAACCACGGCTTTGGTGGTGAAAGAAAGTTCTAAAAATGAATTTTTTTAAGAAATGCTATATAAATGCAAAAATTTGAAATATTTTCAATAAATAAAAAATTTCCTATAAAAACTAAATTTCTTACAAATACCCCACATATTAAGAACTTAAAACAATATGTAAATACAAAAAATCTAAAAAAGTTTCTATAAATACAAAATTTCTAACAAATTTTATATAAATACAAAAAATATAAGAAATACAAAATTTCAGAAAAATTTTCTATAAATACAAAATTTCGGAGAAATTTTCTATAAATACAAAATTTCGGAGAAATTTTCTATAAATACAAAATTTCGGAGAAATTTTCTCTAAATACAAAATTTCGGAGAAATTTTCTCTAAATACAAAATTTCGGAGAAATTTTCTATAAATACAAAATTTCGGAAAAATTTTCTACAAAAACAAAATTTCGGAGAAAATTTCTATAAATATAAAATTTCGGATTAATTTTCTATAAATACAAAATTTCGGATTAATTTTCTATAAATACAAAATTTCGGATTAATTTTCTATAAATACAAAATTTCGGAGAAATATTCTATAAATACAAAATTTCGAAGAAATTTTCTATAAATACAATATTTCGGAGAAATTTTCTATAAATACAAAATTTCGGAGAAATTTTCTATAAATACAAAATTTCGGAGATATTTTCTATAAATACAAAATTTCGGAGAAATTTTCTATAAATACAAAATTTCGGAGAAATTTTCTATAAATACAAAATTTCGGAGAAATTTTCTATAAATACAAAATTTCGGAGAAATTTTCTATAAATACAAAATTTCGGAGAAATTTTCTATAAATACAAAATTTCGGAGAAATTTTCTATAAATACAAAATTTCGGAGAAATTTTCTATAAATACAAAATTTCGGAGAAATTTTCTATAAATACAAAATTTCGGAGAAATTTTCTATAAATACAAAATTTCGGAGAAATTTTCTATTAATACAAAATTTCGGAGAAATTTTCTATAAATACAAAATTTCGGAGAAATTTTCTATAAATACAAAATTTCGGAGAAATTTTCTATAAATACAAAATTTCGGAGAAATTTTCTATAAATACAAAATTTCGGAGAAATTTTCTATAAATACAAAATTTCGGAGAAATTTTCTATAAATACAAAATTTCGGAGAAATTTTCTATAAATACAAAATTTCGGAGAAATTTTCTATAAATACAAAATTTCGGAGAAATTTTCTATAAATACAAAATTTCGGAGAAATTTTCTATAAATACAAAATTTTGGAGAAATTTTCTATAAATACAAAATTTCAGAGAAATTTTCTATAAATACAAAATTTCTAAAAAATTTTCTATAATATATAATTTCTAAGAAATTTTCTATAATACAAAATTTCTAAGAAGTTTTCTCTAAATACAAAATTTCGATGAAATTTTCTATAAATACAAAATTTCGATGAAATTTTCTATAAATACAAAATTTCGATGAAATTTTCTATAAATACAAAATTTCGATGAAATTTTCTATAAATACAAAATTTCGATGAAATTTTCTATAAATACAAAATTTCGATGAAATTTTCTATAAATACAAAATTTCGATAAAATTTTCTATAAATACAAAATTTCGATGAAATTTTCTCGAAATACAAAATTTACAAAATACAAAACAAATTTCGACGATATTTTCTATATATACAAAATTTTGACTAAATGTTCTATAAGTACAAAATTTCGAAGAAATTTTCTGTAAATCCAAAATTTCGAAGATATTTTCTATAAATAAAAAATTTTCTAAAAATACGAAATTTCGAAGAAATTTTCTACAAAGACAAAATATCGCAGAAATTTTCTATAAAAACAAAATTTCGACGGAATTTTTTATAAATTCAAAATTTCTATGAAATTTTCCAAAAAACCAAATTTCTTGGAAAGTTTCGATAAAAACAAATTTTCTTGGAAATTTTCGATAAAAAAAATTTGTATTTCTTATTTGATAAAAACCAAATTTCTAAGAACTTTGTGAAAAAAAGCATAATATCTAAGAACTTTTTTGTAAAAAAAAAATGTCCAAGAAAGTTTTTATTACAACAAAATTTCTAAGAAATTTCGTATAAAAACGAAAAATAAAATGTTCTATAAAAATAAAATTTCTAAGAAATTTACAATAAAAATTTAATTTCTGAGAAATTTTCTTTTAAAAAAACTCTAGCTTTCTGTCTCTTCATAAATAAAAAAAATTCTGTTAAGTTTTCAATCAATACAAAATTTCTGAGAATTTTCCAAAAGATGCAATTTTCCTTATATAAAAAATTGCTAATTGCTTTCTATAAATAAATTAGGCATTTTCTATAATAATAATTTGCGAATCAACCGTTATGTTGGCTATTATTTACAACATTATCTCCCCTTGTTTCAATGCTGCACATTAATATTATTATTAATACAACAGTTAAATACCAATACGGGGATTATGCATAAACTGCGCATGCGTAACTTTTAAGAGTTTTTAAATGCATTAATATCAGACATGTGTAAGTGGTGCTGGCTCTGTAAGTAGGAAACCACATTTTTTATTTATTGTTTTTTTTAGAAGGCGCTCTTCTTCTTCAAGTGTTTTTTAGAATTAAAACACGCTATTTTTATTAATTTCCCCCTTAAAACATAGACGGAGAGATAACGACTAGTTTCCTAAGTAGTAGCTTGTTAATATCTTTGAGAATAGCGACATTTGCCCGCATTTCTGAAGGAATTGTGTATATTGTGTTGGATGGCCTTTAATCATCGAGAAGAAATAGAAGACAAACTTCCGTATGATTTTCAAAGGCAATTATCAATCAATTTATGGTTTAAAAACACACACAGACACTCGGAAGAAACCACATGATGCTTTTTTAGGAGGGTAATAAAAAACTGAACTAAACATAGAAAAAACTTCCACTAGAATTTCAACATTATTTACGTTTAATTATGAAATATCTTTAGAAAATATTCCCAGACAAAAATACCTACACGAATTCGTACAACAATGTTGTTGTAGTACAACAATCGTGTTGGCTTTTGTGGAAATTGCATGATAGATTTCATATAAAGAAAATTGATGTACTAAAGAAAATCGAGATCTCTAATAAAGGAAATTAAATGGGAGTTGAGGAAGAAGGCGAAGAAGAAAAAAAAACTATTAACGAATAATGCTACCATAAAATTGGTACTTTCTTTCAAATTAAAATACGCTACTATCAAACAACGACTATGACATCCAACCAAGACTTTCAATGGAAGCTAAACATCCCCTCCCAGCCTTTATCTTCATCTTCAGATACATAGAGGAGGTAAGGTTCCCACAGACCAATTTAAAGTTTGTCTTTAATTTAATAATAACAGCACTAAAACTCGACAAGAAACCTAAAGATGTCTGTCTGTCTGTCCGCTCCACGCTTAAGAGGTATGGATTTCTTCTACTATTAAAGATATGTCGTTATTTTTTCTCTCTCTCTCTCCCGTTCAGTTTCATTGTTTTCGTAAACGGAAGTTTACCTTGGCTGGGAGTTGAACCTCAAGCAAACGAAAAATAGAAAAACAAAGACCACGACTTTGTTTCTAAAGACCAGAAAAGACAAGTGAAAAGTCATAAACTAAAACCCTCTAACTAGAGCTAAGACTTACAGCGGGAAAAGAAAGTAAATAAATAAAAATTTGTTTAGAAAAATAGTTGTGAAATACAAGTAATTGTATTTGTAGTTGTGTTATTGTTTTTGTTACGGCCAACGGAAAAACTAAACTAAATTCAAACAAATGGTTAAGAGCAGAAATTCACACTTGAATTGCGGTTAAATTTCAGAAAACTAGAGTAATATCTACCGAAAAGATATTTCTTTGTTTTTATTTTTAACACACATAGTCATACACACTCACACATATAATCTCACAGAGAGCTCTAACTACGCCCCGACATAGATTCATGGTTATTTAAATACTCTTTTTTCAAAAAAGATAGATAGATTTAAACACTAATACTAACACTCGACAACCACATCCGGTGTGAAACCGAAAACAACTCTGAACTTCTGGCATTAATATTAACACCAATACACAGTGGTTGTTAACAATTCAACTATAGAAAATATCTAATACACTTTATTATAGAAAATTCCTATGAAATTTTTTATATATAAAAATTTGTTTATACTGAAATTTGCATACGCAAAAAATAGTTTATATAGAAAATTTATATACAAAAAAAATAAAAAATATATATAAAAAAACATGTTTATTATGTATATTTTCCTGTATTATTTAATTTTTAAATTAATAATTAATTGAGATCTCGAGCGCAATTTATTATTAATTTAAAAAAATGTTCATATAGAAATTTGTATGTTTAAAAAATATGTCATTGATTTTATATCAAAATGTTAATTATACAAAATTAAAAAAAACCCCCATCATTCAGTCAGTATTTATTCGATTTAAGCCCATATATTTCAGTTACTTTCTGTCTATTGCAAAAATGTAAATTTTTAATTTCTATGAAATTGTTTATTTTTAGAAAACATAAAGGACATTTTTTTATAATTTGTTTCAATTATGAAAAATTTATAATATTATTTTATTTGTAGAAATTTTTATGATATATTTTAGTTGTAGAAAATCGTGTGTTTATCAATATCATATATTTTTTTATTGAAAAGTTAAAATTTTCCAAGAAATTTTCAATTAGATTTTATAATAGGATTTTTTTTAATATATGTATGTAGTATAGCAATTTCTTTGAAATGTTATTTTACAAAAAAGTCTAAGAAACTTTTATTTATAAATTATTTGTTAGAAAATTTAAATTTATGAATATTTCAAAGTATTTTTTATTGCACATATTTTATAGAATATCTCCTAGAAATATTTCATTTAAAGAATATTTGATTTCGTATAAAGGTTTTCCCTAATTTTTCCTTTAACATTATCATGTAAATAAAATAAGTAATAATTATTGTAATATTATAAGGTCTTATTCGCTGTAATATACTTAAATAAAATCTCTAAACTTTGTAAATATGAATTAAAATACAATGTTAATAAAGATGAATATACAAATTAAAAAAAAATAAAGAATATTTGATAGAATTTGTTTATTTAAAGAATATTTGATAAAAATTTTTTATTTTAAGAAAATTTCCAAAAAACTTTTTTCTAATGGCAATTTCCTCTTAAAGATTATTGTATTTATTCGGAAACTTACATTTGAAAGAAATTGTTGATGTTAAGAAAATTTCTAAACAAATTGTCAGGAAATTTATTTCAAGAAAAATTCTTAAATGTTTGTATTTAAAGAATATTTTAAAAAAACTTTTAAAAAAATGTTTAATGAAAATTTCTTAGAATTTTCTTTACAGAATATCTCACTAGAAATTTTTTATTTAAAAAACATTTTCGACAATATGTAATTTTCCCAGAGATTGTTTTTAAAGATAATTTGTAGTAAAATTTTCTTTAATGAGGCTTTTTATCTAAGTATAATTTTTTAGAGTTTGTTTATTTAAAGGAAATTATTATTATTTTTATATTATTTATGGAAAATTTATGTAGAGAATAAAGAAATCTTCAAAATTATTTATTTATAGATAAATAAAAAAATATATATAATATAAACCAACATTTTAAGAACACTCCTAGAAATCTATTGTTTAAAGAATATTTTGTATTTAAAGAAAATTTCTATATTGGTACATTCTTTTTTCCTAATGACAATGACAACTTTTTTTCTAATGACAATTTCCTCTTAAAGATTATTTATTTGTAAACATAAATATAAACAAAATTTTTGATTTCTAAAAAAATTGTCAAGAAATTTATTTAAAGAAACTTTCTGAATTTTTTTTTTTAAAATATTTTTTTTATTTACGGTCGCTTAAAAAAATTTTAATGAAAATTTCTTCGATTTTTTTCAAAGAATATTTCACTATACTTTTTTCTTCAGAGAAAATTTTCGAGAAATCTTCAATGAAATTTCCTAGAAATTTTTCCCCGATTTTTTTTATAAAAGAATTTGTTTAATAAGGCTTTCTATCTAAATGTAAGTTACTAGAATTTTCTCTTTAAAGAAAGTTATTATTATTTTATATTATTTATGGTAAATTTATTTAAAGGAAATTTTTATTTAACGAAAGTTTTTAATTGATTTGATTTTATAAGTATTATACTAATATTATTATTTTCATATTATTTAAGGGAAATTTATTTAGAGAATATTTCCATTCAATTCCAAAGTATTTTTTAAAGAAAAAATAATTTTTTGTGCAGACATTATTTTTAGCAAAAAAATTTTCAAAATTATGTATTTGTAGATACTTAAAAAAATATGTACAATAAAAACCAAAATTTAGAGAACTCTCCTAGAAATTTTTTTTTTAAAGAATATATGATAAACATTTTGTATTTAAAGAAAATTTGTAAAAACTATTTTTCTAATGACAATTTCCTCTTAAAGATTATTTATTTTTAAAAAAATTTAAAGAAATGTAAAATTAAAGAAAGTTTCTGAAATATTTTTATTAAAAAAATATATTTTTATTAAAAAATATATTTTTATTGAAGAATTCTTTAAAAAAAATTAGCGAACATTCTTCGATTTTTTCTTCACAGAATATTTCTCTAGAAATTTTTGATTTAGAGAAAATTTCCGAGAAATATTCAATGAAAATTCTTAGAAATTTCCCCATTTTTTTTGTAAACCTAATTTGTAAAAAATTTTTTAATGAGAAAATTTCCTAGAAATTTATTTAATGAACTTTTTTTTTTAGAAGAAATTTTCTAGAAATTTTTTATTTATAGACAATTCTTATTTACAGAAAATTACTAAAACAAAAATTTTGAAAAAAAGATTTTTAGAGTTTTTTATAAATATAACATTTCTAGATATTTTTATTGACATATGACAATTTCAAATTAATTTGATAAAAACTTAAAAAATATTTCTTGAAAATATCCTAGACATTTTTTATTTAAAGAAAATTTCGAAGAAATATAAAAATATCTTTTCTTTGTAGAAAATTTTGAATTTAAAGACATAGTATAATTCCAAGAAATTTTTTAAAAATTTTAGATGAAATTTTCTAATTATTTGTAAAGAAATTATTTAATGAAAATTTCTACGAAATTATTTATTAAAAAAATTACAAGAAACTTGTTTTTATAATTTTTTTTTTATTTATTAGTGAAAACTTATAAAATAAATTATTTAATGACAATTTCTATGAAATATTTGCAATTTATTTAATGGAAATTTATAAAAAAAAGTTTTTAAATAAAATTTTCTATGAATTTAATTGAAATTTGTAAGAAAAAAGTTATTAATTTAAATTTATAAAGAACATTTCTATAAAAATACTTATTTAAAATAATCTCCAGAGATTTGTTTAATAGAAAGTTTTGAATTAATTTATAAAAATTATTTGAAGAAAATTTCTAGGAAATATATTCAATTTATATTATTTATACAATTTATTTACAAAAAAAAAATTTGAAAATTTATGATTTTTTTTTAGAAAAATTATAAGAAATTTGTTGAAATAGAAAGTTTAGAATTTATTTAATGGAAATTTGAAAAAGGATATATATTAATGGAAAATTTCTATGCAATTTTTATTTTTTTATTTAAAAAAATTTTCAAATTCTCAAGAAATCTCTTTTTATGGATTTACATTTATCAGAAATTTTTAAAAGTTCGACTAATTGCAAAATTTCCGAGACATTTTTTATTTATAGAAATTTTGTAATATATTTTTTATTTTAGAAATGTCCACGGAAAATTTTAATGAAAAACAATATTTAATTAAAATATCAATTTAATTAAAATAATAATAATATTATTATTTTCAATTTGTATGGAAATTTATAAAAAAAATATTGAAAATTTATGAATTTTTTTTTTAGAAAAATCTTAAGAAATTTGTTTAAATAGAAAGTGTAGAATTTATTTAATGAAAATTTGAAAAAGGTGCTATATCTATGGAAAATTTGTACGAAATTTTTATTTAAAAAAATTTCAAAATTCTCAAGAAATCTGTTTTATGGAAAGTTTTAAAAAAAATATTTGTATCAAATTTCTTTAATTGTTTCACTTTACATTTATCAGAAATTTTGAAAAATTTTACTTTTTTTACTTTTACTGTCGAAAATTTATGAATTTTTTGTTTAGGAAAATCTTAAGAAATTTGTTTAAATAGAAAGTGTAGAATTTATTTAATGGAATTTTGAAAAAGGTAATATATTTATGGAAAATTTCTACGAAATTTTTATTTAAAAAAATTTCAAAATTCTCAAGAAATCTGTTTTTATGGAAAGTTTTTAAAAAAATATTTGTATCAAATTTCTTTAATTGTTTCACTTTACATTTATCAGAAATTTTGAAAATTTTTACTGATAGCAAACTTTTCGAGATATTTTTTACTTATAGAAATTTTGTAAAATATTTTTTTATTTTAGAAAATGTCCAAGGAAAATTTGTATGAAAAACAATATTTAATTAAAATATTAATTTAAATAAAAAGTAAATATTGAAAATAATATTATTTTCAATTTATATAAAAAAATTTTTGTAAATTTATGAACTTTTTGTTTAGAAAAATATTGAGAAATTTGTTTAAATAGAAAGTTTAGAATTTATTTAATGGAAATTTGAAAAAGGTAATATATTTAAGGAAAATTTCTACGAAATTTTTAATTAAAAAAATTTAAAAATACTCAAGAAATCCGTTTTTATAGAAAGTTTTTAAAAAAATTATTTGTAGCAAATTTTGTTAATTGTTTCACTTTACATTTATCAGAAATATTAAAAAAATTTTGCTAATAGTAAAATTTCCGAGACATTTTTTATTTATAGAAATTTTGTTATATTTTTTATTTTAGAAATGTCCAGGGAAAATTTTAATGAAAAACAATATTTAATTAAAATATTAATTTAATTAAAATATTAATTTAATTAAAATGTAAATATTGAAAATAATATATAAAAAAATGTTTGTAAATTTATGAACTTTTTGTTTAGAAAAATCTTGAGAAATTTGTTTAAATAGAAAGTTTAGAATTTATTTAGTGGAAATTTAAAAAAGGTAATATATTTATGGAAAATTTCTACGAAATTTTTAATTAAGAAAATTTGAAAATACTCAAGAAATCCGTTTTTATAGAGAGTTTTTAAAAAAATTATTTGTAGCAAATTTTGTTAATTGTTTCACTTTACATTTATCAGAAATATTAAAAAAATTTTGCTAATAGTAAAATTTCCGAGACATTTTTTATTTATAGAAATTTTGCAATTTTATTTAAATTTTACTGAAAAACAATATGTAATAAAATTATTAATTTAATTAAACTATAAATATTGAAAATAGTATTATTTTCAATTTATATGGAAATTTATAAAAAAATGTTGTAAATTTATGAATTTTTTAGAATAATCGTAAGAAATTTGTTTAAATAGAAAGTTTAGAATTTGTTTAATGGAAATTTGAAGAAGGTAAAGAAACCAAGGGGTGTAAAAGTTTAATAACTTTTTCGTTTATTAATTTTTTTTTATTTTTTCTTTCAGATTATATAGACAACACTTGGAGAATTTATAATGGAGAGGTTCACAATTGAACAGAGAACCAGAACAATAGAATTTTATTATTTAAACCAGATATCAATTATTTTAACGCAAAGAGCATATCGTCGACATTTTGATTGAGATTGAGATTTGACAGCACCCGACTATTTTCTTTGGGGTTATTTGAAGGAGCGAGTGTATGTGAACAAGCCAGAGACAATCCTTGAACTCAAGGCAAACATTGTTGCAGAAATTCGAACGCTACAGCCACAAGTTTTGAAAGGTGTTATGGAAAATGCTCTAAAAAGAGTCAATCAGTGCGAAGCTGAAAACGGTGGTCATTTAAGATACATTATTTTTCATACTTAGTGTAAAAAAATTTGACTTTTGTATATTATATAATCTGGAAGAAAAAATAAAAAAAATTAATAAACGAAAAAGTTATTAAACTTTTACACCCCTTGGTTTCTTTAGGCCCACCCTTCTTTAGGCCCACCCTGTATTTCTATGAAATTTGTATTTAAAAAAATTTAAAAATTCTCAAGAAATCTGTTTTTACGGAAAGTTGTAAAAAAAATATTTGTAGGAAATTTCTTTGTTTCACTTTACATTTATCAGAAATTTTGAAAGTACTTACTAATAGCAAAATTTCCGAGACATTTTTTATTTATAGAAATTTTGTAATATTTTTTTTATTTATAATTAAAATACTAATTGAATTATAATATAACTATTGAAAATAATATTATTTTCAATTAATAAGAAATTAAATAAAAAATTTTGAAAATTTGTGAAATTGTTCTTCAGAAAAATCTTCAGAAATTTGTTAAATAGAAAGCTTTGAATTTGTTTAATGGAAATTTGAAAAACTTAATATATTTAAGGAAAATTTCTACGAAATTTTTATTAAAAAAAATTAAAAATTCTCAAGAAATCTGTTTATGGAAAGTTTTTAAAAAAATTATTTGAAGCAAATTTCTTTTATTGTTTTACTTTACCTTTATCAGAAATTTCTGCTAATAGCAAAATTTCCGAGACATTTTTATATGTAGAAATTTTGTAATATATTTTAGAAAATTTCCAAGGAATTTTTTACAAAAAAAATTGATGAACATTTTTAAAATTCTTATTATTTGTAGAAAATCCTTCAGATTGTATAAAAATATGTAGTTCTCAAATTTTTTTTAAAAATTTTATTAAATTAGCAAATTTCCAAACTTTTTTTTTGTCTTTCCACTGTTTATTTTAGATAATTCTCAAGATTTTTATATTAGGAAAACTTAAAATTATTATAAATATAAATTATTATAAACTTTAAAATTATTTAATTAAAAGATTGCTTGAAACAGTTTCTTTAAAACAATTTTTTAAAATTTCTCAGAAATTTATTTTAAAAAAATTTATGTATGTTTTGAAAAAGAAATTAATGAAAATTTAAAATCTTTTTATTTTTTGTAGAAAATCCTTCAGAGTGTATAACAATATATAGTTCTCAATTTTTTTTAGAAATCTTATTAAATTTAAGCCAGTTTCCAAAAAAATTTAGTTTGTCTTTCGACTGTTTATTTTGGATAATTCTCAAGATATTTCCTAAACATTTTTATTTTAGAAAACTTAAAATTATTATAAATTATTATTATTTAATTAAAAAATTGCTTGAAAAAGTTTCTCTTAAAAAAATATTTTTATCAATTTTCTCAGAAATTTTTTTATTAAGAAAAAATTCCAAAAAGTTACATGTTTGTGGAAAATTTCAAATATTTATATATTTCTTGAAAATTTACAAGAACATATTTTTTGTAGAATATGTTTAGCACATTGTTTATATCTGGAAATTATTTCTAAAAATTATAGAACATTTCTTTTTTTTTGTTGAGTTTTAAAGAAATTCTAGGAAATTTATTATTTGTGGAAAATTACCTAGAAATTGTTATTTATAAAAAAGATGTAAAAAAAAAACAGTTAATTTACATAAGATATTAAGGAGGTCTTCCATTTAAAGAAAAGTTTTCGTTTAAATATAAAGGACATATTTAAAGAAATGTTTGGAGAAATAGTTCATTTAAGTTTGTTATTTAAAGAAATTTTCTACGATTTTTGTTCTAAATTATGGGAATTATTATAAAAAAGATAAAAAAAATTGTGTTAATTTCTTTCTTACAAAATTTGTTTGTGATACATTTTATATTTGTACAAAATGTCTGCTTTTTTATCTATTTTCACCACTGTACTTAGTGCCACCACTGGATTTATAGAAAATACTAGTACATATTGTTCAGTTTGCCAACCACCAAGAAAACATTAAATAAATGATCGCTTTGGTTGTTAAATGTTTAAAACAAAGAACTGGCGGCGAAATAAAAATTAGAACAGCAAATTTTAATAAAATATTTTAACGTTTATTGTTTTCGAAAAAAATCTAAAAACAATTAGCTCGTGAAGTGATTTCGATGTTGAATGGGAAAAATAATCCATCATTTATTTTGGGTTCAAATGTTCATTTAAATTAAATGACAAATTTTGGAAAAATAATCTGCCGATCAATTCGAGTCAGGTAATTTATTTTCTTTTTGCGAAAATTAATTTAATGATATTTTAGGGATGTATCACAATTCTTTGAAATTAAATTTTTTGATTAAAGACATTTTGTATTTATAGCACTTTCGTAATAAACATTCTATTTTATAAAATTCCCAAGAATATTTCTAAAAGATATTTAGTGAAAGCAGAAATATTTTAATAGATTTCCGAAAGTGGCATGCAGTTTTGTTTCTCTAACAAATATATCGGGAGTTCCTAGACTTCCTATTCCTATCCTATTACTCAGAAATTTTTTGAAGAAAATTTCGGAACTAATTTTTATTCTCGATTTTTGAGTTTAAAGAATTTTTCTTCTTCTCTGCCCTTTTTCTTAGATCAATAATATTCCTTATTTTAATTAATTTTTTTTCTCTTCGAAATTTTCTTTGCTTCTCGTTTTACCCCCTTCACATCTGTGTTTTGTTTTTTATTAATAATTCATTATTAAAAAATCTCCCTCATAAATTACTGGCGGTTTTTTTTCACTCGCCCTCAGTTTCTTATGCTTGTATCCCCTTTCATAATTCGTCCCTTTTTTGTTCTAATGAAGAAAAATATCCTTTTGAATTTTTATGTATTTTTTCCAGTAATTTTTTCAATTAATTTCTTCCGCGCTTTTGCTTCGTATTTCGACGACTTCGGGCGGGTTTCTTTCAATACTTTGGTGATGTTTTTTTTTATTATTTTATTTTGGAAATGTTCCTTTAAGCATTTATAATTTCTTGGCAATATTTAATTTAATTTCATTGTATCACAGTTTCAATGCTTGATTCGTCGAACAATGAATGGAAGGAGTAAAAAGGAAACCGAAAATTGTAAGGACTGTTTTTCCTCTCTCTGTCTCTCCCTTCATCATATTTCTTAATCATAATTTTTCATTGTTATAAAACATGTTGATGACGACGATGTTGTTATTTTTTCATTATTAAAAATGTAAACATAAAAATTGGATTCTTTTTTAAGGAAAAATACTCCCCAAAACACAGCGCTAACAGGCGAAAGAAAACTGCCAGAAACTAACATCTATGGTGGAGGAGTAGAGGAGAGAAGAAAGTCCTAAAAAAGGATATAAGGAGGGCAAAAAAATCATTCCCCAAAAACAATCGATCTAAGGGTTTAACAAATTATATTTTTTGGTACCCTTTTCACAGCAGCGGCGTTCAATGTTTGTTGTTCTATCCTTTGGCGGAAGGAAAGGAATTGCATTTGTTTTGGTAACTTTTCTTCTCTTTAAAGCAAATGGTTACTCGTGCCTAATGGCTGTTGGCCGTTTAATCGACTTCGATATGCTCCGGTTTTTTTTGCACGATTAGCAGCCAAAGGATACATTGGAACAAAGGACGACCAACTAAAGAAAACAAGGTCTAACAATATTGGAAACTCAACATACAGACAAAGTAAGGAAATTAAACCTTTATAGTTAAAAAAAAGCAAAGTCAACTTTTTACCAAATGTTAACCTTTCGGGAATGGGAGGACAATAACACTAACCCTGCACCCATCTTTTAAGCCTTAACAAAATATACCGTTTGTTTCAAAAATTTTTCATTAATAAAAAATCAAAGAAATATGTTAGAGACCATTTTTTACCCCAGAAAATATTATGACTAGTTTTCTTTTTAAAGAGTATAAAAATTTCGGATTAAACTTAATTTATAAAATTTTTCGTATATATTAGTGTATTTTGTTTTCAAAGTATTTCCTGGCTAACATTAATAAAACAACAAAATGTATTAACATTCATACATATTCAGTATTTCAGTCAGTCAATCAATCATCAGTCATCCGAATATACAGACAATTCATTCACATATTCATAAAATACTGACACTCATACCTAAAAACATTCTGCAGCAAGAACACTTGCTAACAAAAGTATTTGGCAGAAAATTCTACTTTGATACTAGAACTTCCTTCTAATCAAATCGAAGTTCAACACATGGATCATTTTCGAGAGAAAGAAGATATGATTGAGAAGCGAATAAAAAAATATGTTTGTGATAATTAATTGTACAGGGTTTGCCCATAAGAATGATATGATTTCTTTGAAAAAAACACACTTATTGTTAAGGAAATTCAAAAGTTTTTTATTTCATGTGAAGTACAATCGATACAATGAAGTTCTAAATAAAACGTCATTCAAATGGCCTCCACGACTTCTTCTGCAGGAACGAATTCGATGAACCCAATTTTCGAGCACTTTTTCCACTAAATCAAGTCGTATGTCATGAATGGCACGTTCAATATTGACACGTAAAGCTTGAAGATAGTCTGAAAGACCAATGACTTCAAAAAACCCCACAAGAAATAGTCTAATGGTGTTAAATCACAACTTCTTGGAGGCCATTCAATATCACAATTTCTTGAAATAATCGAATCTCCAAACTTTTCTCGCAACAATTCAATTGTTTCATTTGTTGTGTGGCACATAGCCACAATCGGTCAATGGCAAAAAGATAGCTCTTAACGAGTGCTAAAACATTGCTCATGGGTGTCAAGGTCGTAGGTCGAAGGGAAAGCGTTTTTTTTTTGATTTAAAAAAAAATGGACTTAGCATCATTTTCAAATGTGAACGGAAAGTTTATTTTTGCTCTAGCTCCTTAACGGTATGACGGATCGGGAATCGGTCAAGGGCAAGAAGATAGCTCTTAACGAGAGCTAAAATATTGCTCATGGATGTCAAGGTCGTAGGTCGATTGGAAAGAGTTTTTTTGGATTTTTAAAAAAATGGACTTGGCGCAAGAAAATTTGCGATTGGAGAGCGATTATTTTGATAATGAAACTGATGATGATGAAATTGTAAACACTACTGTATGTATACAATGACAAATAAATGACAGATCATGACCGATCATGACATATTACAAATTGCCGAAACGTCACTTCAAAATCATATCATCCCTATTGGAAAACACATTATTTATAGAAAAATATTTGGTGAACAATGGGAGATAATGAATATTTATTATTCCCAGGGTCGGTTAAATAGCAGGTCTTTACTGGCAGCCGTGCAGGACATTGTATTAATCTCATTCTCTACAAGTTACACGATTGAATACATTTTCGATTCGAAAGTATCCTTATTATCTCAAAGAGAATGGCAACCCTTACCAGTCACATGGGTAGTGAAATTGGTGAATTTAAGTCTCGCTTAAAGCTTTGGCTGTGTGACTTGTACGCTTTCTTCGTAGGTATATATAATTCCCATATGCAAATTTCTTTGTAGATTGGTATATATACAAGTGATGATCGCCACAACTACAAGCTCACACTGGTGAGCTTGTAGTTGTGATGATATCCCCGCACAGGATTGAAATACGTATAAGGGTATGTGTTTACATGGCTTTCAGAGCGCAGTGTCTTATCTTTTCCAATACACCACAAAAAAAAAAAAAAAAAAACTCTCTTTCGAAAGGAAGAGTTGATCGAAAAGCTGAACAATTCGAATGTGAAAACATTCAATAAAATAAATCTAATTGAGAATGCGGTTAATTTGGCAAAATTTTTAGCCAAGATCTAGTTAAGGTTCACCGCTATCCTAAAAAATCAGGATAAGGGAAGTTTAGCTCTAAACTCTTGTTCGTTTTTTAATCCCAAAGAAATGATGAAAAGTCTGAAAGTAAATTTAAAAATTTCCTTTTCTAATTAATTCTCTGCTGTTCACTTTTGTAAGACACTGTAGCATGGTATAGCCAATTGAGTCTGTGTGCGCCGGGGGTTTATATCAAGGAAGAAATCATTCAAATACCAACATATTCGCTATCTAAACATATGCGTGTGTGACTACAAGCATGAGTATGTGTGCACTTAATCACTCAACGTAAAATTCAAATCAATCAAAAATACTGGTAAATTTTTTATTTCTCATATTTGTTGAGATACAAACGTATATATTTATATTTATTTCTATATGTGTATAAAAGTGTACGAATAAATTGTTCTGATATCACTGTCGTGGAGGGGGAAAGATGATTGTTTCCCAAGTCATTACTTCACTGCTGACTGCACCATATCGTATGATTTGTTTTCTAATTTTTTTGGATTTATTTTTGTGATTGTTACACTTTTGTCGTTTTTCAAGTTTACGGAAATAAGATTAGTTTTTCTCTTTACTACTTGCATGAGGCATTTCCGATTTTTTCTTTTTGTTTTTTTGGTCTGGAAAGGGATTTCAGATCGCGTGTAAATTAATAATTTCGATTAGAAAGGAAGTTGAAGTAGTACATAGTTGGAGAGAAGCTGAAAGGGTATTTTGTTGAATGAATTTATATCCGGGGTTTTCGGATTAAGGTAATCATTATTTTCAATGTAAGTGAGAGTTAGTTACGGCGAATGAAAGTTAGAAGGTTTATTTTGGATAATGGCTAACAGGAAATCAAATTTCTTCTATAAAAGTAATCAAATAGAACTTACTTTGAGGAAGAGGAGACATGCAATCGTAATTGAGCTTATTAGGAAAGACAGGTAAGTTTTCGATTTTTGTTAAGAATGACATCATTGTTTATTTTTTCGATTTACTTGAAGCAAAAGGTATAACATTTAAGCAAAATCAAAACAAGAAATCCGGTGATGTAAAGTTGCCAGATTTCTTAAATCATTTTTAGATATTTGAAATTATCAAAATAAAAATATATATCTAATAAAAAACTACAAGAGATGTAAGTCTTCTTTTAAATCTTCTGGAGCACTTTTTTTTAGAAGATCTTAGGGAGGAGTTTTTTAAAGAATACCTTTTGAAAGGGTTCCTCAATAAAATACCTGCTAAGGATGACTTCTTAATAGCAGACCCTCTAAGAGGTCTTCTTAATAGTTGACCCTCTAAAAGGTCTTCTAATACAGGGTGGCTGATGAATATTGCTACATTAAGAAACCCAAATAACTTTTTTTCAGTGTATGGAATTCAGTTTTCTTTTATTCATGTTAAAGGTCATTAAATTTAATTAAATATAGCTTAATTAGTTTTAAAAGTAATGGAATTTAAATGCCCCCCCTGCTCGTTGATGCATGTGCGGCATCTTACCAAAATGTTGTTCATTACTGCTTGGAGAGTTGAGACGGGAATAGCCGCAATTGTTTCTCGAATGGATTGATTTAGTTCGTTCAAATTTGCTGGTTTTGCTTTGTAGACTTCCTGTTTGCAATAACCCCACAAAAAAAGTCAGGTGCAGTAAGGTCAGGCGTCCTGGGGGGGCCAACGGAATGTGGAGTTTCTGGATATCAGCTTATTGGGAAATTTTCGCCGCAATTCTGTCATAACAGGCCGAGCTATGTGAGAGTTGAAAGAAATTCTCATTCGGCGTAATTCTGGATAGAAAAACTCTCTCAACATGCTCAAGTAACGTCCTCCAGTAACTGTAACGGTGTGACCGTTTTCTTCGAAGAAGTAGGGCCCGACAATGCAGCGTGATGAAACTGCCCACCACACTGTGACACGAAGTGGATGCAATTCCGTCTCATGGAGTATCTGGGGGTTGGAAGCACTCCATATTCGACAATTTTGTTTGTTTGTGTTGCCGTTTAAATCGAAATGGGCCTCGTCAGACATGAAAAGTTCAACATGTTTCCGTCCTCTTCCACCATTTGAAGCATCTTCTGGCAAAATTCCAAGCGAATCGGGAACTCTGCTGAGTTCACTTTGTTGGCCATTTGAATTTTAGATGGGAATAACTCCAAATCTTTGTGCATTATTGACTGCAATGACTGTCTGCATATACCCATTTGAGCAGATAAAGTTCTTGTCGAAACTCTTGGATTGTTTTGTATGGCATCAGCTACAGCAGCGATTGTTTCCTCCGTCCGAACTGAAGGGTTTCGATGGTAAGGTCTTCTGTTGACTGTCCCATGCTCGGAAAAATTGTTAACAAGTCTCTTTATGGTCCATCTGCTCGGAGGATTGCCGCCAAACGTGCCCCTATACTCTCTTTGAAATTCTTGTTTCAGTGTCCCAGTTATCCATTTTGGTTACATCAAAAAATCAATCTGCAAAATAAAAAAAAATTAACCAGATTCATTAAATAGAAAAAAAGTTATTAAATTTTTTTTGGTAGCAGCTTTCATCAGCCACCCTGTTGTTTACCCTCTAAGATGTGTTATTAATGATAGATCCGCTAAGAGCTGTTCCTAATAGAAGCCCTCTAAGAGGTTGTCTTAATAGAAGCTAGTTGTCTCTTGGAAGGTCTTTTTTACTAGAACACTCCCTTGGAGGTCTTCATTTAAAGATTTTCAGGAAGGGTCTCTATTGATGAGGCCACTCTGGTAGGTCTTCTTTTTAAATAAGATCTTTAGAGATCTAGATAACTTTTGTCTTATACGATTTTTAAAAAGGTTTTTTCTTTAAAAAACTTATTGTATATATCTAGGGAATCTTTAAAAGGACTTATGTCACAGAAAATCTCAGGGAGGAATTATTTTTTAGAAGACCCTATGAAAGGTACACTTTTATAGAGCCTTCTGAGAAGTTCTAATTGTTGAAGACCTTTAGAGGTCTTTTTTACAGAAGTTCATCTGGTAAGTATTCTTTTATGAAGGATAAGATTCTCTGGGAGGTTTAACTTATTTTTGCAAAGATATTTACTATAAAAGTCTTCTATAAGACCTTTATTTGGAACATCTCTCAAAGGTCTATTTTGATGAATCCCTGTGAGGAGTTGATCTGTTATTGATGTTATTTTTGAGTATAGATCATTTGCTACGGACACAAAATTTTCTCACTGTGGAGTTGAGCTGAAGATCAAAGGGCTTTCTTCTAAGTGAATGAAGTATCTGAATAGTCAAGTGAGATCTTCTACCACTACTTTATTAAAATTCGAATGGGAGATTTTATTTTATAGAAGTACCCCTTTCATAGAACATCTCATGTGAGGTATTTTTTATAGAAGAGCCTTTGTCAAGAATTCTAGAGTCCGTTCATTTACAGAATATTCCAGAAGGTCTTGTCTAAGAGAGAACTTTTGGAAGTTTCTGAAGGATCCTAGGCATTTTTTTTATAGAACACCTGATTGAAGCCTGCAGAATACCTGTGTAGAAGACCTTCCGAAATTGTCTCTATTGTAGGCTTTTTATAGAAGACCCTTTGGTAGGTCTTCCTTTACAGAAGAGCATCTGGAAGTTCCTCTTATATAGAAATCTTCCGGGTCTCTATAGTAGCCCTCTTTGAGAAGACCCTTTGGTAGGTCTTCTTTTATAGAAAACCCTCTGGAATTTTTGCTTCCTTCCTTCTGTGAAGTCTTTTTGTATAATTGTTACTCTGCCAAATCCTCTGGGTGGTCTTCTTTAACCTTTTCTTTTTTCAAGATTTACATTCTTCCAAAAACTTTCAGGAAGTTATTTTTTTTTTGTAAAAGTTGCTTAGAAGCTATAACTATTTGGAGTGTGTAGAGGACTTATTAGAAGCTTCTTTCTTATACAAGATATCTTTATTTGTAGACGGATCTCTGGAAGGACTTCCTTTATAGAATACCACTTTGGAGAAGAAGGTCAAAGAAGTATAGTGGTACGTCCATATTACCTTATTCTTCATAAGACCTTCAGAAAAGTCGTTTTACAAGAGTTATCATATCATTTTTCAGATGACCAATAGGTTTTGTTTCCAGAAGTCCTGTGCGATGTCTTCTATGTCTTTTGTGAAGTCTACATTCTGTTACTCCTTGTATCCGTATGTAGATTTTCAAAAAGATGAGGCCACTCTGGAAGGTCTTCTTTTATTGAAAATCCTTTCAGAGTTCTAGATTACCTAATTTTAAGACCCTCAGAAAAGTCTTTTTACAAGAGTTATCATAACATTTTCCAGATGACCAATAGGATTTTTTTCTAGAAGTCCTGTGCTATTCTACGTCTTTTGTGAAGTCTATATTCCATTTTTCTTTATATTCATATGTAGATTTTCAAAAAGGATCTCCATTGATGAGGCCACTCTGGAAGGTCTTCTGTTATTGAAAGTTCTTTCAGAGTTCTAGATTACTTTATTTTTATAAGAATTTCGAGAAGGTTTTTTCTATTAAAAGCTTTTTGGGTATATCTGGAGAATCTTTAAAAAGTCTTATTTCAGAGAACATATCTGGAAGGTCTTATTTTATAGGAGATGCTATGAAATGTATAATTTTATAGCGGCTTCTGCGAAGTTCTTCCGGAAAGGTAGCAGTTGAAGGTCCTTGTATGTACTTTTTTACAGAGGTTCCACTGGCATGTATTCTTTTATACAAGATTTTCTGGGAGATTTAGATTGCCTTTTGGAAGGTATTTGCTATATAAGTCCTCTAGGGATCTTTAGGAGTGTTTTTTTTAGAAGACTTTCTATGAGGTATTTGATAGAAGTCCCTATAGAAGTTCATATATTATGGAAGTCCCTATGGTAGGTCTTTTAGGTAGTATACCCTCAGGAAAAGTATTTATTGAATGCCTCATATAGAAGTCAATCTGTGAGGTATTTTTTTATAAAATTTACTTTGGAAGGTCTTCTTTTATAGAAGGCCGTTTGGAAGGTCTTATTTAAAAAAAAATCTCCTGGAAGGGGACTTCTAAGGGCTTCTTTTAAAGTAGACCACTGTGGGTTCTTCTTTAATTGAAGAACACAGGAGGTTCGTCTTTTATAGAAGATATAATGGGAGTTTCAGATTATTTATTTTTTTAATGCCTGGAGAACCTATGGGAAGTTTGCTTTTCATAGAAGTCCTGTGTGACGTCTTTTGATGGAAAATCTACTTTACAGAAGATAACCTTTAGGAAAAACCTTCAGAAAGGATCTCTGAAGGACCTTTGGGATCTTTAGGTTATCTTAGGTTTAGGTTAGGGTGGCAGCCGTATTTTTTTACAAGCTCACATAGACCAGTTTAGGTCCCTAGTGTTACCACGGGCTGAAATGCCCCTCATCGAAACCAACCTGTTTGATATATAAATTTATCGATAGTACGAATATCAGTACTGGAAAGATCTGTTAGGCTGCCTAGAAAGGCCGACCCCAGTATGTCCAGTCGTCGTTTACTCAGAGCGGGGCAGTCGCATAGCAAGTGCTCAATGCTGTCCGCTTTTTCCTCATCTCCACAGCTTCTGCAGAATACCCAATACCCAATCTTTTGGCGTGTTCGCCGATCAAGCAGTGTCCCGTCAGAACGGATACTAACGTAGACAATATTTGCCTCTCTAGTGCGAGGAGATGTTTTGATCGTCTCAGGCCATACCTTGGCCAGATTTGTCTAGCTACCCTGCAGGTGCCAATTTCTGTCCATCTTTCGTTGGACTGTCTGATTGCCTCTTGCCTAATCCAATGCTTGCACGTGGATAGTGGCGCACCAATATATGCAAATTCCTCGAGAATTTGTAATGTCTTCCGGGATATCGCTATGCCCAGGCACCCATATGAGGTGTATATTAAACTGCTCAGCTATCTCGTTTAGAGATCTGCGGCAGTCGAGGGTTGTTTGTGAATTTAGGGATGTTGCCTGCAGAGAATTGATGGCAGCCTGGCTGTCCGAGTAAATGACAACGCCAGTGTTGGTTATTATGTTGCGACTCAGACACTTGGCTACTTCCCATATTGCCATTATTTCGGCTTAATAGACACTGCAGGTATCTGGTAGTCTGTGAGCTATATCCAAACTAAGCTCTGCACAGTGTACTCCGAGGCCAACCTTTTCATCAAGCTTCGAACCATCCGTGTAAAAGTGGAGATGGTTTCTATTACCTGGTATTACTCTAACCCATTCATCTGTAGGAGACTTTCTATGAGGTCTTTGATAAAAGTTCCTATAGAAGTTCATATATTATGGAAGTCCCTATGGTAGGTCTTTTAGGTAGTATACCCTCAGGAAAAGTATTTATTGAATGCCTCATATAGAAGTCAATCTGTGAGGTATTTTTTATAAAATTTACTTTGGAAGGTCTTCTTTTATAGAAGGCCGTTTGGAAGGTCTTATTTAAAAAAAATCTCCTGGAAGGGGACTTCTAAGGGCTTCTTTTAAAGTAGACCACTGTGGGTTCTTCTTTAATTGAAGAACACAGGAGGTTCGTCTTTTATAGAAGATATAATGGGAGTTTCAGATTATTTATTTTTTTAATGCCTGGAGAACCTATGGGAAGTTTGCTTTTCATAGAAGTCCTGTGTGACGTCTTTTGATGGAAAATCTACTTTACAGAAGATAACCTTTAGGAAAAACCTTCAGAAAGGATCTCTGAAGGACCTTTGGGATCTTTAGGTTATCTTAATTCTTTTGGGGGACCTCAGATATTTTTCATAAAAGATGTTTTGACGGTTTCTAAAGGACCTATATGAAGTTATGTTTTTTATAGAAGACGTCTGTGAAGCCTTTTCGTGAAAAGCTCTGCTAGGTTTTCTTTTATAAGAGACCCTATAAAAGTTCTTCTCTTATAGAGATCCTTCAGACAAGAAGATTTTAAGGACAGATGTTATTGAAGATCTCATGTAAATTTCTAGACTACTTCAAGGAAGGTCTGTTTTTTAAAATACCTTTTAGGTAGGTGAAAACTACTTTTTTAGGATTTTATTAGATCCTTTGTAATAAAAAAATAAATATTTTTCTACAGACGGTTGTTTGAGATTTCATTGCTGGTTACCAGATAAAATTTTGGAAACCTACTATTCTAAATTTATAGTAAAGTATCCCGACAATGCTTAAGTGGCATTAAGCTGAATCAAAATTCCCATTATGAAGGTCCCTTTCAGGCGGAAATTTTCCAATGGTGCTATTTTTCCAAGCTTGACTGAAAAATTATCTGATAACATCTCTTGTATTTTATGTTCCAAGCGTCATGTTACGACTCAGTTCAATTGCGTCTTCAGACAAATATGCCAAAGTCAGGAAAATCAGTTTGTCATTTCCCCTTTTTTTTCTATGCCATCCATAGAAAAAGGGGGAGTAGGTGATATGTAAAATGAGGAAAAATCACTGAGCCGCAACAAAATTTGTCATTTTCTGTTTGGAGTCAGTGGTGCCGGTGGCAGTGGCGGTAATGTTGGTTGTCGATGCCGGTGTCATTATGCCCGTCCATGCTTAACATGGAAGCGTCAAAATCGACGACGTTGTTTGGTGTTCCGCCGTCGCCTTTGGTTCCACTCTTTTGTTCCGTAAGACAAACAATTAAATTCTGTTCAATTTGTCTACGAAATAAGAAATAATTGTTGGTACACTTCACTACACGAATCCCAACTGAAACTTCGAATATAGACTCCCAGAGGGAAAGAGAGCTAGACTCATATGTGGGGGTTTACTAATAATAATACTTTGTCTGTCCGTCCATCCGTCTTTCTGTCCAGAGTACTTAACTATTTGTACGCGTAACATGCGATCGACGACTCTGTTAATGCCAAACATTACCACAAAGACCGATGCAGAGGAGAAGTAGGAAGAAAATTGAAGAAGAAACGGAAGAATTCTGAACGACATCGGTCCAAGTACAATGGCATTTGTAAGGTAAATATTGGTGGCTCTAGTGTCGGTGTAGTTATTGTTGGATACGTTTTTTTTACTCTAATCTGTCACGAATGAGTTCACTTCACCTGCCGCAATTAATGATTTTGTTGGTACCATTATTAGTTGGGTTTTGGGGGAAGAATTCGCGGTTTTCGCGCCACATACATATAATAATGGCCAGAGAAGCCACATATGGATTGTTTTCTTAGGTAACGTACTCGTGCACCTTATTCCCCGGTACCTGTTAACGTTTCATTGCAATTCGAATGTTAATTTTTCAAAAACAATTTCAATAAAATGTGGCGGTGTGGAATGGCTGGAGGCACAACAGCACGGAAAAACTAAATACCTTCTCAAAATTCTCTTCAACTTATTTCCCAGAGATAATTTTATTACTTATACGTATAAATTAGCTAGATCAGTAGAATTGTTATTTATAATTAAATAATAAAAACAGAAATAAAACACATAAAAAACTTACATGGAATTTCCATTAAATGAAGGAGGTTATGAGCGTCGTTATTTTCCTGGGAAATAAAAGAGGAAAATTTAAGAAATAATTAATTATTAAGGATAGAGGTAAATATACAAAATATGTATATTTTAAACATGAAAAATGGTTTGCTGAATAAGAGTTAATATCAATTGCACTTCAGAAAGGTATTCTTCAAGTTTAGTCGGCCTTTTTGAAGGTCCTGCTGTGTAAAATGTCTTTTTATGGTCACGAGGGTCTAGTTTTGTAGAAGAAGAATCCCTTTAGATAACTCATTTTTAAAGAAACAAATATCTTCTACTGTAGAATGCCATCAGTAATAGATGACTTTCACGATGGCATTCTGATACATAGAACCTTTAAGATGGTATCGGCTATAGACATCGAGGAATATCTTCTACCAAAGTTTACCTAAAGGAAGGTCTTCTACCAGAGAATACTGTTAGAAGGAGTCGGTAGGACTTCTGTCATAGAATACATGTAGGAATGTTTTCTCTAAGTGAAATATTACGAGTATAGGGAGGTCTTCGGTCACAGAATACCTATAGGAAGATCTATACGAAGGTCTTCTATAGAATGAGGTTTCCATAGCTCATCTATGAAAGAAGCCCTTCCCATATGAATTCTCTAGTATAGGTATTATATGGAATACGGCTTTCCTACAGGTCTTCTAGGATAGTATTTTGCCTTAAAATGCCTATAGGAAAGATCCTTCTGCAGAAGATCTTTAGCTATGTATTCTTTACCAGACTTATATCAAGCAATTCTTCTACAGAAGACCTATAGGAGGATATTCTGCTACATAACCTCTATAGGGAGATCCATAGATCCATAGAAGGTATTTTTGCTATCGAAGGTTTTTTGCAACAGAAGAATTGCAGAAAGGTCCATCCAAAATAGAATATCTATTGGAAGTTAATTTGTCCTAGAAGAAATGTAGGAAGGTATTATATGGAATACGGCATTCCTTCAGGTCTTCTAGGATAGTATTTTGCCTTAAAATGCCTATAGGAAAGATCCTTCTGCAGAAGATCTTTAGCTATGTATTCTTTACCAGACTTATATCAAGCAATTCTTCTACAGAAGACCTATAGGAGGATATTCTGCTACATAACCTCTATAGGGAGATCCATAGAATATATACAGGAAGGTATTTTTGCTATCGAAGGATTTCGGCAATAGAAGAATTGCAGAAAGGTCCATCCAACATAAAATATCTATTGCAAGGTAATTTGTCGTAAAAGATATGTAGGAAGGGTTTCTACCATAGAATACGTATAGGAAGTTATTTTGCCATAAAAGAACTACAGGAAGATATTCTGTCATAGAGATATATAAAAATAGTATTTAGTCAAGGAAGACCTATAGGAAGGTTATTCTGCCAAGGAAGACCTACAGAAAGTTCTTCTGCCGTACAACACCTGTAGGAATATCTTCTGCTACCGAAGGCTTTAGGAAGGACAGCTGGTATAAAATACCTTAACGAAGGCCTTCTGCTATGGTAGGATGGTCTTCGACTACAGAAGACCTATAGGAATATCATATTTTATAGAAGACCTTTAGAAATGTCATATTTTACAGAAGAACTTTTGAATGTTATATTTTACAGAAGAACTTTAGAATGTTCTTGTTTAATGAAGGAAGGTAATTTGCCATAGAAGAAATATATGAAGAGTTTCTGCTACCGAAGGCTTTTAAAAAGGTCTTAGCCTAAAGAAGAGATCTAATATTCGAAGATCTTAAAGGTTTTCTGTGATAGAATTCGTATAGGAAGGTATTCATAGAATACTTACTTGAAGGTCTTCGAAGGACATTACGACGAATTCCTGCCATAGAAGACATCTAATAAGGTCCTTTGTAATAGGTGGCGTAAAGGATGATTTGCTACAGTAGACTACTTATAGTAAGGTATTGTGCCATAAAAGACCTACAGTAAGATCTTCTGTCACAGAAGATGCTTAAAATAGGACCTCTGCAATAGAAGAAATATACGAAGTTTATTCTGCCAAGGAAGACCTATTAAAAGTTCTCTAGTCACAGAAGTGATATTTCCTGGTCTTCTGCCATAGATTATCTATAGAAAGTTATTATGCCTTAAAAGACCTACAGGAAAATCTTCTGTCATAGAATATATATAAAAACCTCATCTACAATAGAAGAAGGTTCTTCTGCCAAGGAATACCTATAGAAAGGTCTTCTGTCGTAGAACCCCTATAGGAAGATATTCTGCCATAGAAGACTTATAGGAAGGTAATTTGCTATAGAAGAAGACCTATAGAAAGGTCTTCTGCCGTAGAACCCCTATAGGATGGTATTCTGCCATAGAATACTCGTACCTATAGGAAGGTAAATTGCCATAGCAGAACCTGTTGGAAGATTTTCTGCAACAGAAGGCTTTTAGAAAGGTATTCGCCTTTAGAAGGCCTCTAATATTCTAAGATCTTATAAGTCTTTTGTGATATAATTATTATATGAAGATCCATATAGAATCTGCAATAGTAGAAATATTGAAGTTTATTCTGCCAAGGAAGACCTGTTAAAAGTTCTATAGTCACAGAAGATATATTTCCTGGTCTTCTGCCATATATCTATAGGAAGGTATTTTTCCATAAAAGACCTACAGGTCTTTTATATATCTTCTTCTGTCATAGAAGATATATAAAAAGGTCCTCTGCAATATAAGTCATATAGGAAGGTTCTTCTGCCAAGGAATACCTATAGAAAGGTCTTTTGTCGGAGAACCCCTATAGGAAGATGTTCTGCCATAGAAGACCTATAGAAAGGTAATTTTCTATAGAAGAAGACCTATAGAATGGTCTTCTGCTGTAGAACCTCTATAGGATGATAATCTGCCATAGAATACCTATAGGTAGGTAATTTGCCATAGAAGACCCTTTTGGAAGATTTTCTGCAACAAAAGGCATTTAGAAAGAAGGCCTCTAAGACACATAGAAAGGATTTCGTCCGTGGAGCCTCTATAGGAAGATCTTCTGCCATAGATTACCTATAGGAAAATCGTCTGCTATGGAATACCTATGGAATGGGTCATTGCTATAGAATACATATATGCATGCCTTCTGATATGGTAGATCTTTATAAAGGTCATGTACTATAGCAGATCTCCTATACTAGATGACCTTTCTAAGAAAGTCATGTGTTACCTTTAGAAGTTTCTTCTGTTGTAGAAATTCTTTAGGTAGGCCTTCTGCTATAAATTATCTTTAGAAAGGATTTTTGGCATATGATAAATTTGGTATGAATTGGCAGAACACTATACAGCTCCAGTAGGACGGAAGATATTTTTCCACAGAAGAGCTTTATGAAGGTCTTCTCCCGCAAAAGAGTTTTAAAAAGGAAGGTCTTCACTTGCAAAGGATCTTTAAGATGGTCTTCTCCCGCAAAAGACCTTTAAGAAGGTCTTCTCCCGTAAAAGACCTTTAAGAAAGTCTTCTACCGTAAAAGACCATTAAGAAGGTCTTCTCCCGTAAAAGACCTTTAAGAAGGTCTTCTACCGCAAACGACCTTTAAGAAGTTCTTCTCCCGCAGAATACCTTTAAGAAGGACTTCTCACGCAGAAAACCTTTAAGGAGGTCTTCTCACGCAGAAAACCTTTAAGAAGGTCTTATCCAGCAGAATACCTTTAAAAAAGGACTTCTCCCGCAGAATACCTTTAAGAAGGTCTTCTCCCGCAAAAGACCTTTAAGAAGGTCTTCTCCCGCAAAAGACCTTTAAGAAGGTCTTCTCCCGCAGAATACCTTTACGAAGGACTTCTCACGCAGAAAACCTTTAAGAAGGACTTCTCCCGCAGAATACCTTTAAGAAGGTCTTCTCCCGCAGAATACCTTTATAAAGGACTTCTCACGCAGAAAACCGTTAAGGAGGTCTTCTCCCGCAAAGACCTTTAAGAAGGTCTTCTCCCGTTAAAAGACCTTAAGAAGGTCTTCTACCGCAAAAGACCTTTAGGAAGTCTTCTCCATCAAAAGACCATTCAGAACGTCTTCTCCAGAATACCTTTCAGAAGGACTTCTCACGCAGAAAAACTTTAAGGAGGTCTTCTCCCTAAGCAAGATTTCAGCTATATAAGATCTGTAGATTTTCTTCTTAATTATAGAAGGACTAATGCTACTATATAATACCTTTAGAAATGTCCTCTTTTCTAAAAGTCATTTCACAAGGCATTATTCCATTGAAGATCTTTTGCCATTCAATACCATTTCTGCTATAAAATACCTTTTGGAAGGTCTTCCGCTATATACGACCTTTGGGAAGATCTTCATCGTTGGAATACCCTTGGCCAGATATTCTGCTACAGAAAACCTGCTATAGAAGATCATTGGGAACGTTTTTTATTGTAGAAGACCTTTGTCAAGATCTTCTGCCATAGAAGACTTTTGGGATTCTTTTTTGCGTTAGGAGACGTTTAGAAAGGTCTTCTGTTATACGAAACCTTTGGGAGGGTCTTCTGCTATAGAAAATCTTTGAAAAGGTCTTCTACTCTAAATGAATCTTTTGGGTCTTCTCTTATTGACGACAATTAGGAACACATGTTATGAAGGAATTCTGGTGTAGAAGTCTTTTAGGGAGGATTTCCATTTCCGTTTTAGTTTTACCGTTTAATATTGAGTTGAAGAATCTACCTATTAATATGCCAAGCGAGTTATCATTTAATATACTCGTACTCTTACGCAAATTATGAGGACTTTAGATTCGCATCGACAATGACAGTTTTTGAAATTAGTTTTTGACTTTAAAATACCTTTAATTCTTTCATTTACTTGGCCTAAGTTAAAGCCCTCTTTTTAGGTCATTGTCTTGTGTGACCTTGTTTTAGTGACTTATGAATGTCACCATCATAACTTTTTGGATAATTAGCCAACCAAAACATAGCATTCATGATATTGTTCATAAAAAGCTGCGTAATAACAATTTTTGTTTTCTAAACTAAATACACATACAAAACCTTAACCATAATTATTGAGACAGCGGACAACAACTTACTTATATCTAGTACAGATTAGTCTTATTTCCACGTTGAACCTATTAAACACCTCAAACAGTTTGTGCTGATGACTCTTGGGTATTGGTGATGCTAGTTTATGGATGAGTGAGTGGATGAATGGCTGAGATGTCTCCACGCATCCGAAATGGTATATATTCCATAAAAAATAAATCTCTTTCTGTCCGTCTTCATATAAAGAAAATCGTTAAAAATCCATCATCATCAATTTTTGTAGCTTATTCGCACTCATACATATGTACCCGTATGTGATGACCGGTCGCAGTCGTCAGGGTTGGTGGAACCTCTGGCTTTTGTTTTGCTTTAATGTTTTCAGGATAATAAAAATTGATTTAATACAGACATTGAGATAAATTCGACAAATTCTGCTAATGCCATCATCATTGATGGACATCATTCGAAATATTGGATGTTCTGATGGAACGAGACGAGGAATTAAAAGCTAATCACCCAGAAATGGATTTCTGGTACATTAAGAGGAAATTAATGATCAGGTTCTGCAGTTTGGAGGGACTCGAATTGATATTCACATTTCATGATGCCTTTGATGGCAGTTCCATGTTTTCTGCAGCCACTTGCCAATCTCCCGCCTAATTCATTCCGTCACATAAGCTGCCAAAGTCTTGGCAAATTGGCGCCCCCTTCTGTGGAGTTTGTTGCGTATTTGCCGCGCGGCATTATTAATAGACTTTTTGACTTTGCCTTGTTTTTGGTTTAAATTGAACCGAACGACGCGACGTAACGCTTGGCTGAATTCGCTTGCAGCCAGTACCCTGCCATGCCGTCACTCAGTCAGTCATTCGGTATTGAACTATTTTTTGTTTGTATTTTCGTTTTTTTGCAATTTTTTTGTTCAGTTTTCAAGATTATTTTGCACTGATAACAATTGCAAAAAATGCAGCAGAACTTACAAATCGCCACCACCACCACCGCCATCATCCGGACCACACCACCAGCCACCAGCGCCATGGCCACGACCATCATTAGCGCAAAGTTCCCCCTTCGAGAGTGGTCCTCCCAGAGAGACAGAGGAAACATTGCACCCGATTACTGGTGGTCAAATGGTGGTTAAAACGAGTCCGGTTTAATTGTGGCTGTTGTTATTGCCCAGTCCGCTGCAGTTTCAGTTGCAGTTGCGGGTTTGCATGTCAAGAATTGTGGTCAATTTGTTGAATTCGAGCATGACTCGAAACAAATTCAAACCGAACTCTTGGCAATTCGCGTATTTATTACAGCAAATGATCATTAATTATATTGAAAATGAAAATTATGCACAGAAAATTGTTTTTGTTTTTTTCTGCTATGGTTCAACATTTCGTTGTTCGATGAATTTTTTTCCTGCAGTTTCCGAAAAGGGGTTTGAGGGAATACAAAACAATTTTTTCCAAAGAATTCCTTTCATTTTGGCGAACAAAATGTTTTATTCGCATTAAATTCCAAAAAAAATGTATTCACTTTAACTACTTAAGGGAGAAATGGAAGGGAAATATTATGACTCCTTTAGTAGAAGACCTTTCTGAAGATTCTCAGAAGAAGAAGAGGATTCTTCAAAAAATCTGCTAAAACAGAAGACATATCCAAAGGTCTGCTATAAAAGAATATCTCTTTACCATAGTAGACATTTCGGATGGTATTTTGTAGAAAATCCTCCCAATGATACACTGCAGAAGGAGACCTATCTAAAGGTCGTCTGTAAAAGAACTCTCTAAAGATTTTCTGCAGAAAAATAACTTACTGAAAGGACCGCTTTCCTTTGGAATTTCTACAAAAAAAAACGATTTGGGAAGTTTTCTATAGAATACCTTTCGGTAGTATACCACAATACCTTTAGAATGGTATTCTGTAGAAAATACTCCCAAAGATCCCCTGCAGAAGGAAACCTCTCTATAGGTCGCCTGTAGAAGAACTATCTAAAGATCTACTGCAATAAACTAACAGGTATTGCACAACAATACCTTTAAAGGTCGTCTGTAACAGAACTTTCTGTCATAGCAGAAGATGTTTCCAAAGATCTGCTATAACAATAGATATATCCAAATTCTGCTATACACTTTCCTTTTCGCTTTTCGACAGGTTTTTTGTAGAAAATCCTTCCAAAGATCCCCTGCAGAAGGCGACCTCTCTAAAGGTTGTCTATAGAAAAACTGTGTAAAGATCTTCTACAAGAAAATAACTTTCTGAAGAGAGAACTTTCCATTGGTCTGTTGTGCAACATTACCTTTATAATGGTCTACTATAGAAGAGGGCCTTTTCAAAGGTCTGTTATAGAAGATCTTTTTACCGAAGGTATTCTGTAGATAATACTCCCAAAGATCTCCTGCAGAAAGAGAACTTTTTATAGGTCGTCTGTAGAATATCAGCAGATCTTCTGCAGAAAAGTAACTTTCTGAAGGGAGCCCTTTTCATTGTTCCGTTGCACAACAATATCTTTTTGAAGGTCTGCTATAGGGGATCTGCTATAACAAAAGACCGAAGACAAAAGACAACAATACGTTTCGAAAAGTATTCTGTGGGAAAAAAAATCCCAAAGATCCACTGCAGAAGAAGATCTTTCTAAAGGTCGTCTGTAACAGAACTTACTAAAGATCCTCTGCAGACATATGTGTTTCTGAAGGGAGACCTTCCACACAACAATACCATTCTAATGGTTTGCTATATAAGAAGATATTTCTGCTATAGAGGAAGATCTTTCCAAAGATCTGCTATAACAAAAGATAGCAATACGTTTTGAAAAGTATTCTCTAGAAAAAAAACTCCCTATAGAAGATCTTTTTACCTAAGCAGACCTTTCGAAAGGTATTCCATAGAAAATCCTCCGAAAGATACGGTGTAGAAGGAGACATATTTAAAGGTCGTCTGTAGAAGAAATCTCTAAAGATTTTCTACAGAAAAATACCTTTCTGAAGGGCTTATACAGCAGATCACAGGAGACCTCTCTAAAGGTTGTCTGTAAACGAAGAACTCTCTACAGATCTTCTGCAGAAAAATGCCTGAAAACGTAAAATGCCAGCTCGCAGGAGACCTCTTTAAATGTTGTCTGTAGACGAAGAAATCTCTCTAAAAATGTTCTACAAAAAAATAAATTTCTGCAAAATTTCGACAGCAGATCATCTTATTGGTCTTCCAAAGAACAAGAGCTGTTCAAAGGTCTGCTATAGACGAAGATCTTTCGCAAGTTCTGCTGTAGCTGGAGAGCTATTCAAAAGAATGATACAGAAGAAAACATTTCCATAGATCTTCTATTGAAGTAGACCTTTCGAGAGGAATTCTTTAGAAGCAAATCTTTCCAAAGGTCTCCCGCAGAAGCGAAACATCGCTAAAGGTCTTCTGTAGATGAATACTCGTAGCTTTTTAAAGATCATCAGAAGAAAACCGTCTGAAGAACTTCCATGGAAGATCATCTTAAAGGTCTTCCATAAAGCAAGACTTTCTAAAGGTCATCCATAGTACAAAACCTTTATAATAGTCTGATAACAAGATGTTTATAAAGATCGGCTGTAGCAGATTAACTATATAAAGCTCAGATATAGAAGAATATATTTTTAAAAGTGTGCTCCCTAAGTAGAACGTTCGAGGTATTCTTTAAGAACTCCTGATTGGAGGATCAGGAATTGTACATGTGTTTTTAGTAAGGAAAACTAACCATTTAGGACTTCTTTACAATTATTTGCCTTTCTTCCTTGAGATCTGCTGCATTTTGGGTCATTCTAGGTAGGATTTTGCTCCATTCACCTAATGCTTCCAGAGATTAGGGAGTGTTCAGCACCTGTACTACTTCATCCAAGTCCGGTAGTCTGAACTCTCCCTGGAATATGAAGACCAGAATTTCAGAACTGAACTGCCAGTAGCAATTATAGTACCCCTCACAACTATTGGCTACTCGTACAGAGCCATTCGAAGGTCTGTTCATTTACTAATATATTTACAGGTCCTGTACTCTGTGGCTATGTTTGATGATTGACCAGGGATTTTAGAACTCCTGACTGGATCATTTGGAATTAAAGCTTTGTTCGTTCTGTGTGGAAAACGCTCCTCTCACCTATTGGCTATTTACTAATATATTTGTAGGTCCTGCAGTCTGTGACTATGTGGGGTGTTGACTAGGGGCTTAAAAACTCCAGGCTTTATTATCTGAAATTGAAGACGCTCGCACTTTTTGTGTGGAAGACGCTCGCAATCCACTACTTATTTAGAATTAATTAACAGCGGTCGGCAATAAAAATGTTAGTATCATGCTTCAATTGAGTTCATTGCCCTTATTTAGCGAACTCAATATAATTTTTCAAAATTCTCCTCTTCCAAATGTATTAAATTTCCAAAATTTACATAATTATTCATTCAAATAGTGCTGAATTATCTCACTCATTATCAGTTGCTTATGAACTAAGGCATTTCATTTCCGAACAGTTTTTCCCAATTACGAATTAACGTATTCCAACTCCATGAAATGCTATAATTTTTGTGTGGAATATGTAAATTCGAAAATTTCCCTTACAAGTAATTAACGTAACCAATGCAATGGAAAGATCAAAACGATGAGATCCATACCACAACACTTGTATTACACAAATACCAAAATTGACAGTTTAACTCCCCTCCCCAAATGAAGTAAAGCCGTTGAATATTTACACGCAGACAGGTGTAAAAACTAGAGGTTAATCGAAAATAGCCGCCAGGAATTCCCTCGCAGTCGGTGTAGGAACAAACGGCTGAAGACACCTGAGGATTTTGTCTTTGGAATTGTGGAAAGTCTGGTGGTGGTGTTTGGTTGGGAAGCAACAAATAAATAGCGCGAGCTATCAGAAAATTTGAAGAAAAAAACTGCTGAGGGTAAGGAAGAATGGGAAAAACGCCTCAGACTCTGGCACATCAGGGTCAGTCTGGTCTAGTAAATCAATCAAGCGTTTGCAGAAAAATATCAACTGCCAGCGAGTGAGTGAATGAGTCCAGGAAAAATACCAGTTCAATTAAAATACCACCAGTGGCCATCAGAAGAACAGAACTACTCGTACTACTGCTGATGATGATGACTTTGCTGATGTGGATAGCGGTCGTGATGGTGGTGGTTGCTTGCTTGTAATTCCCTCAACTCGCCAGCTACCCGTTACAACAACTCTGGCACTAGGGATGTTTAACGATCACTAATGATGAGGGTGAGGGTGCATTGGCTTCCATGACTTCCCTTCTTCCTCAGTTGCTCTACAACTGATGGGGGTTCGTCGGTGAGTAGTGACCAGAGTCAGCAAAGAAAACATGAAAATTTCAATGTTTTTTATTGAAAATGTAACGAACAGCCGCATTTTTAAAAGTCATTTATGTTAATAACCACCGACGACGAGGTCAACAAAAGACATGAATAATGATGATCACATTTTCTTCCCCGACCCATTGCTGTGTCTTCGTCTTTTTCTCTTTTGTTTTTGGTTTACCCTCCCATGTACAGGTGTATTTAGAGAGCTCGTGTTGCTCTAAGATACCGGCCACCAAACCGCTGCAGTAATTATGTGTTTTCCTTATACTTTGGGTAACTCCGTCTTCAGTCCTCCTTAGGTATTGGATGACATTGTTGATTATTGTCGCTACTTTCTTGTTAAGGATCTGTGGAAGCAGGCGGAAGTGAAAGGTGAAGGTGGCGGTGGTGTTGCTCACTTGAGCTCATAAAATGTATAAAAATATTGATTAGATAATAAGACAATTGACATGTTTCCAAGTGCTGTTATAAAGAAAGGAATAAACCATAAACTACACGAAAATTGAGCCATTGACAGCTGTCCCCAGTCGCTGAGTCAAAAGATCAAGTGGAAGAAATTGAAATATCATCTCAATGACGGTTATTCAGCAATCTATGGCACATGACAGACAAAAAGATCAAATATTTAGAAGATCAGAAGGAGAAATGCCTACATAACCACATACCATTACTATTTCTTAAGGGAAAAACAAACAGTTTGAATTCGTAAAGTTAGAAATAATATGAACCAGTTAAAATATAGCATTTCTGATACATATTCAGCTACCTGAATTAGCTCTCCAGCCCCTGATATATTTTTACTCGCTATAGATGATTACTTCATGATATAATCTCTACAAAAATATTTATACACCAAATTCAGCAAGCTGAATTAGCTGTTAATTTGAATCTGAGCCCAAGGATGATCATGAAATATATTTGTATAGGGCACAGCGCGTTGATTTGCCAGCTGAATTGAACCTAAACTTCATATTAAATGAATTATATGGTTGTGCTATGCTTTGGGGGAATTCCTTGTGTAAAATTTGCAAATTCAGCTAGCTGAATTCGTTTTATTGGAATGATAAAGCTACCTTGAAGCAATTTTATTAAGAAATTTAAAATTTTGTAAATTCAGCAAGCTGAATTAAATTATTAATCCCAATGTAAACATAAGAATTATGAAGCTGAAACATTTTTTTTACTAAAACTCCTTTTTAAGTAAATAGTATGCTTCCGCTATGCCTCTAGGATCCACTCCGCGCAAAATTTAAAAATTTAGCTAGATAAATAAGCTTTATTTCGATGGCGTAGGTTTAATAAGTAATTTGAAATTTTGCATATTCATTTAACTGAATTAAATTATTAATCCCAATGTGAAAGTAGGTATCATTAAGACGAAGTGTATTTATAAACATGTTTGAAAAACGTGTTATTTTTTGCTGAATTGGACCAAAACTCCATGTTAAATACATTTTTTGCTAAGCAAAGAGGTATATCTTAAATTTTCAAATTCAGCTTGCATTTTTTTTATTAAACCCTGTTATACAGGGTTTAATAAAAAATTTAATATCAATTTCAACTAGCTGTAGAAGAAGAAGAAAAATATTTATAAATATGTCGGGCGATGCGTGTTGATTTGGTCAGCTGAATTAGACTAAAATTCCATATTAAGTAAATTTTACGCTTGCGTAATCTTTAAGGGTCTTTTTTGTGCATAATTTACAAATTCAGCTGGCTGAATCAGCTCTATTGGAATGATAAAGCTTCCAAATTCAACTGGCTGAAATACATTATTAAACCCAGTGAAAACATGGAGATTATGAAGAACAATAAATATATTTTTTTAAATATCTTGAACAAACCTTGTTGATTTGTCCAGCTGAAATAGACCAAAACCCCATATTAAGGAAATTTTAGGATTGCGCTAAGCCTTTAAGGGTTCTCTTCGTGCAACATTTTCAAATTCAGCTAGCTTCATCAGCTTTATTGGAATGATAAAGCTTTTATTGGAGCTGGTATAATAAGAACTTTAATATTTTGCAATTTCAGTTAGCTGAATTAGACTATTAGTCCCATTGTAAATATAGGGATGAAGAACAAGTAATATTTTCATAAAAATATTGTACAAGTGTTGTTTTGATCAGCTGAATTAGACTAAAACTCCATATCAAGCTAACTTAATGCTTGCGCTATTCTTCAAGGGTCTTCTTTGTGCAAAAATTGCAATTCAGCTAGCTGAATCAGGGGTTTCCGGAGTGATATAAGCTTTCGTAGAATAGATTTTATAAGAAATTTAATATTTTACAAATGCAGCTAGCCAAATTATATTATTAACCCCAATGCAAACATAGGAATTATGACGAATAATTCATAGATTTTGAAATAGCTAATCAAATCAGCACCAATTTTAATATTTTGGTTAGCTGAATTGGACCTGGGATCCATAATAAATAGATTTTATGCTTGTGCTATGCATTGAGCGTCCTCTTTGTGCTAAATTTGCAAATTCAGCTAGCAGAATCAGCTTTTCTGGTGTGATATCAAGCTTTTGTAGAGCAGGTTTAAGAGAACATTTAATATTAAGCAAATTCAGCTAGCTGAATCTCAGGGATTATGAAGAAGAATATATATATTTTAACTATGTTGGACAAAATCTATTGATTTAACCAGCTGAATTAGATCAAAACTCCAAATTTAGTACATTTTAAGCAAACGCTATGCTTGCTAAGCTAGGTCCTTGTGTAAAATACGCAAATTCATCTAGTTGAATTAGCCTTTTCAGGAATGCTATTAGTTTTCGTAGAGAAGTCTTAATAAGAAATTTAACATTTTGTAAATTTAGCTAGCTGAATTAGAATATCAATACCGAAGTAATTACAGGATATATGAAGAAGGTGAAATATATCTATCAATAAATATGTTGGACAAACCGTGTTCTCTTGGCCAGCTGAATTGGACCTGAACTGCGTATTAAATAAATTTTTAGCTTGCGATGTACCATGTGGATCTTCTCATTGCAAATTATGCAAATTCAGCTAGACGAATCTGCTTTTTGGGAGTGATATGAACTTCCGTGGTAGACGTTTCATAAAAAATATAATAATTTTCAAATTCAACTGGCTGAATTAGCTTAATAATCGCATATGAAACAATAAGAGCGTGATATGTGTAATATAGCTGAATTCAGCATAAACTCCACATTAAATATATGTTAAGTTTGCGCCACACTTTGTAAGACGGCTGAGGATTATTTTTATATATTTTGCTTGCTGGCATAATGCTAATTTATCAATTTAACTAGATGAATTTGTAATTTTTTAAATTGTTTCTCATTATTATATCAAAAGTCATTCCAATTCAGCTAGCTGAATATGCTTTTTAACCTTAAAATTGTTATTTAAATATAATAAAGTTATTTATTTTATTCCATATATAAATATTTAACAATTCAGCTAGCTGAATTGATAAAATTTTCATTTTGTTATATGATAATTGAGTTTTTAACCTATTAGTCATTAAAAGTTGATGATACAGATAGCTGAATTTTTAAAAATTATATTGTTGAAGCCAGTAAACTTAACTTATGTGTAATAACACTAAATATGTAGCTTACATCCAATTCAGCTAGCTGAATTAATTCGTTAAATCTAATGTACACATAAAATCTATATTCTTAATTTTAAATATAAAAGCACAGTAATTCAGCTTGCATAAATAGTTTATAATTTAGTGTATATTATTGCAAGTTTCCTCAACACTTTATATGACAGCTGGGAGTAAGTTACACAAATTCATCTAGCTGAATAAGCTTTTTTGGAGTGAAACAAGCATTCCCGTTACACATTTAATAGCCGGTATGGTAATTTATTAATTCAGCTAGCTGAATTTGTAAAAATTTAATTTTTAAAGTCAGTAAACTTATAAAAAGACTAAGTATGCAACTTAAATGTAATTCAGCTGGATAAAATAACTCATTACATCTAATTTAAAAATAAAAAATATATTTTTCATTTTAAATACATATAAAAATACGTAAATTCAACTAGCTGAATACAGCAAATTTCCAATTTATAAATTGCAATGAAACGAACAGATAGCTAGCTTATTAAAATTTGCTCAGTTATTCTTTAGACATTCAAAATATCTTTTTCATATTTTCTATAAAAAATATTTCTGCTTTGATGGCTGCTATTTAAGCATTCTATTTCGTAAGACGTTGCCTTCATCCCCTATGTATAATGTAAGTACATAATTTATTTTCCAACACTAAACATACAATTTCTTTGCTGAATTAAAAACCGAAGATAAAAGACTATATTTTCCTCATTAGTTGTAGGCCATAAATTCCATTCTCACACAGGCAGGCACCTGCGAATATCCATGTTCTTACGCAATGCGGTCGTTCGGTGGTATTCTAAGGATCATTAACACATTCACCTGTCAAAGGTGCACAGGAGCAGTGGAAGGAAAGGAAGAAACGCAACGCAGTTGAGATATGTTTGGGTAGGTTAGGAAACTGACTGACTATATTGATGGGGCAGCTGCCGTGACATCTATTTCTTGTCTAGAGACACAAATGCTGTTATTATCATTAAATTTTCCTTAGCTCACAAGATAATAAAAAGGAAATAGAAAACACATCATCCTTCTGACCAATCGATATTATTAATGAAATTTATTGAGCACGAGCCAAGGGGCAGACATTCACATAAAAATCGAATTAAACAAACGCCTACGAAAGGTGAATGTATTTTAAGTGAACTGCTGCACCTGCGGAAAGGCGAATTGAAAGGGAACACACACCTGAAGAGCTGTCTAAGTACGCGTACTTTGCATAAGTGTGCTGTGCTGTCTAGAGTTACAAACGATGTTTCAGCTTCGCTGAAGACCCCTTTCTGCCAGTGGACTCTTTGAAAATAGCAAAGACTAAAACTAAAATTGAAATCATTTATGCATTGCGGTGTGAAATTTCACACCAAATAACAATTCTTAATTGTTAACAAACCAAATCAATCAACATAGCAGACCAACTAAACAACCAACCAACCAACCAACCGCCGACAGACGGACAATCCAGCAACTTTGGCCAAAAATTCACACTTCATATAAATTCAAATAGTTGTGGGATTGGGTCTGGGACTCGCACTCCGAGTATCTGCCGACGTGCAACAATACAAATGATCAGAGTTTGATCATTTAGAAAAGACCGGATGTTAAAGCCATGTTTATGTGGTTGTTCAACAGTGTGGCAGCCCCCATGTACTCACACTCACTCACTCTCCTGCACTCTCACCGCCGTTGTGTGCATTCAGCCGTGGCAATTCAGCAACCCAAAACATACGGACACCGACCGCCACTACGACCAAATGATCGCCATAAAAAGTCAATCAACAAAGGCCTTCCGCTTCTTTTGCGTTCAAATAATCATCGAATGGAACCAATACTGAAAACAGAGAGCATTTGGGGTGATTGTGGCCCCTAGTGTCTGGCTCTGCTGCTGGTGACTCAATTGAATTCAATTAAATTAAATTTGCATTTTCAACATAATGTTATTACCGCAGACGATGGCAGCAACAAAAACAACAATGTTTTAAGTGTAAAATAATAAAAAAAACTACATCAGCTCGAACTACAACTCTATATAATGCCATACAATTCAATTGTTTGTATTTTTTTCTGTAGTGCTGTTTGGTCCGGTTATGGTACATTGACTATCACACATTTTGGTAACAAAATAAAGACATGATCACTCTGTCAAATAAACTGGAAATGGAAATTTATGGCAGTCAAAGCGTAATAATTATATAATTCTTTATTTCATATAAAATCAAAATAAATAACAAATAACTGGAAGTTGGAAAGATATATTTAATTGACAATAGGGAATGGGAAAAAAATTAATTTAAATTATAGAGATTATAAAAATGGTAGTTTAAAATGCACAAATTCAGATAGCTGAATTGGTTTATTTTAACGTGATTTATATATAAATAAACCTTTTCGCAATTCTAAACGATAGTCTCTTGGAATTTAGCTAGCTGAATTTGAAAAAAATTAAACAATTTTACATAATTTAGGCATAAATGTTCTTCGAACGATTCCACATGAAAGTATCATGCATTTCCGCTAGCTGAATGTGAATGAAATTAAATCTTTTGAATAAAATGAGAGATTGAAAAAATTAGGTAGCCCAAAATTCTTTTCTGCTAGCTGAATTGGACTATATTTGCATAATTTAGACGTAAATGTACTTTAGACAATTCTAAATAAATGTATTATGCAATTCAGCCAGCTGAATTGGAAAGAAATTAAAAAAATTAATATAATTCAGACATAAGTTTATTTTGTTCAGTTCTACATGAAAATATCGAGCAATTCAGCTAGCTGAATTTGAAGGAAATGTAAAATTTTTAATAAAAAGAGAAGTGAAAAATTATTAGCCCATAATTCTTCCAGCTAGTTGAATTGGGTTCTTTTAACATAATTTAGACAAAAAAGTACTTTGTTCACTTAAACTTTGAAAATATCGAGCAATTCAGCTAGCTGAATTTGAAGGAAATGTAAAATTTTTAATAAAAAGAGAAGTGAAAAATTATTAGCCCATAATTCTTCCAGCTAGTTGAATTGGGTTCTTTTAACATAATTTAGACAAAAAAGTACTTTGTTCACTTAAACTTTGAATGATTATCTAATTCAGCTGGCGGAATTTGAAAGAAATAAAAAATTTTGAATAAAAAGAGAAAAAGTGAAAAAAAGTAGTTTACCCACAATACTTTCAGCTAGCTGAATTGGGCTATTTTAACCTAATTTAAAAATAAGTCTGCTTTACACAATTGTAAATGAAAGTAACATGCAATTTAGCTAGCTGGATTGGGCTATTTCAACATAATGTATACACAAATTTACTTTGTGCGTTTCTAAATGAAAGTTTCGTGCAATTCAGCTAGCTGAATATAGAAAAATATTGATTTTGAATAAGTTGGAGAAAATGAAAAATGAATTTACTGTTCAATTCAGTTAGCTAAATTTGAAAAAAATGTGGGATACATATATTTAATCAGAAAAAAGTGATTTTTCTATACTTCAGCCAGCTGAATAATTATTTGAATGTGAATTTTAGCCAAATTTAAATGCAGGAAAAGATGAAATCAAGTGCACAGAAAGTTAAATTCGCAAATTCAGCTAGCTGCATTTGGCTATCACAATATAAATTATTCACAAATTTACTTTGTGTTATTCTAAATGTGTGTTTCGAGTAATTCAGCTAGCTGAATATTGAAAAATTTAAGTTTTGAATAAATAGAAGTAAAAGAGAAAAAAGTTTAACCTAAGTAATTGTTTCAGCTAGCTTAATTTGGAAAAATAAAATAAAAATATGAAACACAAAAATTTTAAAATTTAGAATAACACAAATTTACTTTGTGTTATTCTAAATGTAAGTTTCGTGTAATTAAGCTAGCTGAATATTGAAAAATTAAAGATTTTGAAAAAAATTGAAGTAAAAGAGAAAAAAGTTTAACCTATGTAATTGTTTCAATAGAATCAATAAATATATTTTTCTTTGGAAAATAATAATGACAAATGTATAAAATTTTAAGCTAAATTAGGAAATTCAGCTAGTTGAATAAGCTCATTTTATCATAAATTAACTAATTTAAGATACATTTCGAAAATATTCAGTTACTAGCTATTAAAGAAAATTCAGCTAGCTGAATAGGTTAATTTTTCATAATTCATATAAAAACGCTGTTTCTACAATTAAAAATTAAATTATTATTCAATTCAGCTAGCTGAATTTGGAAAAATAAAATAAAAATATGAAATACAAATATGAGAAACTAAAAAAGTAAATTAGTCATAATTCAGCTAGCTGAATAAGTTATTGAATTACACGCTTTGCCAAATATGAATGTAGGAAAGGAACACAAGTGATAGTGATTTAAAATCAAATATTCAGCTAGCTGAAATGGGCTTTTCGATATAATTTACTTATATAAAAAAAATTCCTTTCAATTTCAAACTTTTCAAATTTAAATAAAATTATGTTGCAATTCAGCTGGCTGAAATAAAAATTACAGGTCGAATTCACAAATTCAGCTTGGTGAATTGGATTATTTTGTCATAATTTAGGCATAAAATAGTTTTGTTCAATGAAAATTAAATAATTATGCAATTCAGCAACGGAATTAGAATTACATTTATTTTTTGAGTGTAATGTAAGTAGAAAAATTTAATTATTACGTAATTCAGTTAGCGAAAATGGAATTAAATATTTTTGTGAATGCAAAGAATGGTATAAACTAATTTATGCGAATAAATAGTTTTTCCATAACGTTTTTTGGAATAATAAATGTCGGTAGAAAATACTAAACATAAGTTAATTTGAAAGAAATTTAAAATTCCCAGTAAAGTCAGTCAGCTGAATTAGTTTGTTTTACCATAAAGTACACAAAAGTGAAATTAAATTAAATTATTATGCAATTCAGCTAGCTGAATTGGGATTAAAACGTATTTTTGAAAATTATAGATTAATACATAATATATTTAGGTGATTATCCATGATTCGATACTTAAAATAAAGTATTAAACAATACTTTTTAAAAAATATGAATCTATGTACTTGCAAAATATTGGACAAATTATGAAATCACAAATTCAGCAAGCTGAATTGGATTATTTTGACATACCATAGGCAAAAAGCAGCTTCGTTCAATAAAAATTAAAATATATGCAATTCAGCTTGCTGAATACGGATGAAACAAATGAAATAAATTCAAAATTAAAAAACAACTGAATCATCTAAATATTTTGCTGAATATAATTAAAATATACTTTTAATCCATATTATATACAACATACGTATGTCACAGAAGTTCTAAGTATCTAGAAAACTTCACTTCGCACCAATTCAGCTGACTGACTAAAGAAAAATATCTGAATTCAAAAATCTTTTGTTATATTTTGCTGTTGAAAGTTTAATTTATACTATTCAGAGCTAGCTGATTTTATGACTTTTCCTAATCATTCTTCGGAAATGTTCTAATAAAAATCTTTTTAAATTATTATGCCGCCTTGGCTGGATGTCATCACCTTATCAACTCAGCAAATCATATTCGTATGTTATGACCTCGGTGGCCCTTTGTTGCCTCGGATGCCGTGTCGTTGTTGTTTGTTCAGTTTAAAACTTTAGAAATAAGTTTTAATGATATGAGTACCAAACCCTTTTATTTCAAACTCAAATGATTTCTTATAAACCATATCTTCAGTTGATTAATAATTTCTTTCTAACTCATTAACTTGGTGCGCGGATGTGTGATACTCTTGAGTGGTCGTGTGGATGTTAGTTTTTTGGCTTGCTTCGGTCGTTTGGAGCACGGTTCAGTTCGGTTCTTCTCAGCAGCAGCAACAACAATAATAAGAAATACCAAACAAAAATGGCAATAATAACAAAAGCAACCAACAAAGCTTCCCAAGCTAATCTCACTTCAAACATCAAAGTCACGTCGTTAGTTCGTTCAGACATTTCGTTGAGACGAACAGTCCAAAAGTAAAGCTTACACTAACTCGTCGTATGTCGTATGCTTATAACTTTGTCATCTGAACTTTTGTTGACTGAAAAAAGCCGCCTTTAAGACCATATCAACCATACGTATGAGTGGAGCAGATATTCACGGACACTCACTTCTCACCGAGTTAACCAGACGCTGAGTGGCGGTTGTAGTGGTGTTGGTACCATGACTTTATCATACCTCAACCAGTCGAGTGTTAATGTTTAGTTAGTTTAATGTTTGGGGTGCACAGTATTGTGCATCTGGGAAATCCGATAATCCTAGCAATCCTAAGTACTACAAAGATCTGTAGGAAAAAACGAAACAATAAAAAGAATAATTTGAGTGGAACAAAATTAATTCAGCTTCCCGAATAAGGCAATACAAACCTATATATGAATAAAATCACTTAGAATGGTTCTAAAGGTGGTAAATCATCAATTCAGCTAATTTTTGCAATTTGCAAAACTATAGTTAGAAAATTATATTTAGAAACGTATTATGTACTTGTATATAGGTTACATAGCTGAATTTGATTATTTTAGGTTAAAAGATAACAAAACCCACTTTTATAGTTACAAGTAATATAACTTCTTAACGCAGCTAGCAGAATTAGCTAAATTATCGGCTTACAGTTTATTTAAAAGATAACAAACTCACTTTTATAGTTACAAGTAATATAACTTTCTAACGCAGCTAGCAGAATTAGCTAAATTATCGGCTTATAGTTTATTTAACGTGCAAATTATGCTAGCTGAATGAGATGATATAAAATAATATATACACAAAACTCATTTATAAAAACTTTATAGCTAATAGATCATAAATTCAGCTAGCTGAATTATCAAATTTATTAATTTAAATTAAAGAAATAGTTACAGAAACATTAATAAGCTTGAATATTTAATTTGCCTGGCTGAATCAGCTTGTTTTACCCCTATATGACGAAAGTTATTCTAATTGAGTTTACAATTAGAATAATTTTCTAATTCAGCTAGCAGAATTGGCAAATTATCAGCTTAAATGAGAATAATGAGACGATATAAGACATTTAAATAAAATCGCCTAGAACGATTCCAAATATGATAAATTATCAATTCAGCTAGCTGAATTTGAAATCTCATTATTTTCTGTTATAAAAAGAGCTATGTGATCATTAATATGCTAGACCATTTAGTTTGAATTAGCTTACTACACCATTATGCAAGAAGAAAATATACTTTTGTATTTACAAGTACAATAATTTTCTAATTCAGCTAGCTGAATTTGTAAATTGACCACCTTAAACGTATAGCAATAGCAGGGGAGAGAGAAAAATATTTGGAAATTTAAATGAATCGCAAATATGGCAGCTGAATTGGAAGTATTTACATCTTTCGATAAATATAAATGTCGAGGAGATAATAATGAAAATCTGCTCAGCTGAATTAGATTAATTAACAATATACAACATTTAAAAGTATTTTTAGATTAAAAATGGAGAAATGTTCCAATTCAGCTAGCTGAATTTTGCGAAATCATCACTTTCTGTAAAGGAAAGGGAATTTGAAAAATGTATGTACATATGTCAGAACATAGTATGTATATTGTTTGTGCGAATAAACAAATTTATGTCTGTGGAGATTTATTAAAAATCAATCCGACAATTCAGCTAGCCAAATTTGCAAAATTATCTCTCATACTACACTGGGAAGCAAAGAGTGGCAGAAGTATAAATATATATATTTCGAAATATATTATATTTCGGAATTCATCAGACTGAATAAGATCTTTTCCTACCAATTATGCCGCTCAAGAAATTTACAAATTTATCTAGCTAATTTGGCTTGTTTGGGGCAATAATCATCAAAAATATCGAAACAGGTGAAAAATAAATATTTGTCCTATTCAGTCATAATTCAGCTTGCTGAATTGGTTGGTTTGACTTGCTAAATATTCAGAAACTTAATATAATTAGAAATTCAATAATTTTCCAATTCAGCTAACAAAATTTGATAAAGTATAAATATGTACATATATTGAATATAAATAGCAATTAAATTGTATTTTAAAATCTAGCTTAACCATAATTCTGCTAGATGAATAACGTATTTATTTCTTCGTTTGGAATATATAAATGTCCAAATAAATATTCAGCTGAATTAGTTTAATGGACATAATTAATATATAGAATGCTATTGGATTAAGGGCAAATCAAATATTCCTCTAATTCAGCGAGCTTAATTTGCAAAATGTTAATTTTTGGGGATGAAAATGGTACTAGATAAATAAATATATATACTTAGTTGAATTTGCTTTCTTGATGAGAAATGTCTTGAAAGTTAATGGTACAAGTGGAAACAAAATATTCCTCGAATTCAGTTGTCTGAATTTGAAAATTTTGGAATGGTAAGGCCCACATAAAGAAAAAGTAGAGTAAAATAGTTTTCCAGAAATGCAGCTGCTATATAATGTAATGACCGCTTAAAACCAATTAAGTCAATTGAGAATGTTGCTAAATATATTCAGAAATGTTCTTGGTCAATAATTCATCTAGCTGAATTGACATATATACGTAGCTGAGTTACTTATTTGATACCAAATGTATTGAAAGTTTTTGGTGCAAGTGGAAACGTTATAAGCCTCTAATTCAGCTAGCTGAATTTGAATATTCTGGAATGGAAAGGGTCATATAAACACAAAAAATAATTTATAATATAGTTTTCTAGAAATTCAGCTGTTATAAACTGTAATGTGTCTAAATATATTCGGAAATTTCGTTTACCCACAATTCAGCTAGCTCAGTTGACATATATACTTAGCTGAATTCGAGTACTTGATGGCAAAGTTATTGCTACAAGAGTATAAGAAATAATCCTCTAATTCAGCTGGCTGAATTTAAAAATTTTGGAATGGGAAGTTTTCCAGAAATTCAGCTGTTATGTAATGTTCGCTTAAAACCAATTAAATTAATTGAAAGTGTGGCTAAATACATATATATTCCAAAATGTGGTTTCCTATAACTCAGCTACCTAAATTGGCTCATCTACTTAGCTGAATTGACATATATACTTAGCTAAATTAGATTACTTGATGACAAATGTTATTGGCACATTTGGAAATAAAAAAAATCTCTTTAGCCAGCTGAATTTGGAAATTTTTTAATTTCTGGTAAAGAAAGGATCACTTAAAGAAAAATTATCTAAAAATATAGTTTTTCTGAAATTCAGCTAGCTTAATTCTGGTAAACTAGAATAATTATTATTAGTCTGGATTCAAACCACTGTGAGCAGTTCCCTGTAGTGTTGTTGTTTCTGGTTGTCTACAATATTATGCATAATTTCCGAGATAGTTATTCCCATGTTGTTGTTCTTGTTGTTGTATTTTATTTTATTTCATTTTATTTGTTATTATTTATTTCTCCGTCTCTATTTCACGACGAACGAACGGACGGCTCCTCCTAAGGTGGAACAATATTTTGCTTCGTCGTCGTCGACGTTGTTGTTGTTGTTACAATACTATGGCTTTTCTGGCAGTTCTTTCTGGTTTTCATTTTGAACAGAGCAAAACTAAAAAACAGAGCTTTGCGTTAATAAATTTAATTGTCTTTGTTAAGCTTAAGATCTATGAGAGTGTGTGTTAGCCACTTTGTCTATGTATAGAGCTCGGAATACCGAGTGAACGTTATTAAAGGTGAGTTATTATAATGAGCGAAATATTGAAACAGATTAAAAGGTACTGGTGTAGACGACGGAAAGCAGCAAAATGGTCTCCTCCACACACACAATCACACACAGACAATTATAAAAAAAACTAAAAATGTGTATAGATATTCAGAAGACGATTATTACAGTTTTTATTATAGAAAAGAAATCACGATATGTATTTGTATAGGAATAGGTGTATGAGTATTATTATATTATAAAAAAACCTAACAGCCAATCACCGTCTGTTTCGAATTTTTTCTCCAATAAAAATTAAGAGAGTCATTCATCCATACAACCGGCTGTCCGTCTTTCTGTCCATTCATCGGCAATATGAGTACGCGTATTAAGCTCTTTATGAATTATATACTATTTCAAAAGTTGAAATGTTAATATCCCTGGATTTATTAGCTACCGAAAATATGTATTAACAAATATAAACAAAAAAATTAAAAAATAAACCGTAAATGTTTCCATCATTATTATTCAGCAAATAATTTTTAAATAAAACAATACATTTGGGGTGAACATACTTACATACATAACTAAATTGTTATTTATACATATACCCGTGTTAATCATTTAAATTAATTTATTTTTGCACAACAACTGGTTTTGTTTGTGTTGTTTTTTTTGCAATGTGAGGTAAATTAAATGGTTCCATATTAATTGCCTTTAAATGCAAAGTTTACGAAAAACACAAATTAGGCTGAAATGTATTGAATTTTTTAATGGAATAAGAAGAAGATTTAATACTTTACAAGGTCATTCATTAGCGTTTTTAAATACAAAAATATAATAAAAAATAAGTAAAAATATTAAATTTGGGCAAATTATATACAAATGAATAATATATGATATGGGGCCAAATTACACAAGCATTGATTTGGTCTAAATTTTAGTAATCTACATTTTGGAAAATACATAATAAGAATTCAAAATTTGGAAAATTCAGCTAGCTGAATTGGCATATGTATGTCTATATAAACATTAAATCTATTAATCTAATTGGTAATGATGAAACTTTCTAATTCAGCAAGCGGAATAGGCCAAATTTGCCTTTATCTGGATTATTAAGTAATAAAAACACAAAATTTGGAAAATTCAGCTAGCTGAATTTGCATAAAATCTGTTAACTTGGTTGACGATGTTAGGATTTACAAATTCAGTAAGATGAATTCGCCAGATTTGTCTTTATTTGGTTTATATAGGTTTGAAAGAACAAAACAAAATAGATGTGTCAATTTTAATAATCCAAATTTTGGAAAATAGATAATAATAATACAAAATATAGCAAATTCTGCTTGCTGAATTGGCATATGTATGGGTATATAACATCTTTTCGTTTGGGTGGTAATGATAGAATTTACTAACTCAGCAAGCTGAACATGCCATATTTTCCTTCATTTGGATTATTAAGTTTCGAATCAACGTAAGAAAATATAAATGTATGTAAATGTAAAATTCAGGTAGCTGAATTGGCATATGTATGAGTATAAGCATAAAACCTATTAATATGGTTGGAATTAACTAATTCAGCAAGCTGAATATGCCAATTGTTTCCATATTTGGATTATTCAGTTTCGAAATAACAAAATAAACGTTCACTTGTAATTAAAAGCATTATTTTTAACTGAATATATAAACATTGGACTTAGACACATCAGAAGTTTTTAAAACGTAAAATTCTGCAATAAAACCTTTCAATTCGGCTAGCTGAATTATTACATTTCACTATAAAAATCCGGGAAACGCTACTTATAGAAGTTATGGAAGATAACAACCTCATTCAGCTAGTTGAATTGTCCAAAATTATTCCTTTTTGCCAAGAAAGGTGTATCAAAAACATAAACTCACTTTCAGCTGAATCAACATTAATAAGGTAACGCAAACAAAAAATTAATTATATTGAGATACTCATAAAAGCCATTCATTTGGATGGTGACGATATAACTCACGAATTCAGCCGGCTGAATTTGCCTTTACATGTTTTATAAAGATAATAAAAACGTTATCCTTTAATCATGTTTGTATTATTTATGCTAAACATTTCAATTGGGTGTAAAATTCGTAGATTTAAATAAATAATTTAAAATTAAAAATTCTGCAAAGAAATTTTAAATTCAGCTAGCTGAATTAGGTTATTTCACCATAGAATCAAAGGAAACGTTAATTACACTATGCAACAAATGAACACTTTTTGAAAAATACACGGACTTGACAGTATAGGTTCGATTCTACTATCAAAGGGTAGTATAACCCTATGTATGCTCGGTTTGGCGAAATTTGTGACCAATTTTTTTTTATGGGCCTCCCCCGAAAAAGGTGTCATCAGCTTTTGACCAACAACTAATTCAGACTTGGTGATACCGCTTAACTATATTTGGCAAAGAATATGCTGAACAAAGTTTCTTAAAATTTTTTGCGAAAACAATTTTTTTCCGGTACTTTTTTTTGAAAAAGTATAAGGAAAAAATATTTTTTTTCACTTTTTTCAGCATAACTTTCAGGGGCTCTTAATTTTTCGCTAACAATGTTTTGCAAAATTGTAGCCAACGTAAATCTGAGCAACTCTTGTGAACATATCAATACAATCTGAATGTGTCTAGGTACCCTTAAAAGCTCAAAAAACCACACTGTACCCCAAAACTGTAAGTATTTCACTGTTATGTAACAAAAATATATTTTTTTGGTACATAAAAAAAATTGGTCACCGAGTATAGGGTTATACTACCCTTTGATAGTAGAATCGAACCTATAATGTCATGTCCGTGTATTTTTTTCACTGTTGCACAGTGTTATATAATTTAAGAGAGATAATAACCTAATTCAGCTAGCTGAAATGTTTAAATTTATCACTTTTTGTTATTTATGCTTAACATTTTAAATTGGGTGAAAAATTCGTTGATTTAAATAAATAAATAAAAATTAGAAATTCTGCAAAGAAATTTTAAACTCAGCTTGCTGAATTAGGTTATTTCACCATAGAATCAAAGGAAACTTTAATTATAAAATTTAAGAGAGAAAATAACCTACTTCAGCTAGCTGAATTGTTTAATTTTATCACTTTTAGTCACGGAAGGTGTATCAAAATCATAACTTAAAATGCATCTATTTGAATCATTATATATAAAGTAACACAATCAAAAAAATAAACTATATTAATATAAACATAAAATCTGTTAATTTAATTGCGACGAGAGAACTCACCAATTCAGCTAGCTGAATTTGACAAATTTGCCATCATATGGTTTATAAAGATTTGGTACGATAACAAAAAAAAAACGTTTACCTATAATTGACTTTGTATTATTAATGCTTGATATTTTCAATTACATGTAAAATTCATAAATTTTAATATATAATTTAAAATGTGAAATTCTGCAATGCAACATTTAAATTCAACTAGCAGAATTAGGTTATTATAGCTCAAAAATAAATAAAACGTTACCTATTTAAGTTACGTAAAATACCGATCATATTCAGCTAGTCGAATCTTTCGTAATTTCATTAATTTTGTTTTAATATTAAACTTAAGAAGATTGAAATCTGCAAATTCAGCTGGCTGATTAGGCCTGTTTTATCACATTGCCTACAATTAAGTTTCTTTTATGTTGTTTAATATTCTTAATTAAATATATATTTCATAGATTTCAATATAGAACATTAGAACTTTCATTTTACTATAAAAATAAAATAAACGTTATTTATGCAAGCAAGGGTAGATACGATTCTAATTCAGCTAGCTGAATTTTTTATTTTAAAAATTTTGCTAAGAAAGAATATTAAAACAATAAATCGAAACATAAATGTATTCAAGTAAGCATTAATTCAATGACATATTTAGGGTGATATATATTTAAATTAGTTAATTTGGTTGGTGATATTAGAATTTACAAATTCTGCCAGCAGAATTTACCAAATTTGCATTTATTTGGATTATTAAGGTTGAAGAACATTACAAATAACAAAATTTTAAATTCAGCATTAAAACCTGGAAATTCCGGCTGAATTAGCTTATTTTATACTACAAATTAAGCAAGCGTCATTTATAATAGAAAACTAAGAAAATAGTCTAATTCAGCTAGCTGAATTTAAAAAATTATCACATTTTGTTACGCAGGAGTATTAAAACGCTACTTTATTGCAAAACGTGGTGAACTTTAAATTCAGCTAGCTGAATAAGGTTACATGAAATGATGTAAGCTTAAAACCAACTAAATAAATCTTTTAATATGGCTATTCAGCAATGTAGCCAGCTGAATAAGCTTATTCAGCTAGCTTACATGACTGAAAATACTTAATTCGGTTACCTGAATTTTCCGGATCGTCTCTCTCTCTCTCTCTGGACGGTTTAAACTAAACATAAAATTAAGTGAACATATCTGTTACCACAATTCAACTAGCTATTTTAATTAGTTATTTACCTTTTTGGAAACATTTGAATACTGGTACAAAAAACACGAATTCAGCTAGATGAATAAGCTTAAAATCGGTTTTATAGGAATTCAGGTAGATGCATTAAGAATGTCACCGTTAAATTTAAATTGAATTTACTTTTCTTGGACAATTTGAATAAATAATGAATAACTTGTCTAAGAATTCAAAATTCCTCACATAACCTAATTGAGCTAGCTGAATTAAAAATTTATTTATTTCACTGCTGTAAATTTTAATGTTGACAGTTTATAATATGAATTCAGCTAGCTGAATTAGCTTATTTCACCGTTAATTTAAATGTTTCCTTACTTTTCTTGAAAAAATTCAGCGCTGGCATAAGAAACCATAAATTCAGCTAGTTGAACTTTCGTAAATTAAATTCAGCTAACTGAATTAAGGATTGGAGAATTTAATTTAAATATTGGTACATAAAAACATGAATTCAGCTAGCTGAATTAGCTTAGTTCACCATAAAACAAGTTAAAATCCCTTAATATAGTTGCACATGAAGTAATACTCTTATTCAGCTTGCTGAATATATGAGAAAATGTACTTGGTTTTGTTTTACAAATTTGTTATTTATTTACTTCCTATTTTACTGTCCGAGGCCTTCGGCTTCGCACATTCAACATAATATGTATTCAATAGAACTTCAATTAATTATGCCATTTATGTAGCTTCTTTAGAGTTAATCTATTTTCAGTTACGATAACACACAATTGTACTTAGTCATAGACTAAGTGAATATTTTCCCATTAATACGAGTATAGCCCCATAATTTTGATTATTAACAACTCTTTGAAAAATTGCTGCTCTTCATTAAGTATTCCCATTACTAACCCTATTATTTTGCACGCTTCACTTACCCAAATACGATCGGTCGTTCAGTCGTCCAACGTATTTTCCTCCCGTTCGCAATCATTATGTTCATTTTGCACACAATTTCATATAGAAAGAAAAACAAAAACAACAATAAAGAATATTTGCAATTTCATTGCACAGAATAATTACACTGTGAAAGAATGTTTATACACAATATGTGGATGAAATGGAAGACACCATACCACATGGCCAGCTCCTCTGCTTCCCTGGGCGTTGGTGGCTGCCATTTACACCACCAATACCGAGAGGAGATAATACTCTCGAACTCATTATCAATTCAGTGAAATAATATGAAATTATTTATGTGTATTTGAGCAAAACAATATATACAACATCATTACGAAATATCATTATTATCATTGCCAATAGGGTAACAAGTTGGCAACATCCCGGGCTTTTGGTCGCCGGATGGAGTCCCGGTTGTGCTCCCAGGCAGGAGAAATCCATTGCAGCCAAAAGAACCCATCACAACAATCATCGTAATTAATAATAAATACTTGTATGAGTGGTGGGGGGATTTAAGCACACAAACAACAGAAATATATTCAACTAAATACACTGTACAACAAATTGTTGTAATAATAGGTAAATTTCTGATCAACATATTTTCTACAAAATATTCAAAGAAATTTTATAAAACAACTTTAAGATATTTTCTATAAAAAAATTATAAGATATTTTCTACAAAAATAAATAAATAAAAATTGTCTAGGAAATTTTCTATAAATAAAACATTTCTAGAAAATTTTCTATAAATAAAACTTTCTAGGAAATTTTCTATAAATAAAAAATTTCTAGCAAATTTTCTATAACTAAAAAATTTCTAGGAAATTTTCTATAACTAAATATTTTCTAGGAAATTTTCTATAACTAAAAAATTTCTAGGAAATTTTCTATAAACAAAAAATTTCTAAGAAATTTTCAATAAATAAAAAACTTCTAGGAAATTTTCTATAAATAAAAAATTTTTAGGAAATTTTTCTATAAATAAAAAATTCCTAGAAAATTTTCTATAAATAAAAAATTTCTAGGAAATTTTTTAAAAAGAAAAAATTTCTAGGAAATTTTCTATAAAGAAAAAATTTCTTGGAAATTTTCTATAAATAAAAAAATTCTAGAAAATTTTCTATAAATACAAATTTTTTTAGAAATTTTCTATAAATAAAAAGTTCCTAGGAAATTTTCTATAAATAAATAATTTCTAGAAAATTTTCTACAAATAAAAAAGTGCTATGAAAATTTCCTAGAAAAAATATTTTCTATAAAATTTTAAATAAATAATAAATTTCAATAAAATTTTCAATAAATAATACATTTCTATGAAATTTTATATAAAAAAATCCTACGAAATTTTCCAAAAAACATTTAAATAAAAAAATTGATTCTCTAGAAGTGTTTTTTTGCCCGTGTACCTCTATCATTGTATTTTCTGATAATAGCAAAACATTTCGAAATTATGGAATAAACGATATTTAGAGAAATAATTGCAACACAAATTGAAATTTTCTTCATTTTTTGTTCTTTTCAGCCATATTGTAGCTGTTGCCATCTTTGCAGGCTGGTGGCGGCGCAATGTGAACAGGTCGTCGTGTCGTAGAGCGCTGGAGCTCCTCGAAATTTGTGCCTAGAAAAGTGGTTATACCGCGACAAGAGAGCGTTTTTCTTTATTGAAAGACAAGGAGAGATGGGGGCTCCTCTTCAAACCATCTATACTTTACTAGTTATTTGTTTGTTTGTTCTTTCGGTTACTGTTGGCAAAAAAAGGTATTAACTAAAAAATATTCTTTTGCTTGGTTGGTTGGCAAGATTCATTCAGCCATGGCTTAATACAATATAATGGCAAATGGCACAAACACATTCATGCTATCACCGGCTTCAAGCAGCGTCATTATCGTCATCATCATCCTCCGCAGCGTCATCGACCACAGAACATATCGCCTGAGAAGCGTTAAAGTATGTAAGGTTTTTGGTTTGGGAATCAAAGTCAAAGTAAACCTTCTTCAGCTCTGATATTCAATGTGTATAATTTCATTTCACAGAACTTCCCATCTTTTACACTGGTTCAGTAATAGGGTGTTCTGAGGTAGATACAGTAGTTAACCAGGAAATTGGAGAAAAGGGCAGGATATGGGTGGGCGATCTAAATAGGCGATTCTGGTTTAGACGACGACCTAAATAGGCGATTCTGGTTTAGACGACGACCTAAATAGGCGATTCTGGTATTTACGTCTGTTAAATACGACGACCCAAATACGCGATTATTGTATAGACGACGACCTAAATGGGCGATTCTAGTATAGACGACGACCTATATATGTGCTTCTGGTATATACGACGACCTAAATAGGCAAATATGTGATTCTTGTATAGACGACGACCTAAATGGGCGATTCTAGTACAGACGACGACCTAAATAGGCGATTCTGCTATAGACGACGACCTAAATAGGGGATTTTGCTATAGACGACGGCCTAAATAGGCGATTCTGCTATAGACGACGACCTAAATAGTTGATTCTGCTATAGACGACGGCCTAAATAGACGATTCTGGTATTTACGACCCAAATATGCGATTCTTCTGTAGACGACGACCTAAATGGGCGATTCTTCTATAGACGACGACCAAAATGGGCGATTCTAGTATAGACGACGACCTAAATAGGAGATTCTGCTATATACGACGACCTAAATAGTCGATCTGCTATAGACGATGGCCTAAATAGGCGATTCTGGTATTTACGACGGCCTAAATAGGCGATTCTGGTATTTACGACTTTAATAGGCGATTCTGTTAAATACGACTACCCAAATATGCGATTCTTGTATAGACGACGGCGTAAATGAGCGATTCTAGTATAGACGACGTCGTAAATGAGCGATTCTAGTATAGACGACGAGCTAAATAGGTGCTTCTGGTATATACGACGACCCAATAGGCAATTGTGGTGTAAACGACGACCTCCACAGGCGTTTCTGGTGTAGATGACGACCTTAATAGGCGATTCTTTTGAAGGCGAAAACCTAAATAGGCAATTGTATAGACTAAGTAGTCGATTCTGCTATAGACGACGGCCTAAATAGGCGATTCTGGTATTAGCGACTTTAATATGCTGTTAAACACGACGACCCAAAAATGCGATTCTGGTATAGACGACGACCTAAATAGGCGATTCTGCTATAGACGACGACCTAAATAGGTGATTCTGCTATAGACGACGGCATAAATAGGCGATTCTGGTATTTACGACTTTAATGGGCGATTCTGTTAAATACGACGACCCAAATATGCGATTCTGGTATAGACGACGACCTAAATAGGCGATTCTGGTATAGACGACGACCTAAATAGGAGATTCTGCTATAGACGACGACCTAAATAGGCGATTCTGTTATAGAAGACCTACATAAATAGGCAATTGTGGTGTAAACGACGACATCCATAGGCGTTTCTGGTGTAGATGACGACCTAAATAGGCGATTCTTGTGTAGACGAAAACCTAAATAGGCAATTATGGCGTAGACGACAACATGGATAGGCCATTCTTGTATAGACGAGGACCTAAGTAGAAGATAGAAGACGACCTACATAAATAGGCAATTGTGGTGTAAACGACGACCCCCATAATCGTTTCTGGTGTAGATGACGACCTAAATAGGCGATTCTTGTGAAGACGAAAACCTAAATAGGCAATTATGGCGTAGACGACAACATGAATAGGCCATTCTTGTATAGACGAGCACCTAAGTAGGTGATTCTGATACAGACGACTACCTATATAGGCGATTCTGGTATAAACGATGACTTAACTAGGTGATTCTGGTATAGACGGCGACTTATGTAGGCGATTATGGTATATACGACTAACTCAATAAGCGATTCTGGTATAGACGACGACCTAAATAGGAGATTATGGTATAGACGATGACAGAAATAGGCGATTTTGGTATTGACGACATAAATAGGTGATCCTGGTATAGATGACGACCTAAATAGCAGATTCTGGTATAGACGATGATCTGAATAGGCGATTCTGGTAAAGATTACAATCTAAATGGGTGATTCTGGTTTAGATGGCGACCTAAATAGGAGATTCTGGATTAGACGACGATCTAAATAGGCGATTCTGGTTTAGATGACGACCTAAATAGGCGATTCTGGTATAGACGACGACATCACTGGACGATATTAGTATAGAGGATGACCTCATAGTGCAAATATAGTGTATTGGACCTCCTTGGGCAACTCTACTGTAGATACGGACCTCTACAGTTGACTCTAGAGGACGACGAGCCTAAATTTTATTTTATTGAAGCAAAAGTTTAAACAATCAACCTTCCCAACTATTTTATCTGATACTGTCTATTGCAATATATAACGATAGATAGTCACTCACTCATTCATATCTTTAACGATCAACATTTGTGAATGTTGTTTTTGCTTCCGAACGTGTAGTACATTGCTAATATGGCTGTTGTTGTTGTGGTATTGCTGAATTATGGAAAAACATCATAAAAGAAATGTTTTCCATCGCTACTTTATTATAAGTCATCATCAAAGTTCCACACATATCGGCAGCATTGGCTTTTTCCGCATGACAAAAGAAAGTCAAAGCCAAAAGTATTCGATGGCGTTGATGTTGTTGCCTCATGGATTGCTGATGATACAAATAATAGCTGCAAGGTATCGTCGTCGTTGTTGTACACCAACAGCCGGGAAAAGCCCAAGAAGAAATATTCAATCCAAAACCAACGATACCCGGACTGATAGATAGACGGACGGACAGACAGAGCTACATATGTATGTGAGAAATCTAAACGGGTTGCAATAAAATCGTCGTCTTCCTCTGAATCTTTCATAGCGCAATTGGCAGGTAGGGTTTGGAGAAGCCACCTTACTTACTCCTCCCCATCTAGCAAAATGGTAGTCTTCAATCTTTTCTTGCTCAAAGTCATTTCACTGATTTATGTTCAAAGAAAATTATTATTATCGTATCGTTGTAGTTTTATTCTTTTTGGCATGTTACTTATACAGCAGCAGATTTTTTTTTCGAAACCATGATGGTCGGATCCCGGGATTTTGGCCAGAATGAATGGTGCTGGTGGTGGAGTTAAGGCAGGCAACATAAAGTTATGAGGAAAATGGCTGCAGAAAGAAAGGCCTCCGGCAAAATTTTATGAAGGTATGTTAGGGGAATATACGTGTATACTCGTATAAGCAAACTTTGGGTAATTTGATAAAAGTAATCCAGGAAAAACAAATCCAAAGAAGAAATCGAAGTGCTTTTATTGTAACAACAACTACTACAACCAGTCACAACTAACAACAGCAACAACACAAACTGCCAACAAAAAACCTTCAACATTCTCCTCTAACCGGCCGTTTTTGCCAATGAAACAAACAGATTCGCGTGATAGAATAATGTTGGAATTATGATGATTACTGGTGTGATTGTAAATTATGAATAAAGTTAAACATAAATAAGAATACTTACTTGTATTTTGCAGTCACAGGTCTCGCCATACCCCCTATAAGAGAAGAAACAAACAAATATCAGAACATATAATAAGCATAAAATACAATAGTAGAAATTAAGTGTAGTACAAATCTTTTATTAATGACACTCGGAAATATAATATCCTCCCATTTAATTGGAAGTCATTCAACTTACAACAATTGGGAATGGAAAATTCGGCGTACACAAAAAACATAAATATAACTTGAAACTCGTAACACACTTAACTTTTTAACTTTGAACTATTAGTCGACTCTAAACTAGAAAACGATCTCATTTGATACCTTTAGAATAGAGAAAAACCTCAGCAATCGACATTAGAGGACGACTATAGCATAGAGAACGATCTCGAAGATCAACATCAGTCGTCGGGAAGAGTATAGGTAACGACCTCAGTGGTCGATTTTAGTCTATATAATAATCTAAGTGGTAAATCATAGTCTAGATAACGACCTTCGTTGTTCGATCATAGTCTAGATTACGACCTTCGTGATTCGATCATTGTCTAGGTAACGACCTCATTTGGTCGACTTTAGTCAGGATAACAAACTGAGATTGAAGATAGTCTAGATAACGATTTCAGTGGTAGACAGTAGTCTGCATAATGGCTTCATTGGTCAACAATAATTTAGATAACGATCTCTGAGGCCTACTTTAGGCTAGATAACGACTTCAGTGGTCGATACTAGTCTACACGACGGCCTCATTGGTCGACAATAATCTAGATAACGACCTCAGTGGTTGATAGTAGTCTACATGACGGTCTTATTGGCCGACAGTAGTCGAGATAACGGTCTCATTGGCCGAGAGTAGTCGAGATAACGGCCTCATTGGTCGACTATAGTCTAGATAACTACCTCAGCGGTCGATTATTATCTAGATAACGACCTCAGCGGTCGATTATTGTCTAGATAACGACCTCAGCGGTCGATTATTGTCTAGATAACGACCTCAGTGGTCGATTATATTCTAGATAACGACCTCAGTGGTCGATTATAGTCTAGATAACGATCTCAGTGGTCGATAATAGTCTAAACAACGACCTCAGAGGTCTGTTATAGTCTAGTGAACGACCTCCAAAGTCGATTATAGTGTGATCCGCAGTGGTCTTTAAAGTCTATATTACGACATCAGTGTTCGATAATAGTCTAAATAACGACTTCAGTGGTCGACTCTAGCCTAGATAACAACCTCAGTGGTCGATTGCAGAACAGATAACGACTTCAGTGATCGATTTTAGTCATGGTAGCGCCTCCAGTGATCTATATAACGACTTGAGTAGTCGACTCCAATCAATATAACGACCTCAGTGGTTGAATGAGTTTTGATAACGGCCTCAGTGGTCAGGCTAGATAACAAACTCATTGGACGTATCTTGTCTTGATTTCGACCTCAGTGGTCGAGTATAGTCTAGATAGCGACTTCAGTGGTCGAATATAATATAGAGACCGACATTAGCGGTCAATTATAGTCTTGATAACGACTTCAGTTGCCGACTAAAGTCTAGATAACAACCTCAGCTGTCGTTTATAGTCCAGATAATGACCTCAGTGTTAGGTTATGTTATAGATAACGACCTTAGCGGTCTGTTATAGTCTAGATAACGACCTCAGCGATCAATTATAGTCTATATAAGGACATCAGTGGTTAGTTATAGTCTAGATCACTACCACAATTATATTCCAGATAACTACCTAGGTAGTCTAGTGTAGCCTATATAACGACCTCAGTGGTCGATAATAGTCTAGTTAACGACCGCAGTGGTCAATAATAGTCTAGATAACGACCTCAAAGGCCGTATCTCGTCAAGATAACGACCTCAACGGCCGTATCTAGTAAAAATATCTAGACTAGATAATGATAACGACTTCAGTGGTCGACTACAACCCAGATAATGATGAGTGGTCGACTCTAGTCTAGGTAAAGCACGCAGTGATCGATTATAACTCAGATAACGACCTCTGTGGTCGATTATAATCCATATAACGACTTGTGTGGTCGATTATAGCGAGTTGTGTGGGCGACTATAGCCAATATAACGACATGAGTGGTCGACTTTAGTCTATAATAAGAACGCAGTGATGGGCTATGGTCTAGATAACGTGGACGTAACTTGTCTTGATTACGACCTCAATGTTTGTATCTAATCTTGATAATGACCTCAAGAGCCGTATCTAGTCACGATAACGAACCCAGTGGTCGATTCTAGAATAGATAATGACGTCAGTGGTCGGTTGTAGCCTAGATAACGACCTAAGTGGTCGACTCTATCCTAGATAACGACCCCATTGTTCGATTTAAACCTAGGTAACCTCAATGGCTTTATCTACATATCGACCACATTGGTCGTATCTAGTCTAAATAACGACCTAATTGGCAGTAATTAGTCCAGATAACGACCTCAAGGGCCGTATCTAACAATCTCAGTGGTCGATTATATCGTATATAACTATCCCAGTGGTCGATTCTAGCCGAGATAATGATATCTGTAGTCTGTTTTAGCCTAGATAACGACCTAATTGTTCGACTCTAGCCTAGATAACGACCCAATTGTTCGACTCTAGCTTAGATAACGGCCTAAGTGTTCGACTCTAGCCTAGATAACGACCTAATTGTTCGACTCTAGCCTAGATAATGACCTCAGTGATACTTTAGTCTGGATATCGTACTGAATCTCGGAGCACAACCTCTGAGATTGGCTCTAGTACAAAAAACGATCTCGTTGACCAAATATACTCTGGAGAACGAACTCAATGTTTGCCTATACATAGTCTAGAGAACAACATCAGTGGTTGATTAGTTGAACATGAACATACTCCAGCTTATTTTTGGTTTTGGCAATTTCCCATATCCAGTACAACTAATTATGCCAACTATTGATTTTATCTTTGGAAGCATAGAAAATCACCCTGAGAACTGCTCTTATTGCAAGACTCAGAGTAATTTTTGACTTCACTTAATCATGTGTGGTTACGCTTCAAATATAAAGAAAATTATTAACGTTTTCAATGAGACAACAATGATGAATTACAGATCGTTGAACAAAGTCGAGATAGGAAACCCACAAAAAGAAAAACCTAACTTAGAAAATGTATACTTAAAAACTATTCTACACTTGTGGCTAAAAACAAGGTGTCATGGAGGGGTGTTTCGTGTTCTTCACCTCGAATAATGGAATGATGAACTTAAAATATGCTTTGTTGGTGGTGGGGGGTCAAATTAAAATTCAAATTATGATTGGTCTTTAATATAGCATATCAAACTTTGGTGGCAGACAATGGTTCACATTTTTTCCCCGGCCAAGCTTCAGTGAGTTTTCTCTATTTCTTAACGATTATTTTCCATTTTCTAGTTTCTTGGTCGGATGAGTTGATATTCGAAAACAAATGATCGCAGGTCAAAGACATTTTTCCTTGGCTGAATTTTCTTTTCATGCCATCGGCTTCCTTCCATGTTGGCTGGGGACGACGACGACTAATGGCGGTTGGTTTAATTTGAATTTGAATACGAGTGAATGGGTATATGTTCGTTGCTACGGTTGTTCCACTACTTATCTGTCAGACTTCATCAATTTGCCTGGAAATCAGTTGTTGATTTTTACAAAAGGTGCTATCAAAAGCAATTTTTATGTGATTTTTTGCACAACATTTTTTTTGGTTTAGTTTGTTCCGTTCCGTTCAGATCATTTCGATTGTGATTGCGATTCGAGGTGCTTGCTGTTTTCCATGTGAATTTCCTAGAGGGGTCTGATGAGGTCTGTTGTAGATGTTAATTATGTACATTGAGTGAATGCATGTCGTCGCTGGCCGGTGTTGTTGTTGGTATTATTGCTTTTACTATTTAAGGAAAAAACGCATAAAAGACAAGTAACAACAACAACACCAACAACAAGTGTTTTTGGTGGTTGTTGTCGCAGTTCTTGTTGTTGTTGCTTTATAACCAAACACATCAAAAGTTTTCGAGACCTGCAAACCAAACGTCTTTGCAGAGGTTCACTAGTTGCTGTGGCTCAAAGTAAAACAAAAATAAAAAATAAAGTACATGTAGTTGTTAAGAGGGAGGACTGATCAGCATAAAGTTAGTTAATTCTCAAAGGACGGCTCACTGAGTTTTGTGCACTAGAATATTCAATGGTAATCGGTTCAATATTCCAAAGATACTTTGATTTACTTCCAGCCCAAAGGCCTTGGGTCGACACTAGCTTAGATAAAGATCTTAAAGGTCGACTCTAGTGAGAAAAAGACCTTTATGGTCAACTCTAGTCTAGATACCGATCGAAGCGGTTAACTGTTTTCCAGCAGTTAACCGAAGCGGTTAACTGTAGTCCAGATAACGACCTCAGACGTCATCTCTAGTCTAGATAACAACCTCAGACGTCGTCTGCAGATTATATAACGACATCAGACGGCATCTCTAGATAAAGACTTCAGACGTCATCTCTAGTCCAGATAATAACCTCAGACGTCATATATAGTTTAGATAACCACCTTAGATAACAACCTATGTCTAGTCCAGATAACGACCTCAGACGTCATCTTTAGTCTAGATAACAACCTCAGACGTCATACCTAGTTTATATAACGACATCAGACGGCATCTGTAGTCTAGATAAAGACTTCAGACGTCATCTCTAGTCCAGATAACAACCTCATACGTCATCTTTAGTCTAGATAACGACCTCAGACAACATATATAGTTTAGATAACGACCTTAGATGCTATCTCTAGTCCAGATAACGACCTCAGACGTCATATATAGTCGAGATAACAACCTCACACGTCATGTCGAGTTTAGATAAGGATATCAGACGGCATCCCTAGTCTAGATAACGTCCTCAGACGTCATATATAGTTTAGATAACGACCTTAGACGCTATCTCTAGTCCAGATAACGACCTCAGGCATCATCTCTAGTCTAGATAACGACCTCAGACGTCATACCTAGTTTAGATAACGACCTTAGACGCTATCTCTAGTCAAGATAACGACCTCAGACGTCATCTCTAGTCTGGATAACAACCTCAGACGTCATATCTAGTCTAGATAATGACCATAGACGCTATCTCTAGCCCAGATAACGACTTCAGGCGTCATCTCTAGTCTAGATAACGATACCAGAGGTCAATTCTTGTTAAGATAACGACCTCGGATGTTAATACTTCTCTAGATAATGATCTCGGATGTCGATTCTTGTCTATATAACAACCACATAGTCGATTCTAGTATATTACGGCGGTTCTAGTCTACATAAAGAACTCAGATGTCATTTGTAGTCCAGATAACGGCCTCAATGGTAGATTTTTATGCTTTGTTCTTTCGGAAACTATTCTACCCTTATCTTATGTTTTTAAAAACTTTTTCGAACTAACTACTGGATAGAGTGTGTCAAGAAAAATTACTGGTTCTGATCTTCCCATACTAATATACCTCCCTCTTTGACTTTCTTACAATGTAGTGTATTTTTTCACAAGTTTTATGCTGATAACTCTCCTATTGTTTAGGTGCCACCGCTGCGCTGCTGAGGGTAATGGTGGTGGTGGCAATGCTAAATATTGGTTGGTAGTACAAGTAGTGTGGCTGGCTGCTTGGCACTAGCTAAAGTTGGTAGTGGCAGTGGCATAGCCCAGGTTGTGATGTATAAAACAGGAGACATGCTCTACTGAACATGAGGTTCGATTAAATGTTAATGCTGGTTAACTTTGGGGTTTTCGTAAAATTTTTTTCTCTCTGCGTTTTTTTTCATTCAAAACCGACTTTAACTCAAATTCATCGGTTTTTGGGTTCACACATTGGTTTATTTTAAAGACTTTGTGTTTCCTTACCTTCCCCTCTGTTTAACTTCTTGGTTTCGACTTGCTTCGAAAGGCTATTCGTAGGGTTTGTACAAAGTGTCTGGAAGTTATGTGTGTATGCGTTTTTGTTTTTCTCTCTTTTTTTGCCTTAGTATTTTGTATTGTTTTTTTTGTTATTATAATTTAATTTGAAGTTTTTGGCATAGAAATGTAGACAACAACAATAATAAGGGGGTCGTATACAGAGACGAAGACGACTTTGTGATCATTCATCAGGTGGCAGACGTAGCAGCGGAAGAAGTCCAACTAGAAGACATTGCGGTGGCAGGTGGTAGCAGGTGTTTTGAACTCTAGAGCGTAGTCGATGTGAGAATGACTGATTGTCAGACGGACTTTGCCACTTTGGTTAACAGGGGAGGAACGTAGGACCTGCAGTTAAGTTAGGAGGCCTTCCGATATAAATTCTTAAAGTAGGAATGTTGGAATGGCTTGTGGAGATCTGCTGATACAAATTCATAAATAAGGGAAGTAGAAGTATCATGGGGACTCATTAAGCTTCAATGGAAACAAAGGCAGGATTGGAAAGCAAGATATATAAAGGAAACTTCCTGATACAAATTCTGCAGAGCTTAAAGCCCTGAAAGGTCCGTACTGTTCGGTCGGCTTCTGAAAGGAGATTCATTAGAAATCAATTAAAATGCTGATTTTAGTCGACTCTAGGCTAGATAGGGACCACAGTGGTCTACTCTGGGCAAGATAACGACCTCATTGGTCTACTCTAGGCTAGATTACGACCTCATTGGTCAACTCTAGTCCAGATAGCGACCTCAGAGGTCGACTCTAGTATAGATAACGACCTCAGTGGTCGACTCTAGTCTAGATAACGACCTCAGTGGTCTAGTCTAGATAACGACATCGGTGGTCGACTTAGTCTAGATAACGACCTCAGTGGTTGACTCTAATTAGATAACGAACTCAGTGGTCGACTCTAGGTTAGATAAGGACTTCAGTGGTCTTCTCTAGGCAAGATAACGACCACATTGGTGGTAGATAACGACCTCATTGGTCAACTCTGGTCTAGATAACGACCTCAGTGGTCGACTTTAGAATAAGTAACGACCTCAGTGGTCAAATTTATTCTTGATAATGCCCTCAGTGGTCGACTCTAGTCCAGACAACGACTTCAGTGTTCGACTCTTGTCTAGATAAGGACATCAGTGGTCGACCCTAGTCTAGATAACAATCTTAGTGATCGAATCCAGTCTAGATAACGACCTCGGACGTCGACTCTAGTCTAGATAACGACCTCAGTGCTCGATTCTAATCAATATAATAGGTTAGGTTAGGTTAGGTTGAAGAGAGGAGACGTTTAAACGTCTCATGTCCATGGATATACACTCAAGATAATACCTCTGGTCGATTATAGTCTAGATAATGAACTCAGTGGTCAACTCTAGTATAGGTAATGTCCTAAGTGGTCGACTCTAACATAGATAACGACGTCAGTTGTCTAATCTATGAAGTGGTCGAATATTTATGATTTTGATCCTGCAAATCATCCGTCAATGAAAAAGGCCTCCTCCAATCCGCCACTGGTTTTTGTCTCCCAATATATACAAATTCAGACACAGACCACAAATTCATATGAGTGTATCTAAGACTATTTATCTGTTTTTCCGTTCGTCTGTCAGATACCCCTTGGTGGTTTATTACAATTAAGATGGCTCTCTTTCTTGAATTGTAGTTCGTTTTTTAATTTTATGTTATTTCGAATTTTATTGCGATTTGTTTATAATGATCATTTCCTTGTTCATTTGTTAACTTAAACTTCAACTTAAAGGGTGTTCATTATGTCTATACTCAGGTTCGGAACTCTTGGCAACTGCAAAGCGTTCGCTAGAGTAGATATAAAGAAGTAATTCCACTGAAATAATTTCTTATTGTTTAAATTACATGTGAAGCATCTTGAGTTTGTAATAAATGGTTTTATTATGCAAAATTGTTTGTACCGCTCTCTCAAGCTAATATGTATTGGAATTAACTACAACTTTAACTCCAAAGCTACTCCTATTATTGAAACACCAGCGGAAAACAATAATGTATTTTGTAGAAGCCAAACAATAAAAAATACCGAACTTTAGTTATATTTTTTGTATTTTTCCTTGATGATTCGAATCAAAAGATTCACCACCCTTTTTGTTTTTGGCTTGGCTCGAAAGCTTTAATTAATGATTACACAAAAATATACGTTGATTTATTTTTTTATTATCGTAAAACCGCTACTTGAGATTAAAACAATGATGCAAAAGTCGTATGTATCATCACCTTCATTAATGACTAAATTCAGCTACAGCTGAATGTGGAAATAATGTTTTAAACGTATATTTGGCAATGATATTTTAAATCAATTGTAGTTAAACCAAAAAGAGACAATCATGAAATAAAATGTTATGAAGGTAAAGCGTTATGGGTAGATTGGTTTTAAATGGAATTAGTGTGAACATAAAACCGCAAACAACTATTAAGCTAATTGGTTAAGATTACAAACTATTTCGGTGGTTCATGTAGAAGTTGGAGTATAGGAAATCAGAAAATAAGCTCTATTCAGCAAGCTGAATTAAATAAAATATTATATAAAACACAAACTATATAATTATAGCCAATAACGACCGTATTCAGCTAGCTGAATTTCCAAATGTTTAATGACCACCTTAAATTTGTTAAGCTTAGCTCAAACAAACGCTATTCAGCTACCTGAATTAGAGAATTTGTATCCAGAAATACAACATTTTATTAGATATTCACCCTAAAGGGATATTCTGCTAGACAAACTACCGTTCATTCATACTGAAAGTAAATTCAAGTAGCTGAATTAGAATTCGGTTAACCATATTTTCAGACTTTCTAAATATTAGACACTAATTGTTACGCTAATTTTAAATTTATTACGCAGAATATCTTAAAATAAATGCTATTCAGCTAGCTGAATAAGGGAATTTCTTTGAATAAATAACAAATATTTAAACATGTACAACGTTAAGTGATATTCAGCTAGCTGAATTCCCAAATTACTACCAAAAATATATTTTTCATAGGGTTTTCTCAACGAAAAACATAAAGGCGTTGTTCAGGCAGCTGAATTAAAAGTTTTGTCTGAATGTCACAAAGGGGATTTCTAATTTGGCATTGGTAAATCATATTCATGTCCAGCTGAATTTTATGTTTAATGGATATTCAGTAAGCTGAATTTAAGCCTTTATTTTAAACGTCCGGCCAATATGCCTTTATAAAATATATTTGAATTGACTTATCTTAAGTAAAAAGGTTATTCAGCCAGCTGTATTTAATATTCTGCTTTATCTTATCATCTTTAGGTTACACAAGTTGTATTTGAATTATGCCTACATATACTATTCAGCTAGCTGAATTATATTTTTTTTTGCAGTAATGTTATTGAGATTGTACTTCATTAGCTAAACTATGCATACAAGCTATATTCAGCTGGCTGAATTCGATTTTTTCGCTTATACTAACTTGTATGTTACAGAAATTATGTTTCATGTGATTGATTATATATAAGCACTATAAATATAAGTACATGTTTAAGATCTTGAATATGTTTATGTATTATATTGAAGAATAATATTCAGCTAGCTGAATTAAATATTTTATGGTGTATAACCACTTTTATGTTATACAACATATTTATATTTCAAAGGTTGAAGGAAGTGTACCAATAAACATTATTCAGCGAGCTGAATTAAAATTTGTGTTGTGTTTTGTTAAATTAAGGTAAGCTATAGATATTATATTGCATTAGCCAAATTATGTGTATGCATTATTCAGCTAGCTGTATTACATATTTTGTTGTATATTATTAATTTCATGTTACAGAAATGATATTGCAGTAGCTGAATATTATAAAACACCTAGCTGAACTAAATATTTTGTTGTATATTCTACATTGTGTGCTATTGGAATTATTATGTGTGCAATGTATTATATGTAATAAGCAATATTCAGCTAGCTGAATGTAATAATTTTTTATATACTCATATTCAAGTACTTGTATGTATATTTCATTAGTTGAATAATACCTGTTAATAATATTTAGCTAGCTGAATTAAATATTTTGTGGTTTATAATCACTGACTTGGTCGTAATATGCAAACGTTTGTGCTATTGAAATTATTATGTGTACTATGAGTTATATGTAAACATTATTCAACTGGCTAAATTCTATATTTATGTAGTTGAATATTAGTACTTATATGTTAAAGAAAGTGTATTTAATTAGTTGAGTAATGTCTATTAATATTCTTTAGCTATCGGAATTAAATATTTTGTGGTTTATAATCACTGACTTGCTGTATATGTATATTTTAATGGTCGTAATTTAAAAACAGACGTTATTCAGGTAGATGAATTAAATATTTTCTTGTAGTTTGGTACTTCTATGGTATAGAAATTACATCTCATTGGCTGAATTATATGCAAGCACTATTCAGCTAGCTGAATTACCTATTTTGTTGTATATTATTACTTACATGCTACATAATATATATTTTACTAGCTGAATATTATAAAAACATCTCGCTGAATAAAATATCATGTTGTATATTCTAACGTTTGTGCTATTGAAATTATTATATGTACTATGAATTATATGTAAGCACTATTCAGCTAGCTGAATTCAATATTTAATTGAATATTGGAACTTCTAAGTTAAAGGAAGTATATTTCATTAGATGAGTTATGCATATTAATACTATTTAGCCAGCTGAATTAAATATATTGTCGTTTATAATCACTGACTTGCTATGTACACAAATTCCACTGGTTGTAATATACATATAAGCTAGCTGGATTAAAATTTTGTTAGTATTAGGTTACTTTAATGCTAAAAAAATGTATTTCATTAGCTGAATTATATGTAAGCACCATTAAGCTAGCTGGATAACATATTTTATTGTACACTATTATTTACATGTTACAGACATTAATATTTCATTAGCTGAATATTAGAAAAACACTCAGCTAAATTAATTTTATGTTGAATATTCGTACCTAAGAGCCATAAAAATTATATTTTATTAGCTGAATTGTATATAAACACTATTCAGCTAGCTGGAATTATCTTGTATAGTGTTACTTACATTTTACAGAAATTATATTTCATTAGCTGAATTTTTGAAAAGCACCTAGCTGAATTAATGTTATGTTATATATTCTTACTTAAGAGCTATATAAATTATGTATATTGACTAGCTAAATAATATATAAACACTATTCAGCTAGCTAAGTTACATATTTACATATTACAAAAATTATATTTTAGTAGCTGGGTATAATAAAACATCTAGCTGAATTACATATTCCGTTACATATTGTTATTTGTGTGCTATAGAAACTATATTTCACTAGCTGAATTATATATAAACACTATTTAGCTGGCAGAATTTAATATTATGTTGTATATTATAAGCTTTGTATTATAGAAAGTATATTTCATTAGCTGAATTATACAAATAAGCACTATTCAGCTAGCTGAATTATATAATGTGTTGTGTATCAGCATTTGTATGCTATATAAATTATATTTCACTAGTTGAATTATTTATTAAAGCTATTTTCAGCAAGCTGAATTAATGATTTTCTTTAAAATCTCAAAATATATTCTATATTTTATGAGAAAATGTTATTCAGCTAGCTGAATTGTAGCTTTAATGTTTATTTTTCTGCACCTACCTTTACTGTCAAACATTAACTTTGTAATTTGTTCGATAATTAGTTTTTCACTCGCACCTCCCTCTGCTCGGCAGCGAAAAGAGCAATGCATGCCCGTCACAATCCCTTGGAGCTCAACCCATTACAATTGCTAAAAATTGTCTTTTGTCGTATTACGAGTATTTCTTGTTTATTTTTTTTTCCATTACGTTTGCGTATGTGTGTGTCTATTATTATGTACACATATTTGTTTGTAAGGGTTTTTTTAATGTTGATTTGTATTTGAGTCTTCTTTCTTTGGGTGGATTTTTTTTGCTTATCGTTTTCGTCGAACGAAATTTAAGCAAATATTTTAATTGCATTTTCTTGTATTGCTGGCAACCATCGCACCGAGCACTGCGAGCAACAGCGAAATTAAGTGTTTTCAGCAACTTTAGCTGTGTGCAGGAGAAGATGGTGGAAATTGATGGTGGTAGTCAGGCAGCTTACATCTGCGTAACTGTCGGTCTGTCTGTCTATATGTAAGAATATGTGGTCTTAACATTGGTAGTTGATGTGATATCGAAACAGCGTCAGGATACAGGACTTGTCTGCCCCTCCAGCCAGGTTTCCATGTTGATGGAATCTATGTATATGTGTGTGTGAAGGATATTTGCATGTGTTGGTGTTTACATGTAATATAAAATTTTATCGTTTGGAAATTTTTCAATTTCCAAATGTTGGAAAACGTTCACGTCTCCAAAATTTCGTTGACATTTTAGTTGGTGGTGCTTCATAGTAGTGTTATATCACCACATTCTGGTGGTGCGGGCTGGGCTCCCATTATTGCTTTTTGCCTTAAATCGCGACTTTTATGTTCCTTTAGTCATTCCTCAAACTCGGCATGTTTGCTTGGAACGTACATATATAGATGAGCTTGTCCGTCCATCCGTTCCTTTTGTCTGTCCTTTCAGTTGTATGAATCTTAGTTCGTTTTAAAATAAGCTGCAATTTAATTTGTGTTTATTTTTCTTCAATTTGAAAAAAATGTTGAATTGCAATTTTATTTTGTTGCTGTAGATTTTTTCTTCTCATATTTCGAATTAAATGACTCAAGGAGCAGATGGTTTAACATTTATAGCTTTGTTCTGAATGAATTCAAATGACAGTCGTTAAAGCTTTTGTTAACAGCAAATGAAATTGTCAACTAATGATGAAGTCTGCAAAAGGTCCTTCGCTCATCCTGCGACACAAATGGTGGTAGACCAAAGTAATTTGTAATTTAATAAATAGTTTCTGTAACAAAATGTTTGTCAAAATTTAATTTTCATTTTAAATTCTTTTGGAAACTGCAAATAAATTTAAACTCATGCCTTTAAGGATAATCTAAGATCCTTACCATACCTTTTCCTCTAAGGGACTACAAATCAACTTGTCTCAATAACAAGAAAATCTCTTAAAACATACTTAAACCAAATAACACACCCACAAAGAATCTTCACCCCTACCTACACATCCCTCAACTGGATATTCAATGCACACTCAATTGAAAGATTCGTGTCCTTTTATGCTTCGAACAGACGTCCATCCATTCCTTTCAATTTTGTGTTCAATTTGTTTGTTTGTTAATAAAATGGCAAATCAAAAGTCCCCTTAAAACGAGAAAAAATACACAAAGAAAATCTTTTACACACAATATCCCTTAACTCAGGAGTGTGTGTCCTTTTTGTTCAAACCCACAAGTCCTTACAACAACAACAACACCAAAACCTTGGTTATTGGTTGTACGATAGTGTTTCATGTTGGTATTGTTAAATTTCTTTAAAATTTATGTTGCATTAAAAATGTTCCTTTCAATTTTTATGGGGGTTTTCGATTTAGTTCTGGTCGGTCGTGGCAAACAAGAGCCTTACCGGTTTTTTTCTCCCAAAGATTTTGGGCACGTGACATATGGAGCGTAAAGAAAACATTGAAGAGCTCTCCTCAAGCTATTGCCACCAGTTACCACTCAACCAAGTTAACAAGTGATTTCCTTTACAAATGAAAAGGTCATCAATAGAGCCATTGTAGCATTTGAAAGCTAACGAAAGGAAGAAAACCAATGAATATGTAATGATGACCCATCCGGTTTTATGACTTTAAACTTAAGACTTTAGGGAGGGAGAAAGGACATGGGGAAGTCGAATGACAGCTTTACATATTCCCATTAAATCAGTAAAACGATTTGTTTTTCTCTCTTATATATTCTGCCTATACATAATCTTCTCAAGCAAATAACCGTAACGGGAATAAAAATTAATCAAATTGTAATATCGTAAAAAAGTTAAAATATTGTCATTGAAATTACTTCATAAATATGCAAAGTTTATGACTTTTTCCAAGAAAAGTCACATTGACCTATATAAAATAAAATCAGTAATATACACGAAGTGAATGCAAACTTGTTATTCAGCTAGCTGAATTGAAAAATTTCTATTAAATAATAGAAAATATTCATATTTATTTTATATAAGCTAATTCAGCTAGCTGAATTATACATAAAAGCTAATTCAGCGGACTGAATTACACATAAAAGCTAATTCAGCTGACTGAATTATACAAAAATGCTAATTCAGATAGCAGAATTATACACAAAAGCTAACACAGCTAGTTGAATTATACATAAAAGCGAATTCAGCTTGCTGAATTATGCGTATAATCTAATTCAGCTAGCTGAATTGATAACTCAGCCCAATTGAATAAAAAATATATAAATTTTGTGGCAAAAAACTTTATTCAGCTTGCTGAATATAACTAATCTTTTTTATAATATTTATATATTTTTTTATATATTTTTTCTATAGCTGAAATACCCATAAAAATCAGCCAGCTGAATTGGGAATTATGTTAAAAATATGAAAAGGTATATAATTGCTATACTTTTTACATTAAATTACATTTAGCTAGCTTAATTGATGTTTAAGTCAATAATAGCTTAAATCGAAATATATCTTAGTTAATCTACCAAACACATTTATATACATATCTTTGTAATGAATTCAGCTAGCTGAATGAACTAGATTATGTGGGATAACAGACAATAACCGTATATTTTGTATGAAAAAAATGTTGCTTGCTGAATTATACTCTCAAGCAATATTCAGCAATTTGAATTGCCAATTTCATTCAATACTACAAAAATGTTTACAAATCTGACATGCAAATTACATTTAGCTACATGAATTGATGTTCAAAGTCTATAATTCCTTAGGTCGAAATTTTTATTAACTAATACAACAAACACCTTATTTTGCTATTCAGCTAGCTGAATTAACAATGTTATTTGGGATAACTGACAATAACCTTTTATTTTGTATATAAAAACATTTGGTTGCTGAATTTTACATATAATCAATTCAGGTTGCTGAATTGCCAATTGCAATCAATACGACAAAAATTAAAAAAAATGCTTAAAAATTTCATTTAGCTAGCTGATTTAATGAATTAGTAAGTCTATAGTTCCATGGGTCGAAATTTCTTTTGAATAATTTAACAATCACATTTGCGTTTCGCTCTTTGTAATGTTATTCAGCTTGCTGAATTAACGCGATTATTTAAGAATTGCAAATTACAGTCAATACGACAAAAATGTTTAAAAAACACTTAAAAATTACATTCAGCTAGCTGAATTATTGAATAAAGTCTATAGTTCCATGGGTCGACATTTCTTTTGACACAAACACATTTCCTTTGGTTCTTTGTAATGTTATTAAGCTTGCTGAATTAACTAGATTACTTGAGATAACGGAGTATAAACGTGTGTTTTATATAGAAAAACTTGTTGGCTTGCTGAATTATACATATAAGCTGTATTCAGCTAGGTGTATTGCCAATTACATTCAATACGACAAAAATATTTAAAAACCATACTAAAAAGTTATATTCAGCTAGCTGAATTAACGACCAAATTCTATAATTACTTAGATCGCGATTACTCATACACATACAGTTACGTATCGCTCTTTGTATGATATTTAGCTAGCTGAATTAGCAGTATTATTTAGGATTACCCACAATAACCGTGTATTGTGTATAGAAATAATATTTCGCTTGCTGAATTATACATATAAGCAATTTCAGTTCGCTGAATTTCCAATTGCGACAAAAGTGTGTACAAATTTTACATACAAATTAAATTTTGCTAGCTGAATTGATGTTTCAGGTCTATAATCGATTGGATCTAGATTTCTCTTAAGTAATCTAACAAACATATTTACACATCGCTAAATTTTATCATATTCAGCTAGCTGATCTAACAAGATTAATTGAGATAACAGACGAAATGTGTGTATTTTGCATTGAAAAACTATTTTGCTTGCTGAATTATACATATGAGCAAAAGTTAGCTAGCTGAATTAACCATTGCTATTAAAAAAACAACAAATATTAAAGTATTTTATGTAGAATTTATATTCAGCTAGCTGAATTTAAGTTCAAGGTCTATAGTTTCTATACTTGTTTTATATTTGGATTTAATAATTTTTAAAGGTCTTGTGTCTACGCAAGGCTAAGAAAATACCAAAGAAATCAATGTGATTGTAATTTATTGAAGTTTCCCCTTAAGTCATTTGTCTTGAAAACTTGAGAAGATGTGATTACAATATACTACCAATGATCAATATCCAAAAATTATCAGTTTATATGTCATTTATCTAGCTACTTTTGCAAAAAAAAACATTTTTAGATTTGGCGGGAATTAATGTACATATCCATATCCCCCTTTCTCTTTGCCTTCTCCTAGAATCCCATAGCAATTGTTGTATACTTCATTATAGGATCATTTTGTTGTTTGTCGATTGAATTCAAAACCTTTACCTATTCAGCCAACTTTTATTCTTAGGAATACAATCAAATGAAGGGTTTCTTATTGTAAACAATTCTATTGAACTATGGTTAAGACTTTAGTGATACCAGACAGACGGACGGACATTAGCTGCTCCAAAGGAAAACAATGATCAGACTTTTGGGAAGCGCAGGAGGTGGAGGAAATAAAACACATTGTATGTTGCAGTTGGCTCGTGTTACAAAAGCAATCGTAAACATCACCTCATAAACATTCGAATTGTCCATCCAGGGAGGGCTTTTCTGTTTGGACTAGTCCGGTTGAAATGTTTAAATGTTGATGGTGGTTGCTCTTGGTGGAGCCTGCCATCACACAATGGGGGGGTCAACACAATACCCGGCAATTTTTCCAAACTGTCAAAAATTTATAATGTCTGTAAAACACCTATGAATTGCTGCACCGCACTGCGCATGCGCACCGCTCGGCGGTGCCCAAATGTTACGGAGTACACATTCCTACAACATGATCGCCCACCAACTGTGGTCCAGAGAATATGAAACGGAACACACAGCATTCGCCAGCCAAGGAGTAACCTTCATTTCATTGTCAGTGGTTGGCAGAAGACCCCATTCTAGGTGATTTCATGACTGGTGGACAAAACCAGAGGCTTATTATGGCAATTTAGCCACTGGTTTTGATTTTATTATTTTCATGGAATATAGATAGATTCTTATGAATAAACAACAACACCACCACTACGAATACTAAGAGCACCAGGAGTAAACCTGGCCCAGACTAGACAATAAAGACGGCGAGTTAAGCTATAGAGAGTCTGCTTAAAAGACAAATGTCATTTGTAAGCATTGACTATAGACGACTGTCATGATTATTATCGCGCGATTATTTCTGTTTTTGCCAAGAATTTCGTATGTAGGGAGCCCGCCGCCACAGCCGCCCGGTCATGAAATCTATAAGAATCTCAAGCGCTGCGGTAGGTCCCATCATAAGGAAGGGACCCCAAAGGAGAACATGGTGTTAGTTTAAGAAATTAATAGTTGTAATGAGTGAATTTATAAGATCAACATTTGTTTGAGGCCACAACAAAAACAACACAAATCTGAACAACTTTAATAAAAAAATGCAAAATTGCCGGAACCGGTCGCCTGGTTACTCCGTTCGAAGCTCGTTCGAATTGTGTCGTTGATCACTGATCTCATTTATCGTTTTATTTGCGATACCCACTTTGGGGACCCAGGAACGGGGTAGAACGGCCAGAAATTCCTTTGAAAAACAGTCAATAAATGTCAGTTAATCTTATGGATTTCTTTTTGTGAGCACCACTTACAAATACCCCAAAGACTCCTCTCTTTCTCTGCGCTTCAGCCATTAATATCGTATTTACGTTTGGTCGTCTGTATATGTATGCGATGCAAAAAAGATCAATTGCAGGTGATTTGTTTGGCTGTCGAAATTGTACGCTTATCGTAACTCATTACGAGATTTATTTTGTTCAACAAATCCAAAAGGTGTGATTTGTCTTTGTAGCATTTGCATACGACAACAAAAACGCAACAGCAGCAGCAGCAGTCGCGGTTCCAACAACAACAACAACAATGATTTTATTTGGATCCTGCCACCAAAGACCACAAAGATTCGATGGATACCCTTTTCCTCCCGATCACAATAACATAGAAAGCTAAGAGCTTAAAACAAGTGAGATCATTCTCAAGTATGAGGTCAGAACGAATGTTTAATACCCTTGCTCCAGAAACAAATTGACTAGAAGATGGATGAGTTAAACACTGGAAGGACGGGAAGATGAAAGGAATTGTGAAGCTAATAAAATAGGCAACCAATGGATGAATTAAATAAAAGTAGAAGAAAAAGCTGAGAATAGAGAGGTCTACTAACAAATAGAAGACCAAAGTGGTCGACCTACAGAAGAAGGACTCAGTGGTCGACTTTAGTATAAAAAAATCGCAGTGATCGAAATTTGCCTAGAGACAACATATCGCAGCGATCGAATCTAGTAGAGAGGAGAAAGATCGCAGCAATCGACTCTAGTATAAAGGAAGGAAGATCACAGTGGTCGACTCAAGGTAGAGAGGAGGAAGATCGCAGCGATCGACTCTAGTATAAAGGAAGGAAGATCACAGTGATCGACTCAACTATTGAGGAGGAAGATCGTAGTGATCGACTTTAGTATAGAGGTGGAAGATCGCAGCGATCGACTCTAGTATAGAGGAGGAAGATCGCAGCGATCGACTCTAGTATAGAGGAGGACGATCGCAGCGATCGACTCTAGTATAGAGGAGGACGATCGCAGCGATCGACTCTAGTATAGAGGAGGACGATCGCAGCGATCGACTCTAGTATAGAGGAGGACGATCGCAGCGATCGACTCTTGTATAGAGGAGGACGATCGCAGCGATAGAGGTGAAAGATCGCAGTGATCGACTCTAGTAAAGAGGGCGAAGATCGCAGCGATCGACTCTAGTATAGAGGAGGACGATCGCAGCGATCGACTCTAGTATAGAGGAGGACGATCGCAGCGATCGACTCTTGTATAGAGGAGGACGATCGCAGCGATAGAGGTGAAAGATCGCAGCGATCGACTCTTGTATAGAGGAGGACGATCGCAGCGATAGAGGTGAAAGATCGCAGTGATCGACTCTAGTATAGAGGAGGAAGATCGCAGCGATCGACTCTAGTATAGAGGAGGAAGATCACAGCGATCGACTCTAGTATAAAGGAGGAAGATCGCAGCGATCGACTCTGGTATAAAGGAGGAAGATCACAGCGATCGACTCTAGTATATCGGAGGAAGATCGCAGCGATCGATTCTAGTATAGAAGAGGAAGATCGCAGTGATCAACTCTAGTATAGAGGAGGAAGATCGCAGTGATCAACTCTAGTATAGAGGAGGAAGATCGCAGCGATCGACCCTAGTATAGAGGAGGAAGATCGCAGCGATCGACTCTAGTATAGAGGAGGAAGATCGCAGCGATCGACTCTAGTATAGAGGAGGAAGATCACAGCGATCGACTCTAGTATAGAGGAGGAAGATCGCAGCGATCGACTCTGGTATAAAGGAGGAAGATTACAGCGATCGACTCTAGTAGAGAGGAGGAAGATCGCAGCGATCGACCCTAGTATAGATGAGGAAGATCGCAGCGATCGACTCTAGACTCTAACATAGAGGAAGACTACAGAATAGATGACGAACACAGAATAGATGAAGACTACAGAATAGGGGAATATTACAGAATAGATCGACTCTAGCAGTGAGAAAAAATGTCGCAGCAATAGCCTCTAGACTACAGAATAGATGACGAACACAGAATAGATGAAGACTACAGAATAGGGGAATATTACAGAATAGATCGACTCTAGCAATGAGAAAAAATGTCGCAGCAATAGCCTCTAGTATAGAGAAGGAATTGCAGTGATCAACCAGAATAGAGCAGGATCGGAGGAAAATTAGAGCGAACGACTTTAATATAGAGGAAGATCACAGCGACTGACTACATTATAGAGAAAGGTCGTAGCGGTCGATTCCAATACAGATCAAGATCACAGCGATCGCCTCCAACATATAGGAGAATATCATAGCGATCGACTGCAATATTCAGGAAGATCTTAGCGATCGATTCCAATATAGAGCACGATCACAGAGATCGACTCCAATATGGTGGCAGATCGCAGCAATAGAATCCAGTATTGATAAGGGTTACAGTAATCAACTCTAGTATAGAGTAAGATCGAGGCGATGGACTCCAGTATAGAGCAGGATCGCAGCGTTCATGTGGAGCGATCGAGTACAGTAGTACAGAGAAAGACTACAGAATACAGGAATATTATAGAGTCGAGGAATGTTATAGAATAGAGGAAGATCGCAGGACACAACATTCGTATAGAGGTATATTGCAGCGATAAACTTTAGCGTATTGGAAAATTGTAGCGAACGACTTCATCATAGAGCAAAAATTGCGGCGAACGGCTTATTTATACTTGTGAAGTGTGCACAGCGACGGCAGAGATCGAATTTATGATATGGAAAGACATTGCCAATCGAGTCTCACACATGAAACGACATCGTCGACCGTTTCTCGGTTAGGGAAAGACATTATCGGTCGAGCCTCGAATAGGGAACGACATTCTCGGCCGAGTCTCTGCTATGGAACGACATTATCAATTGGTTTTCGGTTAGGCAACGACATTATCGGTCGAGTGTCTAATGTGGAACCACACTGTCGCCCGAGTCTGGGATAACGAACGGAATTTCCGGTCAAGTCTCGGATAGGGAACGGAATTTTCAGTTATGTCTCGGATAGGGAACGGAATTTCCAGTTAAGTCTCGGAGATCGACCTGGTTGGTCGACTTGATTCTAGAGCACGACCTCGATGGTCGACTCCATTCTAGAGATCGCCCTGGTTGGTCGACTTTAATCTAGAGAACGACTATAGTAGAGACAACGACTTAGTTGGTCGACTCTATTCTAGAGATCGAAAACGTTGGTCGACTATATTCCAGAGAACGTTCTCATTGGTTGATTCTATTCTCGAGAATGACCTCGTTGATCAACTCTGTTCTAGAGAAGGACCTCGTTGAACGCCTCTTGTCTTGAGAATGACCTCGTTGATTGAATCTATTCTAGAGAATTAAATCAAAGAAATACTCTAGTTTACAGGGCGACCTCAGTAGTTGCCTTGGTTTTACAGAACATGCTTTCCTGTCGACTCTAACAGTGGAATGTTGCAAATCATTCCTCCAACTAACTGCATCCTTCCGTCTCTGGTAAAGTGATTGTGAAAAAGAGTATTTCATTTTTTTAACCGGCCAATGATGACGATCGCGAGCCAGATGATGATGACGATGATGGTCCGTCCATCCAGTGTATTACTACTCTGCATACTATGCAACAATATTTTGTGTGGTAGCGAGTGGCCTGTTAAAGGTTCAATAAATTCTCGCATTACTTTGCATAATACTCGCCTTCGCCAGGCGCGGTGTCTCTCCTCTGTGGTCTTCTCCAAAGAAGAGTTGCGGTGACTTCGTCTTCTGCTTCGACTGCGTTGTTTTGTTGGCTCTTTTGGAGAAGCGATAATGTGATTTATTTTGTCCATTAATCTGGTAATTCATTTGGTTTCACATGCAACATGTTCATGTCTGTACACTCATTTATATCGTATTCATACATATTTGGATATGCGTAGGCCTGCAATGTCCAGCCGCCACCACTACTATGAGCATCCTCCACTTCCACATTGGGATGCAGCAGCTCCACCACCAACCATAGCTTTGCATCGATTGCAATTCGACTGCTGTTCATCTTTGTCGTTTGTAAATACATCGAAAGCGTCGTAGTCTCTGTCGGCGACATCGTCTTAGGTTACCCTCCTTGACTTGGGCGGCGGCGGTATATGTAACACGGTTTGTTTTGGTGCCTGGGCTCCAGTGACCGTAGTGGATAGTGATTCCTCCGCCACACCGGGAATGCTTGTAGCGATCGTTGTCACTGTTATTAAAAAGACATTCATTACCTTACTTTGCCTCGCCTTGGCCAAGATCACTCTCTGGGCGCTCTCGGGAGAGCGTGTGGTGGTCGTCTAGCTGCAGCTTTTGGGCGAATAGTTAGGGGTCTAGGTGGCTTACAAGTGCTATTAATATGTGCTAGTAAATCTGCCGCCAGACGGTGTAGGTGCTGTTAACCTTTGGCTATGTTGGTGGTCACTTCTTGTCTATATGGAGTGATTTGTTTGAATATGGATTCCAGATAGATTTCCTTGTGACAAAGAGACAAATGTGGGATAACTATCTTATGGTATGAAATTTCAGGCAGATGATGGTGTTGAGGCGCTACAGGTGATCAACTACTTATTGCGTTCAGTTTATGACATTTTTCTTGAATTCTGGGGCGATTGTGGAATTCGATATTGGTTTGGACATAGTGGGTGTGGGAATCTGTTCTAGAAGTTTTTGTGAACATCTTTTTCAGGGCGACATTAATTCATTTGAAAACGAAAAGCTACGGCTTTGGTTTAAATGAAACAAACGGGTTTTAGGTGACTATATGTCTGTGATCTGCTGATGGGTACAGGTAGTGCCGTATATTATAAGAGAATACCGGAATACCAAGGATGTGGTGGAATTAAATGTCGAGATAGACTTTGGTGCTCGACTCCAGTATAAATAAGTGGCTAGAGTTGACTATATCAAAGATCAAGGTCTCCGACATGGATTACATTTTGGAATACAGCTTCCGAGGTCGACTCTATTAGAGAGAAAAATCTCCAATGTCGACTTTATCAGGGAAAAATATATCCCAGATCGACTCGAGGGAGTAAGGTCTCTGAAGTCGACCCTCCGGTGGTCTGGTATAGGAGAAGATTTCTGAGGTCGACACTATGAGAGAGCAGTACCTCAAAAGTCAGCTCTGTTAGAGAGGAAGACATCCGAGGTTCATCCGATACCTCCGAGATCGCCTCAATTAGAATGTTAGATAGCCGAGATTCACACAAGACAATTTTTCCCAAGCAAGTGTCAAAGTTTGTAAAAGAGAGAGGCATGCGGAAAGAGCTTTTTGCCTCTCTCTCCTACAAACTTTGACACTTTCTTGGCGTAGCACGACATAACAAAGGTCGACTCAATTGGAAGGTATTACCTCTGAGGTCGACCATATTGCCACTTCTAAAGTCGATTCTATAAGAGAGATGAACTCAGAAGTCCAATCTGGCACCGTTAGACTCTTGAATATAGGAATGACTATAAGCTCGACTCATGAAGAGAATTCACGGAAGTCGATGAAGGAAGACTTTTGAAGTCAAGTCTTGAATAGCGCGAGATCTCCGAGTAATATTCACTGACGAAAGATCTCCGAAATCGACTATTGACAGGAGGAAGACCTCCGAAATCGGCTCTTGAATTAAGATAGATTTCTATTGTCAAATTTTGAATGCAGGTCGACTCTGATAAGAGGAAGATCTGCAAATTAGACACAGAGGTCAGTAGAGATAAAGAGCTTTGAGATCGACTCTTAGTAAAAGAAGACTTTCGAGGTCGCCACTTGTTCCGCTGATGTCGGAAAATTGATAACCGTACAGTGTATTACATATAAAGACCTCTGAAATCGACTCTTGACTATACGCAAACCTTCAATGTCGGCTATTGAATAGAGAAGTACCTCTGATGCCGACCTTTGAAAAGAGGAAGATCTATGAGTTTGCAACTATTTAAAAGAAGAACTCCGTGTTCCATTCAATTAATGAACTGAACTAATAAATTATATTGTCTCCAGACGTGTTCATCTAATAGAGATGGGGATCACGGTCTTCCTCTAGTATTAATGCTGATCTCGCATCTTCCTGTAGTACAGAGCGGTATCTCTTGGGTCTTCCTGTATAATATAGTGAGGTATGGTGATCTTTCTCTACTATGGAGGGATCAATCTTGGTCTTTCTATAGCTTGAGGGTATGTTTCCGGTTCGGTGAACTTTCTCTAGCATAGATGCCTGTCTCGAGTGTCGTGGTCTTTCTCTAGTATAGGGGTCTTCCTCCAGTACGATGGTCTTTCTTTAGTCTCTATGAGATCTTTCTCTATTTCAGAGGGAGATCTATGAGGTCTTCCTCCAGTACCTCGTCTGGAATAGAGAGAGATATCTCTGAGGTGTTTCTCTAATGTCTGATGATCTCTGATGTCTTCCACTGGAATAGAGCGAGATCTCTAATGTATTTCTCTAGTATAGAGAGAGAGCTCTTAAGTCTTCCTATGGTATATAGCGCGATCTCTGAAGTCTTTCTCTAGTATAGAGGGAGATCTCTGATGTCTTTCTCTAGTATAGAGGGAGATCTCTGATGTCTTTCTCTAGTATAGAGGGAGATCTCGAATGACTTCCTCTTGTATAGATGGAGATATCTGATGCCTTCCTACTGTAGAGATATCTGAAAGCTTTCTCTAGTATATAGGGAAATCTCTGCTGTCTTTCTCTGGTATAGAGGGAGATCTCTAAGGTCTTTCTTTAGTATATAGGGAGATCTCTGTATTTTTCTAATGTAGAGGGATATCTCTGAGGACCTTCTCTAAGTAGTATAGAGGGATATCTCTGATCTCGGAGGACTTTCTCTATTATAGAGGTAGATTGCTGAGGTCTTCCTCAAGTATAGAGGGAGATCTCTGAGATCCTTTTTCTTGTATAGATTTAGATCTCTAAGGTCATCCACTAGAATAGAGGGAAATCCCTGAGGTCTCTCTATAGTACATATAAATATCTCTTAGGTCTTCCTCTAATATAGATGGAGATCTCTAAGGTCTTCCTCTAGTATTGAGGGAGATCTCTGAGGTATTTCCCTAATATAGAGGGATATATCTGAGGCCTTTCTCTAGTATAAAGGGTAATCTCTGATCTCGGAACTCTTTCTCTATTACAGAAGCAGATCTCTGAGATCTTCCTCTAGTAAAGAGGGAGATCTCTGAGGTCTGTCTTTAGTACAGAAGGAAATCTCTGAGGTCTTACTCTAGTACAGATGAGGATCTCTAAGGTCTTCATCTAGTATAGAGGAAAATATCTGAGGTATTCTTCTAGAACAGATGAACATCTCATAGGCCTTTTTTAAGTATACAGGGAGATGTCTGAGTTCTTTCTCTAGAATAGAGGAAATCTCTGAGGTCTTTCTCTAGTTCAGATAAAGATCTCTTAGGTCTTCCTCTAGCACAGATGGAGATATCTAAGATCTTCCGCTAGTATTGAGGGAGATCTTTGATGTCTTTCCCTAATATAAAAGGAGATCTCTGAAGTCGTTCTTTAGTATAGAGGAAAATATCTGAGGCCTTCCTCTAGTACAGATGAAGATCTTTAAGGTCTTCCTCTAGTATAGTGGAGATCCCTGAGGTCTTTCTTTAATATAGAGGGAGATCTCTGAGGTCTTTTCGAGTATCTACTTATAGTATAGAGGAAGATCTCTGAGGCCTTTCGAGTATCTACTTATAGTATAGAGGAAGATCTCTGAGGTCTTTCCCTAGTATAGAGGGAGATCTTTGAGATATTTCTCTATTATAGAGGGAGATCTTCCTCCACTGAGGTATACCTTTAGTAAAGAGGAACATATCTGTGGTCGTCCTATGTTGTAAAGGGATACCTCTAAGGTATTCCGTTAGTATAGAGGTAGATCTCGGAGATCATACCCTAGTATAGAGAAAGAGGGATATCTTTGAGCTATTCCTCTAGTATAGACGAAGATCTCTGATGTCTTTCTCTGGTATAGAAAGGGAGATCTCTAGTGTCTTTCTTGAGTATAGATCTCAATATTATTACTTTGTAATATTATTAATATTTACTAGATTTCCCAAGTCGTTTAGTGCAACTTTCACAACCCTCGAAACATTATAATAACCCTAAGCAATTACAAATTACCTCTCTATACATATTTCTAATAACACTCGTGCATATTTCATAAATGACATATGTAGACAAAATTGTACAGATTGGCCAAAATAAAATTATGACTTAAGGTAAACTTTCACGAATTACCAAAAAACTAATATTTGCTGTTTCTAAAATGACTTAAAGCCGTTATTTAAGCGCTATTAAAATAATTAATTTTTCTTTATTAAAACTGAACTTTTACCCTAAAATACGACGAAACAAATATGAAATAGTTATGTCCGTCTGTCTGTCTTTCTCTATAGTTATGTGGTTTATAATTTGAGTACTAAGCCAGATATGTGTTATGTGTGTTGCCAGAAAAGAAAAACATAATAATTACTATTTAAGTTAACCTCAGACTAGAGTTTAAACTTAAGAAATATGTATGAGTAAGGAATTTATTTGGTGATGGTGAAAAATGGCGTTAAATTGCTATAATTATAATGAAATTTGTAAGTAACAAATATTTGCTACTGTTTGGCAGCACCTTTTGGAGGAGTCCCAGCCAGAAAGAACTCTGGGTACTTCTTTGTACGAATGTGATGAACTCTTGTCGTATATAATTTGCCAGAAGATCACAGTCTCTAAACTCGGGGAAGACCTTTTACACAGCCAGAGAGTTTAAAGCCATGTTACCAAAGAATAAGGCTTAAACCAAAAAACCCACAAAGTAATAAAAAAATAATAATACAAAAATTACCCGAACGTGGCACAATTATTATTTCAGAGTTGTCGGCAACAATGAATGTTTATTCGCTTTTTGTTCGAATATTTCTGTTCATAAACATAATTTTCTTGTATGTCCGTCTGTCCTTACTCGTTGTGGAAATTTATGTTTACAGATCACATTTGCATTTTATGCGGCTTTTATACAATTTATTTGCAATTTATGTTCAATTTTCAATTCAAATTAACTTCTGTTGTCTGGATGTCTTACAAAGGCCAGTGGCCGTCAGTTCCAGTTGGTGCCACTCCGACAACATTCAGCAGCATTTTTTGATTACTTCATTTGCCAAATTGATCTTACAAAAGAGTCTGCAGGATATCTGACGGTTTGTCTGTCTTCAATTGGAGTATTATAAAAGGGCTTCGAATCATTCAGAGGAGATTCTGTGTGTGGTCTCAATGAAAAACAGAATTGAAATAAGTGAATAAATCGATCACGTTTCAATAGTTTGTGGTTTTCATCATTGAAAAGTAAATATTATTTGAACTAAAGTTTAAAGGCTAACATGGGAGGTCCATACGACTTGGGAGGTTTACTGAATAAAATGTTTTTTTTAATGAGATCTCTAAGGATGACCCTAGTAGAGGAAGATATCTGGAGTCCACTCCTGAATAGAGGATATAGAGGAATACCTCTGAGGTCGACTCTAGTATAAAGAATGACCTTAGTGGTCGACTCTAGTTTCGAGGAAGACCTCAGAGGTCGACTCTAGTATAGAGGAAGACCTCAGAGGTCGACTCTAGTATAGAGGAAGAACTCAGAGGTCGACTCTAGTAGAGAGTAAGACCTCAGAGGTCGACTCTAGTATAGAGGAAGACCTCAGAGGTCGACTCTAGTATAGAATAACATCGCAGAGGTCGACTATACTGTAGTGTAAGATCTCAGAGGTCGATTACAGTATACATTGAGTAAGACCTCATAGGTCGACTTTAGTATAGAGTAAAACCTCACAGGTTGACTCTAGTATAGAGTAACATCGCAGAGGTTGACTATAGTGTAGAGGAAAATCTGGTAAATATTATTAAAAAAAAATCTTGAAGACTTTAGCTATTAAACTGTCGTCGGTGTCTATATATAGTAAAAATAATATTTTTCTAGTTTCTTTAATTCTTCTAAATGTAATGTGTCCGTCCGTCCATCCATTTATCATTCCTTCTATGTTGAGACCATTACAAGTGTTTAATTAAAAATTAACCATTTCCTGGTTTTGTCAAATTCCAACGATTTTATTTCTTAGACTTTAGTCTGTCTCTCTCTATGGATTCATTAAGATCAATGACAAAAACACTGATCATTAGTCATAAATTTAATGCATTTTTTTTGTCGTCATTCCCGACGTTTTGTTCCTTCTAGAAACGAGCTTCCCTCCACACCATTTATGACTTTTAATTGAATGTTTGTCTATACCAAACATTGAAGCAAATGCAGCAGCAATATTGTCTCTCCGGCGGCCTCTGAAGCAGTATTGAATGCTTTCGTGGCCCCATCTCCTCCGCTACCACGACCTCTTAACATTTGATTAATTTAAATATCGTATCGTATAACATTCAGAGGGACGATCAACGTTTAATTGAATCGATGAGTATTACAAACACTTTAGGAAGCATTCATATATGAACATAGGGGTAGTGCTTAAGTTGAGGAATTGAATAATAAGCAAAGCATAAATATCTTGTTTTTAGAGACAGTATGAATGATGCAATAATGTAAGTATTGCTGCAACTTTGAATGAATGAGTTGCAATAAAGTAAGTCAGAGACGAAAAATGCATTTATTACAGAAACTCTGTAAACAAATACTGTTTGACAAAATTTTTTGCTTTTCAATTTATGATTCTGCAATTCTTTGGGAAATTATCTTTTGAACAATATACATTTTATAACAATTTTGGGATACTTAAGAAATCATAAGTGTACCACAAGAGCTCGTGTAGGGCAACCATTGTATAAAGAGACGGTTTTACAAATATGAAAACATTCGTATACGATGAAAAAATTGTTTTTTATTTATAAAATTATGATTCTGAACATGTTTTGTGAAAGGTCGTCCCACTGATAGGAATTAAATTAGAAATTAAGGACACTTAAAATATAAAATATAAAACGAAATATTAGACAACTACAATTCTCGTTTACCGGAACTGAAATTTCGTTTGTTGTGACAGAAACTTATGTCGCGTACGCAATTATTCGTTCTAACCAAAAGAATGTCAGTCGTCGTAAACGAGAATTCTAGTTGTCTAATATTTCGTTTCGCGGAAACGAAAAACATACATAATTTATTACCATTTGATTGCACTATATGTCTGAATTGCTCCTTCTTAAAGCAATTAGTATACTCGTAAGACTAACACAAACTTAACACTAGAAAATCGATTTAAACATCTTTGTTTTAATATATTTATATATATATAATACATATTTTGTTAAAATCTGAGGAGAATAAAGTACCTAAAAGTGTACCACAAATACCTGTTTACCAAAATGTGTACCCCAAGAAGAACGTTTTCAACTTTTAAGTCTAAAAGATTTTTGTAATAGCTTTAGCTTACATAGATATGGTTCTGCACAACTTCGGAAGTGTACCTTTTTATCTATATATATCCTATTACCATATGTGGACAATGTAGATCCTAAAAGCGTTCCACAAACCTCACAGCACCAATTTTAAAATATGATTTAAAAAAAAAATATGTTAAAAACCTATCTTTTTTAATAAACTATTTTGATTATGCACACCTTTAGGGAACAAGCTTTCCAATGATATATATTTTGTTACAATTTGTGAGTAATAAATGAATGTGTACCACAAAATACATATGTACCTAAATGTGTAGCAGAAGAAGACCGTTTTCAACTTTTAAGTTTTAAAGCTTTTTAAATAGTTTTAGCTTGACAATATGCCTCTGCACAACTTCGGAAGAAAAACTTTCTATCCTATCTTAGTACCATTTGCGGATGTTATAAATCCTAAAAGTGTACCACAAACCACACAGCAGGGCTTTTATAATAATGTGTTTAGAAAAAGAACTTAAGACTTCATGGTATTCTGATATAGAGTCGTTCTCAGAGGTCGATACTAGTATAGCGAAAGACCTCAGACGTCGACTCTAGTATAGAGGAAGACCTCAGAGGTCGACTCTAGTATAGAGGAAGACCTCAGACGTCGACTCTAGTATAGAGGAAGACCTCAGAGGTCGACTTTAGTATTGAAGAAGACCTCAGAGGTCGACTCTAGTATAGAGGAAGACCTCAGACGTCGACTCTAGTATAGAGGAAGACCTCAGAAGTCGACGCTAGTATAGAGGAAGACCTCAGAGATCGACTCTAGTATAGAGGAAGACCTCAGAGGTCTACTCTAGTATAGAGGAAGAACTCAGAGGTCAACTTTAGTGTAGAGGAAGACCTCAGAGGTCGACTTTAGTATTGAAGAAGACCTCAGAGGTCGACTCTAGTATAGAGGAAGACCTCAGACGTCGACTCTAGTATAGAGGAAGACCTCAGAAGTCGACTCTAGTATAGAGGAAGACCTCAGAGGTCGACTCTAGTATAGAGGAAGACCTCAGAGGTCTACTCTAGTATAGAGGAAGAACTCAGAGGTCGACTTTAGTGTAGAGGAAGAGGATATCTTTGAAGTGCATTATAATATAGAAATTACCTTTGGTTCCAATATTGTTTATTTTAATAATTTTAGAAATTTTCTTTAAAATCTGAACCACCCTTGTGTTCATATCTCTCCGTATAAACCATCTGATCCGATGTGTTATTAATAACATCACAACACTTACACACTCATAAACATATGTATACGAGTATATGAAAAACTGCATTAAACAATATTTTATACTTATTAATAATGTTATTAAATGGAAATGCTCAGACAGACGGACAGACATTTATATCAAGAGAAAGACGCGATGGACTGAAGGGGGGATCATGGCAGCATTTGCGTGTATTTTAATCTATCTGGACAGAAAAAAAATCCACACTGAATTAAAAGAACTGACAAAGATCACCATCATATTTTCATTTAGTACGGATCATTGACAATCGTACTCATCAATTATAGACAGCAGAAGAGAAGAACTTTAACTACAACTATGAATGAAGACCACGGGAATGGGGAATGAGGCATGAGGATGGCACTGAAGATGTCGAAGAAGATGCGTGTCCATCGGATGCGTGAGTTCTGATGGCTGCACAAATGTTTACACGATGTCATCCCCTTCTTTGGTTAGAAATCATCATCGCCATCACCACTAGCCGCTTTATCATAATACACGAGACATCGGACGGATGGACGGACGACAATATTGGTCACTGCTGATATTTTGCCCGGGATGAGCCTTCAATAGCATACACCCTGCTTTGCTGTTTCATTTCAGTCCAGTTTTCGAAAACTCATTCAATAAATTTTGTTGTTGGTTGGTTTTCAATTAGCATTTTTGTTTGACCATTTCAAGCAAAAAAAAAAATAATACGATTGATGTGTTCTGGTGTTGGAGGACAGTTCGAGCGCTGTGCCAGTCAGTCAGCCCGCCAGCCTGGATAGATGGATGAAAGATGATGATGGGCCTCGCAAACATCCATATTCATATATAAATATATGCACACATCTCCTCTGAATGCCATAAATAAAGACAGTTTTTAATTAAAACTGACATTTTTCAATAAATGAAGAAACGAAGTGTTAATCATATCTGTAAATGATCACAGGCATAATATGAAAATAATAACGACATTGTTTTGGGGGCCAAAAAGGCACAGAAACAAGCGTGACATGTAGAGGGCGTGTGAATATTTTTATGGAATTATGAGTTGAAGTTAAAAATAAGTTCAATTCAAGTACCGAAAATGAAATAAAGTTCTTGATGCTTATAACATCGAACAGTGGCTTGTAGATTAGAAAATCCTATCGGAAAATAAATTTTGATTCGGAAATTCAGAGTTATTTACTCTAACATCAGTGATTTTTAAACCGCGATCATGACATTAGTTGTTAATCTTATCTGGGAAGTCATTGATTTTTAAGACAAGGGCATTAGTTATTTATCTTATCTGGGAAGTCATTGACTTTTAAGACAAGGGCCATTGATCTATTTGAGGGTCAATGGCTTTTAATCCTGAGTCAATCACCTTTTTAGCGATCACTGACTTTTAAGGAATCAAGGACCTTTTTCAGGATGACTATGATAATTTATGGAGGTCATCTGCCTTAATTCACAGGTTAGTGACTTTAACCTTTCACAACGGAGTCAATGTTCTTTGACAGCCGGCACTGAATTTTGTCTGGTATCAATTGCCTTAGATATGGGTTCAAAGACTTTTAATCTAGGGATTGAATGAACTTGGTAAGGGAGCTAGCGATCTTCAACCCTTAAGTGATCAATAATCTTTAACCAGAGTTAATGATATTTAATATGAGTGTAGTACAGAGGTCAATGCACTTTGTCATTGAACTTTTGTCGTGGTTCAAGGATTATTAATATGGGGTCAATGATCTTTGATCGGAGGTCGAACATTAGGTTAGGGTGGCAGCCGTATTTTTTTTTACAAGCTCACATAGACCAGTTTAGGTCCCTAGTGTTACCACGGGCTGAAATGCCCCTCATCGAAACCAACCTGTTTGATATATAAATTTATCGATAGTACGAATATCAGTACTGGAAAGATCTGTTAGGCTGCCTAAAAAGGCCGACCCCAGTATATCCAGTCGTCGTTTACTCAAAGCGGGACAGTCGCAAAGCAAGTGCTCAATGCTCTCCACTTCTTCCTCATCTCCACAGCTTCGGCAGAAGTCATTGGACTCAATACCCAATCTTTTGGCGTGTTCGCCGATCAAGCAGTGTCCCGTCAGAACCTGTACTAACGTAGACAATCGTTTCCTCTCTAGTGCGAGGAGATATTTTGACCTTCTCAGGTCATACCTTGGCCAGATTTGTCTAGCTACCCTGCAGGTGCCGATTTCTGTCCATCTATCGTTGGACTGCCTGATTGCCTCTTGGCTAAGCCAAAGCTTGCACGTGGATAGTGGCGCACCAATATATGCAAATTCTTCGAGAATTTGTAATGTCGTCCCTTTCCTAGCAAGTTCATCGGCTTTGCAGTTCCCCGGGATATCCCTATGCCCAGGCACCCATATGAGGTGTATATTAAACTGCTCAGCCATCTCGTTAAGAGATCTGCGGCAGTCGAGGGCTGTTTGTGAATTTAGGGATGTTGCCTCCAGAGAATTGATGGCAGCCTGGCTGTCCGAGTAAATGACAACGCCATTGTAGGTTACTATGTTGCGACTCAGCCACTTGGCGACTTCCCATATTGCCATTATTTCGGCTTGATAGACACTGCAGGTATCTGGTAGTCTGTGAGCTATATCCAGACTAAGTTCTTCACAGTGTACTCCGAAGCCAACCTTTTCATCAAGCTTCGAACCATCCGTGTAAAAGTGGAGATGGTGTATATTACCTGGTATTCTACCGACCCATTCATCTCTGGCGGGAATCATAGTGATGTAATTTCTCTCGAAGGTGTACACTGTTGGTATATAGTCCACTCGGTCGGTTACCATAGCACTACACTTTGATATCCTCATGTGACCATAGTTCTTGTACCTCCACATTGATAGGCAGTTTAATCTTATTGCCGCTTTGGTTGCAACTTCTCTCGCCACAATATTAATCGGCAGTATATGGAGTAGGGCTTGTAGAGACTCGGTCGCTGTAGTCCTTAAGGCTCCGCTTATGCTCAGGCAGGCAGTTCTCTGAACCTTTGTTAGTAGGTTGGTAATTGTTAGTTTGTCAGTTGCCGTCCACCATACCACAATACCGTATAACAGTATTGGACGAACTACTGCTATATATATCCAGTGGACGATTTTAGGAGAGAGTCCCCACCGCGACCCTACAGCCTTTTTGCAGGAATATAAGGCGACGTTAAATAACATTTTCCTATCTAGAATTATTCCTAAAAATTTTGCACTTTCAGAAAAGACTAGATCTGTTCCATTTATCCGAGGTGGAGGGTCCACATGTGGGACATTATTCATCCTAGTAAAGAGAACCAATTCTGTCTTGTTGGGGTTAACGCCCAAACCGCTGCTTCTGGCCCATCTAGCCAACTTGTTCAGAGCCACCTGTAGGATGTCTCTGAGGACGTTTACGAATTTGCCTCTCACTGCGATTGCCACGTCGTCCGCATATGCCACGACCTTGCAGCCACAACGTTCTAGATCTAGCAGGATTTCATTCACCGCTAGGTTCCAAATTAGTGGAGACAGTACTCCTCCTTGCGGGGTCCCTCTGTTTACATACCTTGTTAGAGTTGTGGACCCTAGACATGCTGTTATGCGTCTTCTGGTGAGCAGACTTTGAATTAGTCTAATCAAACTAGTGTTAACTTTTAGATGTGAGAGTGCCGCAATTACCGCATCGGAGTGAATGTTGTTAAAAGCCCCTTCTATGTCAAGAAATGCCACCATGGTGAATTCCTTGAAATGCAGGGACGATTCGATAGTGCTCACAAGTTCGTGCAGGGCTGATTCAGTAGACTTGCCCTTGTTGTAAGCATGTTGGTTCCCCGACAGGAGTTTTGTATCCAGGTTTTCCCTAATGAAATGATCTAAAAGTCTTTCCAGACCTTTCAATAGGAACGAGGATAGGCTAATTGGTCTGAAGTCTTTTGGCCTAGTGTGTGATATCTTTCCCGCTTTAGGTATGAATACCACTTTGGTATCCCTCCATCGATTCGGGACGTATGAAAGCCTGATACAGCCTACATAAATTTTCTCCAGCCAGGGGATAACGTACTTTAACATTTTCTGCATTTCTGCTGGAGTGATGCCATCTGGTCCAGGTGACTTGAAGGGCTCAAAGCTGTTAATAGCCCAGCTTATTCTGGATCTCTCAGTCAAGAAGCTAGCGACGCTCGCAGTCCACTCGCACTCTTGTTGGTCCTGCTGATCCTCGGGTTCTGTTACAGTGTTCCCCGGGAAATGTGTGTCTAGCAGTACATTGAGCGACTGCTCGCTGTTTTTGGTCCAGTTATTTGCCTCATCCTGTAAATATCCCACTGTACAGGGTGAAGCAGATAATATTTTCCTCAGCCTAGCGGCGTCGGAGACCTTTTCCACTTCACCACAGAAGGTATACCAAGAGCGCCTTTGCGCCTTTCTAAGCTCCTTCTTATAGATCTTGAGTTGCTCTTTATAGGCATCCCAATCATTAGCGACCCCAGTAGATTTAGCCTTATTGAATAGCTTGTTGCAGGTCTTTTTCATAGCCGTTAGCTCAGAAGTCCACCATTGGGGTTTAGTTTAACCCTTGTACCTTGTTTTTGGACAGGCTTCTTCAAGGGATCTATTGAATGATATGGTGATATGATCGACCAGATTATCCAGACCGGCTTTGTCATTCGGTTCGTACGGAAGTTTAGAGTTGAGGACTTTCTTGAAATTCTTCTCATACATATGCCACTTTGTCTTCCTTACATTTCTGTGGACGGCGGGTTTAGGCGCTTTTTCCGCGAGTTTGAACTCAATATAATGGTGGTCTGAGAATGAGTGGTCGTCCAGTACATTCCACCCAATAATTTTGTCTGACAGCCGGTCAGTAGCAAACGTTACGTCGAGTACTTCTTGTCTGTCTTTAATTGTGAAGGTCGGTTTATTACCTATGTTACAAATACTAAGATTGGTAGTTAGAATAAAGTCAAGAAGCGAATCACCCCTATTGTTTATATCCGTACTACCCCAGATAGTATGATGAGCGTTCGTGTCTGCGCCAATAATCAGCTCGAGCTCGTCAGACGTTGCTTCTTCTACTACTTCCCTGAATAGAGCAGTCGGTACTACAGATTCATAAGGCAAGTAGCTGGAGACCACCCAATATATGCGATTACCGATCTCCAGGCTAGCAGCTGTTTGGTCTTTACCACTTAAATTAGTCAGGAGAAAGATACTTAGATCTTTCCTGGCCAAAATGCAGGTTCTTGGAGTGCCTTCACAGTTGGCCACAAGCAGTTTAAAGTTGGGTGTCCTAATACCGCACACCCTCCCTCCCACTACGTAGGGCTCCTGTATCAGGACGATGTCTACTGCGCCAGTGGACAGGCGCAGCAATAGAGCCGCTGAGGCTGCTTTAGCGTGATGGAGGTTAATCTGTAGAATTCTTACCATCATTGGTAATTGACAGATTAACATCCACCCCGACAAGGGTGTTATCGAACTCTTCGTCCGTATCGTCGAGAAGCATGTCCCCGCCAGATGCGTCAAAGAGTCCGGAGACTCCCCTCAGCCCCTCTGTGTCAGAAGTAGAGCTTTCGTCCTCAGAGTAGGACGTTACAGATCTTCTGTTGGAGTTGGAGTCACCAGAAATAATAGGCGTGGCTACCTCCGCACTTACAGAAAGTGCCACGGTGGACGACTCACCTTCTGCAGTGGGAGCTATATCCTGCTTGTATATCTTCAAGACTATAGTCTCGAAGCCATATTGTAGGGTTGCACTCGCACTTTGTATATGGGAGGTGGATTCAGCGTTTAGGATAAGATTGACCTGCCGCTTTTTACCATCCGCCTCACCCACCTTGCTGATTCTCCAATTATGGGCCGGCAGACCAGGATTGGAATCTTTTATTATTTCTAAGATGTCAGCCGGGTTGGAGGGCTCTTCTGTAACCCAGGTGATGGCTCTAGGGTGACTAGGGATGTTGTTTTTTTCGACAACATCCAACTGGGCACCCGGCCACACCTCACCCGCTCGACTCAGAGCAGCCTTATAAAGGTCTACTGATCTGGCATCACCGAAATATAAGAGCTTTACTCTCCCCTGATGCCATCCTGCATCGTTGCAGATTGGTGGTTTGCCCGGCATTTCTCTACGGACATCGAGGTAATGAGCCATAATGGCTGATTGTACATGACTCCATTTGTCCTTGAGGATGGATCCATCCTCACTACTTCTGTCTATAACAGCCATCACTAGACTCTCCTTCGCCACTTCATTGAAGGGCTTGGTGAGTGTCCTGTTGATGGTGACATTAAGGCCTCTTGCCTTTTTCGAAGGCAGGGGTTCATCAGGTGATCTGATTCGTTTTACTTTATTAGCCGTTAACACAGCTGAATTTGTGGCTCTTTCAGCCGACTCATTGGCCTTAGAAGCATCTATGGCGCCTTTAGCCCAGGTAAGTGACTCTTTTTGTTTTTCGGTAAGAGCCGAAACCTCAACAGCCTCCAACTTCGTCAAAACTCTGAGCGCTACACGATGCTCATTGTGCTTCCGTTTTGACGGTCGGACATGACGTTTGCCCCTCACCGCACCACCTGTTGTGAGTACTTGGGGGAGATTTTCACCATTTTTGGTGTGGTCGGCTTTGGCCAAGACCAACGGACGGACAGTCGGACGATTGGGGAACCGCGCTCCATCGGAACACGAAGGCATCCCCGTCAAGAGAATTTATTTTAATTTTGTCTGTATTAGACCGTAATAGGTACTACGATGTAGGCCTTACAGACTTTGTACAGATTTTTGCTATTGCGTAATAGGTACTGGTAACTATCCGCTATGTGATAAACACGTCCGTTCACTGCGAATGATCAGCAACGAAACGAACGAGGTCGAACATTCCTAATGTATAATCATGGCAGTAATTGACCTTTGTCAGAGGTCAATATTATTTTGTAAGAGGTTAATGATTTTCAATTTGAGGACAATAATCTTTAATAAGATCTCAAGGACATTAATTTGAGATCAATGACCTTCAATCAGACAATTGTGAGGGGTTATTGGATTTCAATTTTATTTAATCACGAGTTAGTGACTTCTGTCAGGGTACAATAACTTTAGGTACGAAGTCATGGTCGAATCTCATCCTTTTTAGGATTCAATTACCTTAAATCTGGGATCAAAGACTTTAAGTCTAGGTGTTATCTACCTTAAAGGTCAAGAACCTTTATTCAGTAATCTTTAATGACATTTACTACGTGTTTAGGACACAGACCCCAAATAACTTTTCAATGTCTTTCACTAACCTTTAATCTAGTGTTTGTGAAGGCTAAACTTAGCTGACCCCTTGTAATCCATCAACGGGTCAATTGTCACCCTAGTATTTACCATTTCGTAATATTTGTGATTATTTTCCGGGTGTATTAAATAAACTAAGCAAATTTAATTTCAAATTCTCATTCATTACTCGTATGTTTGAATATTTTCAAGTCTATGAAAAAAGTCCTCATTCTAAGCAAAATGTAAACTGTATTCTGCTTTTCAAAGTTTTCTTTAAGCCGTTTTTCTCTATTACAAAATCCAAATAGCAATGTAGGCTACATTAATAGATTCGCCACAGTTTATAATAGCGATTTTGCAATATTTATGCCCTGAAGGGCATTAACAATTGATTTGTCACAAAAAGGGCTTTATTTGCAGAAAGCCAAACCGTAGTAATCTTTCAAAGTTTTTAGATCTAAGAAATCACGATCATGTAACATTTACAGATTTTCCGCTCTCGAAAGCAAATCAATAACCATCACCAAAACAAAAAACGTTGATAGAGACCAAGAAACAAACAATGAAAAGGTGTTGTGGCCACATTTAGCATTTCCAGGTGACTTGGATGGGGCACTTTTTTTTATAGACATCGAACGTGATTTAGGTGAAGTTTCGAGGTTTTCGATGGTGATCTCTTGGCGATGCAGTTAATGTGATTTCCTAGAATCGCAGCTACGATGCGCCAAGTGTCGTCGGTGGACACGCGTCTAGCTGATCTAGTGTGTCGCCGCCATCCTCTATATTTGTTCGTCATTGAAAGAGGCAACACTTTGGCTAAGAAATCGAATCGAAATGCAAATTATTGTCGTCTCTGCACACGATGTAGGCCTTAGCAAATTGTTGAACCACAAAAACAGAATAGCAATTGTAAATATTTTTATTTTGTTGCTTAAACAAATGAATTCGTTGTGGTCACACAGCAAAAGCCGACATCAATAGTCCGTCATCATCGACAACATCACCTTCCTCATGACCACTCATTCATTGAGCCATCCATTCAGTCATCTATCCGTTCATCCATCCACCCTATCCCGTCCCATTGCGCCTTCCTTATGATCATGGCCTTTAGAGTCCAGATGTATAGGAATACGGCTAAGAGTGTGTTATGGTCAAAACTGTTGACCGATTATGGTTTTTCTTTGTAACCGCAAAATTGTTTTTTTTTCACTTGCCAAAGATAATAAGAAAAAGTAAACGAAAATATTGTCTTTTTAATGTGAATTTTATGTGCGGTAAATGGCTATAAAAATCATTATTTTCGAACGCAACAATCATCATTGATGGCTGACTGACACTGGTCGCCGATGCCACGATTGGCGTTTTGAGTATTCTGTCAAAGAAGATAATGGTGATGATGACGTTAATGCCACGTCTGTAATGTTGGTTAAAATGTTTACGTTTTCGGTACTTTAAAATAATCATGTTAATGGCCAACAATCACGTGACACGGTTTTGGCTAAGGAAATATATTCTGGCTAATTCTGGGAAAGATATTTTTAAAAAGAATCCGCACCGATTGGAATTTCTTTTCTTGGTGGGATGTAGTATTTTAAGAGTCAACATATAAAGAAATCTTATAACCTATCCAGTTGATCACCTTACTAACTCCCACATAGTCTATCAACACAATATCAAAATTTGAACTAATTCCTTCAACCTAGAGCAGATAATTATAATATTAATTATAATTAATATTTATAGAAAATTTTCTATAAATTCAAAATTTCTTAGAAATCTTTTCTCCGAATATTTGTACTTATGGAAAATTTCTCCGAAAATTTGTATTTATAGAAAACTTTTTAGAATCTTTGTACATATGGAAAATTTCTCCGAAATATTGTATTTATAGAAAATTTCTTTGAAATTTTATATTTATAGAAAATTTTTAGAAAAATTTCTATAAATTCAAAATTCCTTAGAAATCTTTTCTCCGAATATTTGTACTTATGGAAAATTTCTCCGAAAATTAGTATTTATAGAAAACTTTTCAGAATCTTTGTACATATGGAAAATTTCTCCGAAATATTGTATTTACAGAAAATTTCTTTGAAATTTTATATTTATAGAAAATTTTTCCGAAATTTTGTATTTATAGAAAATGTCTCGGAAATTTTGTATTTATAGAAAATGCCTCCGAAATTTTGTATTTATAGAAAATTGTTCTGAAATTTTGTATTTAAAAAAATCCTCCGAATTTTTGTATTTATAAAAATTCCTATGAAGTTTCGAAACTATAGAAATTTTATATTTATAGAATTTTTTTCCGAAATTTTGTATTTATAGAAAATTTTTCCGAAATTTTGTATCTAAGAAAACGTCTCCGAAATTTTGTATTTATAGAAAATTTCCACGAAATTTGTATTTATAGAAAATTTCCACGAAATTTTGTATTTATAATAATAATTTCTCCGAAGTTTTGTAATTATAGAAAATTTCACCGTAATTTTATATTTACAGATAATTTCTCCGAAATTTTGTATTTATAGAAAATCTCTCCAAAATTTTGTATTTATAAAAAATTATTTATCCGAAATTATAGAAAGTTTCTCCGAAATTTTGTATTTGTAGTAAATTTTTGCAAAATTTTGTATTTATAGAACATTTTTGCAAAATTTTGTATTGATAGAAAATTTCTGCGAAATTTAGTATTTATAGAAAATTTCTCCAAAATTTGGCATTTATAGAAAATTACTCCGAAATTTTGTATTTATAGAAAATTTCTCCGAAATTTGTATTTATAGAAAATTTCTCCGAAATTTTGTATTTATAGAAAATGTATAGAAATGTATGTATAGGAAATTCCTGCGAAATTTTGTATTTATAGAAAATTTCTGCAAAATATTGTATTGATAGAAAATTTTCTTCAAAATTTAGTATTTATAGAAAATTTCTCCAAAATTTGGCATTTATAGAAAATTACTCCGAAATTTTGTATTTATAGAAAATTTCTCCGAAATTTGTATTTATAGAAAATTTCTCCGAAATTTTGTATTTATAGAAAATGTCTCCAAAATTTTGTATTTATAGAAAATGTCTCCAAAAGTTTGTATTTATAGGAAATTCCTGCGAAATTTTGTATTTATAGAAAATTTCTGCAAAATATTGTATTGATAGAAAATTTTCTTCAAAATTTAGTATTTATAGAAAATTTCTCCAAAATTTGGCATTTATAGAAAATTACTCCGAAATTTTGTATTTATAGAAAATTTCTCCGAAATTTGTATTTATAGAAAATTTCTCCGAAATTTTGTATTTATAGAAAATGTATAGAAATGTATGTATAGGAAATTCCTGCGAAATTTTGTATTTATAGAAAATTTCTGCAAAATATTGTATTGATAGAAAATTTTCTTCAAAATTTAGTATTTATAGAAAATTTCTCCAAAATTTGGCATTTATAGAAAATTACTCCGAAATTTTGTATTTATAGAAAATTTCTCCGAAATTTGTATTTATAGAAAATTTCTCCGAAATTTTGTATTTATAGAAAATGTCTCCAAAATTTTGTATTTATAGAAAATGTCTCCAAAAGTTTGTATTTATAGAAAATGTCTCCAAAATTTTGTATTTATAGAAAATGTCTACGAAATTTTGTATTTATAAAATATTTTCCCGAAATTTTGTATTTATAGAAAATTTTTCCGAAATTTTGTATTTATAGAAATTTTTCCGAAATTTTGTATCTATAGAAAATGTGTCCGAAATTTTGTGTTTATAGCAAATTTCTCCAAAATTAAGTGTTGATAGTAAATTTCGCCGAAATTTTATATTTACAAAATTATTTCTCCGAAGTTTTGTATTTATAGAAAATTTCCACGTAATTTTGTATTTACAGAAAATTTCTCCGAAATATTGTATTTATCGAAAATCTCTCCAAAATTTTGTATTTATAAAAAATATATCCGAAATTGTATATTTATAGAAAATTTCTAAGAAATTATTATTTATAGAAAATTCACCGAAATTTTGTATTACTTATTTAGTTATAGAAAATATCTTAGAAATTTTGTATTTTTAGAAAATTTCTTAGAAATTTTGTATTTATAGAAAATTTCTTAAAAATTTAGTTTTTTAGAAAATTTCTTAGAAATTTCGTAGAATTTTTTTTATTTATAGAAAATTTCTTAGATATATTGTATTTATAGAAAATTTCTTAGATATTTTGTATTTATAGAAAATTTCGTACATTTTTTTATTTATAGAAAGTTTCAGCGAAATTTGTTAATTATAGAAAATTTCTGCGAAATTTTGTATTTATATATAATATTTCCGAAATTTTGTATTTATAGAAAATTTCTCCGAAATTTTGTATACAAAATTATTATATGTATATAGAAAATTTCTAAGAAATTTTTATTTATAGAAAATTCACCGAAATGTTGTATTATTTATTTAGTTATAGAAAATATCTTAGAAATTTTGTATTTATTGAAAATTTCTTAAAAATTTTGTTTTTATAGAAAATTTCTTAGAAATTTCGTAGAAATATTGTATTTATAGAAAATTTTGTATATATAGAAAATTTCTTAGAAATTTTGTATTTATAGAAAATTTCTTAGAAATTTTGTATTTATAGAAAATTTCTTAGAAATTTTGTATTAATACAAAATGTCTTATATATTTTGTATTTATAGATAATTTCTTAGATATTTTGTATTTATACAAAATTTCTTAGATATTTTGTATTTATAGAAAATTTCTTAGAAATTTTGTATTTATAGAAAATTTCTTAGACATTTTGTATTTATAGAAAATTTCTTAGAAATTTTGTATTTATAGAAAATTTCTTAGAAATTTTGTATTTATAGAAAATTTCTTAGAAATTTTGTATTTATAGAAAATTTCTTAGAAATTTTGTATTTATAGAAAATTTCTTAGAAATTTTGTATTTATAGAAAATTTCTTAGAAATTTTGTATTTATAGAAAATTTCTTAGAAATTTTGTATTTATAGAAAATTTCTTAGAAATTTTGTATTTATAGAAAATTTCTTAGAAATTTTGTATTTATAGAAAATTTCTTAGAAATTTTGTATTTATAGAAAATGTCTTATATATTTTGTACTTATAGAAAATGTCTTATATATTTTGTACTTATAGAAAATTTCTTAGATATTTTGTATTTATTGAAAATTACGTAGACATTTTTTTATTTATAGAAAGTTTCAGCGAAATTTTTTAATTATAAAAAAAATTTATTTATAGAAAATTGCTTAGAAATTTTAAATTTATAGAAAATTTCTTAGAAATTTTAAATTAATAGAAATTTGCTTAGGTATTTTTAAAACAACTTCTTCCTTTATATGTATTATATTTCTTCAGATTTTCATGGTTTACAAATTTATTTTTAAGCGGAAGTTAAAAAAAGTTTAAACTCGTTCTTTCCGATTCCAGAGACTATCATTAATTTTGATTTACCACAACAAAATCTGAAACAAATACTCCTTAATGATCCATAGGAAACGATAGGAATGTTACAGAGTAGCAATAAAAGCAAATATTTGATTAAAATCGTTAACAAATTACCGACAAATCACAGCCATCTAATGATTAATTATCTCACCCAAAGAAACCTTTGGACATTAGCCTTCCAAAATAAATACTCTATAATATTTATGGAAATAATTCTATTTTCTTTTGTGCAGTCAGAAAAAAAGGTTATAAGAAAAGAAAAACAATTAGGCGAAAACATGAAATAAACTCATAAGAAATAAGAAAGAAAATCAAAACGTAACAAAACAATCAAATTTATATTTTTGTTGATGGACAGTCGGAGGGACGGACGGAAAATTTAATTTCTGATTGAATGGACCAGCTCATCATCATCACCTCTCTACTGTGGCAGCATAACAACCCAACACCGCCGCCAAGGTTTGAGTTCTGAACATATGAGTGGGAATCTCTCAGAGAAGAAGAAAAGAACATTTATAAGACATAATCTATTACCTGTCAGTACCTGTCATTCAAGCGTCACACATGCGATTGACAGCGTCAGCTACTCAACACAACTCAAAGCAGCACAGTTTGTGTGTGCGCCCTCATCATTGCTTTGGCTGAGGTTCGAATTCAAATTGCTGCAATAGCAACTGAAGCCTCAGCATGTTGCAAGCAAACAAGCTAATATGTCTACAACATCTTGTAATAGCTCTTCCGACTCGGCACTAGGGCAGAGGTATCAAATGAAGACATCTCTTCGCCTTCGCTTTCATTAATCATGTGATTAGCTAAGTGGGTGATGTTCCACCGCTGCTGCTACTATGTGTACCGTATGTGTACCGTCGGGGATGCTGGTATCTGTAATGTGTTATTTGTTTGCGTTATTACTAGTTATTGGAAACAATTTTGATAAATCGATGTGGAACGCGTAGTAGTCCGACACATTCAATTACTTTTGGACATGCAAAATTTAATAAAACAAATATTTAATTGATACAGAATGTTCAAAATGGAAGGGCTACTCAAAATTTAAGATGTAAGAAAATCCCAGTCAAGTGAACCAGCCAAATTCAAATTACTCCATGAGTACTCGTAAAATGGAATTGGGTATGTTGTATGGAAGATGCCAGAACGCTCGGGAGTATTTTGCTCATTCTTGGAAATACTAAACTATTTTCGGTAAATCCTTTTGTGAGTTATAGTGTGCACCAGCCAGACAGCTCAAATGATTTAAAATTTCCTGAAATTTCGCTCAAATGTTACACCTTTGTTATATGCATTACAGTTTTGATTCATAGCAAATGAGTTCAGAGTTTAGATAAATAGAAAATAATATTTATTTTCTAGTTAATATCACAAAATAAAAAATATAAAATAAACAAGGGAACTATATCAAAACATGGACCAATCGGTTTTCGTTAGAGGTTATCTAGATATAACTAAACAGCTAAACTTGCGACTTCTACAGTGTCAAGAATGCAAGTCGGGATAGTCCTTCGCATGACGCCACAACAAAACGTAAACCTATGACGACCTTTAATAGTGATGGATCTAGCCAAACTGGACATAGGTGACAAGTCTAAGTCCTGTCGCACAAAATTATTATTATAAAGCATCAAGAAATATGGAGACTAGATCAAAACATGGACCTATGATAACTGTTGTTTTTATTAATGGTTCTGTACAGTTCAGTTGAAACTTGAACCATGGCGTTAAGAAGTCAAATCAGCATTTCTAAGAAATTGTCTATAAATAAAAAAAATTCTACGAAATTTTCTATAAATAAAAAAATGTCTAGGAAATTTTCTATAAAAAAAATCCTACGAAATTTTCTATAAAAGAAATTCTACGACATTTTCTATAAATAAAAAAATTTCGAAGAAATTTTCTATTAAAATAATTTTCTACGAAATATTCTATAAATACAAAATTTCGAAGAAATTTTCTAAAAATAAAAAAAAATCTACGAAATTTTCCATAAATAACAAAATTTCTACGAAATTTTCAATTAATTAATAATTTTCTACACATAAAATAATGTCTAAGAAATTTTCTACAAAATAAAAAAATGTCTACAAATAAAAAAATTTCTACGAAATTTTCTATAAATAAAAAAATTTCTTCGAAATTTTCTATAAATAAAAAAGTTTCTTCGATAAATATAAATTCTATAAATAAAAAAATTCTTAAAAATTTTCTATAAATAACAAAATTTCTACGAAATTGTCTATAAATAACAAAATTTCATAAATAAAAAATTTTCTACGAAATTTTCAATAAATACAAAATTTAGAAAATGTTTTCTATAAATACCAAATTTCGAAGATATTTTCTATAAATACAAAATTCCGAAGATATTTTCTATAAATACAAAATTCCGAAGAAATATTCTATAAATACAAAATTTCGAAGAAATTTTCTATAAATACAAAATTTCGAAGAAATTTTCTATAAATACAAAATTTCGAAGAAATTTTCTATAAATACAAAATTTCTAAGAAATTTTCTATAAATACAAAATTTCTAAGAAATTTTCAATAAATACAAAATTTCTAAGAAATTTTCAATAAATACAAAATTTCTAAGAAACTTTCTATAAATACAAAAGTTCTAAAACGTTTTCTATTAAAACAAAATTTTTAAGAAATTTCCTATAAGTACAAAATTTTTAATAAATTTTTTATAAGTACAAAATATCTAATAAATTTTTTATAAGTACAAAATTTCTAAGAAATTTTCTATAAGAACAAAATTTCTAAGAAATTTTCTAAAAAACAAAATTTCTAAGACATTTTCTAAAATACAAAATTTCTATGAAATTGTCTATAAATACAAAATTTCTAAGAAATTTTCTATAAATACAAAATTTTTAAGAAAATTTCTATTAAAACAAAATTTCTAAGAAATTTTCTATTATTACGAAATTTCTAAGAAAATTCTATAAATACAAAATTTCTAAGAAATTTACTATAAATACAAAATTTCTACGAAGTTGTCTATAAATAACAAAATTTCATAAATAAAAAATTTTCTACGAAATTTTCAATAAATACAAAATTTAGAAAATGTTTTCTATAAATACCAAACTTCGAAGATATTTTCTATAAATACAAAATTCCGAAGATATTTTCTATAAATACAAAATTCCGAAGAAATATTCTATAAATACAAGATTTCGAAGAAATTTTCTATAAATACAAAATTTCGAAGAAATTTTCTCTAAATACAAAATTTCTAAGAAATTTTCAATAAATACAAAATTTCTAAGAAACTTTCTATAAATACAAAAGTTCTAAAACGTTTTCTATTAAAACAAAATTTTTAAGAAATTTCCTATAAGTACAAAATTTTTAATAAATTTTCTATAAGTACAAAATTTCTAAGAAATTTTCTATAAGAACAAAATTTCTAAGAAATTTTCTAAGACATTTTCTAAAATACAAAATTTCTATGAAATTGTCTATAAATACAAAATTTCTAAGAAATTTTCTATAAATACAAAATTTTTAAGAAATTTTCTATAAATACAAAATTTTTAAGAAAATTTCTATTAAAACAAAATTTCTAAGAAATTTTCTATTATTACAAAATTTCTAAGAAAATTCTATAAATACAAAATTTCTAAGAAATTTTCTATAAATACAAAATTTCTAAGAAATTTTCTATAAATACAAAATTTCTAAGAAATTTTCTATAAATACAAAATTTCCTAGAAATTTTCTATAAATACAAAATTTCCTAGAAATTTTCTATAAGTACAAAATTTCTAAGAAATTTTCTATAAATACAAAATTTCTAAGAAATGTTCTATAAATACAAAATTTCTAAGATATTTTCTATAAATACAAAATTTCTAAGATATTTTCTATAAATACAAAATTTCTAAGAAATTTTCTATAAATACAAAATTTCTAAGAAATTTTCTATAAATACAAAATTTCTAAGAAATTTTCTATAAATACAAAATTTCTAAGAAATTTTCTATAAATACAAAATTTCTAAGAAATTTTCTATAAATACAAAATTTCTAAGAAATTTTCTATAAATACAAAATTTCTAAGAAATTTTCTATAAATACAAAATTTCTAAGAAATTTTCTACGAAATTTTCAATAAAGACAAAATTTAGAAAATGTTTTCTATAAATACCAAATTTCGAAGATATTTTCTATAAATACAAAATTCCGAAGATATTTTCTATAAATACAAAATTCCGAAGAAATATTCTATAAATACAAAATTTCGAAGAAATTTTCTATAAATACAAAATTTCGAAGAAATTTTCTATAAATACAAAATTTCGAAGAAATTTTCTATAAATACAAAATTTCGAAGAAATTTTCTATAAATACAAAATTTCGAAGAAATTTTCTATAAATACAAAATTTCGAAGAAATTTTCTATAAATACAAAATTTCTAAGAAATTTTCTATAAATACAAAATTTCTAAGAAATTTTCAATAAATACAAAATTTCTAAGAAACTTTCTATAAATACAAAAGTTCTAACACGTTTTCTATTAAAACAAAATTTTTAAGAAATTTCCTATAAGTACAACATTTTTAATAAATTTTTTATAAGTACAAAATATCTAATAAATTTTTTATAAGTACAAAATTTCTAAGAAATTTTCTATAAGAACAAAATTTCTAAGAAATTTTCTAAAAAACAAAATTTCTAAGACATTTTCTAAAATACAAAATTTCTATGAAATTGTCTATAAATACAAAATTTCTAAGAAATTTTCTATAAATACAAAATTTTTAAGAAATTTTCTATAAATACAAAATTTTTAAGAAAATTTCTATTAAAACAAAATTTCTAAGAAATTTTCTATTAAAACAAAATTTCTAAGAAATTTTCTATTATTACAAAATTTCTAAGAAAATTCTATAAATACAAAATTTCTAAGAAATTTTCTATAAATACAAAATTTCTAAGAAATTTTCTATAAATACAAAATTTCTAAGAAATTTTCTATAAATACAAAATTTCTAAGAAATTTTCTATAAATACAAAATTTCTAAGAAATTTTCTATAAATACAAAATTTCTAAGAAATTTTCTATAAATACAAAATTTCTAAGAAATTTTCTATAAATACAAAATTTCTAAGATATTTTCTATAAATACAAAATTTCTAAGAAATTTTCTATAAATACAAAATTTCTAAGAAATTTTCTATAAATACAAAATTTCTAAGAAATTGTCTATAAATACAAAATTTCTAAGAAATTTTCTATAAATACAAAATTTCTAAGAAATTTTCTATAAATACAAAATTTCTAAGAAATTTTCTACGAAATTTTCAATAAATACAAAATTTAGAAAATGTTTTCTATAAATACCAAATTTCGAAGATATTTTCTATAAATACAAAATTCCGAAGATATTTTCTATAAATACAAAATTCCGAAGAAATATTCTATAAATACAAAATTTCGAAGAAATTTTCTATAAATACAAAATTTCGAAGAAATTTTCTATAAATACAAAATTTCGAAGAAATTTTCTATAAATACAAAATTTCGAAGAAATTTTCTATAAATACAAAATTTCGAAGAAATTTTCTATAAATACAAAATTTCGAAGAAATTTTCTATAAATACAAAATTTCTAAGAAATTTTCTATAAATACAAAATTTCTAAGAAACTTTCTATAAATACAAAAGTTCTAAAACGTTTTCTATTAAAACAAAATTTTTAAGAAATTTCCTATAAGTACAAAATTTTTAATAAATTTTTTATAAGTACAAAATATCTAATAAATTTTTTATAAGTACAAAATTTCTAAGAAATTTTCTATAAGAACAAAATTTCTAAGAAATTTTCTAAAAAACAAAATTTCTAAGACATTTTCTAAAATACAAAATTTCTATGAAATTGTCTATAAATACAAAATTTCTAAGAAATTTTCTATAAATACAAAATTTTTAAGAAAATTTCTATTAAAACAAAATTTCTAAGAAATTTTCTATTATTACGAAATTTCTAAGAAAATTCTATAAATACAAAATTTCTAAGAAATTTACTATAAATACAAAATTTCTACGAAGTTGTCTATAAATAACAAAATTTCATAAATAAAAAATTTTCTACGAAATTTTCAATAAATACAAAATTTAGAAAATGTTTTCTATAAATACCAAATTTCGAAGATATTTTCTATAAATACAAAATTCCGAAGATATTTTCTATAAATACAAAATTCCGAAGAAATATTCTATAAATACAAGATTTCGAAGAAATTTTCTATAAATACAAAATTTCGAAGAAATTTTCTCTAAATACAAAATTTCTAAGAAATTTTCAATAAATACAAAATTTCTAAGAAACTTTCTATAAATACAAAAGTTCTAAATAGTTTTCTATTAAAACAAAATTTTTAAGAAATTTCCTATAAGTACAAAATTTTTAATAAATTTTCTATAAGTACAAAATTTCTAAGAAATTTTCTATAAGAACAAAATTTCTAAGAAATTTTCTAAAAAACAAAATTTCTAAGACATTTTCTAAAATACAAAATTTCTATGAAATTGTCTATAAATACAAAATTTCTAAGAAATTTTCTATAAATACAAAATTTTTAAGAAATTTTCTATAAATACAAAATTTTTAAGAAAATTTCTATTAAAACAAAATTTCTAAGAAATTTTCTATTATTACAAAATTTCTAAGAAAATTCTATAAATACAAAATTTCTAAGAAATTTTCTATAAATACAAAATTTCTAAGAAATTTTCTATAAATACAAAATTTCTAAGAAATTTTCTATAAATACAAAATTTCTAAGAAATTTTCTATAAATACAAAATTTCTAAGAAATTTTCTATAAATACAAAATTTCTAAGAAATTTTCTATAAATACAAAATTTCTAAGAAATTTTCTATTAATACAAAATTTCTAAGAAATTTTCTATAAATACAAAATTTCTAAGAAATTTTCTATAAATACAAAATTTCTAAGAAATTTTCTATAAATACAAAATTTCTAAGAAATTTTCTATAAATACAAAATTTCTAAGAAATTTTCTATAAATACAAAATTTCTAAGAAATTTTCTATAAATACAAAATTTCTAAGAAATTTTCTATAAATACAAAATTTCTAAGAAATTTTCTATAAATACAAAATTTCTAAGAAATTTTCTATAAATACAAAATTTCTAAGAAATTTTCTATAAATACAAAATTTCTAAGAAATTTTCTATAAATACAAAATTTCTAAGAAATTTTCTATAAATACAAAATTTCTAAGAAATTTTCTACGAAATTTTCAATAAATACAAAATTTAGAAAATGTTTTCTATAAATACCAAATTTCGAAGATATTTTCTATAAATACAAAATTCCGAAGATATTTTCTATAAATACAAAATTCCGAAGAAATATTCTATAAATACAAAATTTCGAAGAAATTTTCTATAAATACAAAATTTCGAAGAAATTTTCTATAAATACAAAATTTCGAAGAAATTTTCTATAAATACAAAATTTCTAAGAAATTTTCTATAAATACAAAATTTCTAAGAAATTTTCAATAAATACAAAATTTCTAAGAAATTTTCAATAAATACAAAATTTCTAAGAAACTTTCTATAAATACAAAAGTTCTAAAACGTTTTCTATTAAAACAAAATTTTTAAGAAATTTCCTATAAGTACAAAATTTTTAATAAATTTTTTATAAGTACAAAATATCTAATAAATTTTTTATAAGTACAAAATTTCTAAGAAATTTTCTATAAGAACAAAATTTCTAAGAAATTTTCTATAAGAACAAAATTTCTAAGAAATTTTCTAAAAAACAAAATTTCTAAGACATTTTCTAAAATACAAAATTTCTATGAAATTGTCTATAAATACAAAATTTCTAAGAAATTTTCTATAAATACAAAATTTTTAAGAAAATTTCTATTAAAACAAAATTTCTAAGAAATTTTCTATTATTACGAAATTTCTAAGAAAATTCTATAAATACAAAATTTCTAAGAAATTTACTATAAATACAAAATTTCTACGAAGTTGTCTATAAATAACAAAATTTCATAAATAAAAAATTTTCTACGAAATTTTCAATAAATACAAAATTTAGAAAATGTTTTCTATAAATACCAAATTTCGAAGATATTTTCTATAAATACAAAATTCCGAAGATATTTTCTATAAATACAAAATTCCGAAGAAATATTCTATAAATACAAGATTTCGAAGAAATTTTCTATAAATACAAAATTTCGAAGAAATTTTCTCTAAATACAAAATTTCTAAGAAATTTTCAATAAATACAAAATTTCTAAGAAACTTTCTATAAATACAAAAGTTCTAAAACGTTTTCTATTAAAACAAAATTTTTAAGAAATTTCCTATAAGTACAAAATTTTTAATAAATTTTCTATAAGTACAAAATTTTTAAGAAAATTTCTATTAAAACAAAATTTCTAAGAAATTTTCTATTATTACAAAATTTCTAAGAAAATTCTATAAATACAAAATTTCTAAGAAATTTTCTATAAATACAAAATTTCTAAGAAATTTTCTATAAATACAAAATTTCTAAGAAATTTTCTATAAATACAAAATTTCTAAGAAATTTTCTATAAATACAAAATTTCTAAGAAATTTTCTATAAATACAAAATTTTTAAGAAATTTTCTATAAATACAAAATTTCTAAGAAATTTTCTATAAATACAAAATTTCTAAGAAATTTTCTATAAATACAAAATTTCTAAGAAATTTTCTATAAATACAAAATTTCTAAGAAATTTTCTATAAATACAAAATTTCTAAGAAATTTTCTATAAATACAAAATTTCTAAGATATTTTCTATAAATACAAAATTTCTAAGAAATTTTCTATAAATACAAAATTTCTAAGAAATTTTCTATAAATACAAAATTTCTAAGAAATTTTCTATAAATACAAAATTTCTAAGAAATTTTCTATAAATACAAAATTTCTAAGAAATTTTCTATAAATACAAAATTTCTAAGAAATTTTCTATAAATACAAAATTTCTAAGAAATTTTCTATAAATACAAAATTTCTAAGAAATTTTCTATAAATACAAAATTTCTAAGAAATTTTCTATAAATACAAAATTTCTAAGAAATTTTCTATAAATACAAAATTTCTAAGAAATTTTCTACGAAATTTTCAATAAATACAAAATTTAGAAAATGTTTTCTATAAATACCAAATTTCGAAGATATTTTCTATAAATACAAAATTCCGAAGATATTTTCTATAAATACAAAATTCCGAAGAAATATTCTATAAATACAAAATTTCGAAGAAATTTTCTATAAATACAAAATTTCGAAGAAATTTTCTATAAATACAAAATTTCGAAGAAATTTTCTATAAATACAAAATTTCTAAGAAAATTCTATAAATACAAAATTTCTAAGAAATTTTCTATAAATACAAAATTTCTAAGAAATTGTCTTTAAATACAAAATTTCTAAGAAATTTTCTATAAATACAAAATTTCTAAGATATTTTCTATAAATACAAAATTTCTAAGAAATTTTCTATAAATACAAAATTTCTAAGAAATTTTCTATAAATACAAAATTTCTAAGAAATTTTCTATAAATACAAAATTTCTAAGAAATTTTCTACAAATACAAAATTTCTAAGAAATTTTCTATAAATACAAAATTTCTAAGAAATTTTCTATAAATACAAAATTTCTAAGAAATTTTCTATAAATACAAAATTTCTAAGAAATTTTCTATAAATACAAAATTTCTAAGAAATTTTCTATAAATACAAAATTTCTAAGAAATTTTCTACGAAATTTTCAATAAATACAAAATTTAGAAAATGTTTTCTATAAATACCAAATTTCGAAGATATTTTCTATAAATACAAAATTCCGAAGATATTTTCTATAAATACAAAATTCCGAAGAAATATTCTATAAATACAAAATTTCGAAGAAATTTTCTATAAATACAAAATATCGAAGAAATTTTCTATAAATACAAAATTTCGAAGAAATTTTCTATAAATACAAAATTTCTAAGAAATTTTCTATAAATACAAAATTTCTAAGAAATTTTCTATAAATACAAAATTTCTAAGAAATTTTCTATAAATACAAAATTTCTAAGAAATTTTCTATAAATACAAAATTTCTAAGAAATTTTCAATAAATACAAAATTTCTAAGAAACTTTCTATAAATACAAAAGTTCTAAAACGTTTTCTATTAAAACAAAATTTTTAAGAAATTTCCTATAAGTACAAAATTTTTAATAAATTTTTTATAAGTACAAAATATCTAATAAATTTTTTATAAGTACAAAATTTCTAAGAAATTTTCTATAAGAACAAAATTTCTAAGAAATTTTCTAAAAAACAAAATTTCTAAGACATTTTCTAAAATACAAAATTTCTATGAAATTGTCTATAAATACAAAATTTCTAAGAAATTTTCTATAAATACAAAATTTTTAAGAAAATTTCTATTAAAACAAAATTTCTAAGAAATTTTCTATTATTACGAAATTTCTAAGAAAATTCTATAAATACAAAATTTCTAAGAAATTTACTATAAATACAAAATTTCTACGAAGTTGTCTATAAATAACAAAATTTCATAAATAAAAAATTTTCTACGAAATTTTCAATAAATACAAAATTTAGAAAATGTTTTCTATAAATACCAAATTTCGAAGATATTTTCTATAAATACAAAATTCCGAAGATATTTTCTATAAATACAAAATTCCGAAGAAATATTCTATAAATACAAGATTTCGAAGAAATTTTCTATAAATACAAAATTTCGAAGAAATTTTCTCTAAATACAAAATTTCTAAGAAATTTTCAATAAATACAAAATTTCTAAGAAACTTTCTATAAATACAAAAGTTCTAAAACGTTTTCTATTAAAACAAAATTTTTAAGAAATTTCCTATAAGTACAAAATTTTTAATAAATTTTCTATAAGTACAAAATTTCTAAGAAATTTTCTATAAGAACAAAATTTCTAAGAAATTTTCTAAAAAACAAAATTTCTAAGACATTTTCTAAAATACAAAATTTCTATGAAATTGTCTATAAATACAAAATTTCTAAGAAATTTTCTATAAATACAAAATTTTTAAGAAATTTTCTATAAATACAAAATTTTTAAGAAAATTTCTATTAAAACAAAATTTCTAAGAAATGTTCTATTATTACAAAATTTCTAAGAAAATTCTATAAATACAAAATTTCTAAGAAATTTTCTATAAATACAAAATTTCTAAGAAATTTTCTATAAATACAAAATTTTTAAAAAATTTTCTATAAATACAAAATTTTTAAGAAAATTTCTATTAAAACAAAATTTCTAAGAAATGTTCTATTATTACAAAATTTCTAAGAAAATTCTATAAATACAAAATTTCTAAGAAATTTTCTATAAATACAAAATTTCTAAGAAATTTTCTATAAATACAAAATTTCTAAGAAATTTTCTATAAATACAAAATTTCTAAGAAATTTTCCTTAAATACAAAATTTCTAAGAAATTTTCTATAAATACAAAATTTCTAAGAAATTTTCTATAAATACAAAATTTCTAAGATATTTTCTATAAATACAAAATTTCTAAGAAATTTTCTATAAATACAAAATTTCTAAGAAATTTTCTATAAATACAAAATTTCTAAGAAATTTTCTATAAATTCAAAATTTCTAAGAAATTTTCTATAAATAACAAAATTTCTACGAAATTGTCTATAAATAACAAAATTTCATAAATAAAAAATTTTCTACGAAATTTTCAATAAATACAAAATTTAGAAAATTTTTTCTACAAATACCAAATTTCGAAGATATTTTCTATAAATACAAAATTCCGAAGATATTTTCTATAAATACAAAATTCCGAAGAAATGTTCTATAAATACAAAATTTCGAAGAAAATTTCTATAAATACAAAATTTCGAAGAAATTTTCTATAAATACAAAATTTCGAAGAAATTTTCTATAAATACAAAATTTCGAAGAAATTTTCTATAAATACAAAATTTCTAAGAAATTTTCAATAAATACAAAATTTCTAAGAAACTTTCTATAAATACAAAAGTTCTAAAACGTTTTCTATTAAAACAAAATTTTTAAGAAATTTCCTATAAGTACAAAATTTTTAATAAATTTTCTATAAGTAAAAAATTTCTAAGAAATTTTCTATAAGTACAAAATTTCTAAGAAATTTTCTAAGAAATTTTCTAAAAAACAAAATTTCTAAGACATTTTCTAAAAAACTAAATTTCTAAGATATTTTCTAAAATACAAAATTTCTATGAAATTGTCTATAAATACAAAATTTCTAAGAAATTTTCTATAAATACAAAATTTTTAAGAAAATTTCTATTAAAACAAAATTTCTAAGAAATTTTCTATTATTACAAAATTTCTAAGAAAATTCTATAAAAACAAAATTTCTAAGAAATTTTCTATAAATACAAAATTTCTAAGAAATTTTCTATAAATACAAAATTTCTAAGAAATTTTCTTAAATAACAAAATTTCTACGAAATTGTCAATAAATAACAAAATTTCATAAATAAAAAATTTTCTACGAAATTTTTAATAAATACAAAATTTAGAAAATGTTTTCTATAAATACCAAATTTCGAAGATATTTTCTATAAATACAAAATTCCGAAGATATTTTCTATAAATACAAAATTCCGACGAAATATTCTATAAATACAAAATTTCGAAGAAATTTTCTATAAATACAAAATTTCGAAGAAATTTTCTATAAATACAAAATTTCGAAGAAATTTTCTATAAATACAAAATTTCGAAGAAATTTTCTATAAATACAAAATTTCGAAGAAATTTTCTATAAATACAAAATTTCTAAGAAATTTTCAATAAATACAAAATTTCTAAGAAACTTTCTATAAATACAAAATTTCTAAGAAACTTTCTATAATACAAAAGTTCGAAAACGTTTTCTATTAAAACAAAATTTTTAAGAAATTTCCTATAAGTACAAAATTTTTAATAAATTTTCTATAAGTACAAAATTTCTAAGAAATTTTCTATAAGAACAAAATTTCTAAGAAATTTTCTAAAAAACAAAATTTCTAAGACATTATCTAAAAAACTAAATTTCTAAGATATTTTCTAAAATACAAAATTTCTATGAAATTGTCTATAAATACAAAATTTCTAAGAAATTTTCTATAAATACAAAATTTTTAAGAAAATTTCTATTAAAACAAAATTTCTAAGAAATTTTCTATTATTACAAAATTTCTAAGAAAATTCTATAAATACAAAATTTCTAAGAAATTTTCTATAAATACAAAATTTCTAAAAAATTTTCTATAAATACAAAATTTGTTATAGAAATTTTCTATAAATACAAAATTTCTTATAGAAATTTTCTATAAATACAAAATTTGTTATAGAAATTTTGTATAAATACAAATTTCTTATAGAAATTTTCTATAAATATAAAATTTCTAAGAAATTTTCTATAAATACAAAATTTCTAAGAAATCTTTTTAAAATACAAAATTTCTAAGAAATTGTCTACAAATAAAAAATTTTCTATAAATACAATTTTTTTAAGAAATTAACAAAAAGTATCTAAGAAATTTTCTATAAATAAAAAAAATATTCTAAGAAATTTTCTATAAATACGATAATTTCTAAGAAATTGTCTATAAATAAAAAAAATTCTAAGAAATTTTCTAAAAATAGAATAATTTCTAAGAAATTTTCTATAAATACAAATATTTCTAATAAATTTTCTATAAATAATAAAATGTCTAAGAAATTTTCTATATATACAATTTTTTCTATGAAATTATGAGCAAAATTCAATTTTTTAGTTACAGACATTTTGTTATGAATTTTTATGTTTTGACGGATATTTTAAAAGATTAATTTTAATGGAAATGGCCAGTCAGACGCAGACAGGAAATGGCTAGTCAGACGCATTCGATCGATGACCTCAAATTCAACATAAATCCGGCTATAGCCAGATCTATTTGCAGATGCAATGTAAATGGGACATGTCAGATCCGTATCACATTCAATACATAATGTCATATACGGACCTTTTAAAGAAACAAAAATTATTATAACTCACAGCTTGATTATTTCAAATTGACATTGACCTATCCCTATAGGAATACCCTATATGTCATGATCATTCATAAAAATATACCCCTAATATTTTAATAATTTTTTTATAGTAATATTCACACAATTTAAGTGTTGATGCGGTAAAAAACGGCTCTAAAATAAGATCATAACCTAAAAATACAATTTCACATATAGATGGCGACTATGTTGTCATCTTATAGATAAATAATAAACATTGGCAAAATTTCGGGCTATATTTATGCAAAATAAATAGTACTTTCTCTTAAATAAACTGCACACTTTGATAGGCACAGGACATTTTTAGCAAATTTCCAAAGATCGCTTCACATAAATATAACTGCACATGTAGATGGCGCCATTGTTTCCATCATTAAAATTCCTGACAAATATTGGCAAATCTTCTGGCAATATTTTACCAAATAACAAGTGCTTTAAATAATTTCCTGACTTCACTTCTTGCTGTGGCGCCAGCCTGTTTCTTTTGCGATTTTTTTCTTTGCTGCAGTTTTCCCCCAAAAATTCCGAGAAACTCTACTTTTTTTCATGAAAATAAATTGTCTTTGCCTAACAAAATTTTACGATTTCTTTCCGAAACATATTTATTAAATAAAAATCGCTTTAAAGAGTTTAAAACTTTTTTCACTTTACTTCAGAAAAAATTATTGAGAACATAAAAATGAAGGCAAAGAGATTTTCGAAAAGAGATGATAATTTTATGGCCCTTTTCCAGGCAAAGATAAACTAAAACGGCGACATGTTCTGAACAAAAAAAACACAAACCTGAACATCTAAAGTAAATTTGGCTCATTTTATAGGAATATTTTCTTTAGATAATGTTTTATTAGCTATATAAGACTCACAAGATGCAGTGATCGCCAGGTAGGTGGTCTTGGAAATTTCTAGCACACGTTTTCATGTGGATTGGGTTGTTTGTCGGTCGGTGGCTTCTGTTGTGTAACCTCCCCGAAACAAGAAGAACGGCAAATTTTATGCCTCTGCTCTAAGAGAATATCTTCAATGCTCGAAATGGAAGAAAGGGGTTCCAATTCCAACGCTTCCATAAACGACCGTCCGTCCGTCTGCCCATCCGCCCGAGTGTTTGTTTGTGTGTACATTATTAACCCATTAAACTTCCGATTTTTCGGTTGTTGTTTTTGTCGTTCCTGCATTTGTGTTGACACCACTCGGCGCGTTAAACTGATGAATGATAACTTAGCTGCCACCGAAATTTCAAATTGTATGAGGTCGAATGGCCCCAGAATTGTCGGTATTTTTGTTGAAATCTAGATTTGCTTTCGTCGCTTTTCTTTTTTCTGCCCTTTTTAATGACATCTCGTAAAATTTGTTTAAAAATCACACTAAACGTATTGGGTTCCTTTTGCTGTGAAATGCTTAGAAATTAGAAGTCAATCGTTGATCGTTGCTCGCCAGATAGCCAATGTAAACTATCGAAATTTAGCGGCGGCAATTTCTCAAAGCCCATAAAACAGGTGATTGTTATGACCCAATAAAATGGGAAGCAATTTATGCTGGTAGTTAAGATAAAATCATAGCAACTTCCTGAAATAGTTTAACGATAATTTGGGCATAATGTTGCGGAATTTACAAAAAAAAATATATATTTTTAATTGAAAAATATAAATCATGTGTTTAAAATCTGATGAGTAAAAATGTATTTAATGTAAACTAAAATCTTCTAATCACTTTGAAATAAAATTTGGAATTAAAATAAAATGACGAATTTCCAAATAGAATTTCCATAATTTAATTTCCATGTCCCAATAAGATCATAAAAAATAAAGTTTAGAGCTGTTATTCATAACTCGTTAGAACAAATTCCTTGAAATGTATTTTTAAGGAGTTCTTCTGCTAAGGACCTTAAAAAGTTTGGTGGGGAAAAAGGAAAACGGCCACTTTTCTGTAGACTCTAGGTACTATAAAAGCATTACACTGCACGAAATTTCAAGTATTTATATGAACTGGTATTAAAGTTAAAAGCTGTTAACTTTTGGTACAAAAAGGTCCATTTCTGTGGGAGGTACCAAAAGGGGCGTGCCAATAACGCCCACTTTTCTCTGGACTCTACGTACGATAAAAGCATTACACTGTACAAAATTTCAAGTATTTGTATGAACTGGTATTAAAGTTAAAAGCTGTTAACTTTTGGTACAAAAAGGTCCATTTCTGTGGGAGGTACCAAAAGGGGCGTGCCAATAACGCCCACTTTTCTCTGGACTCAACGTACGATAAAAGCATTACACTGTACAAAGTTTCAAGTATTTGTATGAACTGATATTAAAGCCATACGCCATTAGCTTTTGGTGCAAAGTGGTCCATTCGTGTGGGAGGTACCAAAACTGGAGTGGCCACTTCACCCATTTTTCTTGGCGTGTAAGCGACTAACGAACTAATACTATGTTTGAAATGTCAGAAGATTCGAGTAAGTAGTATATAAGGTATTAAAGAATCAATATTTCACTAAAAGTTAACCCTTTGTGGGGGAGGTAAGGAGTGGACCTATATGGCCCATCTTCTTAGCTGGAAATAGAAAAAATATTATTTCGGGAGTTATCGTGCGCTCCAACCAGCAGACAGACAGACAGACAGACAGACAGACAAATGACTTAAAATTACCCAAAGCGGATTTCGACCAAACATACTTAGGGTCTTAGGTCACTCCTTCGATGTGTTACACTTCTGGCTCGTAGCAAATAATATATAACCTCTTCTCTAAGGTGAGGGGATAATAAAACAAATTTTCCATTGGAAGAAGTCACTTTTCCATAGGAAGATTTGATTTCTGGTAATTTTTCCTTAAGAGCAGCTAGTTTCTGATAACTTTCCGCTAGGAAGAGGTGGTCTCTGAGAACCTTTCCTTACGAAAAATAGATCCCCGAAAATGTTACCTTAGGAAAACTGTTTGTGATTTTTTTCCTTGGTAAAATCTTTTCCATAGGAACAAGTGAACTCTACCAAGTTTTCGAAACATGTTTCTTAAGATGAGGTGTTCTTTGACAACTATTCTAAAAGCGGTCTCTGTCAACAATCCCTTCCTTATAAAAATATCGTTTCTAAAAACTTTTGCTTAGGGCGGAGTGGTCTCCGAGAATTTTATTTTAAGAAAATCTGGTCTATGACAACTCTTCCTTTGTAAAGGGTTGACTCTGATAAATTTTGTAGGAAATAACGGGTTTTCCAATAGGGATGATATGATTCTCAAGTGACGTTTCGGCCATTTGTAATATGTCATGATCTGTCATTTGTAATTCATTGTATTCAGTAGTGTCTACAATTTCATCATGGAGAGATATACGCAAGAACAACGTTTACAAATTATTCAGTTTTATTATAAAAATAATCGTTCTCCAATTGCAACTTTTCGTGCGCTAAGTCCATTTTTTTAATCCAAAAACAACACTTTTGACGGTCGGCCTACGACCTTGACTTCTCGTTAAGAGCTATCTTTTTGCCCTTGACCGATTCCCGATCCGACGTACCGTTAAGGAGCTAGAGCAAAAATAAACTTTCCGTTCGCATTTGAAAATGATGCTAAGTCCATTTTCCTTTTAAATAAAAAAAATCACTTTCTAGTCGACCTACGACCTTGACACCCATGAGCAATATGTTAGCTCTCGTTAAGAGCTATCTTTTTGCCATTGACCGATTGAGGCTACGTGCCACGCAGCTAATGAAACAATTGAATTGTTGCGAGAAAGGTTTGGAGATTCGTCTACATATTTCAAGAAATTGTGATATTGAATGGCCTCCAAGAAGTTGTGATTTAACACCATTAGACTATTTGTTGTGGGGTTATTTGAAGTCATTGGTCTTTCAAAATTCACCAGACTCTCTTCATGCTTTATAAGTCAATATTGAATTTGCCATTCATGACATACGACTTGATTTAGTGGAAAAAGTGCTCAAAAATTGGGTTCATCGAATTCGTTCCTGCAGAAGAAGTCGTGGAGGCCATTTAAATGACGTTTTATTTAGAACTTAATTGTATCGATTGTACTTCACATTAAATAAAAAACTTTTGAATTTCCTTAACAATAAATGTGTTTTTTTTTCAAAGAAATCATATCACTCTTATTGGAAAACACTGTAGTACCCAGTGCCACATTGTTGTTAGGGAATGTGTTCTCCTAAAATGTTTCTAACGAAAAAGTGGTCTCTGACAACTTTTTCTTAGGGACAGATTTTCTCACACAACTTTTCTTTTTGGAAGAGGTGATCTCCGACAATTTTACATAAGGAAAATCATTTTCCTGATTATTTTCCCACGCCTTCTTCCACGGGAAGAGTTTGTCTTTGAAAAATATTCGATAGGAGTGGTGGTCTTCTATAACTTTTGATTAGGAGGTTCAAGATTCAAGATTTCTCGGGCTCTCAGCCTGATCTTTATTCCCAAGTCATTCAGATTAAGTTGCAAAATCAATTTCCTTAAAATTATTGCTTAGAATATTTTATCCAAGAATATATACTTAATATTTATTATTCTCCAGCGATACTGGCAGACCAGCCCACTTGTCGAATTACGCTGTTACCTATAGATCTCCATCCCTAGTACATATATACCCTCCTCGGAAAAAGGGGTATAAAAAACCGAGGATTGATTAGGAGGTTTAGGAGGTTGTGGTCAAGTAAAATTTATATCATTTCCGAAAAAAATAGTTAACGATTTGTTTTATCTTTTAATTTTATGTTGTTGTTTAATTTAATTTTTATTTTATCAGGTAAACTTTAACTGGCCATAACTCCCTAATAAAGAGCCTAATATGCCCAATCCATCCCAAGAATTTCTGATTGTTGTGTCTATATTCTTTCCTAATTTATAAAAAATCTAATTTCCTTGCGAAACTTGTTTCTAAAAGTCTTTAAATGATTTAAATACTTATAAGCACTACACATTTTTGATCCCAAAATATTATAGATGGCCCCATCCTCAGGTACAACGATTAATACTGAAACTCTGAAACATTTTCTTAATATAAGGTGGCCTATGGCAACTTTTTCTTTGGAAAAGGTAAAAATTTGTCTTAGGAAAAAGTGTTCCCTGTAAACTTTTTTGGGGAAAAAGTTGTCTCTGGTGGCTTTACCATGGAAAGGGGTTGTTTCTGACGACCTTACCTTAAAATGTGGTCCTACAACTTTTCTTTTTAGAAGAGTATTTGACAACATTTTTCTTAGGAAGGTGTGGCATCTGACTATTTTTCATTAAAAATGGTATCTAACAACATTTCCTTAAGAAAAAGTGATTTCTGACAACTTTTCCTAAGATAAAGGTGGTTTCCGACAAATTTTTTTTTGGGGTAAGGAGGTTTCTGACAAATTTTCCTTAGGAAGAAGAGGACATTAGGGCGATGTGGTCTCTGCCAACTTTTTCTTGGAAAATGGTGGCACTGTGCGAAAACTCTTGCAATGAGTGACCGATTGATTTCAAGCTTTATATTTGGTAAGATAATATTTTTTCCTGTCGAGAATAAGTCGACGATGAGTCATATTGACCCACTTATCATGGAACCCCTCCCACAATGGTTAAAATTTATTGACATATTGAATACCCTATAAGTTTTTTTAAACACTTATCCGAATATTCTGTAATTCCACCCTTTGCAATAGTTTCTTCATTCCGACATTTTTTCTGGAATGTTTTCCCTACGAAGAGAGACCTCTGACAATTTTACAATGGAAAGAGCTGATCTTTGAAAAATTTTCCTGTGTAAAATAGGGCCTCTGACAATTTTTCCTAAGTAAAAGTTGATCTTTGACTACCTTTCCTTAAAGAAGGTGTTCTACGACAATTCACATTTTCTTCTGGCTATGACACCCATCCAACAAAGGTTAAAATATATTGGAATTTTGAATACGTTATAACTTCTACACCACTTTTTTGAATATGCTCTAATTTCATAAATTGTAATAGTTTATTTTCGCTTTTTTTATTTCACCAAATTCAATTTTTATTTTTTTATTTCTCGCTCATTTGAAATATCTAAGCTGTAATGCTTTTCTGTAGAAAAATGACTTGCAAATCCCCCTACCAAGATAGCTCACACCTCATCTCTGATCGAAAAGATAAAATATTTTCCAGAATTATCATTACCTTAGTGCGAGCGCCGAACTCTGTTGCTCAATTTGTCCGATGCTCTGTTTTTATTTCTGTTTTATGGGAAGGCTTTATGAAAAATTGTTAACACACAATTTAATGGCTCAGTAAATCTTATTAACAATGACAATTAATTAATTAAGTATGCACAAAGCGTATGCCTCGTTTTATTTCGGGCCCACTAAAAACAAAACAAACAATAATATCTGGAGAATAAATTCGATCGCATCGATCTCTTAAACAACTTTAAAACGTTTTTGGAAATCTTAAAATCCACAGAGAACAAAAACACACAGAGTTCGAACAGAAATAAAATGCAGGAAACCCAGAGAAACTTAAAACACTGCTTAAAAAAAATTACCTGTCTCCGCTGAGACTGTGGCTAAAACGTGTGGTGAGGCCTTCATTGCGCCTGCGCCGCAGTCTGTGGTTGTATGACTGTGGTTATGTACCGGCTTCCCAATCGATTAAATCGAAATCAAAATGCTCTTGCCACGGGTCTCCTTGGAATTTCCATTCCTACAATCGTTTGTTGTTGTACTTAGAATCGAACTCTTTTAGTACATGAGAATAGACTAGGTTCTTCCTCGACAGTTGTTGTTGTTGCATTGAATGGCATTGCATTAATGTTTTCAGTGAGCATGTCCAATATTGACAAATACACGGTAATAAGTCAAAATGTCCCGACCCTTCAAACCCTCAACAACAACACAATGGACCTTGTTTTGTGCAGGTCCACACCAAAAACAAAAAAAGAAGAAAAAAAGAACGGAAAAGAACATTACCCCGAGCTGATCACAAGGGCAACAGCACTAACTGTTGTTTACGCACTTTGATTGTGGTTTTTTGTGTAGCTTCTTCAGGTCTTTTGTTCATCTTTGGTGTTACCACGAGAAAAAAGCAACAACAACAAAATCCCTTTTGGGCCAAATCGTGATGATCATAGGACTGTCTACCGCCAAGCGGCCGCAGAGGACATACAGACCGTTAAGACACTTGGGTGAGAGCAATTGTCTGTCCGTCCGTTCGTCTGTCTATCGACAACGGATCAATGTGTGGTTGGTGTTGTTTCATACTTTCACTTTCGTGAGAATTCTGATCCTTTATTGTCCTGCGGTTTGAAACAAAAAAACGTGAGTAATGAGGTCCTTAAACTCAAAGCCAGGCGCTAGTGGCCTCCGTTTTAATACACTGTTAAAAATGACTATAAATAAAGAACTGCAGACAAGGAGCCGATTTAATTCGCATAGAATTAAATTTTCCCAGAATAATGTGAAATTTAGCAATTTAAATTATATTAAATCGCAAATACGAAAATTTGTTTTAATAGAGTCAATTTTAATAAAATAAATAGTTAACTAAATAAACTGGCTATCTCCTACTAAATTATATGTGACACAATACTTCTGTATCTTTGTAGCGTTTTTTAAGACTGGAAAATTCTCCAAAACACATAACACAAAATAAACTAAAATTTATAAAGGAAATTAAAAAAATGTCTTAGGACATTAAAATGGCTTTCCATTTTAAATTTAGCTTCATTTTTCACATAAAATTTAAAAATATTTATATTTATTAAAAAATTCTATTCAATACAAACAATGCAGTTTTTTAAAGGGCATTTGAAAGAAATTTAAAAACATTGTTCTAAACATTTATAATTTAATTTAAAAACTAATTTAAAATACATAATATATATACATTTCCATATCTCTGACGTATAATCTATAAAAAGTTTTATGCTTTTTAGGAGATTTGCGACAGAGGATATAAAATAAATAAATAATAAAATATAATTTTGGAATAAAATTAAAATTTTTGAATTGAAAAACATCATTATCTGAAAAATAAATATATCATCTTCGCATTAAATGGCTGAATAAAACTAAGAAATACTTTGGAAAAAATAAGATTTTACATTTAATACTTAAAAACTTTAAAATTCACTTTCATAGTTTCACTTTTTATCATAAAATTTTTTGTAAACATCTTTATTTTTTAAAATTGTATTACCATGATAACTTTACCTGGCCATAACTCCTTAATTAAGTGCCTTGCATGCACCATTCGGTCCAAAAAAGACATATCAACATTTTTAGTCTAAGGTTATATTTTCTTCCGAAAATTAGAGTTCAGTAAATATAAATTATAGTTATGAAAAGTTGAATTTAGTAACCAAACTTTTTTCATAATTTCTTTAAATACTTTAGGATATACAGTTTTGATCGAAAAATATTGTAGCTGGACACAACGTTAGGTACATAGATCAATTCAGAATTGGGGACACAGTTTTGATCGGGAAATATTGTAGCATGACGAACCTTTAGGTAAAGAGATCAATTCGGAAATGGTAGCTGATTCAATACGATTGTACCGTTATTTGGAAGCACTTTTTCCAAATCTAAATTTTATAAATTTAAATGGCCATAACGCCTTAATTAATAGCCTAATAGACAAAATTACATTATATATTTGAGGAAAAAAAACAAAAAATATTTTAGCTGGACCCACCTTTAGTTACAGATATCAATTCTGAATTGGTACCTGATTCAATACGATTATTCCGTTAGTTTAGGGAGCACAGTTTTTATCAACAAATTTTGTAGCTGGACCTACCTTTAGTTACATAGACCAATTCTGAATTGTAAGCTGACTCAATACCACGGTACCGCTATTTAAAGATTGATCGAATATTGGATCTGAACGGTACAGATCAATTCTACAATGGGTGTACCGTTATTATGGAATCATTTTCTGAATGTGAATTTTATAACTTTATATGGTCATAACTCTTTAATTAATAGCGTAATAGACAAAATTACATCATTTGATGAAGAAAAAACAATACTACACCATTTTCAACTGTAATTCGAAAAAAATCAATTCAATTTCGAAAAAGATCAATTGAAATTCGAAAAAGGTCAATTGATATTCGAAGATTCCATTTGATACACGTAAAAAATCAAATGAAATTCGAAATACATCAATTGAAATTCGAAACTCATCAAATGAATTTCGAAGCACATCAATTGAAATTCGAAAAACATCAATTGAAATTCGAAACACGTCAATTCAAATTCGAAAAACTCAATTGAAATTCGAATTTTTCCATTTGAAATTCGTAATACACCAATTGAATTTCGAAAAACATCACTTGATATTCGAAATACATCAATAAAAATTCGAAAATGTAAACAAATCTGTACATTAGATTGGGTAGAATTTATTTAAACACATTTGCTGACTAAATCTTAACATATAATGTGACGAACAGAAAACATATAGATGATCTTATCTTTTATGAATATTTATTCAAAATTAGTTGGAACAAAACATATTTAAATATTTTAATATTAAAGGTTTAAGACAGACAAATTGTATCACTTAAATGCTACCCCATCTAATATACAGCATTGATTTTGTTTACATTTTTCGAATTTCAAATGATGAATTTCGAATTTCAATTGATGTTTTCCGAATTTAAATTGGTGTATTACGAATTTCAAATGGAAAAATTAGAATTTCAATTGACGTATTCCGAATTTCAATTGCAATTTTACGAATTTCAAATGATGTATATCGAATTTCAATTGATGTTTTTCGAATTTCAATTGATGTTCTTCGAATATAGAGTGATTTGTTTAGAATTTTAATTGATGGTTTTCGAATTTCAATTGATGTTTTTCGAATTTCAATTGACCTTTTTTGAATTTCAAATGGAATATCCGAATTTCAATTGATATTTTTCGAATTTCAAATGGAATCTTCGAATTTCAATTGACTTTTTTCGAATTACAATTGAAAATGGTGTAGTGTAGCTCGACCCACCATTTGGTACAGATATCAATTCTGAAATGGTAGCTGATTCAATACAATTATTGCGTTAGTTTAGGATACACAGTTGAACAAATATTGCAACTGGAGCCACCTTTAGGTACACAGACCAATTCTTAAATAGTAGCTGATTTTATATGATTGTACCGTTATTTTAGGGAACACAATTTTGATCGAGAAATATTGTAGCTGGACGCACCTTTAGGTAAAGAGATAAATTCTGAAATGGTGGCTGATTCAATACGATTGTACCATTATTTTGGAATCACTTTTTCTGAATGTGAATTTTATAACTTTAAATGGTCATAACTCTTTACTTAATATCCTAAAAGACAAAATTACATTATACATTTGAGAAAACAAAACAACAAATATTTAAGCTGGGCCCACCTTTAGTTACAGATATCAATTCTGAAATGGTAGCTGATTCAATACACTCACCTTTTTTGAACCTAAATTTGAAAACTTAAAATTATTAAAACTCCTTACTTAATATCGTAAAAGACCAAATTACATTACACATTTGAGGAAAAGAACAACAAATATTTTAGCTTGACCCACCTTTAGGTACAGAGATCAATTCTGAAATGGTAGATGTTTCAATACGAGTGTACCTTTATTTTAGGTCACACAGTCTTGATCGGAAAATATTGTAGCTGGACGCACCTTTAAGTAGGTTAGGTTAGGTTAGGTTGAAGAGAGGAGACGTTTAAACGTCTCATGTCCATGGACATACACACTGAAAAAAAATTTGTCATAAAATTAAAGAAATGCTCCAAAGATGTCCTTAGTCTTCAAAATAAGTACAGTTTGTACTTAAAATTAAGAAAATTTACTTAAAATTAGGTAAATTACATAATATTATTGAAATTATCTATATTTTAAGTACACTTGAATAAAGTGGCGGGAACTTGCCACTTCGTCTATATCGTAGATTTCAATCAGTAACAAATCGGATCCAAAAGTGTAACCAGTTATAGGATATAACGATTATATTTCGGTTGATCAATTTTATTTGTTTCGGGTCTATAATTCTCAGGAATTAAGACCGAAACACGGGAGTTTAAATTCTCTTCAATTCTCTGGGAAATTTGGGATTTTATTAACACACCTTTTTTATGGTGCGTTTAGTTCCTTAGGGAGTCATGTAAATATTTCCAATTTCGTTCTTCTTTCTTCTTTCCTTATTGGATGCAGCGAATCATCGAATTCGAAGTTGAAAATATTTAACTATATATTGGGAATTGAGAACAATATAGGGAATTTTGTTTCACTTACATTAGTGTAATTTTATTGGGAAATTGAAGGGACTACTTCCTGGTTGAACGGCTGAAGTTAAAAAGGGACGAGCTGACGATCTTATTCATCCTCGACAGCTCGGTTTAATATAAAAATGGTGGATTAGAACATATGTTAGACACTAATTGCCAGATTTTTGGAGAAAATAGGGGCTTATTCTATTACAAAATCCATTAGAACAATCTTACACTAAGTTCAATTCGTTAAAGTACAATTTGTTTACATTTCATTAAGAATAATTCAAATTCGCATATTTTCTTATGTGTTAAAATGGATATATGATAATTAAATAAAAATGATGTACAAAGTGTCATCGACATACTGGCCGCCTTGGCCTGAAAGGCCAATTTTAATTACAACGACTTCTCCAAGAATTCCAGAACAGACATTGCTGCGCGAATCAATCCGCGATTTGTGGCAGTTGGGATTCTGGCGCCGGCTGGAGCTTGTTTATTCTTGGGACCATTCCTTTGTAGTCTTTTGGTCGGCTTCACTGGAACATGGTTTTGAATTTGGGATGGAGGGTTTGACCATTGTCGTCTTTGTTGATTTTGATGTGGTGGATTTGGGTGGTTACGGCTGGCACGTGTAGTTGGCTCATTTATACGTTGAAAAACGGACAGATGTAGGAGCGTATGATGGTTTTGGCCACACCGTTGGCACGTTTCGGATGATGAGCATTGTGGAGTAGTGTGCGACCGAGCTAGACAGTTCCGACAGTAGCCCTTTTTCCGAATCACCACCCGTCTACTTTCGACACTCATCTCCAAAAAAGCCTTACAATAACGCAGTGAGTGGAATCGATAACAAATCAAGCACTGGTGAATTCGAGGGTTTATTGGTGCCCTGTGAAATAAGCAAAGATTAATAGAAGAAAACAAACAAATAAATAAATTTTGTGAAGGTGAATATTTCACTTCCTACTGTCGACGAAATATTAAGGGATAGCGCATATGAGCTTTATTAAGATCGCTTTGGGAAACAAGTTAAGGGATCTATAACCGCAAAAATGATACTTAAAACGTAAAATTATTGTGACGGCCCTGAGGGAAGAAGACAAAGTTTGACAATAGCTCTGGTAACAACACCATTTTGGGTTCTGATGTCTGCAACTCTCACCAATCCGTCTGTGCCAGTATAAGTCTTAATGACACGACCCAATCGCCATTCACATGGAGGTATGAGATCTTCTTTGATGACAACCAGTTGCCCGATTTTTACATCATCCTGGGGATATTGCCACTTGTATCTTTTCTGCATCTCTTTCAGGTACTCGTCTTTCCATCGGCGAGCGAATTGGTGCTGAATGTATTTTAGTTTTTCCCATCGATCTACTAATTTAAGGGATTTCTCCGTGATTTCAGGACTGGCGACTAAGGGGGCACCACGCAGAAAATGACCTGGTGTCAGTGCTAGTAAGTCACGCGGGTCTTCATTCATGGGAGATAAAGGACGGGAATTTAAGACCGCTTCTATTCGCACTAACAGCGTCGTAAATTCTTCATACGTATACTTTTGATTTTGCGCTACTTTCCGAAAGTGCATTTTAAAAGACTTCACACCTGCCTCCCATAATCCTCCCATGTGGGGGGCGTTTGGCGGAATAAAATTCCATTGAAATCCGTGGGATGCATACTTTTGAGCAATATCTTCTGAAACAGTCTTGATAAATAGGGAGTATTCTTTCCGTAAAGTGCGTTCCGCACCTACGAAATTAGTGCCGTTGTCTGACATAATCTTTTGGGGTAGACCACGACGTCCAACAAACCGTATGAAGGCAGCTTGGAAAGAGGATGACGATAAATCAGAACAAAGCTCGAGGTGGAGAGCCTTTGTGCTAAAGCACACAAACACACACACATAACCTTTGTGGTATATGGCTTGGCGGAGAAGAGAAGTCTTAATGGAAAAAGGTCCAGCAAAATCAATACCTGTTATGGAGAATGGTAGAGAGAATGTAGATCGTTCCAAAGGGAGTGCTGCCATTAATTGAGACTGAACCTTTCGTTTATAAATAATGCAAGTTTTACAATTACGGATGCATTTTCTAATTGCAGATTTTAGTCTCGGGACATAGTATTCTTCTCTTATTGCTCTTATCATCAAAGTATTTTCGGCATGTAACAAAAGATCGTGAGTAAAAGATATGAAGAGTTTGCAATATTTAGAATCCACTGGCATAATAATTGGGTGACTTTCGTTATATGAGAGATTTGAATTTGAGATTCTACCGTTCGCCCTGAGAACACCATTAGGGTCGAAAAAGGGATTTAGGGGAAACAACGGACTTTTCTTGCTGACTTTATTCGATGTTATTAGAGACGATACTTCCTGATTATAGTACTTGCGTTGTGTGATTGAGATTATACGATTTTTTGTGCTGATAAATTCAGTATGAGTGATGCCTTTAGAATCTTTGAGCCGGTTAAAGTCACGCTTTTTTGAAATCCTATTGTAAAAACGGAATATATAACAGATTACCCTTATTGCACGATCCCATTTTGAAAACTTTTCTAATATATCCTCGGATTCTATGAATGTATGGAAGACTGCAATTTTCTTCATTTCAGGAAGATTGTCGTGAACGGAGATGGACTTTGGCCATTCCTCGGGGGGAAGTTGAAGCCAACTTGGTCCATGCCACCATAAAGAATTATCAGCGAGGTCATATGTGGTGCAACCACGAGATCCGAGATCTGCGGGATTGTCGGCTGACCGAACGTGGCGCCATGAAACGTTTCCAACATTTCGAATGATGATGGCTGTCCTGTTAGCAACATATGTCTTCCAAGAATAAGGAGGTTTTTCTAGCCATCCTAGAACTATGGAGGAGTCACACCAAAGAAAAAGATCATAGTTATTCATAGGCAATGTTGATGTAATTTGTTTAACTAAGCGGGAGAGAAGGACTGCGCCACAAAGTTCTAGGCGGGGAAGACTAATCGGGTCAATAGGAGCGACTTTGCTTTTTGAGACGAGAAGATTTGAATGTATGGAATTATCATTTTGTGACCTTAGATATATAGTAGCGCAATATGCCTTTTCTGATGCGTCACAAAATCCGTGAATTTGTATCGAACGCATTGGGGCGAAATAAGTCCAACGAGGGATTTTTATATTGGAAATTAGGGGGAGATTTTCGATAAAGTTGTTCCATTTGACTAACGTATTTGGTTTGATGCATTCATCCCACTTTGTGCCTTCCAACCACAGTTGTTGAAGCAAGATTTTTGCTTGTATTATGATTGGAGAAATCCAACCAGCTGGGTCGAAGAGCTTGGACACTGTGGATAGTATTTGTCTTTTAGTAATGGAGTTTGTGGGAGAAGTCACTTGAACTTTGTAGGAGAAACTGTCACTTAAAGCATTCCATTGAATTCCTAGAGTTTTAGTTGAACTTGTCTCCTGAAATTTCAAGAATTTCGAGTCTAAAATACATTCTCTGGGTACCGAATCTAATATTTGAGAGCTGTTCGAAGTGATTTTCTTCAATGGGAAATGTGCAGATTTAAGAACCTTGATTACCTGGGACAATGACTCTAGGGCTGAGTTTATTTCGTGAGCTCCCGATAAAATATCGTCAACATAAATCTCATTTCGCAAAATGTGGGCTGCTTGAGGAAACGAATCTTCTGAGTCATGGGCTAACTGATGCAAAGTCCTAATGGCTAGATATGGTGCGCAATTTACACCAAACGTCACCGTTTTTAGCGCGAAGTCCTGAATTGGTTCACTAACCTCTCTGCGAAAAATTATTCTTTGAAACTGTATGTCATCTTTGTGTACCAAAATTTGACGATACATTTTCTCAATATCCCCACTGAATACATATTTATAGAGCCGCCAATTTAGGATTAATGTCATGAGATCGAGTTGCAAGGTGGGGCCGACATGGAGAATGTCATTTAAGGAGTGTCCTGTATTTGTTCGCTTCGACGCGTTGAAAACTACCCTAACTTTTGTACTAAGGCTTTCTGGTTTAAGGACCGCATGGTGGGGTAGGTAAAATGAGTTGAACGACATGTTAGAGTAGGTTTCCTGAGAAGTAGTACGTTCCATGTGACCGAGAGTGATATATTCGCGTAAAACGTTGTAATACGTCTCCTCAAGGTCTGGTTTGTTTTTAAAGGATTGCTCCATTCTAACATATTGTATCAAAGCTGGCGTACGAGAAGCTCCCAGAGGTATTTGTTGTGGAAAACCTGACTTGAATGGAAGTCTCACAACATAACGCCCATCGGAATTTCGAAATGTTGTTTTCTGAAAAAGGGATTCACAATATGCGTCTTCTTCAGACACAGGGAGTTTAGAAGGGATTTCTTCTTGTTCCCAGAAACTTCGTAACTGACTGGCAATTGGGTCCACTTCAGTTTCGGTAGTTTCGATTGAAAACGAGGTGACTGTTTGAATTGGGATTGGACCACTTATTACCCATCCGAAAATGGTAGCTTGTGCTACTAAGGTATCACAAACCTTCTTTACTCCATCAAGTAATAAGGTGGGAATGAGGTTGCTTCCAATTAATAAATCGACGTGGCCTGGAAGGTGGAAGTTGGGATCGGCAAGATTTAAATCTTTGATATCTTGTAGAGAAATGTCAGGTTTGGGAATAAAAAAGTTTGGCAGTAGTCGTGTAATTTTGGGAACTACTATGGCATTGACGCGAACTACTTTCTCATGTTCTTTGGAGTAGAGGCAAAGTGAGCAGAGGGAATTTGAATTAGCCACAATCTGGCCGCCTATGCCTCGAATCTGAAAATTCTTTGACTCCGTTGGGAGCATGAGCCTTTGTTGCAGTCTTTTTGAAATAAATGTTCTTTCGGAGCCCTGATCGAGAAAGGCTCGGGCATTAAAAAGCTCTGCATTATGGTCAATTTGAACAATTGCTGTGGGAAGCAAAGTATTCTCTTTAATAGGAATATTTTTATCGAATGCAAAATGGGAGGTTGTATTCGTAGTTTGCTGCGATGTTCCGGCTTGTTCTTCTACATTTCTGCTGTCGGAGTTAGCTGGGGAGCTAACACTGGGAGCCTGTGCTGTGTTAAAGTGCAACATACTATGATGGTTCCTTTGACAAGATGAACATCGGAATTTGCTTCGACAATCTTTTCTTAAATGGGAAGGAGAGAGACAGTTTAGACACATATTATTGATGGAAACAAAGTTGTTTCTCTCTTTTGGGGTGCGTTTAAGGAATTCAGGGCAATTTTTGAGACAGTGATTCGAGTTGCAGAGTTTGCAATTGTAACGGGGTATGCTTTCGGTATTGAAAGAGTTTAAATCCGGTTCAGTTCTCCGTTTGGAATTTAACTTGGTCCCCTGTATGCTATTCAATCTCTCAACTACTTCGTAGCGATTTGATAGGAACGCATTCATAGCTTCCCATGTTGGGAGGTCTCTGTGTGATTTTAGGGACTGTTCCCACAATGACAAAGTCTCATGAGGAAGTTTAGTGGAACAAATGTACACAAGAATTGGGTCCCAATCGTTGGTTGGTACATTTTGTGCTTTTAGGGCAGCTAAACAATCATTTATTGTTGACTGAATATTCTGAAGAGATTCGCTACTTTCAGAGACTATGGGCTTTAAGTTGAGGAGTGTCTTTAATTGATTATCGACGAGAATTCGTTTGTTCTCGTATCTGGTTTTTAAAGCTTCCCATGCTAGGGAGAAGTTTTGTCCACATAGCGTGTAATTTTTAACTATAGCCGCTGCTTGGCCTTTAACCTTTAAGCGAAGATGGTATAGTTTTTGGACTGGGGATAATTTGGGATGATTGGCATATACAGCAGTGAACATGTCACGAAACGAGGGCCATTCCTCGTATCCCCCATGGAATACTTCTGTGTCACAGGGTGGGACCTTGATACAGTTCAGAGTCGCGTATTCCATATTGGAAACAGAATCATTTTGAAAATTAGTGGCACCAGGGACAACAAGAGTCTTCTGTAAGTCTAAGACTTTAGCTTTCAAATTCTGAAAGGCTTTTGTGCATTCGGAAAACTTTTTTCTCATGGAATCTTTGATTTCTATTTTATCTGCATCTGAAGAGAGATGAAATGCCTTATATGATCTCTGAACATTTCCCCATTTCTCATTCAAATCATGCAGAATAACTTCCAGCATGGAATCACTGAGCTCCTCGGAGGGTATACTATCAAACTCTGTACAGTAGATGATGAGATCATCGGAATCAAAAAGGAATTCTTTATACATGATGAATACAGTTGAAATCAGTGATAGTAAAACCAGGGAATAAAAAAAATTAGTTTGGGACGATTATATGAGATGAACTTGGGTTACAAATCGATTTTTGTACAATATGTTTCGTATCAATTAATAATCTTATCAAAGGGTTGTGGAAAGTTTATGGAAATTGTTCTCTTGCTCCTCCACCAAGTATTAACAATCCAATAGAGAATATGTGAGCAATTCTCTTTTAGTTTTCTTCAACTGTAGTAAGAATGTATTTAGTTATTGTATATTATTATTTTTATTAGTATCAATCAAAAAATTTGTTTATATTTCGGTGAATTATATTATTAAAAAACTTGGAAGTACTCGCATTACAAAACCGTATATTTTGTTTTGGTAAAAATCGTATCTGTGAATAATTTTCCTTTCTTGTTACTAATTTGGTATTGCAACCCTAAGATGAGGCTGCGCAAGGAGATTTTATTGTTCGCTCAATAAATATAACCTGTTGCTAGTTTAAATATTGCGGCTGTAGGCTCGTTATTAATGAGAGAACCAATTTTGTTATTTTCCAAAAATTTAAATTTGTGTTTGCTTTTTTTTTTTATATATATTGAAAACTCATTCGCAAAAGAAACAAACCACATTCATATTACTGTGTAAAATAAGAAATATATATTTTTAATATTTTCCAACAGGGATGGCATAGGAAAACCAATTCACAATAGCACGTAGTAATGACTCCCAATAATGTGGTTTTTGTTTTGGTTTTGTTATTCTTACTACATTTTGTTTTGATTATCACTTTCATTTCAATTTAAAATCATTGTGGTTTTGACATCTTCTTTATAGTTATAATTTCTATGTATGTTCGCTTTGTTCGTTTTGTCTTATTGTTTCAACAGAGATGTATAATATATAAAAACAGGAAGAGCGGAGAAAACGATATATCGCTTTTAAGACCGCGAAATATGTTATAATGTACAATATATTTTATGTTAATGAATATTACTATCATGGGGTTGTCTAACGTTATGCAAGTAAAAAATAATTATTGGTGAAATGTTACTTACAAAGAATGAAATGACCGCAATCAGATGTTATAATTTTTGTTGTATGGAAACAATCAGCCAAACAAAAAGATGATAAGGTTTGACAGTCAGATAATATCAGAAGTACAGCTGCAGTTTTCTCTCCTCGAGTGGTCTTTTGTGGATGAGCTACAGATTGTGTCGTCAGCAAGTAGCAATGACAAGCTTAACTTGGGGATTGAAAGTTTTCTCTTTTTTTTTTTTTTAAACAATTTAATTGCAAATATTGGAGTTTCTGAAGGAGGCAAACTAAACCGGGGTTAAAGCGAATAATGGAATCAAATTAAAAGTTAAAAAAACTGAGAGAACCAAAAATTTAGTTCTGTTGGCGGGTGACTGGAAAAGTTAACCTTGAACGTAAATTACATGCTGCTGGATAAGTTTACAGAGTCAAACGAAGGAAGTTAGCTTAGAACAGATTATTCCTGGCTTTTTTTTAATATATCACTGTTGCTTTTTCTTTTATTATTTTTTATTAGTTGGATCAGCTTTTTGCTATTATTCTTATTCTACCTTCACAATTTGACGTTTTTGGCGGAGACCGACTACGTCAGAGTGGCTATCGATACGATGTTGCTTGGTGTGGGAGGAGTACCGACCGACGAACCTCTCAAAGCAAAGACGAGACCGATGATGTGACTTTTTCTTCTGGTCTGTACCAGAAAAGAGAATGATTTTTAATAAATATTTTAAAGCAACACCGTATTTTAACTTTATGTAACTTTATCGCGTAATTTTTATTATGCTCTTTTTTTTGCTTTTTACATTTTTTGATACATGCTTTTGGTATTTTCTGTTATCACTTGTATTTGACAATATCATTCGGTTATTGTGTAATCTTGATCAGTTACTTTGATTCTGTTTTCTTCTAGAGTTGTGTTATCTGTCAAACTGCGCGCACTGAACATACACGTTGTCTTTTGTTGTTGCTTTACCTGTGCTTTTCACTAAGTTTCTTATGTTTCCCGATTATTCTACATCTCTTTTAAAACAATCGTTCTTCTTCAGTTCATTTGATTTTAGCTTTCACATTAATATTTTAATATGTTTTCCCTTTCCTTCTTATTGTTATTTTCTGCTGAGTTTCTAACTTTTTGAAGTCTATCGGAGCAATAGATGAAGACAGAAACTAAGTGAAATCTGTCGCTGATATTTTTTGAAAAAATAAACACAAAAAGTCAATTTTATTGCGGACTGGCGTATTACGAAATAGAAATGACATAGAAATGCCTGTCTTATTATTGTAACTACTTTTCCAGGGTTGCCAAAGTAGGTTCGAAGGACCATGAATAAAGTGGCGGGAACTTGCCACTTCGTCTATATCGTAGATTTCAATCAGTAACAAATCGGATCCAAAAGTGTAACCAGTTATAGGATATAACGATTATATTTCGGTTGATCAATTTTATTTGTTTCGGGTCTATAATTCTCAGGAATTAAGACCGAAACACGGGAGTTTAAATTCTCTTCAATTCTCTGGGAAATTTGGGATTTTATTAACACACCTTTTTTATGGTGCGTTTAGTTCCTTAGGGAGTCATGTAAATATTTCCAATTTCGTTCTTCTTTCTTCTTTCCTTATTGGATGCAGCGAATCATCGAATTCGAAGTTGAAAATATTTAACTATATATTGGGAATTGAGAACAATATAGGGAATTTTGTTTCACTTACATTAGTGTAATTTTATTGGGAAATTGAAGGGACTACTTCCTGGTTGAACGGCTGAAGTTAAAAAGGGACGAGCTGACGATCTTATTCATCCTCGACAGCTCGGTTTAATATAAAAATGGTGGATTAGAACATATGTTAGACACTAATTGCCAGATTTTTGGAGAAAATAGGGGCTTATTCTATTACAAAATCCATTAGAACAATCTTACACTAAGTTCAATTCGTTAAAGTACAATTTGTTTACATTTCATTAAGAATAATTCAAATTCGCATATTTTCTTATGTGTTAAAATGGATATATGATAATTAAATAAAAATGATGTACAAAGTGTCATCGACAACACTGAAAAAAAAAAATAGTAATAAAACTAATGATGACACATTCTTATATTAAGTATGCTACCTCGGCATCAATTCAATGACAATTTTCATTAAAATAATGAAAATTTACACGTTTTTTACGAAATTTTCCTTAATATAAAGTTTTTTGAATTTGAATTAATGTCTATCTAATCATTAGTTTTGTGTACGCGCTTCTTTAAATGTACGCATTTAAATCAAAGAAAAAAATCATTATTTTTGTGACAATCCGCATTATTTTAAGTAATATTTCAATACTTTTAAGGATTTTCTATATTAACACTACGACGTAGACATGTCATAGTTTTAATGCCGAATCGGACTTAATTAACAGTATGAGATATTTGAGTAATAAATTTAAGGCTATGCTCCCCTTAAAGGAAAGGCTGTCTTGGTAATAAATTTTATGACTATTGTCATTATTTTTAAGAATACATACGAGAGAATTATACAATCTCTCCCTCCCTCTCTCGCTCGGAGAATCAGTTTTGTTTGGTAATGTGTGAATCAATAATTGTTATGGAATGCTAGAAGAGAAAATAGAGAACAGTTCTATTGTTCGTTTTCTTTTAAATCGTCAGTTATTTACAAGCGATGGAAGGAAACGGTTGTATGTTTTCGGGACTCGGATTGTGAAAAAATTTGATTGCTGTGAATATGTAAGTATACGTGCATACATACGTGCATATTGCACCGAAAATAATTTTAATATGGGCTGTTAACAGTTATTTTTGCTAATGCATAGCAACAGCAACAAATGAAACCGTCGCGTACATGTGTGTATGCATGTGGTTATGCCGTCGGCGTCACCATCGATCTCTGTGATAAGGGAGTGCGTGTGTCATAGTTATTTTTGCTGTATGTTATTTATGGCGATGTACATGCGTTTTTGAAGGAGATCTTGTTTGTAAGTCCTGTGAAGAGATTTGTGCCAAATGGATGACAAAAATGTGTAATAGATTTGGTAATACTGAAAGAGACAATGGGAAAATGTTTAGGTACGTGAAAAATAATATTATTATCCTGAAATAAACATCTTATTGGCAATTACAAAATTAACAAAACACATTTTAATTGAAAGTATTTATTTATTAAAAATACCAGCGCATAATGCAGAAATGTAATATTATTTGTGGCAATATAGAAATTTATTATTAATAATATGTTATACATATAACTATCTTTTTTAATTTTTTAGTAAAACAATTTTGGAATGGGTCTTTTGTGAGAAGAGTGGCAAATTTTACAAAATATTTCAACGTAAGTATTATATATGAACGGTTGAAATATTTCTCTAGTTTTCAGCGTTTTCCAATTGTGTTATGATAAAATTTATTTGCTTTTTTTTTGTTTATAGATAGTTTTATTTGATTTATTTTCAGAAAAACTTTAATTATTTTAATTTTAGATCACGCAATATTTGAAGATAAATGTGATGGATATATGAAAAATGCAGTGCTGAATGCCATTTATAACTTGCAGAAAATAAGTGAGCATACACCTACATGGGAATGTTTGAATTGGAAGGAAATATATTTGGAAACATTATTTGTAAGTATTATGTATTTCTGAACAAATATATTTTATTTGAAAATCAAGAAATTTAATTTGGAACGCATATATTAATGTATTAGAACAAAATATATTTGCGAACTGACGTTCACATATAAAATAGGTGTTTTCACACAAACAAAGTTATTGTTAAAAAGTTTTCCAAATATAATTTATTTAAAAAGATTTTTTCCTTTTTTGAATTTTAGTTTAAATTTTTCCTTGATTTCGTGTTTATAATTGCTTTATAAGTACTTCAGATTAGGCCCATTTGGTCCAATTTTTGTATCGTTTCCTTTATAAACGGTAATATATGTATGTATATATATTGCCTTATAATTTGGTACAAGGGATAGTTTTGTTTTACTAAAATCAAAATAATAAGCGTTTTTGCTCAAAAATAAATGTAAATAAGCTGCTTTCTTTTCACGAAGTATTGAATAAAAATAAATATAAAATATTGTCTTCCATATTCATTTTATATGAAAAATGTAATGTTGACCAAATGGACTCTTAATCTAGGATTCGTACAGATTCGCTAATCTAACACCAGGGTTAAGAATATCATAAGCAGCATTAGCTTTTGTTTTACAGAAGTAATTTTTAATAAGTTTTTGTAGTTTTGTTTCATAACAAAACCTAAGATTTTAAAATCTAAGTCACGATTGATATTTTTGAGAAAATTATTTTTGATAACTCAATTTATATGAAAAATATATTATATAATAAAATATATAAATATATTAATAATATCTTACATAAATATTTTTTAACTTTTAGTACAGCAAATTTTGTATGGATCTATTATGAGAATTTGTGTCGTAGAAGAATGACTAAATATTTCAGTGTAAGTAAGTATAGTCCAAAGATTTTAATATATCTCTTATCTTTCAACATTTTTTGACAGTTATATGATAAAATTTATTTTAATACTTTATCGTATATAAATCATTCTGTTTGATTTCTATTAAAATTATTTTTATTTTAGTTCGCGCAATTGAACTTTATTTGGATATAAGAAAAAAGCAGTGGGGAATTAAAAATTTACAAATTGCAAGAAATGAGTGAGCATCCAAACTATATGATATAATAATATAATATTTGTTTTATATTATTTCTATTTAAATTCCAGCCAAATTCTAGGTTAAAAATCATTAAGGTCGGTTCCGATAAAAATCGTTCATGGGCAACAAATAGAGAAACGAATCCCGCTATAGAATCGATACTTAACAATACAATATTCGAATAATAGTCAAACTTCATAGTGTGTTGGCGATTTGTCTATATACAATTACATATTGTTTTAAATTATAAAATGTTCAAGGTTATCCGTAATATGTATTATATTTTTTTTGTATTTTCCAATATAAAATATTTATTTAGAAAGATAAAGTGTTGTGTTATTGAATTTTCTATGAATAGTAAATGATTTCAAAGAAAATGATTCATTTAAAAGAGTAACATTATAATCAATATAATGTAACGAATTTTCCATACATATTTAAAAAAACTGTATTTAAATTCATGTATGCCTTAAATTAATTACCAGTATATTCTTATATCAAGGACAAACATTTTAAATTTTATTACGATAATGTTTTAAATCATATGATATTTTACTAAAAATAAGCACGCGCCATACATAAATTTACGCAAAAATGTGCTTATTTTAAGACCAAACTTAATTAGTTTTATTACCCAAATTTCTTAATTCTATGAAATACATCCTCAAAACAAGTACTATTCACGTCTTTAAATTAACTATAAAACCTTCTTATTTTTATAGCGATTGTCTTTGGCTCGAAATCATTGCCAAAATCTTAAACTTTACGAAAAATTCATTGATTTTCAGTACGCTTTTTTTTTAGTGTACAAAATTTACTTATTTAGAAGACTAAGGACGTCTTTGGAGCATTTCTTTAATTTTATGACAAATTTTTTTTCAGTGCACTTAAGCCAGTGGTTCGGCCTGTTGTGCGCTCCTTATTTATGATCTTTTTATACCTCACGAGTTACAGAAAATCGGTACTAGACACGAATATTCTCAGTATCTTCCAGTCATATTCTCTGAGATGAGTCAAGTCTGGTAATATGTCGGACCCGAAATGTTGGGATCTTGCATGTGTGAAAGCCGGGCAGTGACACTGAAAATGTTCCATCGTTTCGATGTTTTCTCTGCATGCCCTGCATTCGTCGTTTCCTGCTAGTCCTATGCGATGAAGATGTGCTTGTAAGCTTGAGTGTCCCGTTAGAACACTCATCATCTTACTAATATCGATCTTGTTTAGTTTCAGAAGACTTCTTGTTTTCTTTTCATTTGGGTCACCCCACAGTATCTTTGCAGTTGCTCCTACTGTTGCGCTATTCCACATAGTTTTATGAGCCATCACTGCCCAGTGCTTCAACTCATTTTTCGTGGCTTCGAAAGGTTTCCAATTTTCCAAGTTTATTACTCGAAGTTCTCTGCCCTTTGAAGCCAAGTTGTTTGCCCGTTCATTTCCAATCACTCCGTTGTGTCCTGGTACCCAGCAAATACGCAATTGACCATGGGCTGAGTAATCATTTATCGTTCTTTCACAGTTCTGGATTTGGCCCTTTCCGATGTTATTGCTTTAATCGCCATTTGGCTATCTGTGAAGATGTTGGCATATTTAGGCTTTGTCGTGTTACTGAGCCACTCCGTGATTGCTCGAACTTCTGCTTGAAATACCGTGTTATGGTCACGGGGGCGGAAGTGAAGTTCGACTTCTGGTTCATCAATAAAAAGTCCCAGACCCGTCCTTCCTCCTCGCTTGGACCCATCCGTGTAGCAGATGGTTCCCACTGGCACATGGGCCAAAGTTCCATTTTCCCAGGAGCGTCTGTCTGGCACAAACGTATCACAGCCGCACTTCAGGAATGCGGTCCGAGATTTCTGGCGTTTGAATGTGACCAACTAGATATTCTAAAATCGTCTGATGGTACGACTTGTGGGCTCGATTTATCCATTCACCCATCACTTGTAGACGTCTTGCTGTGAGGGCTGCCTCATACTTTAAGTACAGAGGTCAATCCTGAAACAGTAGCTGATTCAATACGAAAACAAAGATCAACAAATATTGCTGCTGGACCCACCTTTAGGTACATAGTCCAATTCTACTTTGGAGCTGATTTAATACGATTCTACCGTTATTTTAGGGTACACAGTTTTGATCGAAAAATATTGTAGCTGAACGCACCTTTATGTACACAGATCAATTCTAAAATGGTAGCTGATTCAATTCTTTTGTACCGTTATTTGGAATCACTTTCCTGACTGTATATTTTATAACTTTAAATGGTCATAACTCCTTAATTTATAGCCTAATAGACAAAATTACATTATTTGAGAAAGCAAAATTTTTTGGCTGGACCCACCTTTAGTTACCGAAATTAATTCTGTAATGGTAGCTGATTCAATATAATTTTAGGGTACACACTTTTAATATTTTAGGGTACACTTTTTTGACGATTCAATACGTTTGTACCGTTATTTTGGTACCTCTTTCGAACGTATATTTCCAAACTTTAAATGGCCATACATCCTTAGCTACGAACATGATAGACAAAATTATATTTTTTGAAGAAAAAATCAATCGACTATAACCACATAAAAAGAGACTTGAAGCCAACTTTTGGGTTCACCATTTTTAGGACAAAATATGAATTTCCTTAGCAAAATTTTAAAATGCGCTGTTATATTGATTCCTCCTTCCCAAAAGTCATTTCGCAAGACCTTCGATCTCTTCGAGTGCCGTACAATAAGGGAAGTGACCCGTCATGACAGACGCTATAAGTGAGACGTGAGTTCACACCAACGATGACAACAGGGCGTTGGTGTGTTTGGAGTTTAGGTATGGCCTCAGCAGCCTGGAATGTAGGCAGTTCCTGACTAGTGATCACCTGTCATTTGCTGCTGTAAGAACTCGATCTCTCAGAGTTTGCAAGTTGCTAGAGGCATGCCCATATACTCCTATTTAGTTCCCCTGGTGCACGTAATGCCGCTACTAGTCTTGCAGGTTAATCTGCTTTGTAGTTTGCTGTTATGATGTCCCCGAGGGCTGGCACCTAATTTATGTGAATATTGAACTGGTAAGCCATCTCGTTCAGGGATCTTTAACAGTAGAAGAAAGCTTTTGAAATCATGAATATGATTTCCAGAGACCTTATGGCAGCCTGACTATTACACGGGGGAAAGTCGTCATTTTTGATATGTTTGAATTGAAAGAAAATATATTTGGAAGCGATTTTTTTAAAATACTATATATTTGTTAACAAATAAATTTTATTTGAAAATCAAGAAATCTTGTTTGGAACGCATATATTAATATATTAGAACATAATATATTTGCTAACTGACTTTCACAAATAAAATATGTGTGTACCCACAAACAAAGTTATTGTTTAAGAAGTTTTCCAAACATATTTTATTTAAAACAATTTTTAAAACATTGCTGATTTTTTCGAATTTTAGTTAGTTTTTCCTAGTTTTCGTTTTAAACTTTATAGCTAAAAATGTATTTTAATTTATAAATATTCCAATTCATCACTTTTTGTCAATCCATCAATGCAATTTATATTCACGAAAGATTATACGATTTAAGTTTTAATTAAATTTTAAAAACATTTAAAATGTATAAAAAAAATTATCTTTGAGCACCTGAAATTGATACATTTTGATACATTGCCAAAATAATTAAATACAAATTAATCTTTGTTTCGGAAATACTAGTTCCAAATAAAAAATATTAGAATGGGAACATATTTTTGTTTAGAACAATATTCTCCCAAATGTGAGAAAATTTTATATTTGGAGTGTACACTAAACATATGTATATTTCAAGCCGAATATGCTTGGGACAATATACTACAGAAGCGATTTTTTTTCAGCGTGTAGAGAAACTATTGATAACGACTTTATAGGGGCTCTATAAACTTTAAATAGTCATCATGAAAAAAGAAGTTTCATCAATTTTTAATCACAGTAAAATCTTTTATTGATCATAACTCCATAAATAAAAGAAACATATTTTCCTTCCTCAAATATAAACTCCAAAAATGCTTAAATATGACACATTTTTGAACAAAATGTTATAACTCCTAAATTAGCACTGTAGAGTCAATTAGACGTTATTTTGAAATCCCTATTAAATTAAAACAAAACCCAATTTATTCCTCACTTTTTTCTCTCGGTGTATCATCACAAATCACCAGTGATCTAACCATTGATTACCATCAATTTGTGTATTAATTTCTAACAACTTTAACAGCCACACCAAACAAAAAAGAGACTAAACGGATAAATCACCCAAAAAAAAGTACCAGAAACAAGAAAACCTGGAAAAATCTTTAAATCAAAGACAGACAGACATAGATCATTCTCAGACAAGAGAAACAGAACAACAACAACAAGAAGAAAAAAAACCTCACAACAATATTACAAGGTAATGTTGTTGTAAATCTGGTGGAGGAACAAATTCTCTCCCAGACGAAGACGACGACTAAAATCTCTAGTAGAATGGAAACATTGAAACTAAATCAAATGGGAATACCTAATAAACCATTTTACCAAAATTGGGAGTATTAGAAATTCGAACATTGACAGCGAGAACACCAACAAAACACAATTATAAATTCACACGATTTGCTTGTAGAGTTCTCGAGAGTAAGAAATGCTGCACACCAGCAATCCCCTTAGCAGTGCGCATTGCGCAGGCGCACAGAGGCTGCAGCTATTTAACACTATCATGGCGGGCAACCGACCACCAAGAACAACACAGCAGTTTAGGGAAGATGACACGGCGCTGTGGAGTGAATACCTCCTACAACAAATCACAAAAACATCACGCATAAAAATCTGACAAATTTGGGGTAAATATTTTTGGTGTGTTTGGTTTATTGTGGTTTCGCGGCAATAATTTTTGAAAAAAAAAAACAAAAATTTTGTGAGATATATGAAAATTCTTTTTATATTTCCATCTCATCTGGTGGCCTTTGACTGCTGCTATTGGATCTAAGACTTCTGTCTGCATTACGGCCACAACGGCTCCCCTCCCCGCCAGAAAAAAACTTCAAAATATTTTTGATTTATTTATTGGAAAGTATAAACACAAGCTAAATTTGGTAAACGATTTATTTACTCCTTCAGCATTTAACAGACAACAACAAAATGGTTGGTTTTGGAGTTGTTGTTCCATGGTGTTCAAAGGAAGGTGTTTGGAGGTGTTATTGTTTAGAGTTAATGTTGTCAGATCTTGAGTTGCTACGATGTTGTTGTTGTTTTTGCTGAGTTTTCTATGTCACACCTTTTATCGTGCAAAATTAATCGCGAAAAAAGCACCAGCTAAAGTTGCGTTCATGCAGCCCAAGTTGTTGCTGTAATAAATGTCTTACATGATTTTCGCAGACATTCAGCACCTCTTTATGTTTATTGTTCAACAACAAAATGCAATAATTGTACAATAAAGTGTTTTGTTCGTTGGTTGTTGTACTTTTTTTCTCCGACTTCATTCTTAACTCTAGGCTAAGGCTATGAGAAGAGTTTCTGGCAAAACAACAAAATCCAGAAGAAATCTTCGATTAGCTGCCTTAGTGAGAAATATTCTCATGGTTTGCTTAAAAAAGAACACTACATTAAGTAATGTGCAGTGCAACAACATTTGTAGGCAAAAAAAGTTTAGAAGCAAAAAAGTTCTGATTTAATTTTTAGGTGACCATGAAAACGGTGAAGTACAGTTCATTTCTTTCCCTTTGTCCTTTGTTTTGTCTTTTAACATTCTGCACATCTAGAGGAGAATATAACTACATTGGTATACTTTTCGTTTCCATTTGGAGACCCCTACGACCCTAAAAGTGTACCACAAACGCTGCTCAGGGATAGGTATTTTAACATTCTGCACATCTGGAGAAGAGTATGACTACATTAGTACCCAGCAAAAAATAAAAGAAGTACTTCCGAAAGAATAACATTATAAGTACTTCCAATTCATAAGTATGGACATTTTTTCTGCATTTAATGAAGTTCTTCTAAATAACTAACCAAAATGTAATTTCGGAATATAAATTATTAACCCAAGAATGCATAATTTTAAAACGATTGGATGTAGAATGAATCTTGTGAAGTGATAAAAGTCCAGATCGGAAGGAACATATGTATGAGGGCTATGATATATATGTAAAATACTGCGTCTATAGTGCTAAAGGGAAGAAATATATATTTATATGGCGGCTATATCAGAGTTAGTGAATGGTTCTGGAAGCTAGTCGACTTTTTCATAAATTAAATTTCGTTTCAGTCGACTAGGTCGATAAATCGGACCTACAAGTCGACTTTTTCATAGCCGATTAAAATAACATAAAGTCATTTCAAAGTTTGCTGATTTTCTTCGAAATATGTTAAATTTTGGAGTTGTAGTACATTGGATTGCGATAAAAACTGAATTTATGAACAACACTTTATACTTTCCAAAAATGTTAATATAGCGTCACCAGAAATGCCCAAGAGCGTAACCCTCAAAAAATTAAAATTCGTTTTTCGTCAAAAAATCACGATTTTATTCAAGAAAAAAAGACGTAACCAAATTTCATGAACATCGAAAGGAAATTATATCTTCTATAGAGGGTATATGCTAAATCGAAGGTACATTCATATATATTACGATATCTGTTTCTAAACTGATATTCAAATAGTTAAGAGATTTTTGATCGTTCGCCGTAGACGAAAGAAATACGGATTGTCTTTCAATTTCAATACGAATTGTCTTGACCAAAATAAAGATATGTACAAATTTTCTTTGAGATCGGACTATATTTGTGACCTGCACATAGATTACAAGAACGCATGCACAAACTAACATAGCTAAATCGGTTCAGAAAGTGATTCTAAGTCGATCGGTAGAATAAACGATGGTTCTATATATCTCTTCTCATTTTTGGTGTTAGAAACAAATGCATAAAATCATACTAAATTGTACCACAGTGTGGTGTAGGTTATAATTAAATAATTTTAAAAGAAATTATGGTAATTAAATATACCATACCATACATACTGTACCACACTGTGGTACTTTACTATTCTCTGAACCGGGGCTACGGAAAACTTTTTTGGGGTCACACTTTTCAAGAGCCATCTACACCATACAGATTACAGACATCTTCAAATGTCCTAAACAAACATACATATCGTCGGTGCGCCGACGAAAACTCCTATGTGTTTTTTTTACTAGTTTTCAGGAGAGACAAAAAACGTAGCTATTTCGTCAAATCGCGATATTTTTAATATCTCCGATTTTTGAATTTTTCTTTTAATTATTTACCACCAATATATCATAACAAAAATCGTATATGTGAAAAGCCCATGACGTGGTAAATGGTTTTCATGAAAAACGACACATAGGATGTTTTGTTTGGAGCATTTTAAATATTTATAGAACAAAAAATTTACACATAGGAGTTTTGATATTTGAATGTTCACAGCGTACCTCAAGCAAACGAAAGTTGGCCTGGATTGTGGCTAAAAACGGCTAATGAGGTTTTGTACAGAATCATCCCCTCTACACAGATAAGAAGAAATCAAAATCTGATCTGTTTCCTTTCGCGAGTTATCGCGATAAATACAATTTTTAACCAAAAAACCAAACTTAATTACATTGAATCGCGGAAATTTAAAACTATAACATAATTTCCCATAAATATGAACACTTGTAAGACGCTTTGTAATGTCCGCGATATTTGCTATATTATTCTGTAGCGAAATTTTTGTAATCCAAAAATTCGAATTACACCGCTAAAATTTTTACAAAAATATTATTGCGAATTTATTAAAATTAATATATTTACATTCTATGATTTCTGAGGGATAGATTGGCACTTGCATTTCCTCCGTAAACATCCCGCGACGAATACATTTCGAACAAAAACATTTTAGTTCAGAATTATTTAACTATATAATGCTATTATTACGCGAACGGTCAGTCCTAGGAAAAAGTGGTGAAAGAAAGTTTGGAAGATATTAAAAACGACTCCAAGTCTTTCTTTAACAAAAAAAATTATAATAATTTGGTAGGGGTTTGCAATGTGTCAAATCAAAATATGCCTCATATAAAGGGAAAAGCATACAAAAGTTTAGACACACTGTAAATCCTTACCAAATTACTATAAATTTTTTTTGTTAAAGAAAGAGTTGTAGGCCTTTCGCTTATCTCCCAAACTGTCCTCCACTACTTTTCTCTAGAACTTGTAATTCGCGAGATAATAGCATTATATAGTAAAATAATTCCGAACTAATTTTTTTTGTACAATATTTTTTCGTAGATGGATATTTTTCGCGAAAACGCTGATATTAATCTATTCCTCAGAGATTATAGAATGCAAATATATTAATCTTATTAAATTCGGTATAATATTTTTGGATAAATTTGGCGGTGAACGTCGATTTTATGGATTACACAAAATTCGCAATATAAAAACATGGCAAACAAATGTCGCGGACGTTACAAAGCGTCTTACAAATAATCATATTTAAAGGAAATTGTGTTACAGTTCTAAATTTCGGCGTTTTTCTTTACAAATCAAAGCTATTAAGTTTGTTTTGAGTAAAAGTTCTTTTTTCGCGATAACTCGCGAATGGAAGCAGATGCAATTTTGATCTATTCATTGTCGAATAGAGGGGATGATTCTGAACAAAACCTCATTAGCGGACAGGCTGTACCTACTACACATAGGAGTTTTTGTCGGAGCATTGCTATAGAGGGATACACATAGGAGTTTTTGGTAACTTCGGAACCGGTCAAGATAGCGCAAAATGCTTTGGTGGGTAGTCGTTTGACCGCTAGGACGTTCTAATTCGACAATAAAAAAAAATTCGAAAAATTACACATAGGAGTTTTTGTCGGCGCACCGACGATATGTATATATGATCGTTATTCTCTTTGGCCAATAGTATATTATTTATACGTTCCCTTCCCTATGTCAACATTTGTATTCCTTTAAAATATGAAATCTCTGGACCCAAAGATGTTAATAAGAACGACATACATTCATCAAATAAATACAACACCAAAAAAGCAAATCTTACAGTGCTTTAAAAGAGTTGTGCAAAAGTGGAGACAAAGAAGTACTTCCCCGGCGCGACAACCCCTTGTTAAATTCATTGGTGAAAATCCAAATTAGAACAACTTCCGGATCATAAGTTGGGGATTTTTATTGCTTCTTTGGGTGCTCTTTTTTTGCTGGGTATACATTTCGTTTCCATTTGGAGACCCTACGACCCTAAAAGTGTACCACAAAAGCTGCTCAGGGTTTTCCTTATATGACTAGCCTAAATTTGAAACTGTTTCTCTTTCTTTTATTCTCATTTTTTAACACATCTTTTAGAATTCTGCACATCTTTAAAAATACAGTTTTCCAATTATATACACCTTATTACTATTTGGCAACAATAACGAGCCCAAAAGTGTACCACAAAAATCAATGCAGGGTTTTAGTTATAAGGTTAACATATATTCGAAATTCGATTTCGTCCCATGAAACTTATTTTTTTTACCTTCTACCAGTCTGCACATCTTTAGGACAATAGCTTTCCATAAGTATATGCCATATTACAATTTGGTGATGTTAAGGACCTTAAAAGTGTACCACAAAAAGAACGCAGGGCTTTCACTCTCATTTTTTAACATATATTTTAGCATTCTGCACATCTTTAGCCAAGAGCTGCCCTATGATATACACCTTATTACTATTTGGCGAAAATAACGTTACTAAAAGTGTACCACAATAATCAATACAGGGTATTCGTATTAGCATTTGGCGACAAAAATCAATGTAGGGTTTTAGGCGTACGACTATCTAAATATTGAATTGTTTCTTCATAAATCTCATGTTTTTTGCACAACTTATACCTCTCTGCATATCTGTAAGACAAGAGCTTTCTTTTGGGATTCGCCTCATTGTCATTTGGCTACCATAAGCATCTGAAAAGTGTACCACAAAAACGAGCGCAGGGCTTTTATTTAAAGGCTTCCGTAAATTTGAAACCAAATCTCTTTATTTCAATCTCATTCTTTAATACAGATTTTTGCATTCTGCATATCTTTAGTCAAAGAGCTTCCCAATGATATTAAACTTATTACTATTTGGCGAATAACGTCCCTAAAAGTGTACCACAAACATCAATACAGGGTTTTAGTTATAAGACTACCTTTTATTTAATTTATTTTCTTCAACCTAATTTTTTTTAAAACAATTTTCATTTTCATTTCATTCCATAGGTATACTCCTTATTAGCATTTGGCGACATTAAAGATCTTAAAAGTGTACCTAAACTAGCGCAGGGTTTTTATTTCAATGTTACCTAAAATTTCAATTCAACTTCCTTTTCTTCACAAGCTTTCACTTATACATCTATAAGCATCCTGCACGTGTTTAAGAAAAGAGCTTTTCAATGGTATACACATTATTATTATCTGGTGACATTAACGAACCTAAAATAGCACCACAAAAATCAATGTAGGCTTTACGTACGACTACCATAACATTAAAATTAATTTTTTCTTCATTAGCCTCATTTTTTTCACAACTTCTCCCTCTCTGCACATCTTTAAGACAAGAGCTTTTTTAAGGCATTTGCCTCATTGCCATTTGGCTACCCTTAGAATTTTAAAAGTGTACCACAAAAACGAGCGTAGCGCTTTTATTTCACAACTACCCGGAATCTGAAACCGACTCTCCTTCAATTCGTCCCCATTCTTCAATGTAGTTCGTAGGATTCGGCTCACAGCTATAAAAGTAACTTTCCAATGATATATACTCTATTACTATTTGCTAACACTAACGCCCCTAAAAGTGTACCACAAGAATAAATACAGGGTTTAAGTTATAAGTCTACCTGAACTTTGAAACTCAATTTAGTTTCACCAACCTAATTTTTTAAAATAATTTTTACCTTCTGCATAACTTTAATACAAGAGCTTTCCATAGGCATAATCTTCATTATCATGTGGCGACCTTAAGGAACTTAAACGTGTACCACAAAAACGAGCGCAGGGCTTATATTATATGACTACCCGAACTTTGCAACTAGTTGTCTTTTTTAACCTCATTCCTTTACACGTATTTTTGCATTCTGCACATCCTTAAGATAGGAGCTTTTCTTGGTATACATTTTAGTAAAACTCTTAGCCGCTATTGACCCCAAAAGTGTACCACAAAACGAGCGCAGGGCTTTTATTCGAAGATTACCCAAAATTTGAAACCGATGCTGTTAATTCTCATTCTTTAATACAACTGTGAGCATTTTGAGCCAAAGAGTTTCCAATGGTATACATTTTATTACTATTTGGCGACACTAATGATTCTAAAAGTGTACCACAAAAATCAGTGCAGGGTTTCAGTTCAAAGACTACCCGATCTTTGAAATTCAATTTCGTTCCATCACCTCATTTTGTAAAACAATGTCGACCCTTCTGCACATAATTAATACAACATCTTTCCATAAGTATACTTATTATTAGCATTTAGCGAGCTTAAAGATCTTAAAAGTGTACCACAAAAACTTGCGAAGGGCTTTTATTGTCGTACTACCAGAACATTGAAATTCGATTTCTTTCCTAAAACACAATTTTTTAAAAAGATTGTTACCTTTCCGCACATTTTTAAGTAAAGAGCTATCTATGGAAATGCATTTTATTATTATTTGGAGACCCTGAGGACCATAAAAGTGTACTACAAAAAGCTGCGCTGGTTTGTTTATCCGAGTTTTCTTCTACAAAACTTGTCATTGCGTCAGAGAAGTTTTTTTTCCATCGCGTCAAAGACAAGTTTTTCGTCTAGTAAACTTGTCGTCGCGTCAAATACAAGTTTTCAGTCTAGAAAACTTGTTACCGCGTCAGAGACTATAAAATTTGTCGCTGCGTCAAACACAAGTCTTCCGTCTACAAATCTTGTTGCTGCGTCCGAGACAAGTTTTCTTCTAGAAAAGTTGTCGCTGCGTCAGAGACAAGTTTTTTTCGCTGCGTCAGAGGCAAGTTTTCTACTAGAAAAGTTGTCTTATTCATTACCTTTAAGTCTATGAATGACAAACCCGATAAAGCCTTTAACTGGCACGATTTTGAAAACCTTTGAATTAGAGTACCTTTCGGCCGACCATGACTTCCCCTATTATTCCTAGCTTCTTTGGCGTAGCAGTTCTTTCTTAAGCCTTCAATCGCCTTCTATAGAGAATGTCTAGCATTGTTTTCTTATTTTGCTTCTCTAGAATTCAAGCCTAAGCATATTGACAGCCAAGTGTTAAACGATTTGCTTGGTTCATGTTTTCTGATGATGATCATCATCAGATAAAACTGCAATTAAAGAGAACTAAGTGAGCTACTCTATTCAAAAGGAATGCAAATCTTGGATATTGCAGATACAATCTATCAAGGATGGCAATTATTTCAAGATTTTGGTCCTTCGACTTATGGTCTATGAAATTTTTGATCTGTGATTATCCCAAAATAAGTGATGTTATTCTTTCAAAATTTGCATAAACATCTGAACTTGAAATTTAACAATATTTAAAGAGATTTTCAGCCAAAACTTTTTGTCGCCTTTAATATTCATTTTAACATTTCCTTGTCCGCTTGGCAATAAGTTCATGTCAACAATGTCAAAATGTTGAGACATCTTTATTTGGGTTAATGGCTCGTAAAATATGAATATTTTTTCACATTTTTTGCTTTAGGTTTTAGTTTATTTGAATTTTAATTAATACATAAACCCTTTGGAAAAAGGAAAAAAAATATAATACAAATATGATGGCTTTATTAAACCCAATTAATTAACGAAAAATTTATACTCAAAGAGCCTAAGTTTTCCTATACCACGAAACAGAGTTAACTGTGATTTTTAACAGCTTGTATATTTCCAACAAGCCCAGCCAAGTCACAAAGCTGCTCGTTCAAAGCAAATCCGTAGCTATTTATGTATGCAAGACACGCTAAACTCTCCACTCTCGGTGAAGCAGCCACAGTTTTGCGATGCATCCATCCGTCCATCCAACCATTCCCGGCCAAGCCAAGCAGCCGTGAATAAGACGATGAAGCGCGAGTTTCTTCAAACCGCCGCCTCTCTACAAAGTGCGACAACGCGTCAGCATCATAAAAATGTCATGAACGCATGCGCATCATACTTTACACACTCACTTGCCGCCGCCTCTTGTTTGAGATCGCTTGGTCAAGGGACGGGAACCTGGCTGGGGAGTTTGGAGCTGCTTGTGACTTGCCGAGGTGGCCTAAGGAGTGTTGGCCAAATAGGCTTAGTCGGCTTTAAGCCCGTGTGATCCTTTCGTGGGGCTTTATTAAACAAAAAACTGTGGAAAAAAGCGTCAAGAAATGAACGATTTGTGTGTTTGCGATTGAAATCTTAAACATTAAAACAGTTAAACTTTTAAGTTAAACCAATATCAAAAGAAGAACAAGACGGCGCAGAAAAAACGATGTCTGAGAGTGAGAGACAAGAAGACTACCAAGAGGCAAAATTCAAAGTCAATTGGCACAGTGGGATCGACTTTTATTAAAGAAAATTCATCAACAATGAACTTCTCTTAAACAAAAGTCAACAATGATTAACTTTTCTCAAATGAAAGTCATCGATCTTTAACTTTTCTTACAGAAGTCATCAACGATTAAATTTTTTATAGAAAAGTTTTTCGTTAATGACTTTTGTTCTAGAGTTCTAGTTTATCTTGGACGACATTGCTTCCAGAAAAGTTCATCTTGGATGACCATTATTCTAGAAAGTTTCTTATAGAAAAGTTCATCGTTGATGACTTTGCTTACAGAAAAGTTCATCGTTTTCTTACAGAAAAGTTCATCGTTGATGACTTTTCTTACAGAAAAGTTCATCGTTGATGACTTTTCTGATAGAAAAGTTCATCGTTGGTGACTTTTCTTATAGAAATGTTCATCGTTGATGACTTTTCTTATAGAAAAGTTCATCGTTGATGACTTTTCTTATAGAAAAGTTCATCGTTGATGACTTTTCTTATAGGAAAGTTCATCGTTGATGACTTTTCTTATAGAAAAGTTCATCGTTGGTGACTTTTCTTATAGAAAAGTTAATCGTTGGTGACTTTTCTTATAGAAATGTTCATCGTTGGTGACTTTTCTTACAGAAAAGTTCAACGTTGATGACTTTTCTTACAGAAAAGTTCAACGTTGATGACTTTTCTTATAGAAAAGTTCAACGTTGCTGAATTCTCTTATAGAAAACTTCATTGTTTATGACTTTTCTTATAAAAAATTTCATCGTTGATGTATTTTCTTACAGAAAAATTCATCGTTGATGACTTTTCTTACAGAAAAGTTCCTTGTTGTTGACTTTTTTCTGGAAAAGTTAATCGTCTGTGATTTTTCCTCTAGAAAAGTTCATCGTTGATGACTTTTCTTACAATTCTATACTCGTACCCCAATGTGCCATCAAAGACCCTGTTGGCATTGCAGTGTTACTAGAGGGGATACCCCTCTCTGGAACGTGAAAAATATTAAGTGGAGATCGTTAACGTCAGATATTGTCACACACAATGCGAACAGTCAACCAGTCCCGCCATAGCAAAAAAGGAAGAGGAGTAGTTTTCAACTTTTGCTTTGGTCTTTTAGCGGCCTCGTAATAAAATTATTAAATATCTTGATCACAAATGATTTTTGAAAGGTTTTGCTGTTCGTTGTTGTTGTTTAAAATTTTATTGCTTTATTATTATTTTTTGTTTTGTTCTCTTGATTTTTGTTGGCCAGACCAAACAAGCCCAGCCATATTTTTATTTAATGTGGAGTTGTTTTTATTGATAATTTTGTTGTTGTTGGCTTTTTTGTTGCTTTCGATCCTAACAAAATATGGCCTCAGAGTCAGTCAACACAATTCATTGACAGGCCAATGAATTTCTTGTTAAGTTGTTAACCGTCATGTCTTCCTTCAGAAGAAGCTTGTTTCAGTTTTGTTTAAGTCTTTCTGTTTGTCATTTTGATTGTCTTATCAGATTTTGGCCAAAACCGAAAAGATCATATTTTTGTTGCTTTGAAAACCGAATATGCTGAAATGTATAAAATCAAAGTTGTCATCTTTTCTTCACGATCGACATCATTATGTCGAAGTTGCTGAGGAGTACCAAGAACTTGCTTTCCATTTCATTGGAACGTGTGTAAATAATGACAGGCAAAAAAAAAATTTGGTCTGGAAGGGGATTTTAATGATTTGCATGAGTATAATAATGATCAGCAATAATAACAGAATAAAAATCAACAATAAACCTTTCTTAGAGAAAAGTCATCAAAGATGAACTTTTCTATACGAAAATTCATCAACGATGAACTTTTCTATAAGAAAATTCATCAACGATGAACTTTTCTCTAAGAAAAGTCATCAACGATGAAGTTTTCTATAAGAAAATTCATCAACGATGAAGTTTTCTATAAGAAAATTCATCAACGATGAACTTTTCTTAGAGAAAAGAATTCAAGGATGAACGTATCTTGGAGAAAAATTATCAACGATGAACTTTTCTATAAGAAAAGTCATCATCCGTTATCTTTTTTAGATATAAGTCATCAACGTTAATGTTTTCTTAGAGAAAAGTCATCAACGATGAACTTTTCTATAAGAAAAGTCATCAACGATGAACTTTTCTATAAGAAAAGTCATCAACGATGAACTTTTCTATAAGAAAAGTCATCAACGATGAACTTTTCTATAAGAAAAGTCATCAACGATGAACTTTTCTATAAGAAAAGTCATCAACGATGAACTTTTCTATAAGAAAAGTCATCAACGATGAACTTTTCTATAAGAAAAGTCATCAACGATGAACTTTTCTATAAGAAAAGTCATCAACGATGAACTTTTCTATAAGAAAAGTCACCAACGATGAACTTTTCTATAAGAAAGGCCATCAACGATGAACTTTTCTATAAGAAAGACCATCAACGATGAACTTTTCTATAAGAAAAGTCATCAACAATGAACTTTTCTATAATAAAAGTCATCAACGATGAACTTTTCTACAAGAAAAGTCATCAACGATGAACTTTTCTATAAGAAAAGTCATCAACGATGAACTATGCTATCAGAAAAGTCATCAACGATGAACTTTGCTATAAGAAAAGTCATCAACGATGAACTTTTCTATAAGAAAAGTCATGAACTATAAACTTTTCTTGGAGAAAAGTCATCAACGATGAACTTTTCTCAGAGAAAATTCATCAACGGTGATCTTTTCATAGAGAAAAGTCATCAACGATGAACTTTTCTATAAGAAAAGTCATCAACGATGAAATTTTCTATAAGAAAAGTCATCAACGATGAACTTTTCTATAAGAAAAGTCATCAACGATGAACTTTTCTATAAGAAAAGTCATCAACGATGAACTTTTCTATAAGAAAAGTCGTCAACGTTGAACTTTTCCATAAGAAAAGTCATCAACGATGATCTTTTCAATAAGAAAAGTCATCAACGATGAACTTTGCTATAAGAAAAGTCATCAACGATGAACTTTGCTATAAGAAAAGTCATCAACGATGAACTTTTCTATAAGAAAAGTCATCAACGATGAACTTTTCTATAAGAAAAGTCATCAACGATGAACTTTTCTATAAGAAAAGTCATCAACGATGAACTTTTCTATAAGAAAAGTCATCAACGATGAACTTTTCTATAAGAAAAGTCATCAACGATGAACTTTTCTATAAGAAAAGTCATCAACGATGAACTTTTCTATAAGAAAAGTCATCAACGATGAACTTTTCTATAAGAAAAGTCATCAACGATGAACTTTTCTATAAGAAAAGTCATCAACGATGAACTTTTCTATAAGAAAAGTCATCAACGATGAACTTTTCTATAAGGAAAGTCATCAACGATGAACTTTTCTATAAAAAAAGTCATCAACGATGAACTTTTCTATAAAAAAAGTCATCAACGATGAACTTTTCTATAAGAAAAGTCATCAACGATGAACTTTTCTATAAGAAAAGTCATCAACGATGAACTTTTCTATAAGAAAAGTCATCAACGATGAACTTTTCTATAAGAAAAGTCATCAACGATGAACTTTTCTATAAGAAAAATCATCAACGATGATCTCTTCTATAAGAAAAGTCATCAGCGATGAACTCTTCTATAAGAAAAGTCATCAGCGATGAACTCTTCTATAAGAAAAGTCATCAACGATGAACTTTTCTTAGAGAAAAGTCATCAACGATGTACTTCTCTTAGAGAAAAGTCATCAACGACGAACTTTTCCTAGAGAAAAGTCATCAACGACGAACTTTTCCTAGAGAAAAGTCATCAACGATGAACTTTTCTTATAGAAAAGTCATCAGCGATGAACTTTTCTTAGAGAAAAGTCATCAACGATGAAATTTTCTTAGAGAAAAGTCATCAACGATGAACTTTTCTTAGAGGAAAGTCATCAGCGATGATCTTTCCTACTAGAAATTTCATCATCTTTAAAATTTTCTTAGAGAAAAGTCATTAACGAGAAACTTTCCTTACAGAAAAGTTGTCAACGGTTAATTTTTCTTACAGGAAAACTATAAATGATCAGTTACTTTTTTCATTTAATTTTATAATTCCTAACATCATTATTTCCTATTATTACAATCATTTCAAATTTCCCATTTGTTTTGATATGGCGCCTTGGCATGTCGTTTCATTTTCTTTATCTGAGTTAATAATTCCATCAAATCCAAATGAGGGTTTTACGTGCGCCTCATTCAATTTGAAGACTTGCAACAGGACGGGGATCTTTGTTTGCCTAATAACAACAACAACAACGACAAAATTATGAAAACTCTTTATGAAATCCATGTTTTTGTGTTACTTTTTATTTGATTACCAACATTTTAAGTGTATTTATTGTTTATGATTCTTTCGAAGTCTTTGTCTCTTTTGTTTGATGAGTTGTATGGTAGTGGTTTTTTCTTTCGTCTTTTTGACTTTGGAGCGCGTGTACATCATTATTGTCATTCAGTCTTGGTCGTCAGCAGCGCCGTCAGTTGGAAATCATCAGAGGTTGTGGAGGTTGATAATGACATTTAATTAAATTGGTCTGATAATCACTTTAGAAAAAAATATGCTTAAACAAACTGTTGACATTATTGACACAAGCTTATAATTGAAAATGTAAACATTTACTCGTCGTAGGGGTTTTGAAGAAAACAAATTGTTAAATGGTAACCGACCGACGGACGGACTTAGTTGAATGACTTGACATGTATGTTACAAAGATGTTGCCGGTGTCATTGGATTTTCGAGATTTGATGGACATGCATGAGAGAGGAAAATAAGTTAAGAGTATTTTAAGAAGTTCATAAAATCAGTGTAAAAGACACATTTTTATACTGTGTTTTATAAGGATCGAGCTTAAAGCTCGTTTAGTTTGAAATCTCTAATAATTCCCAAATGAAAAGCTTTTATATATTAATTTTATTTATATAGATAGATCTTATCGCATCAGTTCGAGAACTATGCCGATAATCCTTAAAAGCTTGTAATCCTAAAGCTTAAACTTCTTTTTAAAAGCTATGTAAGCCTAAGGCTTAAACTCTACCCTTGAAAACTTTCTTGATCTTCAAATTCAAAAGCCTTTAGGTATCAATCACCATTGAAACATGGTATTATTTGTCAAAAGCTTTTAATGTATTGCAAAGCTTAAAGTTCTCACAAGCTTCTCAGTTTAAACCGCATGGGGAAAAAGTCACATACACATATTTTTAAATTGTCGTATAAATTCCAACGAATCAACTACTGATTAATGCTGCGTTTCCTTTAAACGTTAATTCCTGATTTTAGTGAATCAGGCCTAAACGAAAATACGTAACATAGCTGCTCTACGCTACGGATAACATCAATTTTGAGAAATCTGTTTGACAAAAAACAAATTTTTATGGTTGTTCACATTTATGGCTCTCGATTTCAACGAAAACAAATCAAATGCCATATAAATACAACAACATACAGATGATCATCCATCCGTCCGTCCGTCCATCCCAGCCATCAGTCCAAATAACAATTTACGAGAATAAAATAATCGTACGTGTTGGACGATATTCAACAAATACATCATGTTTTTCTCCTCCCCAACGAGGCAGACCGACAGAGCCAGGTCGATCGCGCAACAGCCTGCCAGCACGTCTGTCCGTCCGTCGGGCGGCCGCTCATCCACTGCGTTTTAAAATCCCAAAACAAACTCAACTCAAATATTGAAAAAATTCTAAGAATATTTTGCAGATCCCAGAGGTTTTTCAACAACAAAAAATAAATGATATATTTTTTCAGTCTTTTATTAGAGGAGTGTTGAAAGTGATCGCGCACACATGCGCAGTGTGTCTCGCTCACCAATAAGAAATCTGATTTTGTTTATAATTTTAGGAAATTAAACGACATGCGACACCTTTGTCTTTTTAATGTTTTCGTTTTAAATGTAGATTAACCAACAACGGTGGCTCCGTTGCCCCGGTTGGCTGGCTGATGGTGGTTGCTTGTTCCGCTATCAACAAAGACGGCCCGGCCCGCAAGTTGTTGCTTGGCAAAGGAGGAAAACAGTAGAAAACATTTAATTGTTTTTCCCTAATTTCAGTTAACCGGGAAGTTGTTGGTAATGTGAACTTGTTTCAGTTATTTCTTTTCTGTGAGGTTTACTTTGAAGAAAGGTCTTTTATGACTCTGATGTGACAGAAATAGAGCGACACTTTTTTTGGCTGTACTTTATGAGGTCATTCAAATAACGCATAAGGCTGGTAATCGTTACGCTCGAGGAAAATGTAAAGAAAGAAGTGCAGGAAATTGAAATAAGTAGGCAATATTTAATCATTTAGTGATTCAAAAGCCATACGAAAGAAAACATAGTTGTTTGTAAACCCAAGTAGACTTTAATTTACTGTAGAAACAGCGAGGTTTGATCTAATGATCCCAAGTAAATAAAATTGATAAATTGTACAGTAGATAACCCAAGGGATCATCTAATATTCAGTAGATAACCCAAGGGATCATCTAATATTAAGAAGATTACTCAATGGATCATCTAATATTCAGTAGATAACCAAAGAGGTCATCTTATATTCAGTAGATAACCTAAGTGATCATCTAAAATTCATAAGATAAGGCATCGGATGATTTAGTCTACAGTAAATTAACCTAGAAATAATTTAATATATAGTAATATATGTAGCAGGTAACCCGAAGGGTCACCTACTCTATACCATGTAACCTAAGGTCATTTAAGTTATAGTAGATAGCCCGATAGGCCATAAACTCTATACCAGATAACCAGATAGGTCATCCAATTTATAGCAGATAACTCGAGGGGTCATCTATTCTATAGCAGATAACTCAAGAGGTCATATACTTTGTAGTAGATAACCCGAGGAGTCATCTAATCTATAGCAGATAATCCGAGGGATCATCTAATCTATAGCAGACAACCCGAGGGGTCATCTAATCTATAGCAGACAACCCGAGGGGTCATCTACTCTATAGCAGATAACCCGATGGGTCATAAACTCTATACCAGATAACCCGATGTGCCATTACCTATACTAGATTGCTCGAGGGGTCATCTATTCTATAGCAGATAACTCAAGGTCATATAATTTGTAGTAAATAACCCAAGGTGCAATCTAATCAATAGTAGATAACCCGAAGATGAATCCAATTTATACAAGTAATAAATAACCAGAGGCATAATGTACCCTACAGTAGATTAGACTAGGAGTCATCTATTCTATTGTACAACACCGAGTGATCATTAACTGCATAGGAGATAACCCGGGTAATCATCACTTCTCTACAGTAGACAACCTGAGGTATCATCTACAATACATTAGATAACTCAAGGGGGGTTATCTATTCTACAGTAAACAACTCGAGGACCATATTCTCAATTGTAAACGACATGAGAGGTCATTTAATCGATTGTAAGCGACGTTATGGTCACTTACTATGCAGTAAACGACCCTATAGAGACTAAATCTATAGTAAACAATATATATATCATATACTCTAGAATAAACGACCGGAGGGGTTAGATACTCTAACGTAAACGGTTCGAGAAGTAATCTACTCTTTAGTGGATAAACTGTGGGACAATTGACTCTACAGTAGATAACACGAAGATAATGTACTATACAGTAGATACGTTGGGGGATAATCTAAACCACGATAGATAACCCGAGGAACCACATTATCTAAACCCGTCATTTACTATGTAGTTGGTAAACCCAGGAGTCTTCTATTTCATTGGAGATAATATGAGGGGACATCTACTCTATTGTAGATAGTTCAACGGTTATGTTAGATAGTACGAGGTATTATCAATACTACTCCACATATCGCTCAGTTAGAACGTCTCAACTCTAGATCGGAAATTCCGCATATGGACGATGTGTGTAGCCTTCAGAAAGCGAACCTGACAAGCGAATGAGATAAAATCAATTTCTTATTTTGTAAAATATAGTTGCCTACCCAAAAAAATTCAAAAAATCCATCAATTATCTCTACATATTGAAGAGCAGGACATTTTTGTATGAGCGCTTAGACATTTTAAAATTTTGAGTTGTGACGTTCTTTTTCTAAATGAGCGATATGATGAACAAGGGGTTATAAACACTATAACAGGCGTCCTTTGGGGTTATCTACTCCATGAAGCATGACTTGTGGGGTTATATGCTCCGTGGAACAAGATTTTTGAGGTTGTCTATTCTACGGCAAACGGTTATTTACGACTTGTCTGGTCATCTACATACTTTATGGTGGACGGCCTGCGATGCCATCTGCTTTACAATGGTTGGGTCCTATGCTTGATATTAAATGATTTGCGGTATTTAAATGATTACTTTACGGTAGACGTACAGCGGAGCTATCGACTTTACGGTATACATCCTGTGCGATTATTTACTATTCGGTGAACGAACTCCGGGATTATCTTATTTATGGTAGGTGACTTGCGAGTACATCTATTCTATGGTAAAATACCTGTGGGATCATATATTGCTTGGTAAAAGAGGTATCTACTACTATACGAAACCGACTTGTTGGGTTATTTATTTTAAGTCAGACGACGTATGGTGTTATCTACAGCTTTTAAATCCATCTACTTCATGTTTAACGACTTGAAGATCTATATAATATGACCTGTGAGATTCCCTACTTGACGGTAGACCTGCTGGGTCTGCTCTTTGGGTCATCTTCTTAATGGTACACGACCTGTGGGATCATCTGCTACGGACATATAAGACCATATACTGCTTGGTAGAGGAGTTATCTACTATATAAAGCCGACTTTTTTGGTTATCTACTTTAAGGCAGTCGACATGCGGTGTTATCTATGGCTGTTTAGGCCATTAACTTCATGGTAGATGACTATGTAATGTGACCTGTGGAATTGTCTACTTTACTGGGTACATTTTTGGGTCACCTTCTTAATGGTGGGGTCATACTATATGGTAGACGATCTGAAGTCACGTCTACTAGATTGTAAGATAATCTAATTTTCGGTGGACGACTTTCGGTATAACCTTATTTACAGTAGACGACCTGTGGTTACATATATTTTATGGTAGAGGATCATATACTGCCTTGTGGAAGAGTTATCTACTATATGAAACCCACTTTTTGGGTTATCTACTTTAGTCGGACGACATATGGTGTCATCTACGTCTTGTAAGGCCGCCCATATACTTTATGGTAGACGACTTGCTTGTACATATATTTTAAGGTACATGATCTGTGGGACGATATACTGGTTGGTAGAGGGGTTATCTAATATTTGTAGCGGTACATCTTTTTTTTGGTAGTGGAGCTGTGGGATGATATACTGCTTGGTAGAGGAGTTATCTAATATATAAAGTCGACTTGATGCAATATCTACTTGAAGTCAGTCGACTTGCGGTGTTATCTACGGCTGTTAAAGCCATTAACTTCATGGTAGATGACTTGAAGATTTGTATAATATGACAAGTGGGATTGTCTACTTTTCGGTAGACCTAATGGGTCTACTTTTTGTCATCTTCTTAATGGTGGAATCATCTACTAAATGCTAGACGATCTGGAAGCACTTATACTCTATTGTAATATAATCTACTTTCGAAGGACGACCTGCGGGATTATCTTCTTTAAGGTAGACGACTTGCGTGCACATATATACTACGGTTTGGGTGCATTACTTGGTAAAGGAGTTATTTACTATACGAAACCGACTTGTTGGATTATTTACTTTAAGTAAGACGACGTGCGGTGTTATCTACGGTTTGTAACGACTTCTACTTCATGGTAGACGACTTGTAGATCTATATAATATAACCTGTGAGATTCTCTACTTTACGGTAGACCTGCTGGGTCTGCTCTTTGGGTCATCTTCTTAATGATAGACGACCTGTGGGATAATCTAATATATGCTAGAAGATCTGAAGGCAATCCAACTCTACGGTAAACGTTCTGGGGGTATATCTACTCTCCGTTAGAAGAAGTATGGAAACATAAACGGCGTAGTAGACAAAGTATGCGAGTATCTATAGTTGATATCTATTTGGATCATATATTCCAAGGCCATGTGTAACAAACATTTGGTGGGATCATCTACTCTATTTTATGCGACCATATTCATACATATGTACATGTTTCTCATGCTATTGCAACTAGAATTTTTCCTCGAGTGCTTTTCCTCTCTTTGCTCTTTCCCCATTAGAAGACGTTCATTTACAACAAATTATTTGGAATTTGTTTTTTTTGCGTATTAAAGTAATTATATTTCCAAATAATATAACACATTCGAAATTTAACTTAAGGCTATGGGAAAGAAAATATTGCATTGGAAGCGTCGTGTTTCTTTTTAAATCAAAAACCCGAATTTAATTGAAAACGGAAATGGTAAATTATGACATAAAGAACGACAAATAAAACTGATGTCATTTCGAGTGTAAGACATGAACAAGGCGAGACGAAGACAAATGTAAAAAAAAACACATAAAACAACAACAACAAACGGAAAACACCAAAATCCAGGGATATGGTCAGACCCAGTTTGTATTTAGATTATTCGACAATTTTAGTATTTCATATTTAAAATGGTGACTATTTGAAGATGAGCAGAGCAATCAGTTTGAAATGCCATTTTTATGTCTACGCCTCATTATGAGTGTATAGAAAGCGTATAATCATTATTGTCATCATTACCAAATCCCCCCGCCACTACTAAAAAAGATTTTGATTTAATGATTATTGTTCGAGTTGTTTTTGCCTTAAAATTGGTTTTCGCTAAACTCTCTCTGTAGAATGTTAGCAGCAGTTGGTGGGGCTTAAATCAGGGGTTTGGTTTCGGTTATGTGGATTTTGGCATTTGCTTATAAAATTAAGTATTGTATCTTTTTATTCGATCATGTGTCTCGTATACATATATATGTATGTACATTTGTATATATAGAAATAAATAAAAATGTTTATTGCATTTCATTGTTTTGATGGAAGGTGAGTGATTTGCTGTGACTCGATTGTTCGAAATTGTCTGTCTGTCCAGAGCTTTGGAGCGAAGTGCTGTGGTGTTTACCTGATGAATGGCTCGTTATTCGATGACAGCACCATCGTACCATCCATTCATCCATCCATCTATACGGTACAGTTTTTAAAACAAGTCTGATACATACAGGAAGGTATCCATAAAAATCGTTTAAACAAGATCAAAAGCTTAAAGCCGCCATACGGATGGTTGGTTGGTTGACTATACAAATTTCGAGTGTAAATTTGTGATTTAATGAGTCACTGCGAAAAAAAAGAGGGACTATTACTTTAAGCCGGTTTTAAATGGCAATTTAATAATTTATTAATCGATGAAACAGTTCCAAATTGTTTAAGTGTCCAGTTTCAAATCAGGTTGAGTAAACAAAAACAAGTATATACTGCAGATTAGACGGCCCCAAAAAACGTTTACTACGTAATTTATAGAATAGATGGACCCACATGGATCCTCTACTATAGAATAGATGGACCTACAGATGTTATATATCAGGTGTTCTCACAGGCCGTCTATTATAAAGTAGATGATTTGACAGGTCATCTACTGTAAAGTAGGTGATATAAGAGATCATCAGTTGTCGAGTAGATGACTCAAAGATTCGTCAGCTGCAGAATAGATCACCCAAAATTTATTCAACTATAGAGTAGATGGCACCACGTTTCGTTTACTATAAAATAGATAGCCCCACAGTCGTCCTCTACCCACAGGACATCTAATAAATAGTAGGTGCCATTATTGACTATAGAGTAGATGGCCCCACGTTTCGTTTACTATAAAATAGATAGCCCCACAGTCGTCCTCGAGCCACAGGACATCTACTAAATAGTAGGTGCTATTACAGGTCGTCTACTATAAAATAGATGATTTGATAGGAAATCTGCTGTAAGGTCGGTGATCATACAGGTCATCAGTTGTCGAGTAGATGACCCGAGGAGTCGTTAGCTGCAGAATTGATGGCCCAAAAGGTATCCTACCATAGAGTAGATGGCCCACATGTCGTCTAGTATAACATATATGGTCCCACAGTCGACCTCTTTACAGTAGTTGGCTCCCTCAGGACATCTTCTAAATATTAGGTGGTCGTCATTTGAAGAGAAGATGACCCAAAGGCATCAACTACAGTGTAGATCACCCAAGATGTTGTCAACAGTAGAGTAGATGACCCAAAAGGTATTGAACTATAGAGTAGATGGCCCCACATGTCGTGCACTATAAAATATATAGTCCTTCAGTCTTCTTCTATACAGTCGCAGCCACCCACAGGAAATCTACTAACTAGTAAGGGCCAGATGACCTGACATGTCATCTACCGTAAAGTAGGTGGTGATCTAACAGGTCGTCATTTTAAGAGAAGATGACCATAAATTCATCAACAGTGTAGCTCACCCAAGATGTAGTCAACTGTAGAGTATATGAGCCAAAAGATCGTAAACTATAGAGTAGATGTTCCAAAAAGTCGTCAAATATATAGACATAAGACATCTGGGTCATCAACTATAGAGTAGGTGGACAAAGGGGTCGTAAGCTATAGAGTAGATGCGTCAAAAGGTCATCAGATGTAGAAAATATGACTGAAAAAGGCGTCAACTATAGAGTAGATGACGGCACAAGATATTTGGGTCACCAGGTATATGAGTAGAGTAGATAATCCAAAAAGCCGTCAACTGTAGACTATACGACTTAAATTTTCGTAAACTATAGAGTAGATGATCCAAAAGATCGTCAACTGTAGAGCAGAGAACGGAATAAGACTTCTAGGTGATCAACTATTGAGTACATGACCCAAAGGGTCGTTGTCTTCAGAGTAGATGACGGCACAAGTCATATAGATTGTCAATTAGAGCGTAGATAAACTTAGGTAGCACGCTAGGAAGGAGTTACAAGCCATCTATGGCACCAAATGGAAAATAGATAAACATACAGTTCGAATGCTACAGAATTGATACACCCGCAGGTCTAATATAAAGTGGATGAATTGACCTCCTGACCCGTCAGGCCATCTACTACATAGAAGATGCCTCCACAGGTCGTCTACTACAGAGTAGATGGTTTCACAGGCCGTCTGCTACAGAGTAGGTGGCTTCACAGGTCGACTAATAGAGACTAATAGAGATGATCCAAAAAATCATCTACTATAAAATAGATGACCCTAACTATAAACTAGATGACCCCACAGGTCGATTACTATAAAATATGAGATTTAACAAGTCGTCAACTATGAATTAGATAAAGGTTTTCAACAATAGATGATTAAACCCACAAGCCATCAACAATAGAGTAGAACAACCGACAGGTCATCAACTTTACTGCAGAAAAACTTACATGTCGTATACTATAGAGTAGATGATGGTACAAGTCATCTAGGTCTTCGACTATATAGTAGATAAACCCAGGTCAACCTACAGTACAGATCATCCTACAGTACAGATCGGATACACCCACAGGCTGTCTGATATAAAGTAGACAAACAAAGAGGTCATCGGCAATATAATAGATGAAGCCACAAGTCATCTGATATAAGGTATATGATTACTGAGAAGACAATCCGAGAGGTTGTGTTGCAGGTACAAGTGTACAGCCCAAATAGTATCCTAAAATGGAGAGTATGCCGTCAACAGTAGTTTACATAACACCACAGGCCATCTGCTGTGAAATAGTTAACAACAGTTCGTCTGAATATAGATTAGATAACACCACAGGTCGCCTGCTATAGAGTATACACGGGGCAAAATCACCTTTTTTAATATGTTCGAATCGAAAGAAAATATATTTGGAACACAAATTTTTAAATATTATATATTTCTGAGCAAATAAATTTTATTTGAAAATCAATAAAATGTATTTGGAACGCATATATTAATATATTACAACAAAATTTATTTGCAAACTAAATTTCTCAAATAAAATATGTGTTTAAATACAAATAAAATTATTGTTTAGGAATTTTTCCAAATATATTTTATTTAAAAAAATTTTCAAAACATTTACTGACTTTTTCGAAATTCAGTTTTAATTTTTCCTTGTTTTCGAATTAGTATCCCAGTTATGATACCATATTAACTTCCGTTTTAAATCGATCATTTAAATTTTCTGAGTATTCCAAGCCATTATTAGTTGTCAATCCTCTAAGTAATTTATTTTAATCCAAGATTATACGATTTCAGTTATTATTATTTTACGAACATTTAACATTTCTAAAAAATTAACTTTGAATTACTGAAAAATTTAACACAATTTATGTATTTTCCGAATACTTAAATGCAAATAAATATTTGTTTCGGAAATAATAGTCCCAAATAATAACATATTTGGATGTAAACAAAGATTTGTTTAGAACGACATCTTCCCAAGTATATAATTTTTGTATATACCAAGTACTATATGTTTAGAGTGTACCCTGAATATATATATGTTTCAAGCCGAATATGTTTGGGACAATATACTACAGAAGCGATTTTTTTTCAGCGTGTATGTATAACTCCACAGGTCGTCTGCTGTAGAGTAGATACATCCGCAGGTGGTCTACTATATAGTGGATAAAGCCTCAGGTCATCTACTGTAGATCATATAACCCCATGGGTCATCTTCTACAGAATAGATAACACCACTGGTCCGCTATCAATGATTAGATAACCCCGAATTAGTGTAGTATTTAACGCAACTGCTAGTCTATGGAGTGGATTGCCCTACCGATCATCTACTATAGCGTAGATAATACCAAATTGTAAGACTTGCAAATATTTAAAACAGAATTCAACATTAACTAGAGATAGAGATAGAAGAGATAACCCCACCGACTATCTTCTATATAGTAGATAACCCTACATGTCGGATACCCAATATTAGATAACCCCGAATTATTGTAGAGTCTTTAACCCCTTTGTCTTTTCAGTGTGGAGCGATGATTGCCCTACCACTCATCTACTATAGCTTAGATAATCCCAAATTAAAATACTTGCGAATATTTTTCCCAGAATTCAGTTTGCATGCCAAGAAAAATCCCCATGACTTAGCGGGCTGGCATGCATTGAAAACATTATGACTATAGAATATCCATAAAACATCTATAACATCTTCGAAATCCAATAAAGTTTTAAATGCAACAAGAAGAGCTACACAACATAAACAATTGACATGTGTCTGTTTGCATTTTGGTGTGAACACCTCACAAATTTGCAACACCGAACAGCATGAGTGCCAAATGCAGCAGAACACGACAAGACACAGCCGAAACTCTGCGGAAAACAATTCCCAAATCGAGCAGTAAAATCAGCAACAACAATCAGGCAACGACGACATGTTGCCACTACTCACTGTTGCTGTTGCTGCTACACACCATCATCATTGTCGTCGCATTCGACATTCGACAGTGGCAACAAAATGAGCATGCGCAGCCAGCAGCCTTAACACCACCAGCTGAGTCAAAAGGTAGAAAAGCTTCTGTTGCTTCGGCAGTTTTTTTTTGTTCTGCTGCAGCTTCTCTCCTCTTTGGAAACGACAAATTGTCTAAAGTCAATATTGGAAAATATGGCAATTTAAGTTTTGCATGTTTATTGTTTTTTCGTTTTGGCTCTGTGGTTGTTGACGTTATAGCGCTTTTAGGCACACGAGTGAAAAAAATGAAAGCCATGTCATGAGGCCTTACCAAAAATAATAAAAGTTCACTTGGGAGTTTATCAGCAGCAAGCGATCAATACATCAATATGGTCAATAAAGTCAACAGCAACATTCGAATGCAAACACCAAACAACAACACCAGCAACCACTAAGCCCCAAAGAACGAACATCGACAACATTGCCAGCAGAGCAGTCAGAGGAGATAGCAGCAACAGCCACAGCGACAACAGTGAGTCGATCTCACATGTGGACATGACAAATTTTTTTATTATGCATAATTTTTTGGCAACACCATTTTCGGTTGTTCTTGTTGTTGTTCCTGTTGCTGCCAATGTTGTTTCCTTTTCTGTTGTTCTCTTCCTTTTGTAGCCAACTTTGTGTTGTTGTTGCTTTTTTGGAGCTATAAAGTTGAAGTTGAAATTTAAGAAGTTCGTTCGATGGTTGTTTTACTCTCGTATCCAACGTTTACTTTTTAATTTATTTTGTGTTTGCATTGTTGTTTTTACTACCATCACAATTTGTTTATTTGCTGGTGCTTTGGTGTTGTTGTTGCAGTTGTTGCAGTTGTATTGTTTGTTTTCATTTCGGAGGGGGATTTTATTGGTGGTGAAGATTTTAGTGAAACTGTTTCCTGAGTCAATTGTAAAGGGGAGGACTAACCAAGGCACGGAATTGGTATGATAAATAGCAGAGTTGAGAAAATTGAAGGCATTGAACAGCAATTGTGGCAGATTAAGTAGCAAACATTACATACAAATCATATATGTCCGAAACAGTCATCTACTATAACGTAGATAACCCAACTGCTCATCTACAGTGGCGTAGATAACTCATCAGGTAATCTATAATAGAGCAAATCACCCAACTGCTCGACTAGAGTAGGTTATACAATTAGCTATCTATAATAGGTTAGATTGTCCAATAGGTCAGCTATAAAACGGTAGATGATCCAACAGATCATCTACAATAGAATATATAGCCCAGCCGGTCAATTACAGTGGAGTATATAAAACAACCGAAGCTCTACCATTGAGCACATATCCCAACCCCATCTACAAAGAGAAGATAGCTGATTCGGTCACCTAAAATAGAGAAGATAAACCAATCCATCATCTACCAAAAAATTGGAAATACAACCACTCACATAAAATAGAGTAGATAACCTAACCGGCAATTTATATTAGAGTAGATAACCTAACAGGTTTTGCATTATAGAGAATATAACCCATATATAATATATAATAGAGAAGGTAACTCAACTAGCCATCTAATGTAGAGCTTATAACCCAACTGGTAATTTATAATAATGTAGATACCCCAAAAGGTCATATACAATAGACCAGATAACTCAAACAGTGACTGTGGTCATCCACCTTGGAGTAGATGATCCCAATGGAAATCTAGAGGTTAGGAGACCATATTGGTCATATACAAGCGGGTTGGTGACCCACTGGGTACTACAATATTGTCGATGGGCATGTACATAAGGGTAGATTATCCCACTGGGAATCTATAATAACATAGACTGCCCTACAGGTCATCCATAATAGAGTAGATGACTTAGTGATCATCTACGATAGAGTAGATAGCGCCACCGGTTATCTGCAATAGAGTAGATGACCCCACTGGTCAACTGTAATAAAGTAGATGACCTTAACGGTTATCTGCAATATTGTAGATGACCCCACTGGCCATCTACATATAATAGAGTATATGACCCCAAAGATCATCTACGATAGAGTAGATAGCCTCACCGGTCATCTACAATAGAGTAGATGACCCCACTGGTCATCTATAAGAGAGTAGATGACCCTACCGGTTTTCTGCAATATTGAAGATGATCATACTGACCATCTATAATACCCCACTGGTAATCCATAGTTGAGTAGATGACCATACTGGCCATCTGCAATATAGTAGATGAACGCCCCGGTTATCTATAGTAGATAACCCCGCTGATCCCGTAGATAACACCGATAGTCATCTACAATAAAATATGGGTATATTGGTCATCTATAACAGAGTAGATGACCCCACTGGGCATCGAAAGTAATATGGACAATCTGGACATCTATAATACAGTAAATGACCCCACTGGTCATCTATAATACAGTAAATGACCCCACTGGTCATCTATAATAGAGTAAATGACCCCACTGGTAATCTACAATAGAGTAGATGACGTCACTGGTCATATATAATAGAGTAAATGACCCCACTGGTCATCTACAATAGAGTAGATGACCTCACTGGTCATCTATAATAGAGTAGATGACCCCACCGGTCAACTACAAGAGTGTAGATGACATCATTGGTCATCTATAATAGATTAGATGACCCCACCGGTCATCTACAGAGGAGTTGATGACCCCATTGGTCATCTACTATAGAATAATGACCCCACTGGTCATATACAATAGGGTAAAAAAACTATACTGGGCATCTACAATAGAGTAGATGCACCCAGTGGTCATCTGTAATAGAGTATGAGACCCCACAGGTCATCTACAGTAGAGTAGATACGCATTTGGTCACCCACACACAAGCCCACAATAGATTATGGTCATATTGTTCATCTATAATACAGTTGCTGACAACACTGGTCATCTATAATAAAATATATGACCCCACTGGTCACCTTTAATAGAGTAGATGATCCCCCTGGCCATCTATAATAGAATAAATGATCCCACTGGGCTCCTACAATAGATTATAAGACCCCACTGATTATTTAAAATTGATTAGATGATCGCATTGATAAGAAACAACATTTTAGATAACCTCTACGGATATACAATAGATCAGATAACCTCAATGAATATGTATATTAAATTAGATAACCTGAATGAATATATTTAACAATATATATAGACAGTCTCACTGACCAGTAAAATAGATGACCCCACTTGTTATCTAAAGTATATTAAATGACCCCACTGTTAATCAACAATAGTTTAGCGAACACTAGTGGTTTTCTACAAAGGGTTCGATAATCTCTATCGTTATGTAAAATAGACTAGATATCTTCAATGAATATATTCAACAGTGTAGATGGCAACGTTGGATATATTCAATAGATTAGAATGCTCCACTGGTTACCTACAATAGATTAGATGACGCCACTGGTTATCTACAAAAGGATAGATAGCCTCTATGGCCATATACAATGAATTAAATAATCTCAATGGATATCTACAATAGATTAAATAACCTCAATGACTATACAACGTTGGACATCTACAATATATAAGACAATCCCACAGGTTATCTATAATAACCTCAGTGAATATCTACATTATTGAAGATGCAAAACTGATCATCTACAAGTAGATCAATCCATTGATCCTAAAAAACGAGTAAAGGTCTTTAAATTCGGTACCACGAGTAGGACAGACCGCTTACACTGATCGCCGAATGTTGCAGATAGGTTTGTTCTGTTGCTGAGTTTACGTTTAACCGCCTGTTTATTTGCTCGCTTGTGTTTGTTCAGTCAACTGACAACTTGCAACAGTCACATCTCAGACTTAAACCATAACATTGGTTCATATGTAGTTGCAGTAGTTGTTGTTGTTTCTGTTATTTTCTGAGAGGCTTCGACGATTAAAAGTGAACACTAAACACTCCATATGTCCCCCCCATGTGCCTCCGCTAAAAGCCCAATGAGAATAAGGCTATGGCTATGTCCGAGTCTCTTGTTTGTTTTTGTAGTTTGTAGAGGCAACATTTTGTACAAATTGCAGATCACGGTTTTTATGTTGTACATGCAAATTCATGGCTACTGTGGAGCCAAAACTAAGTTGCATTCATACGTATGTATGTATGTATGTAGGGGTATGTAACTTCATACGAATGAATGCATAGCATCTCTGTACCTTTTTGGTGGTAACCCTTTTTGGCTTTTGTTTGCTGGCCTGTCGCTTGACTGTCCAAAAAAAGATTATTTCGTTTCGTATATGGATGGGTCGGATCGGGCCAGGCAAATTGTTGGCAGGGAATCCTTATTTCCCATTTCTGTTTCTGAGCTGATAAAACTTTGAAACTGAGGCCTTTGGAAGTCTTTACAAAAGTATCGAATTTGTATTAGTTGTCTTTTGTAACATTTAGAGAACCTGCAGGACGCAAGGACGGACGGACAGAGGGACAGAATTTAGTAGGTTTTAAAATACTACTAAACGATTGTAGCACTTACATCAGCTAATGCCACTAACTTTGCTACTTACTCAGTGGCACTTTAGCTATTTGCAGAATAGTTCTTTAGTTCTTTAGTTTTTTTTCTCTTTTTTCTTGGATAGCGAGTGGCGTATGTAAACTGAACTACAAAATGATGTGATGTTTATTTAACTACCCAATTCTTACTACCAACAAACCAACCAACAAGTTTCCTAGGCAGACCAACTGAGTTGGCCAACCAATAAGAACAAAAAAAATTAAATAAACTGACAGTTAACAAAAGCATGTGTGGCAAGTTGCACCAATGCTTGTCGTTTTAGAGCTTTTGTTTATTTTTGTCGTAAAATTACAACATTTTTTACAAGCCCGACTTTTAAGGTTTATGCCTGAGGTAATTTTTGAGTTGCTGCCAGGTTTTATTTCATTTTTTGGGGTGAATGGTGTGAAATTCTTGAGAACCAGAAACAGACAACCGCAAATCTTTGTGATTTTTTGAAGTAATCAATGACTCACTTTTTTTCTCTTATGGTTGAAGAGTAGGTGGAGGAGGAGCAGAAGGTGGAGTTGGAGCCGTCATTGATATTTACTTTTTGCCAGTTTGACATTTCAGAGCTGATTTTTTACTTACAATTATTTTATTCTCGTGATGGAAAAAGATAAATGTGTTGAAACAAATTGTCTTTATCGCTTCATTATAATTTTATTTAAAAAACATTTAAGTATACAAAATTGAAGTTGATTTGTTTATGTGTAATTTAAAAATTGTTGGCATATTGTCGCATTTATATGTAAATCAGGTTTCAAGCAGAGCTCTAAAAGAATACAATTATGGAACAGAGCAGTACCAAATAAACACATTACAACCGGACCCACAACTTACCTATTTTAGAGCTTGCATAGGGTAAATTGGAAGGGACCTCTTAATAAGGGGGTTATTTTAAAAATGGGCCAATGTGACCATCTTTACTGGGTTTGACTTTGGGTTATTCTAACACAACAACCATTCCCAACAACCTCTATCCGAACAAAGCACTTCTATCATCGGGGGATCTATAGTACACCAATTTGTTAATAATAACTTTAATCCCTTGATTTCATGCAAAAATCTTGAGAAAAAGGCCCAACAAATGTATATGCTACCTTACATGCTCAAAAGAAAGACTACAACGTGGAGGTAATGTCGTTATTAACTTCTTCTAACGATATCGGACATCTCTTTTAATGTAGACATAGAGATAGACCCTCAATAAATAATTGACATTCGTCTTCATCTCAGCTAAAAAATTGTCAGGGACCCAAATAAAATTGGGGCACCGGTTCTTCAAAATCAATATATATTATGGTTTGTAAGGTCCCAGGGTTTCTGCGTGGAGTTAATTATCTTATTTAAGGTGATTTCAGTCCATCAGATATCTTTTGTTCATAGTTAAGATACCCGGCAAAATTCGACGAATGGGTCAAAACGAAGATTCTCACTAAATAATTTACATTCGTCCTCATCCCACTTTTCCTCTCTTCCCTCCTCGCCAACCCCAATATCAAAATCACGTTCACAACAAAACTCAACTTGTAGTATACCCGCACTAAAGCTTAGATAACCCAAAAAATAGCCAACTCAAGAGTAGATAACCCATTTAGTCACATACTAAGGAGTAGATAATCAAGTGGAATGTACTAAGCAGTAGATAAACCAACTTGCATTTTATTATGATAACCCAACTGGTCCTCTGCTAAGGAGTTTATAACAGAACCGGTCCTCTCCGGAGGAGTAGATAACTCAAGTAGTCGTATAATAAGGAGTAGATAACTCAACTAGTCGTATACTAAGGAGTAGATAACCCGAGTGGTCGCCTACAAAGGAGTAGATAATACTACAGTATCTCTACTATGGAGTAGATAAACCAACTGGTTGCCTACAAAGGAGTATATAACCAAACTGGGCCTTTGCTAAGAAATATATAACTCAACTAGACCTATAATAACTAGACATCTACCAGATAGATTTACTGGCCTTCTAATAACTAAACAACACTCTACTAGGGAGTATATAACCCAACTTCTTCTCTACTAGGGAGCAGATTACTGAACTTGTAGTACTAAGGAGTAGATAACCCAAAAAGTAGTCAACTAACGAGTAGATAACCCATTTGGTAGCATACTAAGGAGTAGATAACTAAAGTGGATGTCTACTTACCTGTAGATAAACCAACTTTCATTTTACTATCTAATAGATAATCCAACTGACCCTCTACTAAGGATGTAATAACCGAACTGGTCTTCTCCTTAGGAGTAGGTAACTCAACTTGTCGTATACTAAGGAGTAGATAACCCAACTGGTAGCCTAATAAGGAGAAAGTAGGTCTCTGAAAACTTTTCCCTCAGAAAAGGTGGTCTCTGACAACTTTGACACCTTTTCCTTACGAAAAGTTAGTCTATGACAACAATTCCTTAAGAAAAGTTAGTCTCTGACAACTTTTCCTTAAGAAAAGTTAGTCTCTGACAACTTTTCCTTAAGAAAAGTTAGCCTCTGACAACTTTTCCTTAAGAAAAGTTAGTCTCTGACAACTTTTCCTTAAGAAAAGTTAGTCTCTGACAACTTTTCCTTAAGAAAAGTTAGTCTCTGACAACTTTTCCTTAAGAAAAGTTAGTCTCTGACAACTTTTCCTTAAGAAAAGTTAGTCTCTGACAACTTTTCCTTAAGAAAAGTTAGTCTCTGACAACTTTTCCTTAAGAAAAGTTAGTCTCTGACAACTTCTCCTTAAGAAAATTTAGTCTCCTTAAGAAAAAGTGGTCTCTGACAACTTTTCCTTAAGAAAAAGTGGTCTCTGACAACTTTTCCTTAAGAAAAAGTGGTCTCTGACAACTTTTCCTTAAGAAAAAGTGGTCTCTGACAACTTTTCCTTAAGAAAAAGTGGTCTCTGACAACTTTTCCTTAAGAAAAAGTGGTCTCTGACAACTTTTCCTTAAGAAAAAGTGGTCTCTGACAACTTTTCATTAAGAAAAAGTGGTGTCTGACAACTTTTCCTTAAGAAAAAGTCGTCTCTGACAACTTTTCCTTAAGAAAAAGTGGTCTCTGACAACTTTTCCTTAAGAAAAAGTGGTCTCTGACAACTTTTCCTTAAGAAAAAGTGGTCTCTGACAACTTTTCCTTAAGAAAAAGTGGTCTCTGACAACTTTTCCTTAAGAAAAAGTGGTCTCTGACAACTTTTCCTTAAGAAAAAGTGGTCTCTGACAACTTTTCCTTAAGAAAAAGTGGTCTCTGACAACTTTTCCTTAACAAAAAGTGGTCTCTGACAACTTTTCCTTAAGAAAAAGTGGTCTCTGACAACTTTTCCTTAAGAAAAAGTGGTCTCTGACAACTTTTCCTTAAGAAAAAGTGGTCTCTGACAACTTTTCCTTAAGAAAAAGTGGTCTCTGACAACTTTTCCTTAAGAAAAAGTGGTCTCTGACAACTTTTCCTTAAGAAAAAGTGGTCTCTGACAACTTTTCCTTAAGAAAAAGTGGTCTCTGACAACTTTTCCTTAAGAAAAAGTGGTCTCTGACAACTTTTCCTTAAGAAAAAGTGGTATCTGACAACTTTTCCTTAAGAAAAAGTGGTCTCTGACAACTTTTCCTTAACAAAAGTGGTCTCTGACAACTTTTCCTTAAGAAAAAGTGATATCTGACAACTTTTCCTTAAGAAAAAGTGATATCTGACAACTTTTCCTTAAAAAAAAGTTGTCTCTGACAACTTTTCGTTAAGAAAAAGAGGTCTCTGACAACTTTTCCTTAAGAAAAAGTGGTCTCTGACAACTTTTCCTTAAGAAAAAGTGAACTCTGAAATCTTTTTCTTAGGAAAAGTGGTCTCTGACAGCCTTTCCTTAAGAAAAGAGTGGTCTCTGACAACTTTTCCTTAAGAAAAGGTGGTCTTTGACAACTTTTGCTTAAGGCAATGTGGTCACCGACATCTTTTCCTTTGGAAAAAGTGATCTCAGACAACTTTTCCTTAAGAAAAAGGTGGTCTCTGACAACTTTTCGTTAAGAAAAAGAGGTCTCTGACAACTTTTCCTTAAGAAAAAGTGGTCTCTGACAACTTTTCCTTAAGAAAAAGTGAACTCTGAAAACTTTTTCTTAGGAAAAGTGGTCTCTGACAGCCTTTCCTTAAGAAAAGAGTGGTCTCTGACAACTTTTCCTTAAGAAAAAGGTGGTCTCTGACAACTTTTTCGTGAGAAAAAGTGGCCTCTGACAACTTTCGCTTTAGAATCTTTTCCTTTAGAAAAGGTGGTCTCTGACAACTCTGTTACATTTTCCTTAAGAAATGGTGGTCTCTGACAAATTTTCATCAAGAAAAGGTAAATTCTGACAACTCTTCCCTAGGAAATGTGGTCTCTGACAACTTTTGCTTAAGGAAATATGGTCTCTGACATATTTTCCTTTAGAAAAGGTGGTCTCTGACATCTCTGACACCTTTCCTTAACAAAAGGTGGTCTCTGACAAATTTTCCTCAAGAAAAGGTGAACTCTGACAACCTTTCCTAACGAAAAAGAAGGTCTCTGACAACTTTTCCTTAAGAGAAGTTAGTATCTGACAACTTTTCCTTAAAAAAGTTAGCCTCTGACAACTTTTCCTTAAAAAAAAGTTAGTCTCTGACAAGTTTTCCTTAAGATTATTAGTCTCTTGCACCTTTTCCTTAAGAAATGGTGGTCTTTGACAAATTTTCCTCATGAAAAGGTAAACTCTGACAACTTTTCCTTAGGAAATGTGGTCTCTGACAACTTTTGCTTAAGGAAATTTGGTCTCTGACATCTTTTCCTTAAGAAAAGGAGGTGACAACTTTTCCTTAAGAAAAGGTGGTTTCTGACAACTTTTTCTACATAAAAAAAGGGGGTCTCTGACAACTTTTCCTTAAAAAATGTGGTCTCGAACAACTTACCTTAAGAAAAGGTGGTCTCGGGCAACTATTCCTTAATAAAAGGTGGCCCCGGACAATTTTTCCTTTAAAATGGCGTTCTCTGACAACTTTTCCTCAAGTTGGGCTCTGACAACCTTTCCTTAAGAAAAGTTGGTCTCTGACAAATTTTCCTTAAGAAAAGTTGGAAAAAGCTGACAACTGCGACACATTTTCTAAAGAAAAGCTGGTCTTTGACAACTTTTCCTGAAGAAAAGATGGACTCATCTCATAGTTTATCAAATAGCGCTGAAAAGCCACGGCCCAATTATCTGATTTAAACCTATCCACAGAGTATCTCTGAACTCGTATTTCTGAAGTTTTCGAGAGAAAAATACTTCCTTCTATTCTCACATCCAAATTTGATCTTTAAATTTTACTAAGAAACAAGAAAGTCTCTGGATTTTATGAAAATAATTTAAATTTTAGGAATATGTTATAAATTCAAGACAAAATATATTTGATGTTGACAAATTAGTGTGATGTATCACAAGTCTTAAGAAATCAAAGACAATTTCTTTATAATAAAGCATTTTTCTTGTAGCTCTTTTTTGGGAATTATTAGGAATAGCATAATTTTCAGCACCCTTTTTTTTTTTGAGAATACACACACCGACTTCTATGGTAAGATTTCCCCAACAAACAAAGAAAAATCTCCTTAGTTCCAAGAGCAAATGTGGTATTTTTTGGGGAAGATCTTTATCAAGTAAACAATAAAATTTTGTTTTATTTGTCTCTAAAAGATTGATAACTATAAATGGCTACCTTCTTTTTTTCTGGTAAATGGTCGGTGGCTGCTAAGACAAGACATATTTTCACGCAATAAATTTTCCAACTAATCGCCGCTCCACATACAGCAGCAGCAGCCACTACATTCACTTGGAATTAGAACATCTCCCAACTTCTTTATAAACCGCTAAAGAAACAATACTACGGGAGTTAGAAACCGATAGACAGACGGACATTTGAGAAAAAAGATACAGATAGAAAGACTTATGTACTTCCAATGTATCTTATTACCATCAGATATGGTAAATGTCAGCTATGGATGGAAAGGGGAAATTGCCTTATAAAGTAAGGCCCGGACGACATGCACCATACGAGTATACCCCTACACACAGTCCAACCAACCGAAACACCAGAAATTCCAAATTCTAACATGTTTAACGGTTTATAAGGAAATCTTCAGATCATGGCCATGGCTAAGACTCAGACTAAATATGAGTTTGTGTATGAACTGCTGGCCATGGCTAGTGGTTGGACAGACAATTTTCCAGAGATAGTATCTCTTTTCATAGTTATATTTGGGCAGCAGTCGCAGTCGCAGTCGAAGAGTAAGTGAGTGTGTCACCCTTCTTAGCCAGCGCCAGCTTCTGCTTGGCCCGACTAGTAACTGTTTAAAATGGTCTTAAGATGTTTATCTTTATCTGCTCTGCTCTCTGTTCTTTCCTACAACTACTTCGGTTCGGTTATAGATTTATAGTTTAATTTTGTTGGGTGATTTTTAGTTGTTAGTTTTATGGCCTCATAAAATAGCCAAAGGATTCAATTATCCTTTCATTGATGAGGAGTAAACAATTCAAGCGAGGAAGTAAAAGGAAGTTTCTTCAATATTTGTTAACTCCCCTCTGAGCCACTGTTTGTCCTTTGATTTAATGACACTTTACTAATTTTTATGAGCCAATCTATGATTTCAATTGGCTGGCTGGCTGACTGGTTGCTTACCCTGACCTGGCTGTTTGCCTTAGTTGTTGTTGCTGCTTTCCTAAAATATATTTTTTATTGGCCAAATAAGAGCGAGTGTGTCTGCTGGTCATAAAAACTCAGCGGGTCTCCGGGGCTGTGCTTTCTTTTCATTTTTCTCACAGCCATAAATTTCAGCGCTTCTGGTTTTCTTCTTCGGTTGGTCGTCGATTGGTTGGGTGGCCGTCTGAGAATGGTTTTAAAAAATGTTGATGTCTTCATCATGTCATCTTCATAATTTCATCTCTCTTTGGCGAAGCATCATAAAATAGCTACTAAATCATAAGAAATTTGTTTTAATGTCCATATCCATGCACCTGCAAACTACAAATCATGGACGAAGAAATGCCGCCTAACAGATAAGGAGATCTTTCAAAACTTAGCCGAGGTATCAATTTACGATTGTATTTAAAAAAAATAAAAGTCGTCAAACTAAATTCATTTAATTTTTCATAAAAATATTCCGGGCACTTAGATTAGAACATTGGGGATCATCGAAATTATCTAAGTGAAAATTTTTTATTTAGACTTGCCAATATGGTGACTGCTATAGCCATATACCACCCAGAGATCGTAGATTTAAATCAGCGGTCGTTTAATCTTGTTAATGTCTCTGACAACTTTTCCGTAAAAAAAGTGGTCTCTGAAATGTTTTTCTTAAGAAAATGTGGTCTCTGGAAATTATTCCTTAAGAAAAGTTGGTCTATGAAAAATTTTCCTCAAGAAAATGTGAACTCTGCCGACCTTTCCTTACGAAAAGGAGGTCTCTGACAACATTTCTTTAAGATAAAGTTCACTTTGACAACTTTTTCTTAAGAAAAGGTGGTCACTAACAAATTTTCCTTAAGAGAAGGTGAACTCTGACAAATTTTCCTTACGAAAAGGATGCTAAATAAAGCTGGTCTCTGACAACTTTGCCTTAAGAAAAGCTGGTCACTGACAACTTTGCCTTAAGAAAAGCTGGTCACTGACAACTTTTTCTTAAAAAAACCTGGTCTCTGACAAATTTTCAAAAAGGAGGTCTCTGACAACTTTTCCTTAAGAAAAGCTGTTCTCTGACAACTTTTTCTAAAGAAACGATGTTCTCTGACAACTTTTCCTTAAGAAAAGTTGTTCTCTGACAACTTTTCCTTAAGAGAAGTTGTTCTCTGACAACTTTTCCTTAAGAAAAACTGCTCTCTGACAACATTTCCTTAAGAAAAACTGGTCTCTGACAACATTTTCTTAAGAAAACCTGGTCTATGACAACATTTCCTTAAGAAAAGCTGGGCGTGACCACTTTTCCTTAAGAAAAGCTGGTGTCTGACAACTTTTCCTTAAGTAAAACTGGTCTCTGACAACTTTGCCTTAAGAAAAGCTGTTCTCTGACAACTTTCCTGAAGAAATGGTGTCTCTGACAACTTTTCCTTAAGAAAAGGTGAACTCTGACAACAACAAGGAGGTCTCTGACAACTTTTCCTTAAGAAAAGCTGTTCTCTGACAACTTTTTCTAAAGAAACGATGTTCTCTGACAACTTTTCCTTAAGAAAAGTTGTTCTCTGACAACTTTTCCTTAAGAGAAGTTGTTCTCTGACAACTTTTCCTTAAGAAAAACTGCTCTCTGACAACATTTCCTTAAGAAAAACTGGTCTCTGACAACATTTTCTTAAGAAAACCTGGTCTATGACAACATTTCCTTAAGAAAAGCTGGGCGTGACCACTTTTCCTTAAGAAAAGCTGGTGTCTGACAACTTTTCCTTAAGTAAAACTGGTCTCTGACAACTTTGCCTTAAGAAAAGCTGTTCTCTGACAACTTTCCTGAAGAAATGGTGTCTCTGACAACTTTTCCTTAAGAAAAGGTGAACTCTGACAACTTTTCCTTAAGAAAACGTTGCCTCTGACAACTTTTCCTCTGACAACTTTGCCTTAAGGAAAGCTGGTCTCTGACAACTTTCCTGAAGAAATGGTGGTCTCTGACAAGTTTTCCTGAACAAATGGTGGTCTCTGGCAACTTTTCCTTAAGAAACGTTGCCTCTGACAACTTTTCCTTAAGAAAAGGTGGTCTCCGACAACTTTTCCTTAAGAAATGGTTGTCTCTGACAAGTTTTCCTGAAGAAATGGTGGTCTCTGACAACTTTTCCTTAAGAAATCGTTGCCTCTGACAACTTTTCTTTAAGAAAAGGTGGTCTTTCTTTAAGAAAAGTTGGTCTCCGACAACATTTCCTTAAGAAAAAGTGGTCTCAGACAACTTTTCTTTAAGAAAAGGTGGTCTCTGACAATTTTTCCTTAAGAAAATATTATCGCTGACAACTTTTCCTTCAGAAAATCTGATCACTGTAAACTTTTCCTTAAGAGTAGTTGATCTTTGGCAACTTTTCACTACGAAAAGTTGATCTCTGACAACTTTTTCCTTAAGAAAATATTATCTCTAACAACTTTTCCTTAATGGCGTTGGGCGCTATTTCGATATCAGAATAACATTTTATATACCTATGTATGTAGTAGATATACGAAAAGCTGGTGTAACTTTAAAATAACTCTTTGCGTTGGGCGCCATTTCTTTATTACCACATAGCTTAGATATTTATGATATCAGATATATCTTAGCGTTATACCCCTACCCAGATATCCCATTTGCAGGATTCTAGTTATAGGAAAATACATAATGTGTGTTTTCTTGTCTATGAATTTTACATTTCTCATTTGATTTGCCTCTGCCACTAAATTACAAGCTTTTCATTTCATTTAGTCATTATTTTATTGGACACTTACCGCAGCCACCTACGTATAAATGTACGTATGCAATTTCCCTCCATGTGGAGTCATCTCCTCTCCATATCCATCCAGCCAGCCAGCCAGCAGCGTGGATGGGTCTGTTCCTTGCTTGGGTTTAATGCATGGCATCGTGTATGAAAGACGGACAGATGGACAGACAGACGGGGGAACATTAGCCATAGTCTATGGCACACAACTAAAGTGTTCGTGGAGTAAGTACAACATGTCATGGTCGATATTGTTCGAAAAGACTGTGAATTTGCATTAAAATGTAATTTTAATGTTTTTAGTTACAGCGACTGATGCTATGGCTCTGCTTGAGGTTGCCTCTGCAAACATGATCACTTTTCGCCAGCCACAAGGGATCCTCCGATTACGTTTATGCTGCACAATATTAGCATCACCATCAGCAACAGACTTGCTCTGCAATATGCTGCTATGATCTGCTCGATATTGCTGCTGCTGCATAGCATTTGCCGTTTGACTTTCCATTTGATTTCTGTTGCATTAATATAATTAGTCAAATTTTTTTGTTGCTTCTTTAGTTGACTCCCTTTGCGCCAAGGAGTAGAAAAACGCTGCAGCCGCCGCCGCACTGTAAAGCGTAATGTGGACCCACTACTTTGGCGCAGTCTTGTTTTCTAAGAGTGCCATAAAAAAGGCTATAAAATGGAAAATGTTGGCGAAAAATTGTTTCAGACTTTTTGGAAGAGAGAACAACCAACTCTGTATTTGAAGCACATAAAACATGCGATAGATTCGATGGTGTTGCCGATGATGTGGCGGTTCCCGGGGCTGGATGTTGATGCTGTTGCAATGTGTTAAATACTGTCGTTACTACTTATAATTTAACAATGAATAAAAACGAGCACTATATGTAAATTAGCATTAACACAAAGCAGAGGGAGGCAAACTTTTAGGAAGACCCAAGAGAAATTCAACAATGAATCGATTAATTGTATATGCCAAAGCTATGGATTTTAGAAGTCAATATTATTATTAATCACCAAAACTATTAATTTATATCTTCGATCTGGCAATCATGTCGACATTTCAAAAAATTCCCTCCTTCCTATGATTTATAGCCTAAAATCCGAAATCTTGACATGATCTGTCATAAGGGGAAATCGCTATCAACACCTTCATTATAACCGCCCCCTCTCGGCAGTTTGTCAACCTCTGGCATATCATATCAAATTGTGGTCCACCGCAATACAGAATTTCAAATTTTATCGCCCACACTTTGCTTATGATGATGTCAAAGCGTTTTCCATTTACCCTGCCGAGAACACTCATTTAAGAAGTACCACATGAGCCTCAGTTGGCCCCATGTCCCTCAACAGACACACTTACATGTCTCTAGACACAATGATCAGACTGTCAGACAGACACTCGCGCGGAGGACGCCTACATTTTCCAATTTGATTTGCTATAAATTTGTTAAAAGAGAATTTTTCTTCAGTCACTCTTTGGCTGGGTACTATTTGAGATCATCTTCATGGGGCCAACACTCAAATACCTAAGGAGTCCCATTAAATTGAAGTTGGGTGTAAGGTGGCAAGATCTTCGTATTATATTCTTAAAATAATTTGGTTATAATTTATTTATTACATTTGCGTGTCATGTTTGTGTGATGGCATTTTGCTGTCAGTGAAAATGTCAAAAGTGAAATGCGAAATGAGTGAAATATAAAAGAAAATGCGCAACATATTTGCGATGCATAACATCCGAAGTGACAGTGATGGCGAATAGACAAAAGAAACAGGAAGAGAATATTTGAGAGGTGAAATGTTCAAAACTAAGCGACCTAAGATAAACTAAAATCCTGGAAAAAAACTAAATTATATATAGTAAAGCAATATCAATAGATATAGCAATGGCAATAGCAATAGCAATACATAGGGCTGAGCTCAGGCTACTATGGGGGTCGACAGGTGGCGGATAGCCGAACGGCCTTCAGATATGTAGGTTAGCTGCGAATACCCAATAAGCAGTCCCCGACCACGAGCGGCAGAGGAGGAGGGTGAGGCTGAAAACACCTTAGAAACCCAAAGAATCTCCTGCGACAGGACGAGACGGCGCCGTCCTTTATTAAGTGCACATCCACTCCTAGGACTGACGTCGAGAAAACGCGATCCAAACCGTGATTATGGAGCCTATGACATTGGCATTAAGACCGAGCCCGGTAAGGTCTTAATTATGGTATACCGGATCAAAGAAATATATGAATTGACGCAACCGGCCGAACATGACAGTATTCTGTCACCTCAGTAAGCAGAAGTGACTCTTTGCCGAAATGGCTGGCAGGCTAATGCTTTCATGTCCCCCGCCCTAATAAAACACTGGCAAGTCTCATGGCACGTTCAACATTCGTTACCATTAAGTTGGTAGTGTAGGCCCAGTTGAGTTTACTCCTGGCTAACGCCGACCTGGCTCTGAACACGATCGCTCATAAGGCTTCGTGTCAACCCTCGCATGGCCTCCCTGCATCGCAAAGATAACCATGAGGTCAAAGAGGCGACTACACAACTACGGCTGAAGATAGCGACCATGAGTTTGGGCCCAACAGACTGAATATGTTTCCCCAAAACAGAACGAACGGAGAAGATGTGGAAAGCCCATTTGGTAGGAGTGCCAGGACCCTACGGTCTCCACCAAATTCGGCTACGAACCCACGAGAAGAAGAACTGGCGCAAGTCGCTATAACAATCCAGCCAACAGGAGAAGGAACTGATTTCGAGAAGCTGGGCGAGCAGATTCGAATAGTATTTGAATTGCTCGGGGATGGAAATAAAAGATTCATCACTCAACCAGCACGAGAAGCAATAAGGCGCATAAAGGCTATATATGACCTATGTGCTATGGGTACATCCAGAGAGGATGCTGTGGAAAAGTCTGGGGTAGACAAATCCTCCCAAACGTCACCGTGGGTAAAACCCAGGGAGAAGAAGCGAAAGCAGGACAACGGTGAGGGTACACCAGTAGCCAAACGACGTCCTGAGAAAACGGTCGCTGACGCTGAACCAGAAAAAGTTGTCAATGAAACCGAGGGTACAAAGACGACGGGAGTAACTGGTCCAAAGTTAAATCGAAGAAGACAAAAAAGAAAGCCAAATCCCAAGAGAAAGTCAAACCCAAAGAGAAAGCAAGGAAACCGAGGCCAGACGCCCTTATCATTACGACAAAGGGTGAAATGTCGTATGCCGAAATCCTAAAAAAGGTTAAGACGGATCCTAACCTAGGTGAACTTGGCGAAGCGGTTACCAGGATTAAGAAAACGCAAAAAGGTGACCTTCTTTTACAACTTAGTGGAAGCAGTGACAAGACAGACCAATTTAGGAGTGCGATTGGTGACTCGCTGGGCGAGTGTGCCTCAGTAAGGAGCGCGACAGAGAAATCGGTGTACGAAATAAGGTACATAGATGAAGTCACGACGAAAGAAGATGTTCGAAACGCTGTGGTCTCGAGGCTGAAACTGCAGAACTTCCAACTGTCGGATATTCTAAGTTTAAGGCAGGCTTACGGAGGAACCCAGACCGCAACAATCAATCTGTCAGCAGAAGGAGTAAAGGCTATACCTGAAGATAAAAAGATGAAGGTGGGTTGGTCTGTATGCAAAATCCGACCAAAGACGGTGCTGACCAAGTGCTTCAGATGTTTAGGATATGGTCACATATCTACAAACTGCAGAAGCAAAGTCGACAGATCGAAGTGTTGTAGAAAATGCAGCGAAGAAGGTCACTACGCCAAAGACTGCACCAACAACCTACTTTGCATTCTTTGCAAATCAGACGAGTCGGTGGACGCAAAACACATAGCTGGAAGCAGAAAATGTCCACAGTTTAAGAAGGCACTCTCTACAAAAAAGAGCAAATGAGAGTTATGCAACTCAATTTGAACCATTGCGAGGCGGCGCAAGATATTCTTGTGCAGACAACAAAAGAGAAAGGTGTAGATATTGTTCTAATTACACTGTACAACAATTTCAAACTTTTTTCAAAATAACAGGGTTCTGTCAGTGGATTCTGGTAGAGGAGACCAAAAAAATATATACGTGTATCGGCGTTTTGAAAGATCACATCGGAATTTTATTTTAGGGGGGGTTAAAGTTTTCCCCCCTTTGCTTGTTCGTGCAGAATATCGGTATATAAAACTATGTGTTCTGTTCATCTGAGGTGTAGGGTATCTTCAGCAACTTTGTAGCAAATGTTAAGGCCTATATTTTTGTGGAATATATTAACCCTCTAGCTTCCCCCCATAACGGTGATTTTTGCCTATATTTTAACAAATCGTAAAAAACTCCCGTAAAAATGGGTGGAGCGGGGTTGAAATGTTCTACAAAAATGTCGGCCATAAAATTTTACTATAAGTGTCAGAACACACCAAAGCCCAAAACTTAACACAAACTCCAAAAAAACGCCCAAATTTAAGATAGCCTGTTAAGGGTTAATTTGTTATTCCTCGCATATGTAGGTTCTCCCAGCTCTGAAGAGAAGGTTGTTATTCAACAACTACCAAGAGTACTTTTGTTCTTCTTCATTATTTCTGTCATTATATTTTTGTCACTCAAAATTACCATAACGGAACTTTTGAGTGGCACGTTACTTATGAAAGTTAACGTTTGACATCGTGGGCCAACCAGTTAATCTTTTTATTTTCTTACAATATTCTACAAGGGAATTTGTAAGAATAATAATGACTGACTGTTTGGGAAAACTTAACTGGTTTTGCTACGTCTGTGGCAAGCATAGGGCTTCATTTTTTACGAGCAAAGTGGAGGATATATATTAAGTTTATTTTGAACTGGAAGTTTTTCCAGATGAGCCATGGGTGCCAAAACATATATGCCGAAATTGCTATATCGGTTTGATGCTGTGGTCTAAAGGTAATACAAGTTTTGATTTATATTTGATTATACATATATATTTATATTTTGATTTTCAGTTTTCAACTGAAACTGATGAGCATGGCGAACGGTTCCATTAGATATGTCTTCCTATTGAAAAACGCTATAAAGGCAAGAGCATTTTGTCACTTATAACAGATTTATGTTGGACATTGTTTGATAATGGCGTCGAATTGCCAAGAGTGAAAAAAAGTGAATTAAAAATAAATGAACTTATGTATTTAATAAGTATTTCTCCTTGCATATGCGTTATTAATAGATTTTTTGTTTATAGTCCTGAAATATAATTTGATATAAAATAAATATTATGTAATTGTAAAATAAAATCATTATTTTTTTGGCATCTCTCACATCAACCCCGAAAAATCCAATTTTTAAAGACCTTTTTGGTACTAACAATATATAATATCTAAATTAACCCTTAACAGGAAATCTTGAATTTGGCCGGCTTTTTGGTGTTTGTGTTAATTTTTGGGCTTTGGTGTGTTCTGACATATATAGTAAAATTTTATGGCCATCATTTTTGTAGAACATTTCAACCCCGCCCCACCCATTTTTAGGGGAGTTTTTTACGATTTGTTAAAATATAGGCAAAAATCACCGTTATGGGGGGAAGCTAGAGGGTTAATATATTCCACAAAAATATAGGCCTTAACATTTGCTACAAAGTTGCTGAAGATACCCTACACCTCAGATGAACAGAACACATAGTTTTATATACCGATATTCTGCACGAACTAGCAAAGGGGGTAAAACTTTAACCCCCCCTAAAATAAAATTCCGATGTGATCTTTCAAAACGCCGATATACGTATATATTTTTTTGGTCTCCTCTACCATAATCCATTGACAGAACCCTGTTATTTTTTTTTGTGTTGTACTGTGTTAGCGAGCCATACAAAACACCGGAAAACAGTACATGGGCAGAAGGTAAATCGAGAAAAGTAGCAATATGGGCCAGTGGTAAAAAAGCATTCGAAGACGTAATAACTCAGTCTACTTACTTTGTGCGGGCAAAGGCGGGAGGAATTCACTTTTACAGCTGTTACTGCCCACCTAGCCTAACACATTCCGAATTCCAGGCCATATTGGATGAAATTGTAACCGACGCTAAGAACAGAAAACCCATCGTCATCGGTGGAGATTTTAACGCTTGGGCAACACACTGGGGTAGCAGATACACCAATGCTAGAGGACGTAGCATTCTTGAATCCTTTGCTCCACTGGATGTGGAACTGTTAAACGACGGCAAGAAAATGACGTTCAATAGAGGGCGAACAGAGTCTATTATAGATATCACTTTCGCAAGTTCCTCCTTAATACGAGTCACTAAATGGCGGGTAAGTGACCACTATACTTTGAGTGATCATCAGGCTATAATGCTCGATATCAAAGCAAAGCACAGTAGAGGAAAACAAAACCAACTTTTTTCCGGACCAAAATGGAGAGCATCTGCATTCGACAAAGATGTATTCGAAGTAATAATTGATTCAGCACACTTCACTCCCAGACCTGCTGAAGAACAAGCTGAAGATTTAACAAACAAGACATACGCAATCTGCGGTCTGTTTGCCTAAAAGCTAGGAGAAGAATGCAGCGAGCAAGAGGGAAACCTACGTTCGAAAGACTGCAAGAGGAGTTCAGAGAGTCTCGAAAATCCTTGCAAACTGCCATCAAAGATAGCAAACGAACCTGTTTTAAAACAATAGCGATGCCGATATCGATCCATGGGGAACTGCCTATAGGATAGTAATGAAGAAGATGCAGGGGAAATCACCCCAAATAACCTGTCCAAAAATGTTAGAAGATATAATTGGTACACTGTTCCCACAACGTCCACTGCCTACCACGAATCCAGTGTCGATGCTTGATGCCGAAATAATACCGGATATCTCTCGGGAAGAGCTAGAAGAAGCATGCGTAAAAATTGGTACTAACAAAGCGCCAGGCCCAGATGGAATACCAAACATCGCATTAAAGGCCGCAATCAATCGTAGACCAGAAATCTTCCTCGACACATTCCAGAGGTGTTTGCGTGACCGAATTTTTCCCACCCATTGGAAAATACAAAAGCTTGTGCTAATCCCCAAAGGAAGTAAACCACCGGGGGAACCATCGTCCTACCGCCCCATATGTCTCCTAGACACCATGGGTAAGATCTTGGAGAGAATCCTCTACAATAGGCTAATGTCAGCAGTCGAAGAAAACTGTGCTCTATCCGAAAGACAATTTGGTTTTAGGAAAGCGCGGTCTACCATCGACGCAGTGAAGCTGGTAGTTGATACGGCGACGAAGGCCATCGAAGGAGCAAGGTGGAAAGGCGGAACAAAGAAATATTGCGCCGTCGTTGCCCTTGATGTGAAGAACGCCTTCAACTCCGCAGATTGGGGGCACATCTACGAAGCCCTTGTGCGAACAGAAGCCCCGAAGTATATCGTAGATATGGTAAAAAGCTATCTTGACAACAGGAAGCTCATATACCTGAGCGACAACGGGCTGGAGCACTACAGTGTATCCGCCGGCGTCCCACAAGGATCAGTCCTGGGGCCACTGTTGTGGAACATCATGTATGCCGATGTGCTGAGACTCCCCCTCCCAAATGGGGTTAATATTATAGGCTTTGCTGATGACATCGCTATAATCACGGTCGGAAAACATATCGATAGCATAGAAACAGCCACTAACACGGCTATCAAACAGGTGCAAACTTGGCTCGAGTCAGCACACCTACAACTAGCTGCTCATAAAACAGAGGCAATCCTCATTACAAGTCGCAAAGCAACAGAATATATGAACGTGATAGTTGGAGATAAAGTTATCCGTTCAAGTCGCTCTCTCAAATACTTGGGAGTTATGATTGACAACAGGCTGACATTTAAGGAGCATATTGAATACATAAGCAAGAAAGCCGCAAAAACGCAAGCCTCACTGGCACGAATGTTGCCCAATGTCGGAGGCCCTAGACTTGCGAAAAGGAAACTACTAGCCACGGTAGTGAACTCCGTGATTCTTTATGCCTCTCCCGTATGGGCGCATTCATTGAGCATAAAATTGTATAGGAAGAAGCTGATGTCCACATACCGCCTAAGTTGTCTTCGTACAATTTCCGGGTACCGTACGATATCGGAGGATGCAGCAGGTGTAGTCGCTGGTCTTATCCCAATTGACATTGTAGCTATAGAAATGAAACGGATTTATGATAGAAAGCCAGAGAATAAAAAAGCAGAGATCCGAGTTTACCAAGGAAGAGCGTTCCTCATCGATCGCCACTTGGCAATCTCGTTGGGACACTTCTGCAAAGGGAAGATGGACACACCTCCTTATACCTAATATAAGTGTATGGCTAAACAGAAAACACGGAGATACGAACTACTACCTCACGCAGTTCTTAACAGATCATGGTGCCTTCCGGAAATATCTGCACAGATTTGGACACGATAGCTCGCCTATGTGCCCAAACTGTGTGGACGAGGAAGAAGACGCAAATCACGTGATATTCCTCTGCCCTAGCTAGGTTCGACCGAGAAGGCGTACCTACAATGGAACATTCGACCGTGATCGAGTATATGCTACAAAGCGAGGATACATGGCGAAATGTATCGGAATTAGTGACAAACACAATCTTAGAGCTACATAGAGTAGACAATATACGGAGAAACACAGAAATGAATACGATTTAGAGTGCAGTAGGTAGCCTAATGGCTAACCATCCTTCACGAAGTAATACTTCACAGCAGTTCCGTGAAGGAGTGATGGTCGAAGAGGGGGTGTGGTTTAGTACGTAAGAATCGTGCATGTTTTTCAGTACGGGCTGAATCATACATCTTTCAGAAGATTCCACACCTCCAGCGCAGCAAAAAAAAAAAAAAAAAAAAAAAAAAAAAAAAAAAAATAGCAATAGCAATAGCAATAGCAATAGCAATAGCAATAGCAATAGCAATAGCAATAGCAATAGCAATAGCAATAGCAATAGCAATAGCAATAGCAATAGCAATAGCAATAGCAATAGCAATAGCAATAGCAATAGCAATAGCAATAGCAATAGCAATAGCAATAGCAATAGCAATAGTAATAGCAATAGCAATAGCAATAGCAATAGCAATAGCAATAGAAATAGCAATAGCAATAGCAATAGCAATAGCAAGGAGGAGGGTGAGGCAGAGGAGGAGGGTGAGGCTGAAAACGCCTTAGAAACCCAAAGAATCTCCTGCGACAGGACGAGACGGCGCCGTCCTTTATTAACTGCACATCCACTCCTAGGAGTGACGTCGAGAAAACGCGATCCAAACCGTGATTATGGAGCCTATGACATTGGCATTAAGACCGAGCCCGGTAAGGTCTTAATTATGGTATACCGGATCAAAGAAATATATAAATAGACGCAACTGGCCGAACATGACAGTATTCTGTCACCTCAGTAAGCAGAAGTGACTCTTTGCCGAAATGGCTGGCAGGCTAATGCTTTCATGTCCCCCGCCCTAATAAAACACTGGCAAGTCTCATGGCATGTTCAACATTCGTTACCATTAAGTTGGTAGTGTAGGCCCAGTTGAGTTTACTCCTGGCTAACGCCGACCTGGCTCTGAACACGATCGCTCATAAGGCTTTGTGTCAACCCTCGCATGGCCTCCCTGCATCGCAAAGATAACCATGAGGTCAAAGAGGCGACTACACAACTACGGCTGAAGATAGCGACCATGAGTTTGGGCCCAACAGGCTGAATATGTTTCCCCAAAACAGAACGAATGGAGAAGATGTGGAAAGCCCATTTGGTAGGAGTGCCAGGACCCTACGGTCTCCACCAAATTCGGCTACGAACCCACAAGAAGAAGAACTGGCGCAAGTCGCTATAACAATCCAGCCAACCGGAGAAGGAACTGATTTCGAGAAGCTGGGCGAGCAGATTCGAATTGTATTTGAATTGCTCGGTGATGGAAATAAAAGATTCATCACTCAACCAGCACGAGAAGCAATATGACCTATGTGCTATGGGTACATTGAGAGAAGATGCTGTGGAAAAGTCTGGTGTAGACAAATCCTCCCAAACGTCACCATGGGTAAAACCCAGAGAGAAGAAGCGAAAGCAGGACAATGGCGAGGGTACACCAGTAGCGAAACGACGTCCTGAGAAAACGACCGCAAACGCTGAACCAGAAAAAGTTGTCAATGAAACCGAGGGTACAAAGGACGATGAGAGTAACTGGTCCAAAGTTAAATCGAAGAAGACAAAAAAGAAAGCCAAAACCCAAGAGAAAGTCAAACCCAAAGAGAAAGCAAGGAAACCGAGGCCAGACGCCCTTATCATTACGACAAAGGGTGAAATGTCGTATGCCGAAATCCTAAAAAAGGTTAAGACGGATCCTAACCTAGGTGAACTTGGCGAAGCGGTTACCAGGATTAAGAAAACGCAAAAAGGTGACCTTCTTTTACAACTTAGTGGAAGCAGTGACAAGACAGACCAATTTAGGAGTGCGATTGGTGACTCGCTGGGCGAGAGTGCCTCAGTAAGGAGCGCGACAGAGAAATCGGTGTACGAAATAAGGTACATAGATGAAGTCACGACGAAAGAAGATGTTCGAAACGCTGTGGTCTCGAGGCTGAAACTGCAGAACTTCCAACTGTCGGATATTCTAAGTTTAAGGCAGGCTTACGGAGGAACCCAGACCGCAACAATCAATCTGTCAGCAGAAGGAGTAAAGGCTATACCTGAAGATAAAAAGATGAAGGTGGGTTGGTCTGTATGCAAAATCCGACCAAAGACGGTGCTGACCAAGTGCTTCAGATGTTTAGGATATGGTCACATATCTACAAACTGCAGAAGCAAAGTCGACAGATCGAAGTGTTGTAGAAAATGCAGCGAAGAAGGTCACTACGCCAAAGACTGCACCAACAACCTACTTTGCATTCTTTGCAAATCAGACGAGTCGGTGGACGCAAAACACATAGCTGGAAGCAGAAAATGTCCACAGTTTAAGAAGGCACTCTCTACAAAAAAGAGCAAATGAGAGTTATGCAACTCAATTTGAACCATTGCGAGGCGGCGCAAGATATTCTTGTGCAGACAACAAAAGAGAAAGGTGTAGATATTGTTCTAATTAGCGAGCCATACAAAACACCGGAAAACAGTACATGGGCCGAAGGTAAATCGAGAAAAGTAGCAATATGGGCCAGTGGTAAAAAAGCATTCGAAGACGTAATAACTCAGTCTACTTACTTTGTGCGGGCAAAGGCGGGAGGAATTCACTTTTACAGCTGTTACTGCCCACCTAGCCTAACACATTCCGAATTCCAGGCCATATTGGATGAAATTGTAACCGACGCTAAGAACAGAAAACCCATCGTCATCGGTGGAGATTTTAACGCTTGGGCAACACACTGGGGTAGCAGATCCACCAATGCTAGAGGACGTAGCATTCTTGAATCATTTGCTCCACTGGATGTGGAACTGTTAAACGACGGCAAGAAAATGACGTTCAATAGAGGGCGAACAGAGTCTATTATAGATATCACTTTCGCAAGTTCCTCCTTAATACGACCCAGCAAAATTTCTCATTACCAAATAATCCGACGAGTAAGCAAAGTTCGATAATGGTAAATACTTATTATTTAGCCACTTTTCTCATTATTTTAACATGGGGATGTCATTACTTCCCAAAAGCATACAATAAAGTAGCATAATAAGTACTTATTTGTAGCATAGGCATACCCCATAAATATGTGCTTATGTTTTCACGATTTTAAGTACTTGAATAATGCATTACCAATAAGTTACAAAATACTTGTTGAAAATATATAAATCTTCTACAATAACCCACATATAGCCAAAATTGCATTATACTAAAATTTGCCAAAAATTATTTTGATAAAAAAATCACTTATTTCTGTTATTATTTGTAAGTCATTATTAATAAGCCGAAAGTAATTCAGCGAACAATGAGATATCATTATTTGGTAATGCAGGGAATAATGACAGATACTTACCAAGATTTTGCTGGGGAGTCACTGACTTTGAGTGATCATCAGGCTATAATGCTCGATATCAAAGCAAAGCACAGTAGAGGAAAACAAAACCAACTTTTTTCCGGACCAAAATGGAGAGCATCTGCATTCGACAAAGATGTATTCGAAGTAATAATTGATTCAGCACACTTCATTTCCAGACCTGCAGAAGAACAAGCTGAAGATTTAACTAATGCGATTATTGATGCATGCGAGGCGTCCATGCCAAGGAGAACATTTCCGAAGCGAGGACAACCCTGCTACTGGTGAAATGAAGACATACGCAAACTGCGGTCTGTTTGCCTAAAAGCTAGGAGAAGAATGCAGCGAGCAAGAGGGAAACCTACGTTCGAAAGACTGCAAGAGGAGTTCAGAGAGTCTCGAAAATACCTGCAAACTGCCATCAAAGATAGCAAACGAACCCGTTTTAAAACAATATGTAGCGATGCCGATATCGATCCATGGGGAACTGCCTATAGGATAGTAATGAAGGAGATGCAGGGGAAATCGCCCCAAATAACCTGTCCAAAAATGTTAGAAGATATAATTGGTACACTGTTCCCACAACGTCCACTGCCTACCACGAATCCAGTGTCGATGCTTGATGCCGAAATAATACCGGATATCTCTCGGGAAGAGCTAGAAGAAGCATGCGTAAAAATTGGTATCAACAAAGCGCCAGGCCCAGATGGAATATCAAACATTGCATTAAAGGCTGCAATCTATCGAAGATCTAACATCTTCCTCCAGACATTTCAGAGGTGTTTTCGTGAGCGAATATTTCCCACCCACTGGAAAATTCAAAATATTGTGCAAATCCCCAAAGGAAGCAAACCACCAGGGGAACCATCGTCCTACCGCCCCATATGCCTCCTAGACACAATAGTCATAATCTTGGTGAACCTACTCAGGGTTGGTGAACCAGCAGGTTCATTGGTTTAATGAACCTGCTAAATGGTTCCACGCGAGGATCTAGGAAAAATCGCATATTTTCCTTACTTGCCAGTGGTGTCTACATAGTTTGAGTCACCCTGTCATACATATGTATATACTCATCCGTTGGGGATAGGTTAACCTATCTACCTGTTGTGGAATAAATTTTTTCATAAACTGCGGTGACGAACAGGAAAAGGAATCTGCTCGATACTCGAGGTCCTCAACCAAAATACTGAAGATCCTACGAACTTGTCGATATCATCCCTGCGCTTATACTTATTGATGCCCTAGCTACCGAAATACTATTTCATTTATTGTCAGACACACACATCAACAACATTTTAGATTAGACCCAACAAACTAAACCTATGGTGATGAAGTAGAACTGGATATACTTTATGGTTGTTGCGCATGCTCTATACAATGTATTTACTGTTGATAAGTAGAGAACGAACATGTGTACAAGAACATATATTTTGCCTAGATATGTAAAAAAATTATTAATTGTATATAAAAATGCAATAAGAAACATTGACTGCAAAATGGCAATATATAAACATATTTACATAAATACAAGAATATTGCAAAGAAGACAAGCAGACTTTAAAACATATTTACAAAACCCTTATACAGTTGATGGTGTTCTTATGTTCCGTCAATGGTGTCTGACGTTTAATGTTTCACTTGAAGTGCAGGAACTATTATTTTTAGCCTGTACCGTTAGTTGGTCCTTCGATATGCTACATTTTACTTTTGAATCCAATTTAAATGAAGCTGAATTCTTGTTAATTAAGGTAGTGGTTGGAATTTAACAAAATATTTAGTTAATTTGATTAAAGTTTTGTTGAGAGTCCTTTAAGGATTCATAGAAGTAGTATTGTGGGCTAAACTTTAGGAAACCATTAATATTTTTTACATATTAATATTTAATATTATTATTATTCAAAAATATATACAAGTTAAATGTTTCGTATTCAAAAATTCTCCATGGACCTACTGTAGCTCTCCCTCCCAGCCATAATATCCATATGATTTCGCCTCTTGTGTCATTTGTTTGAAGCCTTTGACAATGTGCAATATGCGTTGATTTTGTATGGCCTTCAAATTGAAGTTTCTGTCTCTCGCTCAGAGGCGACTGAGTGAGTGTGTCTTTTCGCTTTCAGTTTGCGCTTGCGCGCGTTTTTTGCCCGGTTGCCCGTCTTATTGCAGTTGTTGCTGTTGTAGATTTTAAACAGGAGATAATAATTATTTCAATATGTTCTCCTATATGCGACAGAAGTAGAGGGGACGACTATGAAGACGAAGAAGAACAGCGGTTTTCTCAAAACGAATGCCAATGTTAATGCCATCAGATTCGTTTGAATATTTTCTCGGTTATCTGCACAGTTCAGCACAGTTCATATCGTGTTATAAATTCGTTTAATATCCCCAGAATGTGAAATAAAGGGGGCATCAGCCAGCACCGCCATTGCCATAGCTATCGCCGTCCTGCCATCTTCAGCGTCATACATTGATATTGAATGATATGAATTAAATTGAATTTCTTAGAATCAGTCATAATTTTTGTGTTAATCAACATAAAATCCGCGTAACGCAAACAGACATCCAACCAAATCCAATGGTTGTCGGAGTGATATGCAACCCTTCATTTTTTTAATATCAATTAAGCATTGATAGCTGTGTCAATTAAATTATTAATTAGCTGTACAACCGGTCCAAATTGAATTTTTTTTAAAAGGACAATGAAATCGAAGATAAGTTGAAACATCAACTTTTACCGCAAATGAACAGTCGAAATGTCGACTTTGACGTTTATAGAAAAGTGGAGATAAATTGCTCTAGTCGCCATATTTCTGTGAGATTGCCAACAACACTTTCTAGAGATCTGGAAAATATAAACTGTCGGCTATTCGACTTTCAGTAGGAAATAGACGACATCTAATGTTAACTTATTTTTTTAGAGAGCAGAGGCAGTGCCACCTAATTTCGAATCATCAAAAAACATCAGCTTTTCCATTAGTCCAAAAGTCTAATTTTTTAAGTTGCTACAGATCTCCAGTTCTTCATAGAAAAATTTTATGAAAGTGTCGAAATCACAAAACCAATTCTGAAGTGTTATTATGCTTTCATATACAATTCTTTTGATTTTACTAAAATGTACTTCACAGTAAACAATTTAAACTAAACAGAAAAGTTCGACTTCTTTGGGTCGAAAATGCAAAATGTCTTAAAGAGAACTTCTCGAAAGCTCGAAGATTTCTTTCAATTATGCTATAGGAACATTAATAATTTTTTTCTTCATTCTCATTTTGTTGTTACTTGCATTGTTTTGTTGTCATTTGCATTGTTACAAAAATTTCAGGGAAATTGTATTTTTGGAAAATATCTCGAAATTACACATATATGGAAATTCATCAAAATTTCATTATTAAATAAATTGATTTTTTTTAAAATTTTTAATTTTTTTTTCTTCAAAATTTTGTCAAATATGATTTTTTAAACATTCGTCAAAATTTCTTCAATTTAAAATTATTTAGAAGATTTCAAAACTGCATTATTTTTAGAAAAAAAAATTCGAAGGCTCGGCGATTTCTTTCAATTATACTACCAGAACTTTCATTATTTGTCTTCATTTTCATTTTGTCGAAATTTTGTCAAACTTTGACCAAATTGCATTGTTAAAGAAAAAATTTCACCGAAATTGTATTTTATGGGAAATATCTCGAAATTTCACATTTATGGAAATTCATCAAAATTTCTTTATTAAATAAATTGCTCTTTTTTAAATTTTGTAGAATTCTAATTCTTCTTGAAAATTTTGTCACATTAGATTTTTTTTTTAAATATTCGTCAACATTTCTTCAATTTGGAGTTATTTAGAAAATTTTAAAATTGCATTATTTTTAGAATTTTTTTCTCGACAGCTTGAAAATTTCTTTCAATTATTCTCATTTTGTCGAAATTTCGTTTCTACGTCAAATTTGGCCACATTTTGTATTTTTTTTGGCAAATATCTCGAAATTACACCTTTATCAAAATTTCATCACTAAATAAATTGTTTTTTTTTAAATTTGAAGTATTTTAATTTTTCTAAAAAAAATTTTCAAATCATTTTTTTTAAATATTCGACAAATTTTCTTCAAATTGGAATTATTTAGAAAATTCGTCAAAATTGCATTATGTTTACAATTTTTTTTGTATATTTCCAGAAAATATCACCGAATATTGCAATCTGCCAGAAATTGTCATCGAAATTGCATTTTGCATTGCATAGAATTTTCGTTTTTATAGAAAAAATGTCGTCAAAATTATATTTTGATAGAAAATGTTTTCAAATTATTTACAAAATTTCTTCCATTTTTCTAGAAAATATCGTCGAAATTAATTTTTTTTTATGAAACATTCGTCGTTATAATTTTGTCAAGTTTGCATTTTTTAATATTCGTCAAAATTGTTTCCATTTGGAATTATTTAGAAAATTCGTCAATTCCAAATTGCATTATTTTTAGAAAATTGTGTCGAATTTGCATATGAATATCTAGAAAATATTGCCGAAATTTTCAAGAAAGTGTCATCGAATTTGCATTTTACAGAAAATATTGTCGAAATTGCATCCCTTTTAAAAAATTTTGGTACAGTTTTCTATTTTCTAGAAAATTTCGTCAAAACTTAATTTTTATAGAAAACTTTGTCAAAAGAAATTTTCGCCGAAAATATCTTCGAAGTTAGAAAATATCGTCGAAGTTGATTTTTTTCTTAAAAAATTCGTGGACAAAATTTGTTCAATTTTACTTATTTCTTAAATATTTGTCAAAATTTCTTGAATTTGGAATTATTTACAAAATTCGCCAAAATTGCATTTGTTTTAGAGAATTTTCTGAATTTGCATTTCAAAAGTATCGTTTATTTATAAAATGTTTCAACAAAATTGAATTTTGGTAGATACATATCTATTTTTCTATATTTCTATTTTTCTATATTTCGTCGAAATTTATTTTTTTCTTAAAAAATCGTGGTTAAAATACGTCCATTTTTTTTAATGTACATCGTAATTTTTTAATCGGGAATAATTTAGAAAATTCGCATTTTTATAAAGTATTTCGTCAACATTGAATTTTTTGTAAAAAAATTTCGTCAAAAAATTTTTTTTTATAGAAAATGTTTCAAAATATCTTTTTTATAGAAGAAAATAAGAATAAGAAGAAAAAAAATATAAATCAATTTTTTGAAATTTCATTTATTTACAAAATTTTGTCCAATTTGCAATTTTCTAGAAAATGTCGTAGAATTTTAATTTTTTTTTAAAAAATTCGTAGAATTTTAATTTTTCCATAAACTTTTTAAAATTATGTATTTCTAAAAAAATTATTCGAAATTTCGTTTTGTAGAACATTTCTTCAAATTTTCAAAATTCTTGTGACAAATTCTTGTCCAAACTTAAGTTAACGACGATGACCTATGTTTGGATTAAGGACCCCTGAGCGGATTAATGGTCGATGACCGATGGGTGAATTATGGGCCACTGAGCGGATTAAGGGTCGATGACCGATGTATGGATTAAGAACTGAGCGTATTAAGGGTCGATGACCTATGGGTGGATCAAGGGCCAATGATCGGAGTAAAGGTCAATGACCAATGGATGGATTAAGAACTACTCAGCGGAATAAGGGTTGATGACCGATGGGTGGATTAAGGACCACTGAGTCGATTAAAGTTACTGTACCAAATATGCTACGAAATATTTTATAAAAATGCAAATTTGACGAAATGTTCACTACAAAAAGTATAAAATTTAAATTTCGAGGAAATTACCTAGTGTAATTTCCGTAAATTTTCCCCCAAAAAAATCAATATGCAATTTCGAAAAAATTTCAATGATATTTTAAATTTGAATGAAATTTAAAAAAAAATCGTTTCGATGAAATTTTCTAGAAGAAAATTGCTATAAAATTGCAATATCTATGTAGAAAATAACAAATTTGACAAGATTTTCTTGGCAAGTGTAATTTCAAAGAAAATTTGGTGAACAATGCAATTTCGATGCAATTTTCTATAAATTACAATTTCGCCAACTTTCTCTAGAAAACAGCAATTTCAATAAAATTTCTACAAAAATACAATTTAAACAAAATTTGCTACAAAAGTTGAAATTTCGACAAAAAAATATCTTTAAAATCTGGAAATTTCGACGAAAATTACAATAAAATTGCAACTTCGACCACATTTTCTAGAAAAATTTAATTTTGATAAAAATGTAAAAAAATTGAATTCCGAAGAAATTTTTATGGATATGGAATTTAATGAAATTTTGTAAAATTCAATATCTAAGAAATATATAATAAATACATATGAGACACATGAAATTTTAATAAAATTTTGTAGGTAATGGAATTTTGATAATATTTTGTAGAACAATTGAAATTTGCTAAAATTGTGTAGACAAATGCAATATTGGTAAAAAGTTTTTTAGAGAAATCTAATACAGCATAATTTACTGTGAAAATGCAATTTGATGAAATTTTTTATTCATTTGGAGTTTTTGGAAATTTTCTACAAAAAATGCAATTTTGACTAAACTTTATGCACAAATTTTATTTCAATGGAAATTTCTATAAAATTTTTGTGAAAATTACTATATAATTGAAATTTTTTGAAATTCTATATACAATGACAATTCCGAACCCATTTTCTAGAATTTTGCAATTTCAATTAAATTTTTTAGAAAAATTCAATATTGATGAAATGTTCTAAAAAAATTCAATTTTGACGAAATTTTCTTGACAAATGGCATTTCGAAGAAAATTTTGTGAAAAATGGAATTTTGATGAATTTCTATAAAATTGTAGGTTTGAAAAGTTTTCCAGAAAATGAATATTTAAAGAAACCTCTTTCAAAATTCAATTTTAATAAAAAATTTTATTTTTCAGTTTAAATCAAAGTCGATTAAATTTTAAAGAAAAAATAAATTTGGTAATCAACGCATAAAGACTTTCTTTCTACATTTTGGATCTCCTATTAACATTGTATGTATTGCTAATGCTATTTCTTTTGCTATTGCTATTACTATTATTATTGCTATCGATATTGCTGTAGCTCTTGATACTGATATTGATACCGATCCTACACAGAAAGAAAAAAATTAGTAATCCGCACTTGAATCAAGCCGTAGCGGTGTCAAAAGTACGGTAAGTACGGTTTTTCCTAACCCAAGTACAAAATACTTGAATCAAGTACGGATTTTAAGCCCTGAATTCTTAATCTTAGCGCTTTTTAAGCCTGATTAGGCTTGATTTTAAGCCGAAATATTCTTACTTCAAGCATAAAGCGATTGATTTAAGAATTTTATGGGATTGATTTGAGTGCGAAACTGGCTTCGATGAAAAAAATTTTGATTGAATTAAGCCTGCCAAATACTTGATTTAGGCCTGATAATACTTGATTTAAGCCTGATTAGTTCTTGATCTAAGCCTAATCAATACTTGATAAAAACCGGATCAGTTCTTGATTTAAGCCTTACCAATACTTGATTAAAGCCTGATCATACTTGATTTATTGTGCTTTCGTTCGTTTTATACTTATAAACCACTTATATTAATTATACCATTTTTGCCACTGCATTGCAAATAATGCAATTTTTTTACAATGGTATGTCAAAATGCAATTGCTTAACAGCAAAATTAAAAGTTTTGCTGTAGTTATTCGATTTAAATATGAAACATATAAGGAATAGCATCAACGAAACGAACAAGAATTATTAACAACTTCAAAAAACTTAAATCAAAAAAATCACGCCAAGTAATGTATTTATTTGCAAACACTGCTTGAACGAGAAACGAATTGGATATGGTTGCCCACAAATCTTTATACATATACATCTCGTCGATTTATATGCGTGTGTGTTTGATGTTGCGTCAGCCAAAATCAACCACTTAAATGAGAGTGGTTGAGAGGGTAATTTTATTATGCTCTAGAATGGTTCTGTCTCTCAGAGATTAAAGCAAGCTTTTTCTTCTTACTTTAAGCCATATTAGGCTTAATTTTCCTTTTCAAGAAATGTTTACTCTATTTCATGCATTATATACATAATTATTGTAAGCCTTTCAGCGCTTGATTTTTTTCAATTTAAGCCGGGTTAACACTTCATTTAAGAAAAACTTCGTACTGACGTACTTAAATTTTTAAGTACGATTTCGGCTTAAATTACTAATTTTTTACTTGAATTTAGTACGACATTTTTCTTTCTGTGTACTCTTGCTTTATTGTTTTTTTTTAAATTTTCTGATTCTACTGTTCCTTCCGCGAACTGACCTTTTCCAATATTTCTAATGTTACCTCAACCTGTTCTCTGAAAAATCTAAAGTATTTCACATAATTTGCACTGAACATGTCACATTCTGATGGTGTACAAAGAACCAAAGTTCCCGTGGGATAGGAATGTGTCACAAATCAGCACTGGGAACTAATGCTGCAATCAATGAGAAGAAGATCAATTGGTGTCAGTGGCGACAAAGAACGACCTACCACCAAATCTCAAACAAATCAATATTGAACATTTTTCGGCAATTGTTTTGCTGCTGCGCTCATCTCTCGAGACACTCACTTTTGGGAAAGACTGAGTAGTATTTGAAATATTTGCAAGCAAATAATTGCCACAATGAAAACAAAATCACTGCCGCCACGGCTGGCAATCAGCAGCAACATCTGGTACATATGGGAAGGATATGGGAAGCGAGAAAACGCAATTGCAGTTGCTTAAACAAGTGATCATGTGCAGGAGACCAGCGACCAGATGACTTTGATCTTGCCGTTCTCAATATCGAGAGGAGACATGTGGGGCTAAACGGTTTGATCTTTAACCGCCGCCACCAATCGAATTTCGCAAAAAGACATCTACCGGTGATAAAATTATTGGAATTACATCGTTGTTGGCCCTTTTACAGGAGTGAGAAGAAAACGAGAGGCACAGATTTTGATTGTCAATGCCAATGGCTGGAAAAGCTGAGAAACATCGAATTCACGCTTAGTTCCATGTTCAAAATCACTTTGCAGCAAACAAAGAAGCGGCCAATGTAATTAAAGGCAGATTTTTAATACACTGTCAATGGTATGGCGAAAATGTCGTCAAAAGTCTTAAGACGATATCTGTTAACCAGGAATCACTTTGGAGGACTAGACGGACAAGGAAGCAAGGCGAACGGAGAGAGTGAGAGGGCATTGTAAAATCTCAACTGTCGGCAATTATTGGTTCTCACAATGGTTTGTCAATAATTGAGCTACTTCTGCCATTAAACTCATCCATGCATCCATCCATCCAAGCATTATTGTCTTCCATTTGTTTTTTTTTAATTCCGTGGCTATTGCCATTGACGTTGGAAACTCCAATGTTATAAAATAACAATTTACTGACAATGTTGGTGGGTTATGTGCCCAGCACCTCCCCTCCCTCTCTGCGTCTTTGCTGAAGTTTTCTGCTATTGTTATTTATTTATCAATTATGACAAATCTTTGCGCATGCGTGGCTTCGCTTGAAAATGATTTCTTTCCTTACTTTCTGTATTCGCTTTTTTTTATTGAAGTTTATTGTCGCGCACGTTGACTTTTTTCGCGTTTTTTCTTCCTGCCTTTTTTTCTGAGTAATCATTGGTTTTTCATATGAGGTTTTCACTTATAAAGTGTTGACAATCTTTAGGTTTCCCCACACCACAGCGCGCACAATTCACTTGTCGCTGTTCGCAAGAAGTTCTGCCAGTCAAGTGTTGTGTTCTAGAAACGCCTCTTTGTTTTGTTGCCATTTGCCGGGGATTTGGCTGAGGCATGATGACAATGTTGTTGTCTCGTCCCCATCGAACATTGGAGGTAATTTTATTTTAATTGCCATAATTATGATGTACTTTAGAAGCGATCAACCAGTAGTGAGTTGAGGTTTTGTCTCCCCCTTTTTAGGTGATGGTGGCCTCATAGATAAATGGTCATTGATGTTTGGAAATGACAAAGGAGTTTATTAGGGAGGGGACATCTTGAGAGTATTAAGATACAAAGACCAATCAGTAAGGATAAAATAAGTTTATCTATAAACAGACCTAAATCTGGAGAGGAAATACAGAGTACACAAATTGAGAAATTATTTATAAATATACTTCTTTATTTATAGTTTTATTTGCTATTGCTATTGAAATTGCCTAAATTTATATTGCTACTGCTATCAATGTTGCTTCTGCTATTATTGCTATTTGCTTCTGACTGTCTCATATGTAAACATTTGTGGATAATTATTTTTGCCGAATTAGGATTTTTGAAAAAAAAGTTTTAAAGAAAACATTCCCCTCCTGCCGCAAAATATGCCATATCATTTTTTCCCTTTTTCTCAAAATTATATTCCAGCAACTTACATTTGCTTTGAAAGGCATCATTTCAGCCGTCTGTTTCGATTAAAGCACTTCAAGTGTAACTCATCAGGGCCATGAGTACCATGGCAATTTTACCTTTATAAAGCGTATCACATATCACACTTGAAGTTGTTTTCCCCGGTTTTTTGTCTTTACATTTGTAGTGCTCGTTCGTTCGTTCATTCCCTCGTTCAGAGGTATGAATTTTTGCCTGCCATTCAAACAATCTTCCACATGACTATTTCATCAATGTCTTTTGCCAAAGCGAAATGCTAAACATTCATTCATTCACAGAAGTTAAATATACCTCTTCCTCCTTCCTACACCACAAGGAGGTGGCAACAGTGGGGAGGAGAGTGGGAGGGTATTGGCGGCTGGGTGGGGGGTTTTGTCACAACAGATTCTATTACGCTTAACGCTGCTGCTGTTGCTATACCTAGGATACTCTATACTAGTATTTCTATTGTGAAAATCAGCCATTCGTATAATTGTCGATGCGTTAAGGTAATTGTACACCTTACACCAACCATTCAAACCATTCGAACAACATACGCTGTGCCACGCCACGGTATGTGGCACAATCAACCATTATAAGCCTTCTCTATCTGTCCGTCTATCCGCCGGTCCGTCCGTCCGTTCGTTGCCAACTCTGTTTAAATGGCAAAACAGCCAACCAGTCAACCTAAAACCTAAACCACTTGCTTTGGCTTTTGTATCAGAACGGTATTGCCGTATTGCAGATATAGCTAATCATCATCATCATCATCACCGCGATGAATGAAAATGATAATGGAGATGATCGTCTTCATTATCGCCATTGCAATTGTGTTGAGCTGCTGCTGCTGCTGTTAGCCATTGTTGGTGATATTGAATAGTAAATATTAGTAATTGTATCACTTAAAGGTGTCGTGCAAAACACTGAGAGAAAATGGTAAACAAATTATATTCTTTTTTTTGGTTTCCATCTAATTTTATGAAAAAATAGCCAACGGCAATTTTTCAAAGAAAATTAGCTGAAAAAACTCTAATAAATAGCTCAAAATTGTATAATAAGAAATTCTATTTTGATTTTTTTTAATTATTTTTTATTCCACACACATATTTTTCTTTAGGTGATTAACTCATTTAGTTTTTCGAAAAATTGAAATTGAAATTTTTAATTGATTGTGGGCCCAATTATGAAAATAAAATATAGCCCAAAAGTGACGAATTATTACTTAATTTTCTTAGAAAATATTGTAACCGAAATTGCTTCCAATTTCTCTATTGCGTTTTTTGTCAATTATTCATTGTTAATTTTTAAGAAAAACTGAACAAGTGGTCTACTTTTGGATAGATTTAGAATGATTTTTCTCAAAGAAAATTAGTTCAAAAATAAAACTCAGATAATAGCCCAAATGTGAATTTAATATTCTTCTTGAAATGTAGACAATTTTTATGGAACATTTGCTAATTTTTTATTAATTAGCCCATTTTTTGGGTCTTATTTATTAGTCGTCCCTTCTTGATTTTTCTAAGAGAAAACCAGTCCCAAAAAATTACAAAATCATCCGGGAAATATTTTATACGAAATTTACTCCCGATTTATGTATTTAATTTTTTTGTCAATTATTCATGATATAGTTTAATGAACAATTGACAAAGTGGGCTACTTTTGAGTGAGATTTAAGATAATTTTTCTCAAAGAAAATAAAAATATAAAACTCGAAGAATAGCCCAAATGTGAAGGTAATATTTTCCCTGAAATGTAGCTCATTTTTATGGAACATTTGCTAAATTTTTATTAATTGCCCAGTTTTTTTGGGTCATATTAATTAGTCGTCCCTTCTGGATTTTTCTAAGAGAAACCCAGTCCCGAAATATACCAATATCATTATCAGGGAAATATATTATACGAAATTGCACCCAATTTATGTATTTAATTTTTTTGTCAATTATTCATTATTTAGTTTGAAACCTGACAAAATGGGCTACTTTTGAGATAGATTTAGAATGATTTTTCTCAAAGAAAATTAGTTCAAAATTGAAACTCAGAGAATAGCCCAAATGTGAAGGTAATATTCTTCTTGAAATGTAGCCAATTTTCATGGAACATTTGTTAAATATTTATTAATTAGACCAGTTTTTTTTGGACATACTTATTAGTCGTCCTTTCTTGATTTTTCTAAGAGAAACCCAGTCCCAAAAAATACCAAAATCATCATCAGCGAAACATTTTATACGAAATTTGCTCCCAATTTATGTATTTAATTTTTTTTTCAATTATTCATTATTTAGTTTTATGAAAAACTGACAAAGTGGGCTACTTTTGAGATAGATTTATAATCATTTTTCTCAATGAAAATTAGTTCTAAAATGAAACTCAGAGAATAGACCAAATGTGAAGGTAATATTCTCATTGAAATGCAGCTCAATTTTATGGAATATTTTCCCAATTTTTATAATTTAGCCAATTTTTCTTGGGTCATATTTATAATATTATCAACGAGTCATTTTATACGACATTGCATTGAATTTGTTGCCAATTATTCATTATTTAGTTTTATGAAAAACTGACAAAGTGGTCTACTTCTGAGAGAGATTTAAGATGATTTCTCTCAAAGAAAATTAGTTCAAAATTGAAACTCAGAGAATATCCCAAATGTGAAGGTAATATTCTCCATGAAAAGTAGCCAATTTTTATGGAATATTTCTTAAATTTGTATTAATAAGCCCAGTTTTGTTGGGTCATACATATTAGTCATTCTTCCTAATTTATTTCAGAGAAAATCAGCCCAAAAAATATACCAAAATCATCATCAGGAAAATATGTTATACGAAATTTGCTCCCAAATAATGTATTTAATTTTTTGTCAATTATTCATTATTTAGATTTATGTAAAACTGACAAAAAGATATATTTAAAATTATTTTTCTCAAAGAAAATAAGTTCAAAAATGAAATTCAGAGAATACCCCAAATGCGAAGGTAATATTCTCCATGAAATGTATCCAATTTTTATTAATTACCCCAGTTTTTTTGTTCATATTTATTAGTCTTCCCTTCTTGATTTATCTAAGAGAAAACCAGTCCCAAAATATACCAATATCATCATCAGGGAAATATTTTATTCGAATTTGTTTCCAATTTATGTACATATTTAATTTTTTGTCAATTATTCATTATTTTGATTTATGAAAAACTGACAAAGTGGGCTACTTTTGAAATAGATTTAGAATGATTTTTCTCAAAAAAAAATTAGTTCAAAAATGAAAGTCGGAGAAAAGCCCAAATGTGAAGGTAATATTATCTATGAAATGTAGCCAATATTTATGGAACATTTGCTCAATTTTTATTAATTAGCCCAATTTTTGGGGTCATACTTATTAGTCATTCCTTCTTGATATATTTCAGAGAAAATCAGTCCAAAATATATACCAAAATCATCACCAGGGAAATATTTTATATGCAATTTCACAAAATTTCTGTATTTAATATTTTGTTTATTATTCATTATTAATTTTTATGAAAAAATGACAAAGTGGGTTACTTTTGAGATACATTTAGAATGATTTTTCTCAAAGAAAATTAGTTCAAAATTGAAACTCAGAGAATAGCCCAAATGTGAAGGTAATTTCGTTGGAATGTTTGTTAAATTTGTATTAATAAGCCCAGTTTTCTTGGGTCATATTTATTAGTCGTCCCTTCTTGATTTTTCTAAGAGAAAACCTGTCCCAAAATATACCAAAATCTTCATCAGGGAAATATTTTATATGAAATTGCACCCAATTTATGTATTTCATTTTTTTTGTCAATTATTCACTATTTAGTTTTATGAAAAACTGAGAAATTGAGCTACTTTTGAGATAGACCTAAAATGATTTTTCTCACAGAAAATAATTTCAAAATTGAAACTCAGGAAATGTCCAAATGTGAAGGTGATATTCTCCTTGAAATGTAGCTCATTTATATGGAATATTTGTTAAGTTTTTATTAATAAGCCCAGTTTTTTGGGTCATGTTTCTTGATTTATTTCAGAGAAAATCAGCCCAAAAATATCCCAAAGCTTTGATTGTGATTTTGGGTAATATTTCATATATTTGATGAAAAACTACATACTTTGGGCTATTTTTTTTAGTTGAATTTGGCGATTTTTTCCCCCTAAAAAATTAAGTCAGAACTATGACTTTGAACATAGGCTTTTGGATATATTTTTTCAAAATAAATTTTGTAGCTCAATTGTTTGTATGAAACCTTTTAACCAATTATTAATTTTTTTCTGACACTTTTAGGCGATTTTTAGCACATTTACTTTTATGAAAAATGTAACATGTAAGCAATTTTTCAAAACCGATTGTGGGCGAATTTTTTTATTTATTTTTAGATTTGTTAAAAAAAAATCTTGACTCTCTAATGCTGGCGAATTATTCATTACTAAACATCTTTTTTACGAAAAACTGGGCTATTTTTCGACATTGACTTTGGGAGATATTTTTCAATATCTCCCAAAGTCAATAGGAAAAAAAGTCTAAATGTGACGAAAAATAACCTGCTGTTTTTTGGCAATATTTAATATTTTTTATTTTTTATACGAAATGTAGCCCACTTTTTCCTTTTTCATGGTCAGCTATTTATTATATATAAAATAGAGTTTATGCGCTTATAAACAATTAGTAATATTGTAATCTTAAAATGTTGTTGCCCTAATCTTTTTCCAAAGTGTACAAGTATCTATAGCTGTCAACGACAATATACTTTATGGATGAAGTTTCATATGAATGCGTCGGTTTTCTATTATTGTGGTTATGCGCTGATTTGCTAGATTTAATTTCAAGTTATCATTGTTAAACGCTGTTAAGCGCTATTAGTAACTACTTAAAAAATTCATTCAGTCATTCCACGTCAGAACATAGAGCACATAGCAAAATCTGTTCATCTTCTTACGTTCGCTTTTCCCCATATAAACCTTGATATATCTCAGACTCTATGTAGTCTACAAAAAAAAGAATATTCGAAAGATTTCCTTTATTGCCTACTTTTTTCATTGTAGACCATTTAAAGACCAAAATTCATAATGATAATCCTTTGACAATGCAAAACCATAGACTGCAGAGCAAAAAAAAAAGTCGTTCAACCCTCAGCATCAATTGGAGGCAGCTTCCTTAGACTACACACAACTCTCTTTCTCAATGATTTTCGCAAAGGTTTATGATGAACTACCAAAGTGTTTTATTGTTGCAAAAAAAAGGAGGAAAAAATCCACAGCAAAGAATCCGGAAAGCCTTGCAAACTGAAGACAGAGATTTTTTCGACAAAGAAAAATTCCCTCAAGATTAAGGTTTACCAAAGGAATTACAGGGTGTTTTGCCATTTCACATGTATTCATGCAGAACCAAATCGGTTTATTTTGCTCGATTAACTTACATTTTTGACACTGACACTTAATGAAAGGCCAACAAAACCCAAAGGAACAGAATAGAAGCAACAAGAGGTGAGGGCACAACAATCATTGCAAAATAAGTAATCTTGTTTTTGCCACTAGAGGTCAATGATCAGGGGTTAGGGATAATGAGTAGGAAAGGATCAATAAACTGTTGATTGTTCGCAGGACAATACATCGAATCTGCTCTGTGGGGAGAGAAATTAGAAAGGATATCATCGCCACAGGAACTACAAGTGATAGTTATAGGCCTACAAGTGAATAAAATAAAGAAAATGGGAAAAATGCCAAAACAAAAATTTTGGGGCTACTTTTCCGTCTTATCTTTGGGCACAGAAAAATGCCAACAATTTTAATGAATAATTGGCCAAAAATTCTTCAAAATATGTGAAATATTACACCAAAAAATGTATAATTAAACAAAAAATTATACAAAAAATGGATGAAAAATTCATATAAAATATTCCCCAAAAGCGTAAAGAAAAATTCACTATTTTGGACGAATTTTCCTTAAATAAAGTCGTCTAAGCCCAATATAGAAAAACAGCACACTTGGCCAAATATTCATAAAACTAAATGTGTTTATTTGTCACAAGGAAATATAAACTAAATGGGCTACTATCACACAAGGAAAATTAAAAAATACTGAATTAATAATTATTAATTTTATTTCATTATAATTATAATTGAACAAAATATTGCATACAAAAATTAGATCAGATTTATATGAAATTGGAATTCATGATTTTGGGCTACTTTTCTGCCTTATTTTTAGGTAATTTTTATTAAAAAAAATGTAAAAAATTTATTTAAAAAAATAGGCCACTTGCCTAAGATTTCAAAAATCTAGATCGAACAAAGAAAAATTCAAACAAATTTAGTGAATAATTGACCAAAAATCCTACAAAAAGCGGATGAAACTTCATGTGAAATTTATTTTACTAATGTTTGGGGTAAAACTCATATAAAATATTCTCCAAAACCGTAAAGCAAAAGTCACTATTTAAGGCGAATTTTCAATAATGAAATAAAAAAGTTTAAGCTCAATTTCGAAACGAAACAAAAAATACGAAAAAACTAGTTCAAATTTATATGAAATGTTGCGCAAATGCTTTGGTAAGTATGTATGCCTTTTTGGGAGCGACATCTATTGAAATGTATATGAACTGATTTAAAAATTTTACTGCGATGAATTCTTTCTTAATTAAATACAAACTGCAAAGATTCAGTTAAAATTCTTAGAAAATATATATATTTTTATGGGTTAAATACGTATTGTTTGGAGCGACCTCTATAGGGTGACTGTAACAAAATATGAACCGATTTGTAAAATTTTTGCTATGATGAATTCTTGTCAAAATAGAATACAAACTGCAAAGTATCTGCTAAATTCCTTTAAAAATGTGGTATCTATCGCTCAAACCCCGTATTTTAGATCGATCTCTATAAGGGGAGCTATATCAAAACATTGACCGACATGTATACAAAAGACGGACAGAAAAGAAATATAGAAAATTTCTTCGAAATTTTGTATTTATAGAAAATTTTTCGAAATTGGTATTTATCGAGAATTTCTTCAAAATTTTGTATTTTTAAAAAATTTCTTCGAAATTTTGTATTTATAGAAAATGTCTTCGAAATTTTGTATTTACAGAAAATTTCTTCGAAATTTGTACTTATAGAAAATTTCTCCGAAATTTTGTATTTATAGAAAATTTCTTCGAAATTTTGTATTTATAGAAAATTTCTTCAAAATTTTATATTTATAGAAAACTAGCATTTAAATACCCGGCGATGCCCGGGTTGCCTTTGAAAACAGTGATCCAAACATTAGTATTATTTTTGATTTTGAATAATAAAAAATACCTTCGAATATTTGATCATACGCCGATCATTAAAAATTTGTTTAACATCCAGGATCAGTCTACTTGAAAGTCTATCAAACTTCAGATGCTCTCAAAAAATCAAACAAATTCACTGACAACAGTAAAAAATTCTGTAAATATGAAAGCACAAACTCAAATGTACGTTATGTGTGCAAACTTTCAAATTAATACTTTTATGGGGTCGGTGGTCAAGAGGTCACCAAATAAGTGGCTGAGAAACAAATGCATAATATGCCATGTATGTTTCAAATTTCGATATACTCGTATACATTTTTGTTTAAATATTACCGGTGTATATAGCGAGCGATATATTTCGAAAAGACTTTTAAACATTATGTCTCCGTTTTTGTGTACCTCTTGTCCTCAGGCCGGACGACGCATTTCTTTGAAGATCGTTTTATGCACATATATGTGCAGCTCCACAGATCTTTCTGGGATTTTTATTGGAAGAATGAAAAAATCTTAAAGAATTTTGAAATGTAGTGGAAGAATGAAAATTGCTTTGGTCACTACTGACAACAATCTTAGAATTCAAAATAGTTGTTTTCCTGTGTATACTACATATTATTTTATCTTTGTATAATTTAAGCGCGAGAGTTGATCACTGGCGAAAAAACGACTATGTTAATAGTCCGTAGGCTATACCACACTGGAGTTTCTAGCTTTCTATCTGTTATATGAGCCGCATCGGTCAAAAGTCGCTTGAATTAGTATTAACATTGCCATTTTGGGCCCTTTAAAGTACAGAAAGAGTGGAAATTGCATTGGTCACTGCTACACTGGCCACAGTCTGAGATTTGACCGAATTGACAACGTTATATATGTGTATATCTTACCACATTAAGTGGTGAGAGATATATTTTGAACAGGGGTTAGAAGTTTTACAATCTGTAAAATAGTGAACATTGTTTTGGCCACTTCTTCACTGACCACAGTCAGAGAATTCAAAATTATTATATTTACAAACTTTTAACTTTGTGTCCCATAAGAGGCTTCAGAAAGGACAAAAACAATTGATAGCGCTATAACTGACCACTGGCCGAAAAATGTCTACGTGAGTAGCCCGTTGTTTATACAACACTCATGTCTATGAGAGTGCAATTTATGGGATTTTTAATGTATTGAAAGAATGAAAAACTCTTAAAGAATCTTGAAATCCAGTAAAGATTGAAAATGGTTTTGGTCATTGCTTAACTGACAACTATCGTAGAATTCAAAATTGGATTTCTCGGGTATAGTACTACACAGTATTTTATCTGTGTATCATTTTATGCGCTTCTGAAATACCTACAAAAAAATATTTAAAATTTTGATAGCGCGACAACTGACTACGTGTCAAAAACGACTGTGTGCATAGTCCGAAGGGTATACAACACTCAAGTCTATACCAAAGGAAAATTTAAAGCTTCCTACTTCTTAAAGGTACCGTAATGGTCAAGTGGTCAAAAGTCGCTTGGTGTAAAATCGCATCCCTTGGAGATCAGTATACAAACATAAATTATTAGGATTATAGCTCTTAAAGGACTATTAAAGTAAAGAAAGTGTGGGAATTGATTTAGTCACGATCCTCAGGATCAGTCAGGATCCTCTGTGCTAAACTGACCACAGTCGGAGAAGTGACCGAATTGACAATGTTAGATAGGTTACCACAGTAAGTGGTGAGCGATATATATTGAAAAGGCTTTAAAAATTTTAAGACGCGGTTTTATGTCCGGTTTGACCTCAGACTGGACATCGAATTGTTGTTTTCGCATCTCCATTGAGATTAGTCTGTACACATAAATTTGTAAATCATTGGCTCTTAAGGAACTTTTAAAATCAGAGAAATAATGAAAATTTTTCGGGTCACAGTTAAACTGACCACATTCAGATAATTCAAAATAATTTTTCGCGCATATATTTGCGGTTTATAGTACTTTATATATACAAAGTTTTAACTTTGTATCTTATAAGAGAATTCCGAAACGACAAAAACAAAACGCAAGTTTTTGAAAGCGCTACAACTGACCACTGGCCGAAATATGATTAAGCGAGTAGTCTGTATTTTATACAACACTCCAGTCTATGTGTGTGCAAAATTGCAGCTGTCTAGCTTTAACAGGATCCTCTGTGGTCAAATGGTCGAAAATCACTTGGCGGAAAATCGAAAATCAAAGTAGCCTATGGCACTTCCCAGGCATTGGTCTATCTGTCCACCAAGTTTCAAGAAAACAAACAAACAAACAAACAAACAAACAAACAGACAAACAAACGATTTTATAATATTAATAGGATTTCTTCGAAATTTTATATTTATAGAAAATGTCTTCGAAATCCAAACATTGACCGATATGGCCCATTTGCAATCCCAAACAACCTGCATCTATAAGAAATATTTCTACCACATTTGATCAACCTAGCTCTATTATTACGGACTGTAGTGTGATAACAAAAGACGGACGGAAGGACAGAATAGAAATATAGAAAATTTCTTCGAAATTTTGTATTTATAGAAAATTTCTTCGAAATTTGGTATTTATAGAAAATTTCTTCGAAATTTTGTATTTATAGAAAGTTTGTATTTATAGAAAATTTCTTCGAAATTTTGTATTTATAGAAAATTTCTTCGAAATTTTGTATTTATAGAAAATTTCTTCGAAATTTTGTATTTATAGAAAATTTCTTCGAAATTTTGTATTTATAGAAAATTTCTTCGAAATTTTGTATTTATAGAAAATTTCTTCGAAATTTTGTATTTATAGAAAATTTCTTCGAAATCTAAACATTGACCGACATGGCCCATTTGGAATTCCAAACAACCTGCAACTAAATATAAGAAAAATTTCTACCAAATTTGATCAACCTAGCTCTATTATTACGGACTATAGTGTGATTACGAGTACAACAGACGGATGGACGAACGGACAGATTGACATCGCAAAATCGTCTTATAATTTCACGACGATTCAGAATATATATACTTTATGGGGTCTCAGATCAATATTTAAACGTGTTACAAACGGAGTGACAATGAATATACCTACCCCCCATCCTATGGTGGAGGGTATAAAAAGTACTGATATTTTTTTGAAATTTCTGGTTTTATTGGAAAGGTTGAACTTTGTCATTGAAAATGGAATACGACTGGCTCGGCAGTACCTCATCCGATCAACCCAATTTTTCAGTACATTTTCTATTTTTTCGGGTCGAATCTCTTTAATGGCAACTACGATTTCATGTTTCAATGGTCCAAATGTCTCTGGATGCTTTGCGTAACAGTTTTTCCTCAATGACGCCCCACAGAAAATAATCCAAAGGGCTCAAATCAAGTCAAACTAATTGGTACTTCAAATTTAAAATTTTAAATGGCCCACCCTTTACTATAAAAATTGGCTGACATTTCATATGAAATTTCAACCAAATAAATAAAAAAAAGTCACCTTTTCTCTATGTTTGAAGAAGTACTCAAAATGGCAGATTTTTTCTGAGGAAAGAGAGTGCCCAAAAATGCAATTTTTACCTACAGAATCTTATCCGTGAGAAACTTATCTTTTTCTTTCAAAAAAAATCAAATCATAACAAATCACTTGTCATTTTAGTCCAGATGAAATATAGTCATTATTGAAAACCATTGACTGATTTCGGGCTACATTTTGCATTTTGGCTTATATTTTTGCCAGGTTCTTTGTTTGGGTTACACCCTTCCCGAAATTGCTAAAGTTTCTGCGGCAGTCGGCCAAAAACTTAAAGGGGGCGTTAACGTGGCTTATTTTTAAACCGCAGTTGCTGGCCTTTCTTCCAGCCACTCGAAGTCTGTCTTCAGATGTCAATCAACCAGTAAAACGTTAAACTGCACAAACCAAAAATAAAACAAAACTAAACCCCTTCGATTTGTGGCTCAAACAACCTCCATTCCTTGCGCGGCGTTCGTCGGTGGGTCCACCGTATGACCACAACCACCACCACCACTAGTATTTGAATCGAAACTTGTCTGGCAGCAAGTGATGTGAAAAGCCAAATGTAATGGCAACTGACAACTAAGACAGTACACGATCTCTGTTGTCCATGGATAGACAGATTGAAAGACAACCCAGTAAACATTATGCCTGGATTTGGCTCAACGATCGATCTCCTGGCTTGGAGGAAACCGGCACCACCAACAACCATCACCAAGAGCTGGAGCAAAAAACCTAAATGCTTTAATAACTGCTTGCCAACCAAAAGTGGTGGCGGCGACGACCGGCTGGAAAACCAGGCAAATGCATAGCCTTAAATTGAATTGGTTGAAACGACGTCATTCACATCTGAGCCAAGTTGAGGCAAAAGGCAATCAGTAATAACCAACCGCCGATATATTTAATTCGCTCAATTCGAGAAGGAAAAAAAGAGGAAATAAATAAAATGCATATGGATGAATGAATAAATGTATATGTTGGGCCTCTTTGGTATTGTTCACCTCGAAAAGTGTGGCTTCAATTTCATTTAATTTGACTTCTTATGCAGCTATGTGTCCGGACTGCGAACCCGTGTCTCCCTCCCCAATTCTCTTGTGAAGCTAACCATCTAAACGAGAGTAGCTTCTACTACTGCTGCTGTGGCAGAAGTTCTTTTGGAACTTCACACACGCCAACCTATAATGATCATTTGACCATTATTCTGATCATGTCATGGTCATCACCGGTCCTGCGCCATCATTGGATTCGTAAACCCTGCGAAACATGTGCTTCTTTCTTCCAATCCCGGTGTGAGAATGTATGGACGCTTTGTTTTCTTCTTGTGTTCAAGAAAATTGGAAGCCAATAATCAAATGTCAGTCATTCAAAGTGTTTTAGTTTCGGGTTTTTATTTTTGCTGGAATCCAGTCTCCGCAATGCCAAGTGTCAATCACTCGGACAACAGCAGTCATTTGTTTGTAACAATTGGTGTTTTTTGAGGCAGAAGCTATGGGGGAAGATTCCAAAGTCCAACAAGCCGAGGAGCATGGAGATTAATGGGGGAAATCATTGGAGATTTAGTAAATCGCAAGCCAGAGTGATACAGAATGCTGTGTGGAGGATAAAGCAAGTCAAGGAGTCATGTTGTTTAGGAGGTATCGAATTAAGTTGCTAAAATCAAGATAATCGAAATAATTAAAAAAAAATATTTCATCGATAGGATAGCAAACTCCCTTTTGGGTAGTTCCTATTCTAGAATCCTTTGCATCACATTCCTAAGAAGGTCTGAGGACTATCTTGTAAGTTTTTGATGTTGGGACCTTGATACCCAAAAGGTTCTACATTGGAAAAGGTAAGTACGGCTTTTTCGGAAAGTCCAATTCTATATTTTGCAACCCCTTCTGATCCCCTCTGATGGGGTTGTAGAAAATTTCTTCGAAATTTTGTATTTATAGAAAATTTCTTCGAAATTTCGAACTTAGTCGGAACATGGGCTGGTCAATGAATATATTGTCTACGAAGTCCTTTATATCCAAGAGACAATGGTGAGAGTTTACAACTCGTGAAAATTCGCGAACTTGATCCAGAACTACTTATCAAAATAACTGAAGGAGAGTCTGTGACATGGAATTATTCAGGTTATCATAGCTATAGTTGTTGGTGGTTTTACATCAATGACAACTAATCGAATTCCCTGACATTCTTCGACTACGTGACATTCAGAGAATATGTAGTTGGAAGATAGGGCAATGAAAAGGTCTACTATATATTATTTATGCGTCCACTCATCAAACCAGGTGCAGAGTCAGTAGGGATTTGAAATTGTTTATAATAAAGGGACATAGTCTGAATCCATCTTTGAATCCATCATACTAGGAAATTCGAAGGATTGATCAATGAAGTAAATTATGCCATTGATACTTTTGTCAGTTATATACCTTTGGAATAAAAGCCAATTGACTATCGCTTCAATAGCACCTTACCACATTGCTAGGCATTCTTCAGCCGGCTGACACTCCCTCTTCTTAGAAACATGTTTTCATTTTCCCCACATAAACCTTTCACTGTCATTTCGATTTCCTTCAAAGTTTATGTCAAATACAAGTTCAAGGTTTTTGTTTCAGTTTCAATACGCCAACCACCACACCGCTTAATTTGCAAATAATCGTAAATGTATGCTCGCATATGTAAATTTGAAAGAAACAAAACTACCAATTCCCTCTGATATTGGACTCCCTTTGCCCCAACAAAGGCTATCGTGCTTTAATCATAAGTCGCTACACACTTTTAATGGGGGTATATTACGCGGTGACGGCGGCGTTGCTTATTGCGTTTCACTGTTCCGTGTTGAGGGTTTAAACAAAATTTTCCCATGATTTAATATTCTGGTGTTTTACAAATTCAATTCGTAATCGATTTGTGTAAATGCTTGTCGTTATCGTGGTTACGGGTCTGTGGTGTTTTCATTATTTTTTTTCTTTTTCTGACAAAAAACACACAATCGGAGTTTGCCGATTTCAAGTGAAAAAAAACTACAACAACTCCTCCTTATTTTTTTTGTTCTTGTTGCATTCGATTTGATAGCTTCAGCTCAGCGCAATTAAAAATTCTGCCAACGTTTCTGCTTAAACATAAAAAATCAACAAATAAATACTCAAAACAATCACAACAATCAACATTTCAAACACTTTGACAATTTGCCGCAAAAATAGTATTTCTTCACTCAATGTTGCTGTTATTGTTATAGCTGTTGTCGTCGGTGACGTTGACGATGTTATTTTTACCAGGCCATAATTTAAATAATGCTTCAGAATCGATACGAACGCAATACAATATAAAATATATACACTAAGAGAATTAATGATGATCAGAAGTGCAATTGACATTTTTGTGGTACAGTTACAGGACCTCTAATGACCGAAATTTTAAAGAATTCTTTATGGAATGGAAAGATGTTTGTTCAAAGATGTGCAGTATCTTATAATTTTGGCTAAGGAAAACAGTTTTTATTCAAAAGTGCAGAATCATATTATTATAAAAAAGCCCTGCAAAGACTTTTGTGGTTCACTTTTAGGTTCTCCAAAGTCTAATACTTTACAAAAGCACATATTGTATGGAAAGATATTTGTCCAAAGATGTGCCGAATCCTATAATTTTAGCTAAAATTGTTTTTTACAATGTGCAGAATCATATCATTAAAACAAAAGCCCCGCAGATATTTTGTGGTACATTTTTAAGTTCTCCAAAGTCCAACAATTTTAAAAAAATTATATGCAAGGGGAAGATATTTGCCCAAAGATGTGCCGAATCTTATAATTTCAACTAAAGTGCAACAGAGAAAATATACTTTTCTCCAGATGAGCAGAATCATAGAATTATACAAAAAGATCTGCAAATATTATTGTGGTATACATTTATGTAGGTTCTCCAAAGTCCAAATGTATATGAAGTGGAAAGATATATGTCCAAAGATGTGCCGAATCCTATAATTTTAGTTTAAGTTCAATAGAAAAAAATTCTCCAGAGTGCAGAAACTTAGCACCATATAAAAACAACTGGGAATAATATAGCATTATTCAAAAAGCTCTGCAAAGCACACAAATTAAAAAAAAAATAACATATATAGATTGCAAAGATATTTGTCTGTAGTGTACCGAATCACATAATTATATTATTACATTTTAGCTTAAGTGCGACAGAAGAGCAAAATCATTGCATCATATAAAATCCCCGCAGAGATTTTTGTGGTACACTTTTAAGGCTTAAAATGCCCAAATACTTGAAAAGGTATATATGAAATAAAAATATATGTGTCTAAAGATGTGCTCAGTCGTAGAACTTTAGATAAAGTGCAACCGGAATTTTTTCTCCCGAAGTCCAGAATCAAAGTATCATATAAAAAGTCCTGCAACAACATTTGTGGTACACTTTTAGGTTCTACAAAGGCAACCAATTTCAAAAGATGAATATGATATGGAAATATATTTGCCAAAAGATGTGCTGAATCCATTAATATAATCTATATTACAAAAGAGAAAAAGTTTAATCCTAGCCGCATAAAAATGATGGTCAGAAAGAGGGACGGACAGATATGGTTAAATCGACTCGACAAGAGAATCTAAGTCGATCGGTGTACATAAAGGAGGGTCTAGCTGTAGTATTTCTAGGTGTTGCAAACATCTGCCATGAAACAAACTTATTATACTCTGTACCACAGTGTGATCTAGGGTATAAAAAGCCCTACAAAGATTTTTGTGGTACACTTTCAGGTTCTTCAAAGCCCGAAAATGTATACAAATATATATGTAACAGATAGACATTTACCAAAAGATGTGTCGAATCTTCTAGTTTTAGTAACAATGTAACACCGAAATATTTCCTTTTCCAGAAGAGCAGAATCATTTAATCACAAATTAATTGCACTAAACCAAGTTTTGTGGTACATGTCCAGAGTCTTTAATGGCCTCACTTACTAACAATGTTATATCAATCGAAAGCTCTTGTTTCAAGGATGTGCTCAATAATTAAATTTTATTATTTGAGCAAAACTAAATTCACAAAAACGTTATCATCCCTAAAAACTAAAATCGTTAAAAGAATATTTAGCTACGAATTCAGCTTGACAAAAAAAGACCTGCAGAATCTTATCAATTTAGCTCAGGTTCAGAATAGAAATATTTTCGATAAATAAAAACAAAATCAAATCGTCCTACAGGCAATATGAAATCTTTTGGCAAAACACTATTATAGAAACTTTCGTAGAAAATTTGTATTTATAGAAAATTTCGTCGAAATTTTGTATTTATAGAAAATTTCGTAGAAATTTTGTATTTATAGAAAATTTCGTAGAAATTTTGTATTTATAGAAAATTTCGTAGAAATTTTGTATTTATAGAAAATTTCGTAGAAATTTTGTATTTATAGAAAATTTCGTAGAAATTTTGTATTTATAGAAAATTTCGTCGAAATTTTGTATTTATAGAAAATTTCGTCGAAATTTTGTATTTATAGAAAATTTTGTATTTATAGAAAATTTTGTAGAAATTTTGTATTTATAGAAAATTTTGTAGAAATTTTGTAGAAATTTTGTATTTATAGAAAATTTTGTAGAAATTTTGTATTTATAGAAATTTTGTATTTATAGAAATTTTGTAGAAATTTTGTGTTTATAGAAAATTTTGTAGAAATTTTGTATTTATAGAAAATGTCGTAGAAATTTTGTATTTATAGAAAATGTCGTAGAAATTTTGTATTTATAGAAAATGTCGTAGAAATTTTGTATTTATAGAAAATGTCGTAGAAATTTTGTATTTTAGAAAATTTCGTCGAAATTTTGTATTTATATAAAATTTCGTCGAAATTTTTATATAAAATTTTGTCGAAATTTTGTATTTATAGAAAAGTTCGTCGAAATTTTGTGTTTATAGAAAATTTCGTCGAAATTTTGTGTTCATAGAAAATTTCGTCGAAATTTCCTCGAAATTTTGTATTTATAGAAAATTTCGTCGAAATTTTGTATTTATAGAAAATTTCGTCACAATTTTGTATTTATAGAAAATTTCGTCGAAATTTTGTATTTATAGAAAATTTCGTCGAAATTTTGTATTTATAGAAAATTTCGTCGAAATTTTGTATTTATAGAAAATTTCGTCGAAATTTTGTATTTATAGAAAATTTCGTCGAAATTTTGTATTTATAGAAAATTTCGTCGAAATTTTGTATTTATAGAAAATTTCGTCGAAATTTTGTATTTATAGAAAATTTCGTCGAAATTTCGTAGACATTTTGTATTTCTAGAAAATTCCGTAGAAATTATGTATTTCTAGAAAATTTCGTAGAAATTTTGTATTTATAGAAAATTTCGTAGACATTTTGTATTTATAGAAAATTTCGTAGACTTTTTGTATTTATAGAAAATTTCGTAGACATTTTGTATTTATAGAAAATTTCGTAGAAATTTTTTATTTATAGAAAATTCCGTAGACATTTTGTATTTATAGAAAATTTCGTCACAATTTTGTATTTATAGAAAATTTCGTCACAATTTTGTATTTATAGAAAATTTCGTCACAATTTTGTATTTATAGAAAATTTCGTCGAAATTTTGTATTTATAAAAAATTTCGTCGAAATTTTGTATTTATAGAAAATTTCGTCGAAATTTTGTATTTATAGAAAATTTCGTCGAAATTTTGTATTTATAGAAAATTTCGTCGAAATTTTGTATTTATAGAAAATTTCGTCGAAATTTTGTATTTATAGAAAATTTCGTCGAAATTTTGTATTTATAGAAAATTTCGTCGAAATTTTGTATTTATAGAAAATTTCGTCGAAATTTTGTATTTATAGAAAATTTCGTCGAAATTTTGTATTTATAGAAAATTTCGTCGAAATTTTGTATTTATAGAAAATTTCGTCGAAATTTTGTATTTATAGAAAATTTCGTCGAAATTTTGTATTTATAGAAAATTTCGTCGAAATTTTGTATTTATAGAAAATTTCGTCGAAATTTTGTATTTATAGAAAATTTCGTCGAAATTTTTTATTTATAGAAAATTTCGTCGAAATTTTTTATTTATAGAAAATTTCGTCGAAATTTTTTATTTATAGAAAAGATCGTCGAAATTTTGTATTTATAGAAAAGTTCGTCGAAATTTTGTGTTTATAGAAAATTTCGTCGAAATTTTGTGTTCATAGAAAATTTCTTCGAAATTTTGTATTTATAGAAAATTTCCTCGAAATTTTGTATTTATAGAAAATTTCCTCGAAATTTTGTATTTATAGAAAATTTCGTAGAAATTTTTTATTTATAGAAAATTCCGTAGACATTTTGTATTTATAGAAAATTTCGTAGAAATTTTGTATTTATAGAAAATTTCGTCACAATTTTGTATTTATAGAAAATTTCGTCACAATTTTGTATTTATAGAAAATTTCGTCACAATTTTGTATTTATAGAAAATTTCGTCGAAATTTTGTATTTATAAAAAATTTCGTCGAAATTTTGTATTTATAGAAAATTTCGTCGAAATTTTGTATTTATAGAAAATTTCGTCGAAATTTTGTATTTATAGAAAATTTCGTCGAAATTTTGTATTTATAGAAAATTTCGTCGAAATTTTGTATTTATAGAAAATTTCGTCGAAATTTTGTATTTATAAAAAATTTCGTAGAAATTTTGTATTTATAAAAAATTTCGTAGAAATTTTGTATTTATAGAAAATTTCGTAGAAATTTTGTATTTATAGAAAATTTCGTAGAAATTTTGTATTTATAGAAAATTTCTTAGAAATTTTGTATTATTAGAAAATTTCTTAGAAATTTTGTATTTATAGAAAATTTCGTCGAAATTTTGTATTTATAGAAAATTTCGTCGAAATTTTGTATTTACAGAAAATTTCGTCGAAATTTTGTATTTATAGAAAATTTCGTCGAAATTTTGTATTTATAGAAAATTTCGTCGAAATTTTGTATTTATAGAAAATTTCGTCGAAATTTTGTATTTATAGAAAATTTCGTCGAAATTTTGTATTTATAGAAAATTTCGTCGAAATTTTGTATTTATAGAAAATTTCGTCGAAATTTTTTATTTATAGAAAATTTCGTCGAAATTTTTTATTTATAGAAAATTTCGTCGAAATTTTTTATTTATAGAAAAGATCGTCGAAATTTTGTATTTATAGAAAAGTTCGTCGAAATTTTGTATTTATAGAAAATTTCGTCGAAATTTTGTGTTCATAGAAAATTTCCTCGAAATTTTGTATTTATAGAAAATTTCCTCGAAATTTTGTATTTATAGAAAATTTCGTCGAAATTTTTTATTTATAGAAAATTTCGTCGACATTTTGTATTCATAGAAAATTTCGTCGAAATTTTTTATTTATAGAAAATTTCGTCGAAATTTTTTATTTATAGAAAATTTCGTCGAAATTTTTTATTTATAGAAAATTTCGTCGAAATTTTTTATTTATAGAAAATTTCGTCGAAATTTTGTATTTATAGAAAATTTCGTCGAAATTTTGTATTTATAGAAAATTTCGTCGAAATTTTGTATTTATAGAAAATTTCGTCGAAATTTTGTATTTTAGAAAATTTCGTCGAAATTTTGTATTTGTAGAAAATTTCGTCGAAATTTTGTATTTGTAGAAAATTTCGTCGAAATTTTGTATTTGTAGAAAATTTCGTCGAAATTTTGTATTTGTAGAAAATTTCGTCGAAATTTTGTATTTATAGAAAATTTCGTAGACATTTTGTATTTATAGAAAATTTCGTCGAAATTTTGTATTTATAGAAAATTTCGTCGAAATTTTGTATTTATAGAAAATTTCGTCGAAATTTTGTATTTATAGAAAAGATTGTCGAAATTTTGTATTTATAGGAAAGATTGTCAAAATTTTGTATTTATAGAAAAGATTGTCGAAATTTTGTATTTATAGAAAATTTCGTCGAAATTTTGTATTTATAGAAAATTTCGTCAAAATTTTGTATTTATAGAAAATTTCGTCAAAATTTTGTATTTATAGAAAATTTCGTCGAAATTTTGTATTTATAGAAAATTTCGTCGAAATTTTGTATTTATAGAAAATTTCGTCGAAATTTTGTATTTATAGAAAATTTCGTCGAAATTTTGTATTTATAGAAAATTTCGTCGAAATTTTGTATTTATAGAAAATTTCGTCGAAATTTTGTATTTATAGAAAATTTCGTCGAAATTTTGTATTTATAGAAAATTTCGTCGAAATTTTGTATTTATAGAAAATTTCGTCGAAATTTTGTATTTATAGAAAATTTCGTCGAAATTTTGTATTTATAGAAAATTTCGTCGAAATTTTGTATTTATAGAAAATTTCGTCGAAATTTTGTATTTATAGAAAATTTCGTCGAAATTTTGTATTTATAGAAAATTTCGTCGAAATTTTGTATTTATGGAAAATTTCGTCGAAATTTTGTATTTATGGAAAATTTCGTCGAAATTTTGTATTTATGGAAAATTTCGTCGAAATTTTGTATTTATAGAAAATTTCGTCGAAATTTTGTATTTATAGAAAATTTCGTCGAAATTTTGTATTTATAGAAAATTTCCTCGAAATTTTGTATTTATAGAAAATTTCCTCGAAATTTTGTATTTATAGAAAATGTCCTCGAAATTTTGTATTTATAGAAAATGTCCTCGAAATTTTGTATTTATAGAAAATTTCCTCAAAATTTTGTATTTAAAGAAAATTTCCTCGAAATTTTGTATTTATAGAAAATTTCCTCGAAATTTTGTATTTATAGAAAATTTCCTCGAAATTTTGTGTTTATAGAAAGTTTCCTCGAAATTTTGTGTTTATAGAAATTTTCGTCGAAATTTTGTGTTTATAGAAAATTTCGTCGAAATTTTGTGTTTATAGAAATTTTAAGCAAAATTTAACTCACAAAAACGTTAGCATCGCTAATAAACAAAAATCGCGAAAAAAAATATTTTCCTGCAAATTCAGCTTTACAAAGACCTGCAGAATCTTATCAATTTAGCTCAGGTTCAGAATAGAGATATTTCGATAAATAAAAACAAAATTAAATCGTCCTACATGGCAATATGAAATCTTTTGGTAAAACGTTATCGTCCTAATGCCCTGAAATTCTACAAAAAAAATTATTTCAATGGGAAGCTTCAGGCCCAAACATTTTCAGAACTTCTGAAAAGAGGATTTTTTCAACGATCTACAGAATCATATTGTAAATCAAATACGTACAGAATCACTTTATCTTGCTATTCCAATTAACTTAGGAACTCAAAGTAAATTACCATAGACAGTGGTAGTTGTCCGATGATTGGATCTGCAAGCTAGGACTAGAAGGAACCCCAATTTGGAGCAAAATATCTTATTTATCCAAAAGGCGCATTTTTGGATGAAAGGCTATGTTCAAAAGTAAAATTGCTATACGAATATGTGATAAGAGAAAATTTATCCTATCGGATCTGCGTCATTGTGAGAACCCGCGGAGGGCATTTGGATGATGTGTTTTGGACCATTCAAAAAATAACAAATTTTGTTGTTACCATATGGTTGGTTATTAGAGAACAACATAACCAAACACAGCACTTTCTGACATCTGATATTTTCTAAAAATCTATCACTCCTTTTCCACAAAATCCCTTTCATCAGAACGACCCTTACACAACAACAAAAAAAATCATATTAAATCGATCTGTTAGAATTAATAAAACTTTCAATAAATCCTCACATGAAAGCTTTTCTGAATAAAGCAATCCAACAATAAGAACAACAACAATTACACAAACAGAAGTAACAAAAAACAAAGCCAACAGCGGCAAACCTGCAACAGCTTTCAAAAGAAGCTATGGTACCTCATAAACTCCGACACAAACAATCGATCAATCACAACGTAAAAGTTTGACAACTCAACCGCTTTTATAAATGGTTGGTGAGGGCGAAGAAGAAGAAGACGGAGATGAAGGAAGAAAATTAAATAAGATTCACTCGCTCACTGGGCAGCCCTGCCATGTGTGAAGGGGGGAAAACGACACAGTTATATTTAGTGTATATGGAAATTGACAGGAGGACAGAAGTTTAAGATTAGGGCCCAAGTGAAAAGGGCCCTTTGAAAACCTTCAGATGATTTTATTTAAAGCAATAGTAGTAGCTATAGCAATAGCAATATTAATTGCAATAGGAATGACTTTAGCAGTAGCTATACGAATAGCAATTACAATAGAAACAACAGCTTTTTCTGTCTTCAGCAGCCCTGAAAGGCCCTTCAGAAATTCATCCCAACTTCTCTCTCCGCTCCACTCCAGATGAATGATATATGCAGATGTATATTTGCAGATATACGACAGATTTTTCATATGAACGGACATATGTTTACTTCAGATATGGGTGAGATGGCCCAAGAATGGTTGATTGGTAGCAACATGAGTTCGCACACTGTACCAGGGAAAAGCAACAGAAACAAAACAAGAACGGTAGGGTGTTATGGATTTTGTTGTTGTTTTACTTTGCCTACCAGTTACTCTTCTTCACAATTACACAGCAACTTTGTTAATGAAGAATTACGGAAAGAACGAACACCAGTCAGACCAAAAAGTTATACCGAAAAGATGCTGGTCAAGCATTTAATCGATAACAACTGACAACGATTTCGACATAAACAATTTCTGTTGAAACCTCCATTGAGCTTTGTCCGTTTTGAGACTGTCATCACGGATTTGGAGAAGAAGTCAAGCCGACCTTTTTGTTCCTTTTAAGCCTCCCATCATATCACGCCGAAAGACGACAAGATGAACACAGAGATGAGTTAAAATGGTCTTTACAATCAATTATGCATCAATTTTTTAATTCCCAATAAAAAAGATAAAAATCGCAAATTTTTTCTTATTTATTTCTGATATACAAACAACACCAGCAGCAGTAGTCGGTCGCATCGTCAGTCAAATCATCATCATCATTCATTCAAGAGAGGCTGGATGGACGGCCGGGCTGGCTGCAGCAAACACTTGTTGCCGCTTGTAGAGGATGGTGGTGACGGTGTTGTTGTTGTTAGTGTAGATTATTGCGCTGGTGGTGGCGAGTAGTACTCATAAATGGTTGCAAGTTGATGGAAAGTACTTGAGCCCTGGCCTGTCCGTTTGGTGTGGTGTGGTGGTGGAGTTGGTTCATACAGTAGCAACATGTTAAGACACTGGTCGTCATATTGTCTGTCAAATTGACATTTGAAAAAAATCTGTATATAAAAATTATTAAAAAATATTTGTTGGGACATTAGGGCGGGCCTTGAAATGAAACTTTAGATTACAAAATAGAATAACAGAGCAATAGCAATTTCACACTGCATTGAGTGTGAAATCCTATCGAAAAAAATTTAAGTCTATATATCGACTAAGCTGTCTTCGGACAATTTCAGGGTATAAAACGATATCGGAGGACGCAGCAGGAGTTGCCGCTGGTCTTATTCCAATTGTAGCTACCGATATGAAACGAATACACGATAGAAAACCGGAGAACAAAAATCAGAGATCCGAATTTGGAAAGGAAGAGCGTTCCTCATCGATCGTCACTTGGCTTGGATACATCTGCAAAGGGAAGATGAACGCATCTCCTTATTCCTACCATAAGAGTATGACTGACCTATTACGCAATCGCAAAAAAATCTGTACAAAGTCTGGAAGGCCTATATCATAGTGCCTATTACGGGCTAATGCAGACAGAAAAATAAATAAATTCCTTAACGGGGATGCCTTCGTGTTCCGATGGAGCGTGGTTCCCCTATCGTCCTACTGTCCGTCCGTTGGTCTTGGCCAAAGCCGACCACAGCAAAATTGCTGAAAATTTCCCCCCAGTACTCACAACAGGTGGTGCGGTGAGGGGAAAACGTCATGTCCGACCGTCAAAACGGGAGCACAACGAGCACCGGATGGCGCTCAGAGTTTTGACGAAGTTGTAGGCTGTTGAGGTTTCGGCTCTTACCAAAAACAAAAAGAGTCACTTACCTGGGCTAAAGGCGTCATAGATGCATCTAAGGCCAATGAGCCGTCTGAAAGAGCCACAAATTCAGCTGTGAAAAGAATCAGATCATCTGATGAACCCCTGCCTTCGAAAAAGGCAAGAGGCCTTAAAGTCACCATCAACAGGATACTCACCAAGCCTTTCAATGAAGTGGCGAAGGAGAGTCTAGTGATGACCGTTATAGGCAGAAGTAGTGAGGATGAATCCATCATCAAGAACAAATGGAGCCATGTGCAATCAGCCATTATGGCTCATTACCTCGATGTGCGTAGAGAAATGCCGGGCAAACCACCAATCTGCAACGATACAGGATGACATCAGGGGAGAGTAAAGCTCTTATATTTCGGTGATGCCAGATCAGTAGACCTGTATAAGGCTGCTCTGAGTCGAGCGGGTGAGGTGTGGCCGGTTGGATGTTGTCGAAAAAACAACATCCCTAGTCTCCCTAGAGCCATCACCTGGGTTACAGAAGAGCCCTCCAACCCGGCTGACATATTAGAAATAATAATAGATTCCAATCCTGGTCTGCCGGCCCATAATTGGAGAATCAGCAAGGTGGGTGAGGCGGATGGTAAAAAGCGGCATGTTAATTTGATCCTTAACGCTGAATCCACCTCCCATATATAGAACGTACAAGTGCAACCCTACAATATGGCTTCGAGACTATAGTCTTGAAGGTATACAAGCAGGATATAGCTCCCACTGCGGAAGGTGAGTCGTCCACCATGGTTGATACACGGCTTTCTGGAAGTGCGGAGGTACGCACGCCCATTATTTCTGGTGACTCCAACTCTAACAGAAGATCTGTAACGTCCTTCTCTGAGGACGAAAGCTCTACTTCTGACACAGAGGGGCTGATGGGAGTCTCCGGACTCTTTGACGCATCTGACGGGGACACCCTTGTCGGCATGGATGTTAATCTGTCAATTACGAATGATGGTAAGAATTCTACAGATTAACATCCAGCCTCAGCGGCTCTATTGCTGCGCCTGTCCACAGGTGCAGTAGATATCGTCCTGATACAGGAGGCGAGCATATCACCACATCATTCAATAGTTCCCTTGAGGAAGCCTGTCCAAAAACAAGGTACAAGGGTAAAACTAAACCCCAATGGTGGACTTCTGAGCTAAAGGCTATGAAAAAGACCTGCAACAAGCTATTCAACAAGGCTAAATCTACTGGGGTCCCTAATGTTTGGAATGCCTATAAAGAGCAACTCAAGATCTATAAGAAGGAGCTTAGAAAGGCGCAAAGATGCTCTTGTTTTTATGTTCCTGTAAATTTCTTTATTGCAATCGTAAAAGTGTTCGATATATTTACTTATATATATGTTTCTATGAATTTTACGGCTGCTATTAGCTATTTATTTATATATCGGCAGGTGATTTGAGGGTCAAAGGACCATTTTATAAGTGAGACTCTAGGAGGTAAACGGTCGAAGGGCAATTTTGTTGCTGATGTCAAGTGCTTGCAATTCGTTCCTCGATCTCAATACAACTTTTAAATATTACAGATCTACAGTACATCCCAATAATGTAGTCCCACCCTAATAAGAATAAGAACAAGAGACTTTGTCGTCTTGTCTCATTCTTCAGTTGTTGATATTTACATGAATCTCAAGAAAAACCCACGTATCGAGGAAGCTTTGTTAGTAGCCACATTCGTGCTAAGGACCCTCTCCGAGTGTTATTGTTCACCATGGATGGATGGACGGGCGGATGGATGGATATTTGGTGTTGTTTGTGTTTTATTCAGCTTCTACGCGTTCCGTATGATGACCGGCTGCTTGGATGGGGCTGTTCATTAAATAATGCCGATGACTTGACAATTTTCATAATTCCAATTTGTTATCTCCCTTTCGGTGGACATGGTTAAGGTTGTTGGTGGGTATTTCTTATTCGTTTTTTGTATTATTGTAAGATTTTCAGCTTAAGGTGAAGACAAACATTAATCCTTAATTTTTTTTCACAACCTGTTGCTGGAGTTATATGTATAGCGGAGAGCTCGTCACTCGTTGAAAAGGTGGCTACTGTCTTCGGTCTGCTCCGAAGACAACTCCTCCAGTTGTTTATTTGTGTATTTTTTTGTCGTCATTACATTGTGTTGTTCATCATCAAGTATCACTTGAAGTTGGCGGCAATTGAATTTAAACTTGAGTTAACATCCACTACTACGAGAAAAGCTGGAACAAATCGAAGGAAAGTCAAGAAGAGTTTTAGAGGGAATTTATGTTCTTCCGTAGCTGCTGCTGCTGCTACTTTTTCAAATGTCATAAAAATCAAGTGTAAAATAATGGATTATTCGTAAAGAAATCAAATGACATGTTGTCAAAGCGAATGACGAAAGGGTGGACGGACAGACAGATAGGTTTTAAGTAAAAACCAGTAGTCCTGTAGTTGGGATGAGGTGATTTTTCTTTGTAGATTAAATTCAGAGATGAATCATAGATAAGTCATGGTTTGAAACTAAACGTAGAAGGCTTGATGTGTATAGAAAGGGAGAGGAGTAATTTTTCTAAATTTGTAAATATAAATGATAATCAATAGCACTGCTCTTAAAACTCTCTAAAGATGGTCCTTCGAGCTATGAGGATAGCTCTAGGGAAACAAAAGGTAGACGTCTTAATGTACATGGGAAAGATAGGAGGAATTTTGCATTATTTTTGGTAAATAATGTTACCTCGGTCAATGGCACTGCAATGTGCAAATGTTGTTCGTCATATGGCAATAGCTCTCTTTAAGTGGCCCTTCGTTTTCTGCTGTCCACCAGACGACAATGCCGTATAGTATTATAGGCCTGACTGCTGCCGTATACAATCAAGAAACTATATGTTGGTTCAGACCCAGCGTTTTCCTATATAGCGCTACCACCAACTTCTTTGCTCTTTCCAGAACTAGTTCTGTCTTGGTTGGGTTCACACTAAGACAATTATTAGAAGCCCATCTTGCGGTTGTATGAAGGGCCGGCTGTAGGATGTCTCTAAACCCTCAAACATTCCTGCTATTGCCACATCAAGTGCATAGGCAACAACTATGACACCCAACATCTACAGAGAAAGCAGAATATTGTTAGTGGAGAGTTTCCATAGTTGAGGAGACAGAACACCGCCTTGGGCCGTTCCCCTGCTGACAAATCATCTATGTTATTTGAGGCCCCCTATATATCTTAGAAAGCTACCATAGTATATTCCTTAACAGAGAGGGATCCTTCAATAAAGCTGACCAAAACATGCAGGGCGGTTTCGGTGGACTTGCCCTTGCTGTAGGCATGCTGTTGATTGGACAGTAGCCTGTGATAATTTTTAGTCCTAAGGTATCTGCATATGTTAATCTCTCCAGGGGTTTAAGGAGAAATGACGATAGATTAATCAGGCTCAAGTAATCTATGAATATTTCTTTCGCCACTTGAGATTTTTTTCATTAAAAAGTTCTTGTCCTTCGAGCTCACCTAATTTATGAATATTAGTTCGACAGTTTTTCCTAACTTTCTCAAAATGTCACTTACTACTTCTGATATTTGAGGAGGTACTTTTCATAATTCGGCTATTCCACTTTTTGTGTTTTTGCAAAATTTGAGAAAATATTTTATATTTATAATTTGTTGCACTATTAAAGACGTCAAGATTAGTTATACAGACTTCACACAATTTTATTTTCTCTGAGTTTTAAATTCCATGCTACCAAACAAAAAAAAACAAAAAATCAGTTCTTTCAAAATTGGAATAGTCAAGTTTTGAAAAGTATCTCCTCATTTAATTCTATTTAAATACACCTTTTTTAAATTGGGAAAGATGTTATTTCGACAATGCTACAATATGGAAACCTCCCCCAGAAATGGTCCTTCCTTTGTTTCACCACTTCAGATAAGAAAAGTAATTTACTTATGACGAAAATTTCTTCTAACAACTTTAATATTTCCATGTTCCCTCAGAATGATAATTTTGTTACTTAGTGTGCAGTTCGCAGTCATATAAAATATTGAGATTTATTTCATTGCTAGAGAAGCCCCACAAGTCATTCTGAACTATAACCCAATATCTTTGAATTGCAATAGATTGATAAGTAGGAGGAGGAATTAAACAGAAGTAGGAAATAAAAACAATAATGATGATAGCTACAAATGCTGCTTCGAGCTCATAATGCAGAATAATTGTTCCTCTTTAGAACCTATTCTTTAACTACTTCTTATAAAAGGAAATCAGAATGAAAAAGCTTGGAATTTTAAATGTAATTGAAATGTGGGAGGAGAAGGAAATTTTCAAAATTGGCAAATAATACATAAATAACATAGTACAACACATGATTTTGGGACTTAATTCTGAGAATTGATCGCGAAAGTAGCCTCAAAAATAAGAACTTCTGCATCATTCGTTTTGTCAAGTTGGCCCAATTAATAATTTAATGGTCATACGATTTTTTTTTTGCTCAAGGTGGATTTTTAACACTTTTTCTATATTTTTTTCTCGGTATACCGAACGGAATATATCTTTTGTTTCTGAAGCAGATATTGAATAGGAAAAAAAATGTGGAACAACCTACCCGAAAAAAAGTGCTTCCAGTGCCTTAAAAACCTCAAATGAACCATGCAATATAAACTTCAAGGCCGAAAGCTATCTAAAAATGGTCCTTCTAACTCTACTATACTATAAAAAATATACATATGGGCTTCTAAAACGCAGACCGAAATAATTGCAAAGAAAAAAGCTTTCTATAAATGTTCCTTCGAGGTTAAATTGGTAAATATTACAAAAACAGTGACATTCAGAGCGTTATATAACGGGTTTTCCAATAGGGATGATATGATTTTGAAGTGACGTTTCGGCCATTTGTAATATGTCATGATCTGTCATTTGTTTTTCATTGTATTCAGTAGTGTTTACAATTTCATCATGGAGAGATATACGCAAGAACAACGTTTACAATTATTTAGTTGTACTATCAAAATAATCGTTCTCCAATTGTAACTTTTCGTGCGCTAAGTCCATTTTTTTTTAAATAAAAACCACTTTCCAGTCGACCTACCTTGACACACATGAGCTATATTTTAGCTCTCGTTAAGAGCTATCTTTTTGTCATTGACCGATACCCGATCCGACGTACCTTTAAGGAGCTAGAGCAATAAACTTTCCGTTCACATTTGAAAATGATTTTTTAAATCAAAAAAAAAGACACTTGCAAGTCGACCTACGACCTTGACACCCATGAGCAAAATTTTAGCTCTCGTTAAGAGCTATCTTTTTGCCATTAACCGATTGTGGCTGCGTGCCACACAGCAAATGAAACAATTAAATTCTTGCGAGAAAAGTTTGGAGATTCGATTATTTCAATAAACTAGCATTTAAATACCCGGCGATACCCGGGTTGCCTTTGAAAACAGTGATCCAAACATTAGTATTATTTTTGATTTTGAATAAAAAATAAGGACCTAAAAACTAAAAAAAATGTTGGCTATTGCAAAATTTATGTAAAAATACGCATTTAAAATCTTTGGTTTACAAATACCTTCGAATAATTGATCCTACGCCGATCATTAAAAATTTGTTTAACATCCAGGATCAGTCTACTTGAAAGTCTATCAAACTCCATATACTCTCAAAAACTCAAACAAATTCACTGACAACAGTAAAAAATTCTGTAAATATGAAAGCACAACCTCAAATGTACGATATGTGTGCAAACTTTCTAATTAATACTTTTATGGGGTCAGTGGTCAAGAGGTCACCATATAAGTGGCTGAGAAACAAATGTATAATATGCTATGTATGTTTCAAATTTCGATATACTCGTATACATTTTTGTTCAAATATTACCGGTGTATATAGCGAGCGATATATTTCGGAAAGACTTTTAAACATTATGTCTCCGTTTTTGTGTACCTCTTGTCCTCAGGCCGGACGACGCATTTCCTTGAAGATCGTTTTATGCACATATATGTGCAGCTCCACAGATCTTTATGGGATTTTTATTGGAAGAAAGAAAATTCTTAAAGAATTTTGAAATGTAGTGGAAGAATGAAAAATGCTTTTGTCACTACTGACAACAATCTTAGAATTCAAAATTGTTTTTTCCTGTGTATACTACATATTATTTTATCTTTGTATAATTTAAGCGCGAGAGTTGACCACTGGCCAAAAAACGACTATGTTAATAGTCCGTAGGCTATACCACACTGGAGTTTCTAGCTTTCTTCCTGTTATATGAGCCGCAACGGTCAAGCGGCCAAAAGTCGCTTGAATTAGTATTAACATTGCCATTTTTGGGCCCTTTTAAGTACAGAAAGAGTGGAAATTGTATTGGTCACTGCTACACTGGCCACAGTCTAAGATTTGACCGAATTGACAGCGTTATATATATATATATATATATATATATATCTTACCACATTAAGTGGTGAGAGATATATTTTGAACAGGGGTTAGAAGTTTTACAATCTGTTAAATAGTTAACATTGTTTTGGCCACTTCTTCACTGACCACAGTCAGAGAAGTCAAAAGTATTATATTTACAAAGTTTTAACTTTGTGTCCTATAAGAGGCTTCAGAAAGGACAAAAACAATTGATAGCGCTATAACTGACCACTGGCCGAAAAATTTCTACGTGAGTATCCCGTGGTTTATACAACACTCATGTGTCTATGAGAGTGCAATTTATGGGATTTTTAATGTATTGAAAGAATGAAAAACTCTTAAAGAATCTTGAAATCCAGTAAAGATTGAAAGTGGTTTTGGTCATTGCTTAACTGACCACAATCGTAGAATTCAAAATTGCATTTCTCGGGTATAGTACTACATATTATTTTATCTGTGTATTATTTTATGCGCTTCTAAAATACAAAAAAAATTTTAAATTGTGATAGCGCGACAACTGACTACGTGTCAAAAACGACTGTGTGAATAGTCCGAAGGGTATACAACACTCAACTCTATACCAAAGCAAAATTTAAAGCTTCCTACTTCTTAAAGGTACCGTAATGGTCAAGCGGTCAAAAGTCGCTTGGTGTAAAATCGCATCCCTTGGAGATCAGTATACAAACATAAATTATTAGGATTATAGCTCTTAAAGGACTATTAAAGTACAGAAAGTGTGGAAATTGATTTGGTCACTGCTAAACTGACCACCGTCAGAGAAGTGACCGAGTTGACAATGTTAGATAGGTTACCACAGTAAGTGGTGAGCGATATATTTTGAAAAGGCTTTAAAAATTTTAAGACGCGGTTTTATGTCCGGTTTGACCTCAGACTGGACATCGAATTGTTGTTTTCGCATCTCCATTGAGATCAGTCTGTACATATAAATTTGTAAATCATTGGCTCTTAAGGAACTTTTAAAATCAGAGAAATAATGAAAATTGTTCGGGTCACAGCTAAACTGACCACATTCAGATAATTCAAAATAATTTTTCGCGCATATATTTGCGGTTTATAGTACTTCATATATACAAAGTTTTAACTTTGTATCTTAAAAGAGGATTCCGAAACGACAAAAACAAAACGCATGTTTTTGATAGCGCTACAACTGACCACTGGCCGAAATATGATTAAGCGAGTAGTCCGTAGTTTATACAACACTCCAGTCTATGTGTGTGCAAAATTTCAGCTCTCTAGCTTTAACAGGAGCCTCTGTGGGCAAGTGGTCGAACATCACTTGGCGGAAATTCGAAAATCAAAGTAGCCTATGGCACTTCCCAGGCATTGGTCTATCTGTCCACCAAGTTTCAAGAAAATCGGTTCAGCCGTTTAGGCGTGATGCTGGAACAAACAAACAAACAAACAGACAAACAAACGTTTTTATAATATTAATAGGATTAATAGGATTGTGATATTGAATGGCCTCTAAGAAGTTGTGATTTAACACCATTAGACTATTCCTTGTGGGGTTATTTAAAGTCATTGGTCTTTCGAAATAAACCAGACTCTCTTCAAGCTTTACCAGTCAATATTGAACGTGCCATTCATGACATACGACTTTAGTGGAAAAAGTGCTCGAAAATTGGGTTCATCGAATTCGATTGATTGACGTTTTATTTAGAACTTAATTGTATGGATTGTACTTCATATTAAATAAGAAATCATATCACTGTTATTGGAAAACCCTATATATATATATATATCCTTCGAGCTCAAATTGATCATTGATCACAACAATCGCCCTCTAGAAACGGTCCTTCGAGCTCAAATGAACTGTGTAGATTAATTTCATCCGAGAAATGTCAGAAAAATAATTATGAAATAGAATTAGGAAGATTTAATGAGGTTGGTGGTTAAGAGGGTAAGGAAATAAACAAATTTGTTGAATAAATACGTCAATATGGATAGACTTCTGGAAATGCTCCTTCGAGCTCATATTAAAAATGAAGAATAATTTTACCTTTTGAGAAATTTTTCTTTAACTGCATTGAGCGGGAAGAAATCAGACAGAGAATTGTGAAATGAAGTGTGGGAATGAATGCGGGGAGAAGGTATTGTTTTAAAATTGAGCTCACAGATTGTTATGATTTTAGTTTGACAATTCTGCAGTAGATAAATGGTCCTTCGAGCTTAAATTTCCTATGCAAATTAGTTTCTGAAATAGAATAAGGAAGATTTAATGAGATTGGTTGGTAAGAGGGAAAGAAAATAAACAAATTTGGTGAATAAATACGACAATATGGATAGATTTCTGGAAATGGTCCTTCGAGCTCATATTAAAAATGAAGAATAATTTTACCTTTTGAGACTTTTTTCTTTAACTGCATTGAGCGGGAAGAAATCAGACAGAGAATTGTGAAATTAATGCGGGGAGAAGATATTGTTAAAATTTGAGCTCACAGAAGGTACTGATTTTAGTTCGACAATTCTGCAGTGGAAAAATGGGCCTTCGAGTTTAAATTTCCTATGAAAATTTGTTTCTAATTATGAAATAGAAATAGGAAGAAGGGTAAGGGTTAGGAAATAAACAAATTTGTTGAATAAATACGTCAATATGGATAGATCTCTGGAAATGGTCCTTCGAGCTCATTTTTCGTTCACTGCATTGAGCGGGAAGAAATCAGACAGAGAATTGTGAAATGAATGCGGGGAGAAGATATTGTTAAAATTTGAGCTCACAGAAGGTATGGATTTTAGTTCGACAATTCTGCAGTAGATAAATGGTCCTTCGAGCTTAAATTTCCTATGCAACTTAGTTTCTAATTATGAAATAGAAATAGGAAGAAGGGTAAGGGTTAGGAAATAAACAAATTTGTTGAATAAATACGTCAATATGGATAGATCTCTGGAAATGGTCCTTCGAGCTCATATTAAAAATGAAGAATAAAATTTTCCTTTTGAGAAATTTTTCTTTAACTGCATTGAACGGAAGGAAATTAGATAGATAATTGAGAAATGAAGTGTGGGAATAAATGCGGAGAGAAGATATTGCTAAAATTTGAGCTCACAGAAGGTAATTCTGCAGTGGATAAATGGTCTTTCGAGCTCAAATTTCCTATGCAAAAAGTTTCTTTCCCTAGAGCGACTGTTCATTAAACAATTTTTTTTATGAATTAAAATAGTGAAAAGTAATTTACAATCGCTTATTGCACAAATTGATATAAATTTCTATTTTCGTTTCTAGAACGTGTCTATTTTCGATTGCTCGTAATTCCCTCCAAATTTCATTTATTAACTCTAATATTTTATTTTGTTCCCAGGCCCTTTGGAAAGAGGAGCATTTTTCTCGCTTCATGTTTGGAATATTAATTACCGAAAAACATGAAATGAATTGTTATAAATTCAAACAAAAGATATTTTTTTGAAAAAAAAAAACGTAACACCCAAAACATAGAAAAATCCAAAATGTGGAAGACACTTTCAATTTAATAATATCATCATGAGAAGAAGTCTTTATATAGGAATATTTAACACTCTAGACTTTAACATTTTATATGGAATATATAACTTTGATAATGTTCGTCTGTCTCTCTGTGGGTCTGTGTGTGTTTCTGTGTGCCGATAATAAATTGTTAATGCGCTTGTTATAAGTTGTGATTTAGTAATTGTTATTTTAACTGTCAATTTCAAACTCGGCAAGAAACAAAAGTTTGACAGCTCATTTTGCATAATTGTCCGTACATAGATGTCATGAATAACAATTGAGAAACCAATCGAACTACAAATGTCTCACAAATAAAATGAAATAACGAAAGTCCAGCACTCCAACCACCAAAAAAAAAAACAAATAAAAAATAATTAAATTTTAGACATTTGAACATGAAGTTTCGTGTGTCAGTTATAAAAAAAATTCGTTTACTTTTAAACATTGATTTATTGAGTTTCAAACGGTTACTTATAGTGACTGAGGTATTTTTTTCGATTATCATTTTGAGTTTTTTTCCTACGAGTTTTTCATTACTCAGTCAGTCTTGGGGGGTTTTGTTTTAGTGAATTCAATTCAAATGTTAATTGAATTGTTAACGAAACACATCGGTGTCGGTGTGTGTCTGACTGCTGTGTGAAATGAAATGATAGTATAATACTTAATAACACACACCGCAAGAAGTCGTCATGTTATGGGAATATACAATATTGAACAATGAATTAACAATTTAATTTTATACTTTATTGACAATTAGAATTGTGTCAATGATGGGCAATGCATACCAATTAGCCCTGCTTTTCGTTAGACATATGCAGCAAGTGTTATTTTTACGGGCTGTCAGTTTCCCCCTGAAATGTTGGGGTGATTTTGAGGTTTTTAGGCGGGGAAAAGTGAAATGTAAGATACCAGAGTATAGGAGGAAAATTGCCGAACTTTGAAAGCTTAATGCTCCTCAAAAATGTTCCTTCGATTTGGTTAGACATGCCTAGCTGTCAGTTTGCCCCTTAAATGTTGGGGTGATTTTGAGGTTTTTAGGCGGGGAAAAGTGAAATGTAAGATACCAGAGTATAGGAGGAAAATTGCCGAACTTTGAAAGCTCCTCAAAAATGTTCCTTCGATTTGGTTAGACATGCCTAGTTTTATTTATTCAGAAATGGTCCTTCGAGACCGATGAGTAGTGCAAACTCTACCAAAACAGTTATGATTTGTTATGACGACTCAGTTTGAGTTCATTAGAAATTCACCACATTCCCCCCTCCAACTCTGTGTGTGGTCTTATATGATGGTGAAATATTCATATTCACATTAAAATATTATATCTAACATAAACCACACGGTGTACTAGTTTGGAAATAATAATAATAAAAAAACTAAAATATTTACCTTGACTTTATCCAAAAAGTATTTCATTCATAACTTCTTCTTCTTCTATGGTTTCTTCATGTTGTTGTTAGTGGAGAATTTTGCCCTCTGTTCGACGCCACAACCGACACAAAGTTCATTCATACGGGAAGTTTAAATGATTTCTTATGAATTAAACTCAATAAAGGCCAGAAACAAAAACCAGTAGTCCAACCATTCAAGTAGATCTGAAGTGAAACAAAATAAAAACGACAACAACATCATCAGCCTAAAAAACAACTATAAGTAATATAAAAATATTTAAAAAAAAACAGAATATCAAAACTCGTCGTAAAAAGTGTTTTTAATAAATCACATAAACTAACCGAAAAACATAATAACTTCAGCAAAAAAACAAAAAAAAAATCATAAACAATGTTCCAATTCAAAGAAATTTGTAAAAAGAAGTGAATACACGCACAAAAAACTTATGAATGAACTCCGAAAATGGAGAGACACATTAATGATAAATTAACAAAAAAAAAAAAACTGAAATAAAAAACCGAAAAACCAACATTATGAATAAAAAAAATACCTACACATGAGTTTGTATATATGTATCTAACCGTATGTTAGGTCATAATTTCACAAACAGACAAATAATTAGCATGGGAATTTAATTTAACAAGATTTTAAAGTGTTATATGCATGTACGAGCATGAATATGTATATACATCCATCCATACATCCATCCAAATTACATCCATACTTGAACTCTGCACGAATCGGCAGCAGAGGCGTAGATATAAGAGAGTAGATGAAAAATTTGCAAAAATTTAAGGGGGAGAGTAAAGCAGCAGTAATTCTTCACGATCAGAGCGTTTCATTTATTTCTGTGTGATCTAGAAATGGTCCTTCGAGAAAGACTTGTTATAATAAAGCTTCAAAAATATTTTAGATAACAGAAGCGAGAACGACAGACCACATAATTTGAATTCTGCACGAATCGGCAGCAGAGGCGTAGGTATTAGAGAAGAGATGACAAATTTGCAGAAATAAAGGAAAACAAGTAAAAGCGTTAAGTTCGGCCATGCCGAATCTTATATACCCACAACCATGGATCTCGCACGTGAATGATTACGGGTACTAATAAACGCATTATACCAAATTTCAGCTGAAACTTGAGATTTTTGTGGCGTTAAGAAGTCAAATATAGAGGGACCTTTGTATGGGGGCTATATCAAAACATGGACCAATGACTACCGTTGCTCGTGTGAAGGATACCGGGTATAAATAAACCCCAGTTACCAACATTCAGCCCGACCAGTTTACATTTGTGGTCTCTATGACGTTAAGAAGTAAAATCGGGGAGATGCCATATATGGGGACTATATCCAAAACTGGACCGATATTGCCCATTTGCAATCCCAACGTACCTACAGATATAAGAAGTATATGTACTAAATTTCAGCCACCTAGCTCAAGTATTATAGATTGTAGCGTGATTACAGCAGACGGACGGACAGACGGACATGGCGAAATCGTCTTAGAATTTTACGACGATTAATAATATATATACTTTATGGGGTCTCAGATCAATATTTAGTGGTGTTACAAACGGAGTGACAAAATGAATATACCCCCTATCCTATGGTGGATGGTATAAAAAAGTAGAACTTCATTAAGAATGATCAGAGCGCACCAGTAGTTAAGTAGGTAGCGTACTCGCCTATGAGTTTTGGGGGTCGTGGGTTCGATTCCCACCATAGGCTCTGGTCTGTCGCTGCAAAATCTGGCCACATGATCTTTATAACCCGTCTTTTCTCTGGACCGTAAAACTAGAATATAAATTTACTTTGTATTGCAATTCAAACAACACAGTACAGCATTTTTCAGTTCAGACTCAATTATGAGAACTGAATGTGAAAGTAGCCCCAAAAATAAGAACTTCTGCATCATACTTTTAGTCAAGTTGGCTCAATTAATAATTTAATGGCCATACGTTTTTTTTAGCTCAAGGTGGATTTTTGCACTTTTTCTTTTCTCAGTATACCGTAAGAAATAGATATAGATATCACCAGTGCCTTAAAAATATCAAAAATGATCTGTTTTAGAATGTTATGTTCTGCTTTATACGTGTATGTACGTATTAGGTATTATGTATTACGATATTTTATGACTTTGTGGGCATTTTTGCGATTTTTAAGGCAATGGATGCACTTTTTCGGGTTGATTTGTTTCGCATTTTTTTTTCTCCTATTCAATATGTACAGCTTTGCTTGAGGCACAAAAGAGATATTCCGTACGGTATACCGAGAAAAAATATAGAAAAAGCCCAAAAAATCCACCTTGAGCAAACAAATTCGTATGGCCATTAAATTATTAATTGATCCAATTTGACTTGACGAATGATGCAGAAGTTTTTATTTTTGCGGCAACTTTCACGTCCAATTCTCCGAATTGCGTCCCAAAATCATGTGTTGTACTGTGTAATGGGAATTCCACGACAAATTGACAGTTGTAAAAAAAAAATCGGTTTTGATTTTTCCCATTTTTTATATTTTTTTGTACACCTAACAAAACGCTTTGTGGAATTTTTTCAGATTTTTCCGATAACTCGTTCAGAAGCTTTCAATATTTAAAACATCGTTAAGATATCACTCTGTATATCGGGTTTTTGGACATATCTTCTTAAGCTTTGGTCCGATTTGAAAAATCTGTTTTGAAATGTTGAAATTTTTCAGAACTTTTCAGATTTTTTTTTAAATATTTTTTAAAATTATTTGTACTCTCCAATTTTTGCGAATTTTTTATATTTCAACATTTTTTAAAACAATTTTAATAAATTAAAAAAAAATATAAATAATTTTAGGCCCACTTCCCTCCAAAGCTTATATTTTAGAGAATTAATAGAATTTAAAATATAACAAATTAGCAAAAATTGGAGAGTACAAACAATTTATAAAATGACACCTAAATCGTAATACTTAAAAATCGAACATAAAAAAATTTAATATTTAAAAAAAAATCCTGGAAAGTACCGAAAAATACCAACATTTTAAAAAAAGATTTCAAGTCGGACCATAACTTTAGAAGTTATGACCACAAACCCGAAACACAGAGTAATATCTTAACGATTTTTTTCAAACCGTCGATTTGTCGTGGAATTCCCCATAAATAAATAAATAATAAATTAAGAGGTAGACTATAAATGGAAAAAACTTGAAAAAAATATAGATATTTACAATAAGGAGGTTCACAAAATGTTCGAGCTGATTAGGGAAGATTTAGAGCAACAGGATTTCAGAAATATTGACCCACCATTCATTTATATGGTCTAGACATGGTTAGAGATGGCTTAGGAATCTACCTCAACATTAAAAATATAAAGTTTAAAGAGAATTAAGGGGAAAGGGAAGAGAGCGATCATATCCTTATTATTGATGAAGGCACATTTGTGATGGTGGATACCCGATATCGGCTGTAAATCGATACCTCCATTTTAAACTATACTAAGTGCAAAAACGTAGTTTTTCAGGAGAGGCGATCAAAGTTTGATTTGATTTTTATATTTGTGTGGTATTCCTTTATAATGCAAATCAAATGACCTGTTTTGTGAATAACTTTTGATTGGGTTAACGGATAAACACCAAATTTTGACTGAATATAATGTAGAATATTTAGAAATTCAAAATACAATCTCCCAAAAACCGTTCTAAGTCGACTTAGCTAGTTTTAGAATGGAGGTATAGAAATGATACTTCGAAGTACTCAAAAATTATTCTATCCAGATAGACTAGTAATGTTGAAGGGTAACGGAAATTAGGGGAAAAACGTCATATCACGGTATCGACCTTATATCGACTCTAAATGGTCCTTCGAGGCCATATATAAGTGCAGAAATACTCAGAAACTAGTCCCTCGAGATAGACTAGTAATGTTCAAATGTGACGGAGATTATGAGAAACGTCATATCACATATGTGATTATTTCAATAAGCATTTAGTGATATCTACCATAAGTCAGTGATAAATGGTCATTCGATGTGAAGTAGAAGTTCAGAAATATTGAAAAATATTGTGGCAATTTGTAGAACTCGCGCCTGATTCTGTAATTGTGACTTGAATAACCTTGGAGAAGAGTATGTCAATTAAAGAAAATTAAAAAAAATGCATAGCATATTTTAGGGTCAAAAATAGTCCATTTTGTGGTACTTGAAATCCAGAAAGTTATAAAAAAGAATAACAGGAACGAAAATTAAAAAATTTCTATATACGAAGCCGGGCCCAAAATTACCCGAACTGACATATAGATGGCGGTAGAAGTTTAAAAAAAAAAATACTATCGTGAGAAGTGGCAACCTTCTAAAACATATGTTTTAAGTTTCAAGGCGCTACGTTGTTTTTTTTCAGCACTCAATAGTAAACAATCTTGGTGAATTTGTAAACATGGAAAAATTGGTCACCGATATGTAGTATAATACTTTCATTTGAAAGGTCTCAGTGCAACCAATATTAAAACCAAGCTAGATTCTACTTTGGGGGAGTCCTTCGGCTCCTTCGTTTACAACTATAAAATATTGGGTGGTAGAGTTTAACGGGGGGCCATACGAGCTGCCAGGACGAACACCGTAGTGGTCGACCAATGTGTAGAGTTGTCCCCCACAGAAATGGGTAAAAAAATCCATAAAATGGTATGGGATGACCGTCGGTTGACGGTTCGTGGGCTAGCTGAAGTCATAGACGTTTCAAAAAATGTTTTACATCGCATAATGAAGGAAAATTTGATGATGGGAAAGCTGTGCGCAAGATGGGTGCCGCGTTTACTTACAATCAAGACAATGTAATACGAAATTACTATAATGATAAATTTCAAAACAATTGGATGTAAAATACAGCTTCTATAGGGCTAAAGGGCCAAATCGGAGGAAACATATATATATGGGTTATATGGGATCTATAGCTATATCTGCACCGATTTTCTTCAAATTCGGCAATATTGGTCCATGGAAACTTATATATGGGAGATACATCTAAATCTGAACCGATATCAACTAATTTCAATAGGGCTCTGTTTAGGTGCGAAAGACTTCTAACTGCAAAATTTCAGTACCATCGATAGTGCGGAGTATGGTTATTAATAAAAAATAAATGGAGAGGAGAGCATTGAAATTTGTTTTTGGGCAAAAGAAATGGTCCTTCGAGTTGGACAAGAAAACAAAGATCTTCAACAAGAGAGTAGACAAAATAAGTTATTGAAAAAGGGCAGAAAAGTAATGCTTGACTAATATTTATTCATAAAATTGCAGATATCTATTGTATTTTCGTATATCGACCATAAATGGTCCTTCGATCTGGAGCAAAAATGGCAAAATTTTCCTAAAGTAATTTGGAGATCTGCTAAGGCTGTTATCTAGGTTTGTAATCTGGGAAACTTCTACGGACTTTAAATATGATAAATTTGCAGTTTTCTTCAAAATAATTAAAATTAGATATAGCCCAAATAATTTCCATTTGAAATATTTCAAAAAGCAATTCTTTATCTCGGGGTAAAATGTCATCCTAATGCCTTCAAGAGTCTAGCTATGGTTATATCCAAGTCCCACAAATCTTCTCTCTTTAATCTAAAAACATTTAATTGAAATTGCCATATTTTAGGTACACAATGTTAATGAGCGCTCCAGAACTGACCACCACTGTTGTCGATATCAATTCCTTGAAACCACAAAAAACTATTACTGATAAAATATTTTATTACAATAAATGAATAAAAAAAAACCCAGACATGTATGTCTTATGATTTCTTTGGGAACAAGAGAGAGAGAGATACAAGACTAAAAATTTGATTCCCACAAAAGTGGGAACTGATGACTTGTAGATGATGATGATGAGGAAGGCAATGGTCATAATGACGATCATTATGAGAAGATTGATAAAAATAATTATTACTACCCGTATTGCGTACAGTTGTTTATTATATAAATTAAAGGTAGCAAAGAAAATTTACAGCAACAATAGTCGACAAAAATTTAAGAAAAGTATGCATGTAAGTTATGAACTAACTAATCGTAATGAGTAAACTGAAATGCCAAGTGAGATAACTAATGGAGTTACATTTTTCAAAAGTAACCTTTCGATGTTATGTTAGACGCGATCGGCGGTCAGCAGCTAACAGCTGATGCACCGTCTGGACTTTGTACGGAAACATCTTCATATCTTGTACCAAAATTCGCTGTAGAGACCGTCGACTGATACCCATTTGCGTGGCACGTCGTCTGGTCGATGTCGACGGCGCTTCCATGACATCCTCGGCTACAGCAGCAATATTCTCTGCAGAACGGCTACTCCGGGGTCTGCCACGCCTGGCAGCATCTCGTGTTGCGCCAGTCTCTTCGAGGCGAGCGGCTAAACTAGAGTGATCAAAAAACCGGTTTTTTTGAAATAATAAAAAACCGGTGGATGGTTTATTTAAGTTATAAAAAAACCGGTGGACGGTTTTTTTTCTTCGAAGAAAACCGGGGAAACCGGTAGAACCGGTTTTTTTCTGCATAACAAAACAGTATGAAAATTGCCGTTTGAAAAACATTTTCCTTTTTAATAACAAAAAAGGCGATTTTTTAATATTAAATTTTTAAAAGCGATGTCTTCTGATCAGGAATCTTGCACCAAATGTAGTCCTGTTGGATAGTAGTTATCAGTTGGATTGTGATGAATATTGTCATTTGAGTCAAACGGTCCTTTTATCTCATACTTATAACTAATTAACTATTGTATTTAGAAACATTTTCCAAAAGTGTTATCGACAGACTTTTCTTCAACCTTTTAAAAAAATTAGCAAATATATTTTCATTACTTTTTTGCAAAATTAAACTTTTTTGAAATTTTGGTAAAAACCTATGTTTTAATTTTTGATGTTTTTGCTCAAAAGAAAGCTTAGATAATTTCCTTTAAAAGCTTTGTGACCTATTAAAGGGATGGGACCTGTTGATCTATCAAAATAAATATAAACCTCTGAAAAAAAAATTAACGTTCAACCAAACATTTTAGCATTTCAGATGGGAAAAACAACCGTTTCACAAAAATGTCAATATTTGACACCCTCCAACTCGGAAAGTCCTTAACCGATCTCGTTGGAATTGTGTCTCATAACTACTATCTGATAGGGCTACTTGGTGCAATTTTCATCCCGACAGAAGACATCTTTTTTAAAAAATTAACTCACTTCACAAGAAATTCCCCTTATGTAGTTCAGTCAAGAAAATATTAATATTTCGGGATATTAAATAGAATATTTAATAGAGGTATTAAATCTTTATACATATATATTTTATATACACACTTTAGTGCAGGTGTGTATATACGAGTATACATATAAATATATAAGAGTATACACTAGTCGGTATACCCAAATGAAATTTTCTTACTTGTTTTTGTTTCGGTTTGGAAGTGGGAGAATGCGTTTACTTTTCACATAACTTCTGCGCGTATGAATCATTTATTTTCTTTAAATTTTTGTAATTTGTATAGAAATTGGTGAATGGCTTCGGATTCTAGCAAAGTTGCCGAGTCTTTTTAGGCCATATAAGGAGATCTTTCATATTATTATCTTAATTTGTGATATTTCGTATAAATGTAAATAATTTTTAATATTTTAGTGATAATAAAAAAACCGGAAAACCGGTGGAAACAAACGAAAAAAACCGGTTGCACCGGTTGTTCGAAATTCATGATTTTGAGAAAAACCGGGGACGGTGGAAGCAAAAAACCGGTGGGCCGGTTTATTTTAAACCGGTTTTGATCACTCTAGGCTAAACGTCGCAGTGTTTCACCAGTAGGCGTTGGACGGCCAGGAAATCTGTGCCAAAGTCACCGACCGATTATTGGTCAAATAAATAGTCAGCAATATTCCGCGTTCTGGAGCAGTGTAGCGTAACATTGTTTATTAACGTGTATTTCGCATGTGTTTACTACACAAATGTCAAAACAGAACTGACATTAGGGGCCAATCGCAAAATTTATAGCATTTTCTGATAGGAGGATTACTTTTGCGCCACCTTGTAGAAGAATTTTTAAATTTAAAAAACAGTTTTGGGAGATTTGAAATGAGTGAAGCAGCAAAATATAGTGAAGACATTTCGCTACTAAAAAATGTTCCTTCGAGATGCACAAAGATTGAAAACCCGAAGTTAAGTGAATTGAAATTTGTTAGGGCTGTAGGTGGAAAAATTGTTAGAAATTATATATAAGAAATTACAAAATATTGGTCCCCTTAAAATGGTCCTTCGAGCTGCTGAAGTTAAAAACTGAAAATTCGTCCCAAAATCGGTAATGGCTGCTAATAGATTTAATTTTCGAAAGCAAATACATAAATAAAGATAGTTTCTCAAAAAATGGTCCTTCGAGCTGACAACAAATTTATTCTGAGGAATCCGAAATACCTACAATTTGTTGTTTTTTTACGATATAAATCTACTCTAAATATGTAAATCATAATTGGAATATTGAAATTGATTGTTATGACTGCCAAAACCTATCCAGAAGTGGACTTCAATTTGGTATATTTTTATTTTCTTCCTAAGTTAGTTCAGTTTGTCTTTCATCGAATGCTATCAATGTCTTTGTACTGAAGAATATATATTTTATAAAAATTGTAATGACAATAAATTTAATGACAACACAGCACTGCAAGTAGAGATATATGTATACAACAATGACGATGAGTGTGTGAGTGCAAAGCTTAGGGGTGGGGATCTTAACAGTAGACATCGTCGGTATTTGGCCATTTAATATAGCCTGGTGGATGGTTATTATTACACTAGCCTACCACCAAGTTGTTTTTTAAATTTTTGGCAGGCCAAGTCAATGTAGTGTGTGTTAATGGCCCAAATGACAAAAACCATGATAGTCAAACAGACACTTGTTGATGTCTCAGTGAATGAACGAGTCTGTCCCCTCGTCCGTCCGTCTCTTGATTCAGTGCATGAGCCTTGGTGTGGTTACTGGTTTTTTGATTTTCCATAAACTTCTGTGGTTCCATAAAACTCACTCACTACGACATCGTTGTTGTATATGAAAAATTATTGTTTTCGTAGAAACTCCGAAAATTTATGATGGGAATATGATTTTTTTTTCTGGTTGGTTTTCAAAAACCGTCAAAAAAAACCTAACTACCGAAAACTTCGATGTTTTATTTTATACGGGAGGGGACGAGCGGTGATGTTTTTATTAGGCGACAGAGCGTGTACTTTATGAAATTGTTAGAAGAAATATAAAAATAATAATCGTAAACATAATTGTGTTATTACCTTTTCTGAGTTCACTGAATGCTTGGTTGGGTAAGGAAATTCAAACTTGAATTGCTTACCGACAATTTCGGTTATCACTTGTAACCGAGAAAATTTGGAAGAAGAAAAAAACGATCAAACCTCGCAACACCAACCAAGTTTAATTATAATTGTTTTAATTACAAATTAAAACCAAGGAACTATAATTAACTAAAACATTGTCAGAGAGTGTGTGAAAGTTTTTCTTCCTTCTTTTCTGTAGATGAACTCATTTAAAATAGGGTATCACCAAATATTTTACTATGAAAAAATCATTAAATATTAAATTCTAAACACAGTTATTTCAAATTAATGGTCTTCGAATATGAACTGATGATAGTTTTATTCAACTGAAAAGTATCTCCAATGCCACTTTTCCTACAGACAATTATAACCAGTGACACTTTTCCTTATGAAAATTATCACCAGTCACACTTTTTCTAAAGAAAAGTATCACCAGTGAATCTTTTCCTAAAGGAAAGTATCACCAGTGACCCTTTTCCTAAAGAAAATTATCACCAGTGACACTTTTTCTAAAGGAAATTATTACCAGTGACTCTCTTCCTAAAGGAAAGTATCACCAGTTACACTTTTCCTAAAGGAAAGTATCACCAGTGACACTTTTCCTAAAGGAAGGTATCACCAGTGACACTTTTCCTTAAGGAAAGTGTCACCTATGACACTTTTCCTAAAGGAAAGTATCACCAGTGACACTTTTCCAAAAGAAAAGTATCACCAGTGACACTTTTCCTAATGAAAAGTATAACCAATGACACTTTTCCTAAAGGAATGTACCACTGATGACACTTTTCCTAAAGGAAAGTATCACCAGTGACACTTTTCCTAAAGGAAAGTATCACCAGTGACACTTTTCCTAAAGGAAAGTATCACCAGTGACACTTTTCCTAAAGAAAAGTATCACCAGTGACACTTTTCCTAAAGAAAAGTACCACCAGTGACACTTTTACTAAAGAAAAGTATCACCAGTGACACTTTCCCTAAAGAAAAGTATCACCAGTGACACTTTTTCAAAGAAAAGTATCACCAGTGACACTTTTTCTAAAGAAAAGTATCACCAGTGACACTTTTTCTAAAGAAAAGTATCACCAGTGACACTTTTCCTAATGAAAGGTATCACCAGTGATACTTTTCCTAATGAAAAGTATAACCAGTGACACTTCTCCTAAAGAAAAGTATCACCAGTGACACTTTTCTTAAAGAAAAGTATCACCAGTGACACTTTTCCTAAAGAAAAGTATCACCAGTGACACTTTTACTAAAGAAAAGTATCACCAGTTACTCTTTTACTAAAGAAAAGTATCACCAGTGAAACATTTCCTAAAGAAAGGTATCACCAGTGACACTTTTCCTAAAGGAAAGTATCACCAGTTACACTTTTATCAAAGAAAAGTATCTCCAGAGAAACTTTTCCTAAAGAAAAGTATGACCAGTGACACTTGTCCTAAAGAAAAGTACACCCAATGACACTTTTCCTTAAAGAAAGTACCACCAGTGATACTTTTCTTTAAAAAAAGTATCACCAGTGACACTATTCTAAACGAAAAGTATCACCAGTGACACTTTTCGTAAAGGAACGTATCACCATTGACACTTTTCCTGGTGATACAAGCCTAAATGCTTGTATCACCAATGACACATTTCTTAAAGGTAAGTAGCACCAGTGACACTGTTCCTAAAGAAAAGTATCACCAGTTACACCATTCCTAAAGAAAAGTATCACGAGTTACACTATTCCTAAAAGTATCACCAGTGACACTATTACTAAAGAAAATATAACCAGTGAAACTTTTTCTAAAAAAGTATCACCAGTGACACTTTTCTTAAAGAAAGGTATCACCAGAGACACTTTTCCTTAATAAAAGTAACACTAGTGTCACTTTCGTAAATAAAAGTATCAACAGTGACACTTTTCCTAATAAAAAGTATCACCAGTGATATTTCCCTACTGAAAAGTATCACCAGTGATACTTTTCCTAAATAAAAGTGTGACCAGTGATATTTTTCATAATGAAAAGTATCACCAGTGACACTATTCCTAATGAAAAGTATCACCAGTGACACTTTTCCTAAAAAAAGTATCACCAGAGACACTTTTCCTAAAAAAAGTATCAACAGAGACACTTTTCTTAAAGAAAAGTAACACCAGTGTCACTTTCGTAAAGAAAAGTATCAAAAGTTAAACTTTTCGTAAAGAGGAAGTTACACCAGTCACAGTTTCTAAAGAAAAGTATCACCAGTGATACTTTTTCTATAGAAAGATATCAACCGTGTAACTTTTTCTAACGAAAAGTGTCACCACTTTTTATAATGTTAAGTATCACCTGTGACACGTTTCCTAAAAAAAGTATTAGGAGTGATACTTTCCTAAGGAAAAGTATCACCAGTGAAGCTTTTCCTAACGAAATGATGAGCTAATCCTTTGGTACCAATAGATTTTTTTTTTACCCAGAACTCATTTTCCCTAATTATCCATTTTTCTGAAATTTAGCTCATCTTCCGCATAATTCAATTAAGTTGTTACTTATTATAAACCTCTTCTCCCTCAATTATAAACCCTTACTACCGACATTTTTCTCTGAGCGTCTTTTAGTATTAATCATCATACTCCTGCGGATTATTGTATATTGAATTACAATATAATTTTTATGCATTTTTGTCTTTGGCATATCATTTTGTCTGTTTGTTTACAATAAATCAATAAATTGCCTTTGTTTGAGTGGCTGGAGATTCCTCCCTCCACTTGGCAGTGTTATAAATTTGCCATTTCCAAAGAATTGCAAGGAACTGTATAAAGCAAGCCTCAAATCACCATCAACCTTCAATATCGTTACAGCGAAGGTACGCCTGCGCAAAAAGGATTGGCTTGGCTTGGTGGTGGTGGTGTAGATTTTCAATAAATCTTTAAGGCCGTGTGCATGAAATTTATGCCATTGATTGTCAAAAGATAAAGTGTCTCTTCTGGTTCTTGTTGTTGTTGCTTTTGCGGTTGCATTAACGCTTTATGACTTTATTGTTTGTAGGAATTATCATATTCTTTCCATTTTGCCCATAAATATATCGGGGCAGAATATTTAAGACTGACTTTGTCAAGTATTGACATGTTTAGTCATTGAATATGTGCATATTTGATTTCGATCACAGCTGGTTTGGTCGGTTCCCCTGAGAGAGTCTGCGTTTGTGCCTGCGCCTTTACCTGCGGCTTTGTGCGTCTGCGTTGTTGAAAATATGTCAAAAGTTTGGCATAAAACATGCGACAATTTGTTTAAATGTCACAAACTTGAAAGGTAATGATTTAATAACCTCCAAAGCTAGACACACACATGAATGGATTATGAATGAAAAAGACAATGTACGGCACGGGAAGACGGATCTAAAGGAATATAGAAAATAAAAATTTCTAGAACTGCAAGTCTAAACTGTAACAAAATGTGTTTACAATAGAACTTGAGTTGAGTTGAGTTTGAAACTGAGTCGCCTTTCCCGCAGATAACTTACTCCATAACGAGAGGTATCACCAATGAAATATTTCTTAGCAGCTGATTGACTTTCGTTACAGTTTTTTTTGTAAACAGTGACACTTTTCCTATAGAAAAGTATCACCAGTGACACTTTTCCTATTGAAAAGTATCACCAGTGACACATTTCCTATATAAAAGTATCGCCAGTGAGACTTTCCCTATAGAAAAGTATCGCCAGTAAAACTTTTCCTATAAAAAAGTATCACCTCTGGAATTTCACTAAAAGAAAAGTCTCACCAGTGAAACTTTTAATATATAAAAGTATCACCTGTGAAACTTTTCTTACAGAAAATTTCCACCAATGAAACTTTTCCTAAAGAAAAGAATTTAGAATTTTATTATAAAAAAGATTCACCACTGACATTTTTTTTATAAATAAGTACCACCAGTTTCAATTTTCGTATAAAAAATATCACCTGTGACACTTTTCCTTCAGAAAATAGTCAAACAGTGACGTTTTTCCTATAGAAAACTATCACCAATGAGACTTCTTCCATAGTAAAGTATAACTTTTTTATAAAAAAAGTGGCACTGGTTGCACTTTTCTGTAGAAGAGTGTCACTGTTGCTTGTATTCTATAGGGAAAATGTCGCTGGTGATAGTTTTCTATAGGAAAAATGTCACTGGTGATAGTTTTCAATAGGAAACCCGCCACTGGTAAAAATTTTCTAAAGGAAGAGTATTAGTGATAATATTTTTTATAAGAATTGTCAAACAGGTGGTACTTTTCTATAGAAAAATGTCAGTGGTGACTCTTTTTTATAGTAAAATTTTTAAAGTAGTATTACTGGTGGTAGTTTTCTTTAGGAAAGATGAAACTGGTGATATTTTTCTATAGGAAAAGTGCCACTGGTGAAACTTTTCTATAGTTTATATAAGTTTCTATGGGAAAAGTGCAACTGGTGATACTTTTCCGGAGGAAAAATATCTTTGGTGATACTTTTCTTTTGGAAGTGTCACTGGAGATACTTTTCAATAGGAAAAGTGTCACTGGTGATACTTTTCAATAGGAAAAGTGTCACTGGTGATACTTTTCAATAGGAAAAGTGTCACTGGTGATACTTTTCTATAGAAAAAATGTGACTGCTGATACTTTTCTTTAGGAAAAGTGTGGCTGCTGATACTTTTCTTTAGGAAAAGTGTGACTGGTGATTGGAATAGTGTCACTGGTGATAATTTTCTAAAGGAAAAGTGTCACTGTTGATACTTTTCTATGGGAAAAAGGTCACTTTTCTATAGGTAAAGAGTCACTTTTCTAAAGGAAAAGTGTCATTGGTGATACTTTTCTACAGAAAAAGTTTCACTGGTGATATTTTTCTATAGGAAAAGTGTCACTGGAGATTCTTTTCAATAGGAAAAGTGTCACTGGTGATACTTTTCAAAAGGAAAGTGTCACTGGTAATACTTTTCAATAGGAAAAGTGTCAATGGTAATACTTTTCAACAGAAAAAGTCTCACTGGTGATACTTTTCAATAGGAAAAGTGTCACTGGTGGTACTTTTCAATAGAAAAAGTGTCAGTGGTGATACTTTTCAATAGGAAAAGTGACACTATAGGAAAAATGTGACTGGTGATACTTTTCTTTAGGAAAAGTGTGACTGGTGATACTTTTCTTCAGAAAAAGAGTGACTGGTGATACTTTTCTTTAGGAAAAGTGTGACTGGTGATACTTTTCTTTAGGAAAAGTGTCACTTGTGATACTTTTCTTTAGGAAAGGTGTCACTGGTGATACCTTTCTTTAGGAAAAGTGTCACTGGTGATACTTTTCTTTAGGAAAAGTGTCACTGGTGATACTTTTCGATAGGAAAAGTTTCACTGGTGATACTTTTCTACAGTTTCACTGGTGATAATTTTCTACAGGAAAAGTGTCACTGGTGATACTTTTCTACAGGAAAAATTTCACTGGTGATAATTTTCTACAGGAAAAGTGTCACTGGTGATACTTTTCTACAGGAAAAGTTTCACTGGTGATAATTTTCTACAGGAAAAGTGTCACTGGTGATACTTTTCTACAGGAAAAGTGTCACTGGTGATACTTTTCTACACGAAAAATGTCACTGGTGATACTTTTCTATAGGAAAAGTGTCAGTGGTGATAGAAAAAGTCACCGGTGATACTTTTATATAGGAAAAGGGATAATTTTCTCTATGGACGGAGTCACTGGTGATATTTTTCTATAGATAAAGTTTCACTCGTGATTCTTTTGATAGTAAAAGTGTCACTCCTGATAATTTTCCACTGGAAAGTTGCTTTCAACATCTACCATAATATTTTTTTAATATAAATAAATATATGATCTTGGTTATATTTACGAAATGTAAACTTTAATCCGATTTATCAGTGTGATATTTACCAATTTAATAACTTTTGTCCATCACCATTATGTGTGGTTTGCAACGTTGCTACTGTTCCCGTCACTCTGCCGTAAAAATAATATTCTAAGATAAACTTAATGCATTACCTTACAGAAGCTCTACTGGTTTTCCTCGCTTTGCCATTTCCTACGAAGAGATTATGTAAGCTTTAAGATCAGTAGCTGAGAATTGAATGACATAACTGTATGCATTGTTGTTAGATTTTTCTTATTTAATTAACTGAGTTTTTTGCCGGTAACAGCTTTCCATCTGTTGCTAGAAATTTTTCAATCACATACATCATTTTTCCATCAACACCCGGAGGAGGAGAAAATCCCTAAGATAAAAAGTATTTGAAATGCTTCTTCCTAGCAACACTTAAAGAACAAAAAACTTTGGAGTATTACTTAGCTTTATATATGGATTTTTTGCCTCTGGAGTGGGACATGATTGACAGACAACATTTAGTATTAAGTTGAGGAAACCAACACGAATGCGACAGAGATTATGGAACTGTTGAAATTGATCAATTTCACATACGTAAGATTTTTGGTTAAAACGATTAAAAAACAACGACTCAAACTCCAAACCAGACTGAAGATGTAGAGGCCATGTTTTTTTGCAGGAGTAGCTGTCGGGCAAGAAAATCTTAATACCAATACTTGTTTGGTGGTCATGGTAAATTAGGGGAGCATAAGGAGGCATAGAGAGAGAGAGAGTTAGCCTTGTATTAGAATTTAAGAATATTTAAACTTGTCCGTCCGTCTGTCTGTCCGTCCTGCCAAAGTGATTGTGCGTCTGTGGTTCTGTTCTTAACATAATTTTGCAGTTAATGCAGTGGAAAAGCGCGTATAACTTATGATTGACATCTTTTGATTATAACACCAAAGTGTTGTTGGTCTGCCACAAAAAAAAAACAGGAATCCCAGCCAAAGATGATGGACCTCCACTCCCTACCAATCCCCCATTCTCTCTTTAAGGGGTGTTTTGTGTGTGTGTTATGGACAAAACGATTTTAATTTGATTTTTGACTTTGATCCTAAAGGTATTTCTGCAACGAATGTCTAAAAGAATTCTCTTCTCCAGATTTCTCATTGATTTGTGAGTATTGTGAGATTTCATGTGAGTACTCTTTCCCCCCCACAAAGAAGTATCCACAAAGTGAATAAAAAGATTTTGGTTGGTTCGTTAAGTTAAGTTTTGATTTACTAATTAATAGTTTGTCCGTTAAGTTTGACAGTTGAACATGTTTTTTGACAGTTCTTATGTGCATCGAATGCTGAAGTCTGTGAGTCTGGCATGTCAGCAGTTTAATGGGACAAAGGGGGATAACAGAGGGAATAAGAGGGGTTAAAATGATCATGTTTCGAATGAGATTTCATGCTGTGTTATATGGGGTATTCAAATGGTGCACGATCACACAGAAAGCCAATGGAACAAGTTTGTGTGGTGGGACAGGTGGGCCTACTAAAATGGATAACCTGATAGGCAAAAATAAGAATTTCCATAAGAAACAATTCCCAATGAGAAGTATAGCCAGCGACACTTTTCCTAAAGAAAAGTATCACCAGTGAAATTTTTCCTAAAGAAAAGTATCACCACTGACACTTTTCCTTAAGATAGTATCAACAGTGACAATTTTCCAAAAGGAATGTATAACCAATGACACTTTTCCTAAAGAAAAGTATCACTAGTGACACTTTTCATGAAGAAAAGTATCACTAGTGACACTTTTCCTAAAGAAAAGTATCACTAGTGACACTTTTCCTAGAGAAAAGTATCACCTGTGACACTTTTCCTAAAGAAAAGTATCACCAGTGACACTTTTTCTAAAGAAAAGTATCACCAGTGACACTTTTTCTAAAAAAATGTATCACCAGTGACACTTTTTCCTAAAGAAAAGTATCTCCAGTGACACTTTTCCTAGAGTAAAGTATCACCAGTGACACTTTTCCTAAAGAAAAGTATCACCAGTGACACTTTTCCTAAAGAAAAGTATCACCAGTGACACTTTTCCTAAAGAAAAGTATCACAAGTGATACTTTTGTCCAGTGAACTCGATTCGAAGAAATATACATTATGTACCGTATTCTACGATGCCTATCCGTTCTTCATTAATCTTTTGCTATTGATTAATTTCCAGCGATTTATTTAAAGTTAAAAAGATTAAAAATATATAAATAAAATGTGGTGCAACTTTTTCTCCTGCCTCAGTACGACTCCTTTAATCTTCAAAACGATCTTTATCAATTGTATAAGCAAAGCTACGTATAGCCGCCACTAAACATTTTGAAATGCGTTCACAAATTTTTGACATATCGATGTCGGCAAAGATCTGTATTCCACACTTCCAACCGAGACGGCAAAGAACTCGTAAAAATATGTTTGCAGGAAATCACCAACAAGAGACCGACCCGAAGTATATCCTGACATATTTTAACGATGTTTGGAATTCGACATAAAAGTCGGATGGATGCATGGACGGATGGATAAACGCTGGCGGATCATACACTAAAAAAAAAGCGTACTGAAAATCAATGAATTTTTCGTAAAGTTTAAGATTTCGGCAATGATTTCGAGCCAAAGACAATCGCTATAAAAATAAGAAGGTTTTATAGTTAATTTAAAGACGTGAATAGTACTTGTTTTGAGGATGCATTTCATAGAATTAAGAATTTTGGGTAATAAAACTAATTATGTTTGGTTTTAAAATAAGCACATTTTTGCGTAAATTTAAGTATGGCGCGTGCTTATTTTTAGTAAAATATCATATAAATTAAAACATTATCGTAATAAAATTTAAAATGTTTGTCCTTGATATAAGAATATACTGGTAATTAATTTAAGGCATACATGAATTTAAATACAGTTTTTTTTTTAATATGTATGGAAAATTCGTTACATTATATTGATTATAATGTTACTCTTTTAAATGAATCATTTTCTTTGAAATCATTTAATATTCATAGAAAATTCAATAACACAACACTTTATCTTTCTAAATAAATATTTTATTTGTTATATTTTATATTGGAAAATACATTTTATAATTTAAAACAATATGTAATTGTATAAAGACAAATCGGCCAACACACTATGAAGTTTGACTTTTATTCGAATATTGTATTGTTATGTATCGATTCTATAGCGAGATTCGTTTCTCTATTTGTTGTCCATGAACAATTTTTATCGGAACCGGCCTTAATGATTTTTAACCTAGAATTTGGCTGGAATTTAAATAGAAATTATATAAAACAAATATTATATTATTATATCATATACATAGTTTGTATGCTCACTCATTTCCTGCAATTTATAAATTTTTAATTCCCCACTGCATTTTTCATATATCCAAATAAATAAAATTATAATATAATTTGAAATAAATGAATATAATACGATAAAGTATTAAAATAAATTTTATCATATAACTGTCACAAAATGTTGAAAAATAAGAGATATATTAAAATCTTTGGAATATACTCACTTACACTGAAATATTTAGTCACTCTTCTACGACATAAATTCTTATAATAGATCCATACAAAATTTGCTGTACTAAAAGTTAAAAAAAAATATTTATGTAAGATATTATTAATAATAGAAACTGATTGTTTTGAAAGTGGCGAAAGTGACATTTTTCATATAAACTGAGTTATCAAAAATAATTTTCCAAAAAAATCAATCGTGACTTAGATTTTAAAATCTTAAGTTATGTTAGCAAACAAAACTACAAAAACTTATTAAAAATTACTTCTGTAAAACAATAGCTAATGCTGCTTATGACATTCTTAACCCTGGTGTTAGATGAGCAAATCTGTACGAATCCTAGATTAAGAGTCCATTTGGTCAACATTTTATATTTATTTTTGAATGATGTGAAAAGAAAGCAGCTTATTTACAATTATTTTTGAGCAAAAACGGTTATTATTTTGATTTTAGTAAAACAAAAATATCCCTTGGACCAAATTATAAGGCAATATTTATACATACATATATTACCGTTTATAAAGGAAACGATACAAAAATTAGACCAAATGGGCCTAATCTAACAGCAGGTTTAATTATGAAGTACTTATGAAGCAATTATGAACACGAAATCAAGGAAAAATGTAAACTAAAATTCAAAAAAGGAAAACATCTTTTTAAATAAATTATATTTTTAAAACTTTTTAACAAAAACTTTGTTTGTGTGAAAACACGTATTTTATATGTGAACGTCAGTTCGCAAATATATTTTGTTCTAATACATTAATATACGCGTTCCAAATTAAATTTCTTGATTTTCAAATAAAGTATATTTGTTCAGAAATACATAATACTTACAAATATTGTTTCCAAATCTATTGTTTCCAAATCTCACTTATTTGTTGTAATTTATAAATGGCATTCAGCACTGCATTTTTCATATATCCATCACATTTATCTTCAAATATTGCGTGATCTAAAATTAAAATAATTAAATTTTTTCTGAAAATAAATCAAATAAAATTATCTGTAAACCAAAAAAAATGCAAATAAATTTGATCATATCACAATTGGGAAACGCTGAAAACTAAGAGAAATATTTCAGCCGTTCATATATAATACTTACGTTGAAATATTTTGTAAAATTTGCACTCTTCTCACAAAAGACCCATTCTAAAATTGTTTTACTAAAAAAATTAAAAAAGATAGTTATATGTATAACATATTATTAATAATAAATTTCTATATTACAAATAATTTTACATTTCTGCATTATGCGCTGGTATTTTTAATAAATAAATACTTTCAATTAAAATGTGTTTTGTTATTTTCTAATTGCCAATAAGATGTTTATTTCAGGATAATAATATTATTTTTCACGTTACCTAAACATTTTCCATTGTCTCTTTCAGTATTACAAAATATATTACTAACATTTTTGTCATCCATTTGGCACAAATCTCTTCACAGGACTTACAAACAAGATCTCCTTCGAAAACGCATGTACATCGCCATAAATAACATACAGCAAAAATAACTATGGCGCACACACTCCCTTATCACAGAGATCGATGGTGACGCCGACGGCATAACCACATGCATACACACATGTACACGACGGTTTCATTTGTTGTTGTTGCTATGCTTTAGCAAAAATAACTGTTAACAGCCCGTATTAAAGTTATTTTCGGTGCAATATGTACGTATGTATGCACGTATACTTACATATTCACAGCAACCAAATTTTTTCAAAATCCGCGTCCCGAAAACAGACAACCGTTTCCTTTCATCGCTTGTAAATAACTGACGATTTAAAAGAAAACGAACAAAAGAACTGTTCTCTATTTTCTCTTCTAGCATTCCATAACAATTATTGATTCACACATTACCAAACAAAACTGATTCTCCGAGCGAGAGAGGGAGGGAGAGATTGTATAATTCTCTCGTATGTATTCTTAAAAATAATGACAATAGTCATAAAATGTATTACCAAGACAGCCTTTCCTTTAAGGGGAGCATAGCCTTAAATTTATTACTCATATATCTCATACTGTTAATTAAGTCCGATTCGGCATTAAAACTATGACATGTCTACGTCATAGTGTTAATGTAGAAAATCCTTAAAAGTATTGAAATATTACTTAAAATAATGCGGATTGGCACAAAAATAATGATTTTTTTCTTTAATTTAAATGCGTACATTTAAAGAAGCGCGTACACAAAACTAATGATTAGATAGTCATTAATTCAAATTCAAAAAACTTTATATTATGGAAAATATCGTAAAAAACGTGTAAATTTTCATTATTTTAATGAAAATTGTCATTGAATTGATGCCGAGGTAGCGTACTTAATACAAGAATGTGTCATCATTAGTTTTATTACTATTTTTTTTTTCAGTGTACATCCTCTCAAATGCCGTAGAGATTTTAACACAAATCCAATGATAAGATTTTATGGCACCTCCCCAAAAAAAGAGCGAAGAAAAGCAACGACAACTATCAACAACCAAATAAGAAATACCAATAAAAATAACGCTGGAAATCAAAGCCGAAACTCGCTTAACAATATCAACAAACTACTCATAAAAATCATGAGTAAATAGTCCACACGCGCTTATTTCTTTCCTTAATTCATTCATGCACTTCTTTGGGTATTGTAATGAAATCTTAAGAACAATTCTTTACAGTATTTGGATTGTATTCGAAAATTCATTGTACTCAAATTATTGTTGTTTGATTTGCACCAAAGCAAACACTGTGGCAGGTTGTAGAGTACACAACGGCCGATTACATGAAGAAGACAAATATTTACAAACAAGAAATCGGAGCATTGATATGTGGTTAGCTCACAAAAAAAGAAACGAATATTAATTTATTCAGTAAATCCCACAGAAAAGGGTGTTGATTTTGTGGAAGAAAGGAATTAGAAAAAAAGCAATACATTTTAAAGACGAAAAACTTCTTCGAGAACGTATAACCAACGACACTTTCTCTATGAATATATATCTCTAGAAAAACATTAAATTTAAAAAATGTCTCTAGTGACACATTCAATATGACACGTTTTCTATCACCAGTTACACTTTTTCTATAAAAAAGTATCACCAGTGAAACTTCTTCTATAAAAAAGTATCACCAGTGACACTTTTTATAAAAAAAAAGTATCACCAGTGAAACTTTTTCTATAAAAGAGTATCACCAGTGAAACTATTTCTATAAAAAAGTATCACCAGTGATACATTTTCTATAAAAAAGTGTCCCCAGTGACACATTTTCTATAAAAAAATTGTAATCAGTGACACATTTTCTATAACAAATTGTCACCAGTGACACATTTTGTAAAAAAAAAGTATATCCAGTGACACTTTTTCTATAAAAAACTATCTTTGGTGACACTTTTTCTATTAAGAAGTATCATAAGTGACTCTTTTAATATAAAAAAAGTATCACAAGTGACACTTTTTCTATAAAAAAGTATCACAAGTGACACTTTTTCTATAAAAAAGTATCACAAGTGACAGTTTTTCTATAATAAAGTATCACAAGTGACAGTTTTTCTTTAAAAAAAGTATCACAAGTGACACTTTTTCTATAAATAAGTATCAAAGTGACACTTTTCTATTAAAAAGTATCACCAGAGGCGCTTTTTCTATAAAACAGTATCACCAGAGACACTGTCCGTATGCAAAGGTATCACATGTAAAACCTTTTCTTTTAAAATTAAAAAATTATATTTCGTATAGAAAAGTATCATCAATGATGCTTTTCGTATAGAAAAGTATCATCAGTGATGCTTTTCGTATAGAAAAGTATCATCAGTGATGCTTTTCGTATAGAAAAGTATCATCAGTGATGCTTTTCGTATAGAAAAGTATTATCAGTGATGCCTTTCTTACAGAAAAGTATCATCAGTGATGCCTTTCTTACAGAAAAGTATCATCAGTGATGGTTTTTGTATAGAAAAGTATAATCAGTGATGCTTTTCGTATAGAAAAGTATCATCAGTGATGCTTTTCGTATAGAAAAGTATCATCAGTGATGCTTTTCGTATAGAAAAGTATCATCAGTGATGCTTTTCGTATAGAAAAGTATCATCAATGATGCTTTTCGTATAGAAAAGTATCATCAGTGATGCTTTTCGTATAGAAAAGTATCATCAGTGATGCTTTTCGTATAGAAAAGTATCATCAGTGATGCTTTTCGTATAGAAGAGTATCATCAGTGATGCTTTTCGTATAGAAAAGTATCATCAGTGATGCTTTTCGTATAGAAAAGTATCATCAGTGATGCCTTTCTTACAGAAAAGTATCATCAGTGATGGGTTTTGTATAGAAAAGTATAATCAGTGATGCTTTTCGTATAGAAAAGTATCAACAGTGATGCTTTTCGTATAGAAAAGTATCATCAGTGATGCTTTTCGTATAGAAAAGTATCATCAGTGATGCTTTTCGTATAGAAAAGTATCATCAGTGATGCTTTTCGTATAGAAAAGTATCATCAGTGATGCTTTTCGTATAGAAAAGTATCATCAGTGATGCTTTTCGTATAGAAAAGTATCATCAGTGATGCTTTTCGTATAGAAAAGTATCATCAGTGATGCTTTTCGTATAGAAAAGAATCATCAGTGATGCTTTTCGTATAGAAAAGTATCATCAGTGATGCTTTTCGTATAGAAGAGTATCATCAGTGATGCTTTTCGTATAGAAGAGTATCATCAGTGATGCTTTTCGTATAGAAGAGTATCATCAGTGATGCTTTTCGTATAGAAGAGTATCATCAGTGATGCTTTTCGTATAGAAAAGTATCATCAGTGATGCTTTTCGTATAGAAGAGTATCATCAGTGATGCTTTTCGTATAGAAAAGTATCATCAGTGATGCTTTTCGTATAGAAAAGTATCCTCAGTAATACTTTTCGTATAGAAAAGTATCCTCAGTGATACTTTTCGTATAGTTTTCACATAAAACATGGCCATCATTGATATTTTTTGGCAACATAATTACAATTTGTATCACTCCAATGCCCAATCCACCAATCATATTTACCTTTAAGGTTCTTTTGACTTGAAGTTGTATTTAAAAGTTATTGTATTACTCAATTATTGTAATGCATTTATAAACACAACGTTCTTCATGAAATGTTACAATTTTCGTTTTGTGGATAAACAAGTGCAACCATTTCTCGAGTCATCCAGCCGACACAACTTTGGACGCATTCATCATGTGTTTGTCACTCCATTGGAATTTCTCGGTGTCGCATACACATGTATTGTCTATACATGGATATGTAAATATGTTAGTAATGGAATGGATCGTGAAAGTAACAAAAATGCGGGCACATGCGCTCTGGCCTTTATATCTACGGCGGCGGTGTAAAACGGTGGGTTGTGGATTGTTGATTGCCTGATGTGCCCCGGGTACTTTATGGATGTGTGACATGCGTCGTCCATCACATTCGTTGTATTTTTCGTCTATCGTCGTATTTGTTTCGATTGTTTGATTTGGTATGTTAAACATGTTCTTTGACGAGTGTTTTCCTTCGTTTTTCATTCGGGAATTATTTTATAGCTGCTGCTGTTGCACCGCCACCAAACCAAAAAAAAAAACTAAAGAAAGACCAACAACTATCACGAAAAAATATATGGGCATTGTAATGTATTTGCTTTTCCAAAATATTTTTCCTGGTGTTGCAATTGCTGTGGGTTTTCTTGGCTGTGTTGACTTTTGTTGTTCAAATTTTGATTGTTTTCGAAATCTTGTATTGTGGGCGTAGTGTGTTTATTTAGGCATTGTGCGATATGATTTGGAGATAAATGCAAATCAAATCTTTTCTTATAAGTAGAGGAGGAACATGAAAAGTGATAAGCTTTGAGGTTTCGTAGTTTGTTCTTAATTCTGGTGAAATGATACGCAGTAAAAATTTAGATAAGAGATCTACATACAAAACTGCATATCTGTTTTTGTGGATATAATTAAATTCGGGAATATTCCATAAAACATATTTATAATTGTGGTTTTTATGTTCCTCTATACCAAAGTCGAGCTCTTCCTCTATACTAGAGTTGACCTCTGAGGGCTTTCTCTATACTAGAGTTGACCTTAGAGGTCTTCCTCTATACTAGAATTGACAGCAGAGGTCTTCCTCTATACTATATTTAACTTCCGAGGCCATCCTCTATACTAGAGCTGACCTCAGAGGTCTTCGTCTATACTAGAGTCGACCTCAGAGTTCTTCCTCTATACTAGAGTCGAATTCAGAGGTCTTCCTCTATACACTGTCGACCTCAGAGGTCTTATCTTATACAGTGTCGACCTCAGAGGTCTTCCTCTATACTAGGGTCAACCTCAGAGGTATTGCTCTATGCTAGAGTCGACCTCAGAGGTCGTCCTCTATACTAGAGTCGACCTCAGAGGTCGTCCTCTATACTACAATCAACCTCAGTGGTCTTCCTCTATACTAGAGTCGACCTCAGAGGTATTCCTCTATACTAGAGTCAACCTCAGAGGACTTCTTCTATACTAGAGTCGACCTCAGAGGTCTTCCTATGTACTTGAGTCGACCTCAGAGGTCTTCCTCTATACTAGAGTCGACCTCAGGGGCCTTCCTCTATACTAGAGTCGACATCAGAGGTCTTCCAGTATAATAGAGTCGACCTCAGAGGTCTTCCTCTATACTAGAGTCGACTTCAGAGGTCTTCCTCTATACTAGATTCGAACTCAGAAGTCTTCCTCTATACCAGAGTCGACCTCAGACGCCTTCCTCTATACTACAGTCCACATCAAAAGTCTTCCTCTATACTAGAGTTGACCTCAGAGGTCTTCCTCTATACTAGAGTCAACCTCAGAGGTCTTCCTCTATACTAGAGTCAACGTCAGAGGTCTTCCTCTATACTAGAGTCGAACTCAGAGGTATTCCTATGTACTTGAGTCGACCTCAGAGGGCTTCCTCTATACTAGAGTCGACCTCAGGGGCCTTCCTCTATACTAGAGTCGACCTCAGAGCTCTTCTTGTATAATAGAGTCGACCTCAGAGGTCTTCCTCTTTACTAGAGTCGACTTTAGAGGTCTTCCTCTACACTAGAGTTGACATCAGAGGTCTTCCTCTATATTAGAGTTGATCAGACGTCTTCCTTTGTACTAGAGTCGGCCTCAGAGGTCTGCCTCTATACTAGAGTCGACCTCAGAGGTATTCCTCCATACTAGAGTCAACCTCAGAGGTCTTCTTCTATACTAGAGTCGACCTCAGAGGTCTTCGTCTATCCTAGAGTCGACCTCAGAGGTCTTCCTATGTACTTGAGTCGACCTCAGAGGTCTTCCTCTATACTAGAGTCGACCTCAGGGGCCTTCCTCTAAACTAGAGTCGACATCAGAGGTCTTCCAGTATAATAGAGTCGACCTCAGAGGTCTTCCTCTATACTAGAGTCGACTTCAGAGGTCTTCCTCTATACTAGATTCGAACTCAGAAGTCTTCCTCTATACCAGAGTCGACCTCAGACGCCTTCCTCTATACTACAGTCGACATCAAAAGTCTTCCTCTATACTAGAGTTGATCTCAGAGGTCTTCCTTTATACTAGAGTCAACCTCAGAGGTCTTCCTCTATACTAGAGTCGACCTCAGAGGTATTCCTATGTACTTGAGTCGACCTCAGAGGGCTTCCTCTATACTAGAGTCGACCTCAGGGGCCTTCCTCTATACTAGAGTCGACCTCAGAGATCTTCTTGTATAATAGAGTCGACCTCAGAGGTCTTCCTCTTTACTAGAGTCGACTTCAGAGGTCTTCCTCTACACTAGAGTTGACCTCAGAGGTCTTCCTCTATATTATAGTTGATCAGACGTCTTCCTTTGTACTAGAGTCGGCCTCAGAGGTCTGCCTCTATAGTAGAGTCGACCTCAGAGGTCTTCGTCTGTACTGGAGTCGGCCTCAGAGGTCTTCCTCTATACTAGATTCGACCTCAGAGGTCTTCCTCTACACTAGAGTCGACCTCAGAGGTCTTCCTCTATACTATATTCGATCTCAGAGGTCTTCCTCTATACTATATTCGATCTCAGAGGTCTTCCTCTATACTACAGTCGACCTCAGAAGTCTTCATCTATACTATAGTTGATCTCAGAGTTCTTCCTTTATACTACAATCGACCTCAGAGGTCTTCCTCTATATAGAGTCGACCTGAGAGGTTTTCCTCTATACTTGAGTTTATCTTAGAGGCCTCCTTTTTCTATACTATAATCGACCTCATAGGTCATCCTCTGTACTAGAGTCGACCACAGAGGTCTTCCTCGTCCTCAGGGGCCTTCCTCTATACTACAGTCGACCTCAGAGGTCTTCCTCTATACTAGAGTCGGCGTCAGAGGTCTTCCTTTATACTAGGGTCGAAATCAGACGTCCTCCTCTATACTAGAGCCGACCTCAAAGGTCTTTCTCTATACTAGACTAGTACAGAGGTCTTCATCTGTACTAGAGCCGACCTCAGAAGTCTTCCTCTGTACTAGGGTCGACCTCCTCCTGTTGTTTTTTCCTTATAACAATAACAAATAAATATTAACTCCAATTTATTAATAGACATTTATGTCTCATAACCAATTAGATATACTTTCGAGTATATGATTCCAATAACTTTGAATAGTTGCTGTTAACTAGAATGTGATCGATATTAACTTGTTTGTTAAGGGAAAACTATTCGCCGCTAGATGACACTGCACTAGAATCCATTCTTATAATTCATTCAATTCTTCCAATTCTTATAAGTAGTATTGTAATCCAATTAGATTTGAATGTCCTGTTTAGTGCAACGGAAATATGTATTATTTTTTCTACAAATTCTTATTAGCACAATATTAAAGAATTTAATAATGTCTTCTTGGAACACAAAAGTACCTAATCATAAGGTGAGTTAGGCGAAAAATTGGTGGTGGATTTTTAAACAATAATAAATAAATAACATTTTCACTACCTGTCTATACCTTCAGGGATGAGAACTGTAGTGTACACTTTGAAGGAAATATGAATAAAAAATATTTCTATGGCCCTTTAGTACTATTTAGAATTTTAATATTGATCCTGTGAGTGATGTATGATGAGAACACGGAAGAATGAAAAAAAAACACAACATCGCAGCTACAATAATAAATTTATGAAACAATGGTAAAAAAATGGATGAACGAAGCAGGAGCAAGACTAGGTTGAGGACTAGGCAAGAAACTGAGGAATATGTTGGCAGAACTGGAAACAACCTGCAACAACATTTAATTGGCAATTTTTCATATGTAAAGATGAAGTATCTCTTCCTCCTCTTACGGGATGAATTCTTTGTTGGGCTCCCCTTCTCCAATATTTTTCTTCTAACCAAAACATGGCTTTGTTGTGGAGTCATTGGCATGTTTAGGTAGGCCGGGGGGTTGGAATAGACCTCGATTGTGGTCTTGGTGTTATTAATCTTCGTGGGAGTAATATTTTTTTCATTATTTCCATATAGCTAGATTTTTGTTTCAATTTTTATTATTTTTGTTAGCTGGCATTGTAAGGAAATCATTTCAGTGGCTCGCGAATGATGGAATATATTTAGGCTTTGCTACATTTGAGTGGAGCTTATTTGAGTATGAAATTAAAATCACACCCTAGAGAAATAGGCAAATGCAATCAACTATTTATAAAAACCTGGCATTCTTGCATTTTCAGCTCCTCGGCGAATTTTGTATATTTTCTCTGAATGTCCTAGAATTCAAGATGAATTATTTGTTTCCCCGAAAACAATTGTTTACAAAAATCACAAAAAAAACCTAAAATTACTTGTTTTATTATAGCCATTTTCCTTCTTTTTCCATTTCTAAGGAATATTTTATTTTGTGCAGCCATAACTTAAGGCTTTGAGTTCCTGTAATTTAACGGATCTTTTTCTCTCAACATTTTTTTCCTCAAACTTCAAATTGAGCTGTTACTTGTGAGGGAACCCATCAAAAAACGGCTAACACTTTTGCTACTTAGCATACAATTGTTATACTATCGTTTCCAGTTGAAGCAATGGCCTTTTTGGAACGGCTTAAATCGGAAGATAAATTGTCTTGGCTGTAGCCGCTAATTGTTGCCTACAATTTAAATGAGTTGTTAGTTGCCCAAAACGGGCAGCCCTCCTTTGTGGCTACATATTTTTGGTTGCTATCGTGTTGCTGGTGTTGCAGTAAAGTGCATTTCCAGCCTAAAGCTAAAAAACTATTTGTCTCTTGTTCCGTTCCGTAGCTGTTGGAAATTTCTTTTTTTCTTTCAGTTTCATAGTACTAGAAACAACCATCTATGGCGAGTTCTTTTACAAAAGTGTTGTGATGAAAGGGCGAAATGCAGTAATTTTTCTTAAGCTTGTTAGCCACCTTTACCGAGAAACTGAAACGGCAGATCCACACTTAAGACATTTGCCAAAAAGCAAAAGAAAGAAAAGAATATATGTATTCTGAAGTTGTCCAAGAAAAACAGTGGTTTCAGAAAGCTAATCGAAAATGTACACTCAGAGCAGGAATATGTTCAACCCAATCAATAATTACATTATTACGATAGACATTATCAAGGTTCCCGTAATGATGTTATGATCATGACTATCTGAGAAGTCCTTTGCACTTCAAGTGGAAGGCGTTAGAATACTTTTAAGAAGTGTGAGAAAAAATGTAGGCGGCTCTCACTTTTTCCCATACAATTTGTACATCTAGAGGATCCTGCTACCCCTTAAATGGCTTAAAAAATCACAAAAAATGTTCCCTGTTAATGATTCCTATAGGAATTGTAACTTTTTCGCAAAATAATAACACTTTAAACGACATTATATGTCAAGAGGACAACATATGAAATAATTTATAAAGTGAAATATTCTGAAGCGTACAATGGTTTTGTCTGGACAGGCCTTCAGCGAACCTGTTTTTAGGAAGTGTTTGTCAGAATCCACTTTAAATTATTTGGTATAATAGTTTTCTGGGTAATCTATCTCTCTCTGAACCACTGTGTCCTCCCAGTTCTTTACATTTTATCATTTACACTTTTTCTTCACGCCATTCATACATACTCTTCCCGCGGAAATATGGCAGAAGTCTAAGAAACAAACTAACACAAAAAACGATGGAGCTTTACAAATGCCATTTAACGCATCAGACAGCAGGAAAACGCACACACAAAACGTAGAGGTTTTTTGGAAATGCATAGTAAAATGCATTCCTATTTTTCTTCCATCACGGTAGGTACCTTACAGGAGGTAGTGGTCGATATAAGAACGCACTCCATAAAGTGGAATAGTTGTTCGACTGACCGAACATAAAAATATAAATTTATGATATTATAATTATAAATCTACCAAAGCTATTATGGTCGGAGAATAAAATGGGAAAGGAAAGTAATTTAGCATTAACCATAAAAATTTCAGTGACAACGCAATATCCAAAGCAAAATAAATTGTAATGCCAATAGTAAATTTATTTTTAAAAAATATTTTCGAAACATAGAAAATTTAATTTTATAAAAATTCCACTATGTTCTTGAATATGTGGGCTCTTGATACGGAAGGAGGAAGCTCAGGGTATTTTATACTATAAGGGTTGTTAGTCCAGTACTGTCGTTTGGGCCCTATCGGCACTTTTTTGTTGAAAAATATTCTCGAGACGGAGAAAAATATTTATTTATTTATATGAATTACAATACAAAGAATATTAATATTCTAATTGTACAGTCCAAGCAAAAGCCGGGTTACAAAGACCATGTGGCTAGAATTTGCAGCGACAGATCACAGCCTCTGGTGGGCTATTGTAATATGTGGGCTATATAAAACTGGAGATATACGCTTTTAGCAATTTAATGATACTTGGCTGTGCGTATATATTTAATAATTTCGACTGAAGTAATCGTTGTAATAAGGATATTGATTGTGGCTCCCGAAACAGATCTGTCTATCCAACCATTACAACCGCCCCCAATACATGTCACTTACTTCTTCTTTAATTTTTAACAAAGTTGTTTTCATATACTGAAAACAACAATAACGATCTTGAGCCTGAGTACAAAAATAAAATATGTAAAACTGACAACTTTAAATGCAAATATATCCAATACATAGCGTACAAAAATGCTAAGCAGAAAATTTCACGTTGTTCTGGAATATGTTGGCTATAGATTCAGATAGAGGATGCTCAGGGCCACTAATGATAAAAGCGTTTCCGCCCATGTTTCTTCGTTGGGGCATTGTGGGAATATTTTTGTTAAAGGATATTTTCTAAACGGAGACAATTGCGTTTAGGAATCATACCACGTTATTGTGGCCTATATAACACTGACAACTTTAAATGCAAATATATCCATTAGGATCCAAGAGGAAGCTCAGGGCCTAATAGACATTTCCGGCCAGTTTTCATCGTTGGGGCATTAATCGTAGGAACATTTTTGCTGAACAAGTTCACGGAGTTATACTTTCACGGCTTTCTGTAATATGTGGGCCATGTATGCGGAAAAAAGGAAGCTCAGGCCTTAGTTGTCACTATAGTTTCTTTAGCTCGGATACAATAGAAACATTTTCTTTTTTTTAAATATTCTGGAAACGAAAAAAGAAAAAAAATTGCGAAAATTAAACGTTTTTGTGTAATATGTGGCCTATATAACACTTACAACTCAAGGATTTTTATACTATAAGCGCTGTTAGTCCAGTATTTTCCTTTGGGCCCTATGGGCACATGTTCGTTGAAAAATATTCTCGAAAAGGAGAAAAATAATTTTGTTTGAATTTCCAGGTTGTTCTGGGATATGTAGGCTATGGATTCAGGCAGAGGAAGATCAGGAACTGTTATCGCAATATGTTATTATGTAAACGTTAAGTCCAGGTTTCTTCGTTAGGGCATTGTGGGAATATTTTTGTTAAAAAATATTCTCTAAACGGAGACAATTGCGTTTTGGAATCATACCATATTGTGGCCTATATAACACTGACAACTTTATATGCAAATATATCCATTAGGATCCAAGAGGAAGCTGAGGGCCTAATACACATTTCCGGTCAGTTTTCATCGTTGGGGCATTCATCATGGGAACATTTTTGTTGAAAAAGATTCTCGAGACGAAGTTATACTTCCACGCCGTTCTGGAATATGTGGGACATGTATTCGGAAAAAGGATGCTCAAGGTTTCGTTGTCACTGCAGTTTCTTTAGCTCGGGCACAATAGAAACATTTTCTTGCTTTAAGTATTGTGGGGAAGAAAAAATTTGCGTAATTAAAAGTTTTTCTGTAATATGTGACCTATATAACACTGACAATTTTAAATGCAAATATATCCAATGGTGTACAAATATGTTAAGCAGAAAATTTTACGTTGTTCTGGAGTATGTGGGCTATAGATTCAGATAGAGGATTCTCAGGGCTTCTAACGATAAAAGCGTTTCCGTCCATGTTTCTTCGTTGGGGCATTGTGGGAATATTTTTGTTAAAAAATATTCTCTAAACGGAGACAATTGCGTTTTGGAATCATACCACTTTATTGTGGTCTATATACGAGTATATAACCCTGACAACTTTAAATGCAAATATATCCATTAGTGTCCAAGAGTAAGAAGCTCAGGGCCTGATAGACATTTCCGGCCAGTTTTCATCGTTGGAGCATTCATCGTGGGGACATTTTTGTGGAAAAAGATCATCGAGACGAAGTTACACGCTGAAAACAAATCGCTTCTGTAGTATATTGTCCCAAACATATTCGGCTTGAAGCTTATATATGTTTATGGTACACTCTAAATATATAATATTTGGTACACACAAAAACTATATATTTGGGAAGATGTTGTTCTAAACAAATCCTTGTTTTCACCCTAATACCTTTTATTTGGGATTTTAATTCCGAAACAAAAATGTATTTAAATTTAAGTATTCCGAAAATATCGAACCTTAACTGTGTTGTTTTTCAGTAATTTAATGATAACTTTTTAGAAATTTTTAATTGAAATCGTATAATTTTTGATAACATTAATTTACTCGAAGGATTGAAAAAATGCTGACATGAAATACCCATAAATTTAAAATGAGTCCCTTAAAACAGAATGCAATGCTGCTAATGGTATTTTTGACAGGGAGAAATAATTCGAAACGAAGGAAAAATTAAAAATTAAATTAGAAAAATTCACCAAAGTTTTGAAAATCTTTCTTAAATTATATATATTTGAAGATATTCCTAAACAATGATTTTATTGGTATATAAATACATATTTTATTTGAGAAAATTAGTTTGCAAATATATTTTGTTGTACTATATTAATATATGCATTCCAAGTAAATTTTATTGATTTTCAAATAAAATTTACTTACTCAGAAATATAAAACATTTAAAAATTTGTGTTCCAAATATATTTTCTTTTGATTCAAACATATCAAAAAAGGCGATTTTGCCCTGTGTATGGAAGTCGAGCTCGAGCCTTGAGGTCTTGATTTTTTTATATTTTATTTATTTTTAATATTTCGCCTTTCCTCGAAAGGCATCATCAGGGAAAAAATAAATGAATATACATTCACTGAGTACTGATCTGACGTCGTTGCCGTCTATTGTCATAGTATGACAATATGTGGTCTAAACATTATTGTTGCCTATAAAACACTGACAACTTTAAATGCAAATATACCCAATAGTTTTCTACACTATGTATGTTATGTGTTTAACAGAAAATGTCACGATGTTCTGGAATATGTGGTCTATAGATTGAGATAGAGGAAGCTCAGGGCCTCTAATGATAAAAGCGTTTCTGTCCAGGTTTCTTCGTTAGGACATTGTTTGAATAGTTTTGCTTCAAAATATTTTCAAGACCGAGATAACTATGTTTTGTTCGGACAATGGGGTCTGTTTAACTCCGCGCCAGAGTGGCGGGAGTCAAAAAAGAAAAAACACAAAATTATTTTAATTTTATTTAATTTATTTTATATTTATTTAAATGCAACACCGACGGCGTTGCCATCACTTAGCGAGTTTTGCGCGGTTGTTGCTAAAACAAACGGCTTCAAATCCGATGCAGGTGGCGATGAAGTCGACAGTCAGCTGTTGTGACTTCAACAGGGGCCATGGATTCAGATAGGGGAAGATCAGGACCTCTTATGATACAAGCGTTTAAGTCCAGGTTTCATCACTGGGCCATAGTGGAAACATTTTTGTAAAAAAATATTCTCTAGGCGGAGACAATTGTGTTTTGGACACAATCCACATTATTCTTGAATATATGGGTTATAGATGCGGAAAGAGAAAGCTAATAAAGGCATTTTATTCTTATGTTGTCAGTCCAGTTTCGTTTGTTTGGGCGCCGTGGGAATATTTTCTTTTTTCTGAAACGTGGTAAACATATTTTATATAGACTACATATAAGACTAACAAACTTTAAATGCAAATATTTCCAACTGCGTCCAAATATGTTTTGAAAAAAATACCACGTTGTTTTGGAATATGTGGTCTATAGATTCAGATAGAGCAAGCTCAGAGCTTCTAATGATAAAAGCGTTTCCGTCCAGGTTTTTTCTTTGGGGCATTGTGGGAATATTTTTGTTGAAAAATATTCCCGAGATGGAGAAAATTAATTTTTGTAGGTAATAGGAAGATCAGGATCTCTTATGATATAAGCGTTTCAGTCCAGCTTTCATTGTTGGACCACAGTGGGAAAGACGAAGGCAATTGTGTTTTGGAAAAATTCTACGTTATACTGGAATATATGGGTTATAGATTCGGAAAGAAAAAACTCAATGCATAATCTTCTTGAGTTGTCACTCCTGTGTCTTTTGTTCAGGCATCGTGGCTTTCTTTTGTTTTTTGAAATATGTGGTCTTCATATTCTTGGGTTGTATATTGTCCCCCTACGCATAGTGTATTATAGGCTATTATTATATTAAAGGGTCGATATAACACTGACAACTTTAAATGCAAATATATCCAATAATGTCCAAATATGTTTCTAAGAATATTCCACGTAATTATGGAATATGCAGATCCGGAAAGAGGAAGCTCAGCGCCTCTAAAGCTATAAGCGATTCGGTTCGGGATTCATCTTTAGGTCACAGTGAGAACACTTTTGTTGAAAAATATTCTCGAGGTGTAGAAAATTTAGTTTTGTGATACTTCCAACTGCTCTGAAATACGTTCGCCACGGATTCAGAAAAAAATAATCTCAGGGCCGCATATGCTACAAGCATAGTCAGTCCAGTTTTCTTCGACGTCACTGTGCTATTTGAATTCGAATATAAACTAGCACATCATATATAAATGCAAATATATCCACCGCTGTCCAAATATTTTCTGAAGATCCATAGAGTAGCAAATACACATTAGTTTTCAGTCCAGTTTTCTTTTTCGATGTAGCTGTGCTATTTAAAAACTAATATAAAATCTCACATCATAGATAAGGGAAGAACCAGGATTGCTTTTATGAAGCTAATAATAATTATAACTTTAAATGCAAATATATCCACCGCTGTCCAAATATTTTCTGAAGGTCCATAGAGTAGCAAATACACATTACCTACTATAAAAAAAATATTTTAAAACATTATATAAACAACAGTTAAAATAAAATGGTAATCGTAAAATATCGTATTTGAGAATCTTGTACTACGGTCAACGATTTCCGCTAACATCTCCTGAAACTGTGACTTAAGTTCGACCATGATCCTCTGAAGCATTGTCTGGCCTTCTCGTGTTATTCCTCTTCGCCTCCTTCAAAAAAATGTAAGGTGTGAACAAATACCTGAACATTAAAAACTCCAAAACACATTTTTGCTTTTGCACCATCAGCCCCCAAATGTTTCTTGCTTGCTGTGCTTAACTTAAGATGCAAATATTCTTGCAGCGTTCTCTGCTCGGTATTCTGGGCACCCAACTAAGTATTGAGGAAGTCAAATTTGTCTTCTTTCCGCCACAGGTCTAACGAGACATTTAAGCGCTGCTGAGAGTTTTCTTCTTTAAGTATAACTGAGCTGCGCTTTTTTTTGTTTTGGGACGAAAAGTGGCAAATTTTTGTCTCTATCCAATGAGGCAGGCGATGAGGCCCGTCTCGGTGGCTGACTAAATGGTTGGTTGTCTGGTTGGCATTCATTTTGACTGGTGTTTCTTGTGGAGGAAAAGGTGTCTGTTTGATGAATTGTTACTTACTTGTTGTGGGTTTGCATTTTCTTGTTCAAAATACATCTTTACTGTTGCATACAATTCATTAATTAAACAGTATTTAACATCAACACCACATCATCATCAGCAGGCAACTCAAGCTCCAGCAGCAGCAGCTAACCACTATAACCACCGAAAGAAGGCTGATGTTGATCATCATCGTCGTCAGCCTTGCCACCTTCAAAGTAGTCAATGGTTGCTGCGACTGCTGTTGTCAGTGTCACTGTAACTGTTACGAGACAAGTATGGCTGCCATGTAAGAGACATAAGTCATCATCATAAACTGGGCAATGGTAAGAGGAAAATAAATGGTCATTTTAAGTGTAATATGTACTTCATACTTGGCCAAATATATCAATGATGGGTTTTTCTGACAATGGAAATTGTACATGGGAGATAAAAAGAGTGCAAGTGCAAAATGATAGCAGAATCGATATCAAAAGCAATGAAAATAGTAATAGCTTTCGCTATAGCAAGTTGAACGTGAGTCTCTTCTGCCGCAGCGGCATAACATAACAAATTATTTTTGGTTTGATTCGCAGGAGTTGTGTGAAATCTTCGATAGGTGTACTTATGTTTAGACCGTACCGAAAACATGCAGTATTTTCATCCCTAGTTCGACCATCTCTCCTCCATCAAACTGCCGCTTTATATTTCTTCGTGGAGGATATTAAGCGACCAAGCTATCTTCTGCAGATACTTCCGATTTGTAAGGAACTGTGTCCGGTAATACTTTTTGTCCCCAGCCATCAGATATAATTGGATTCAGGACACACTCCTTTCGTCTAAAAACGATAGCAGAATCGGTATCAAAAGCAATAGTTGTCGCAAAATCATTAAAAGTAGTAATAGCCCTCGCTATGGCGATTTGAACGTGAGTGTCTTCTGCCGCAGCGGCATAACAAATTATTTTTTGTTTGCTTCGCAGGAGTTGTGTGAAATCTTCGATAGATGTACTTATGTTTAGACCGTACTGAAAACATGCAGTATTTTTATCCCTACTTCGGCCACCTTTCCTCTATCGAACTGCCGCTAAATATATTTCTTCGTGGAGGATGGTAATCGACTAAGTTATCTTCTGCAGATACTTCCAATTTGTAAGGAACTGTGTCAGGTAATACTTTTTTCCCATTATCCCATTGCAGCCAGCAATGAAAATAGTAATAGCCCTCGCTATAGCGATTTGAAAGTGAGTCTATTTTGGCGTAGCGGCATAACATGGCAAATTATTTTGTGTTTGCTTCGCAGGAATTGTGTGATATCTTGTATTCATCCCGTACTGAAAACATGCGGTATTTATATTTACAAACTGCAGCTTTATATTTCTTCGTAGAGGATCTTCTGATATCTTCTGCAGATACTTCCGATTTGTAAGGAACTGTGTCAGGTAATACTTTTTGTTTCATTCTCCCATTGCAGCCAACATGTAAAATTGAAATCTGGACACATTCCTTTCGTCTACAAACTATACCGACCCTGCCAAGTGGAGATCGATACATATCGCTCTTCCATGGATACTTCGAGCCTTCACCTTTTAGCCTATGGTTTTCAATCGTATATCCTCTTCGTTTAGACTGCTGGTATGTTCATAGGTATACGCCCTGCAATCACACCTGGTGCTTCCTCCGGCATGGCTCTATACCCACAAATCGTATGATGACAGTTTTTTCTGTATGAGTTCAGCTTCACTGCCGTCGCCCACATGACAGATGTAAAAAAGATCACCGGTCAACTACTGTTGCATCTCGCTAGTATAGGACCTCCTATAGCGAGTAACATCCTTGTCAAGGAGGCCTGTTTTTAGCAGTCTTCTTGCTGAATAGTATACTATATGTGATCCTGCTTCTTTCAGCATGGTTGTATATCCACAAATAGTACGGAGACAGCTAGGTTTGTACACAGACTCCGGGTTTTTTCCCGCATGACTTCAGCTCCATTGCCCCCGCCCACACGGAATAATATGCTGATATATCAGGGTTGCTATATGATCTTTAAGAAACTGTGTCAGGTAATAGTTTGTGTCACTATGCTTTCTGTCCAGCCATAGAGGTATATTTGGAATAAGGGGTTGTTTACACCTTCCTTTCGTCGAAACTCCCACCGACCCTGAAATTGGTGTTCGAGACAGATGGCTCTTGCTTGGATACTAAGATTTTTTGTCTTCTATCCCCTGGTTTAACTCTAACTCGTATGGTCTATCACGACTCGGGGGATTTACGAATCCTATGGTTCCCATCTATTTCCAGGATGGTTACTGGACAGGGAACCCAGATTGGTCACCTGTAGTCTAACTGGTAGTATCTTCGGCTACGCAGTCTGACCAGAGCACTGAATCTGGTACCACGGGAGTCAGGAAGGCCCTCGGGTGAGGACCCTATTAGGTGCAACGTGGTGGCTGAAACCAAAATCGCTGGGAGTAAAAATTCTCGTATGTGGAGTTGCAAACCAACCAGGCACCGTGGCCCTTAGAATGGCAAGGAGTTTTAGATGGGCTCAGCTCCTAACCAAGGAGGAGGGCAAAAGTGTCCAGAAACACGGAATTGTTTGGTACTCATGCACATTGTGTATGAGGGGCGTTGATTGACGCATGTATTCACTCAGGTTTTTAGAGCACGGTGGGGTTAAGCCTAACGGCAGGAACTCACTTAAATCCAGAATAGCTACTGTCTATCACGACCCGTAAATAGTTTAGTTACCGGGATGATCGGATGGGTTTGGCCCAGCATTTAAATTTTTTTACTCAGGTTACATTTAAAAGTGACTACTGCCAACTGGAAATCCTAATTACAAGACGAATTAGAATCTTCAATAGCGCTTAATTTCCGCCATACTGGAACTTGTTTAATAGCCGAATTAGAGACTGTTTCCAGCTGAATGTTCTTTGCGACCTTGATTATGACAATGTCATCTGACATTGTCCTATTTCCCATTTCGAGGGAAGTGTAAATATCTAATCGTATATAATCCTCCAGAGCTGTGGGCCCAGGACTGATACTTTTGGCTCGCCGGTTGTTATGTTATACATACCGCTCTACAGCGCGATCACTTTGATATTTGTAGGTTTTCTGTCCTCAAAGTAATTCGCTACCATATCTAGGAAATATGTTGCCTCCTTGAAAATACTTTAAGAGCAATTTCTAAGGGATGAAAAAGTTCTAATTTTTTTGGTAGGAATTTTCACCAAATTACATAAAAATAGGTATTTACTGGACCAAAAAGAAGTTTTGCACACCAAAATATTATGTCATTTTTATTATGAGTATCTTACTATCAAAATTACCCACCCCTCAGTCTTTTCTCAAATTCAGCTGTAATTTTTTTTTTACAATTCGGTGTACAAGAAATCTGAAATATTTCTAGCAATAACAAACCACCCGTTTCACAAATTACAACAATTTTTGAAATAGATAAGGGGATTTGGGGTATTTTATTACCTTTGGCTTAAGAAACATTTAAAATAAATACGCCCGGAATTAAGCCATGACAATTACATGCCCAAAAGTACACCTTTTCCGGTATTTTGGTAATCATAAATTTTTCAAAATATTTATTGAACTTTTTGTCATAAAAGTTGAGAAGAGAAAGAAGGTAAAGAAACTCTCATAATTTGAGTCACAGAAATCTCGATGCCTTTTTTCCTTGGGGTGAAGAAATTTATGTGTCACGGTAGCATGTGTTTTGTGGGATGGTGGACAATAAATACCCGCAAAATTATCAATAAATTTAAAAATATTATATTTTCGAAAGCAGCAAAATAAACAAATATCGTTAAAAATCGCAGAGGAAACCAGAAAAAAGGAAGACTAACATTATGTTAAGCCCAAACACAAGGCGAGGGATTTACTTAAAGAGATTAAACAACTTTGAATGATTTTTAAAATGTAGGAAAAACCACCACCCTAACCTTGCAACATTAAGGGAAGCCCAAGTCAGAGGGAAATAAGAAAAAACCTTTATAACTCTGCTAGTGTCAATATTAAATTAAACTTTTGAATAAATTTTAAATGATTGTGGAAAACAAAAAACATAAATCTAAAAAACGAAAACCCTTACAGCGTGACTAGGTTAAGCACATTACTCGTACATTTGGTAAACTAGTAACAAACATAATTAAAACCCTTTCGGTGGCAAAATATAATGTGTTTCAATTGTCTGGTGCTAAATTTCGACTCGTATGCTATGTTTCAAATATCAATATATTTATTGCCATATAATGAAATGTTCAAAGGATACTCTACACATACGCTGAAATAGGTATAGGCTATAGTAAATGTTAACGGGGAAGTTTTGTAATTATTATAGCCATTATTTAACTTTAATTGCGTTACGCGTATTAATATCACAACAATAATAACAGCAACAACTCTATCCTCCTTTGTGCTCCTTTTGCCCTAACGTATGCAAAACAATCGATAGTTTCCGGAAATACAGTAACAAATGAACAACCGACCGACCAGCGGACCGACAGACAGACAGACCATACACATAAAATACTTAAAACCCGAAACCTATAAATTAGAAAAAAAGGAAAGGGTTTTGCTAAAGTAGAAACTTTAAACATGTTTTCCCAAAGAATTCTAAATTTATGACCCAATTTAAGAGAAGTCCAAATTCAAAGCAGCTCAGAAACAGATTTACTGTTTTTTCGAGGAGTGTGGGTGGCTGAACATCTCGTGGAGTTAAGTCATGTATTCAAATCGAAAATATGTAATTTTAAAAAGCACAAAACATTTCGTAATATCTTTGCCTTTTTTTAAGTTTGGGGGAATTATTGCACACAAGGTACGACTTTCGTACGCCCACAGAGGAGATCTTCCAATCGACGACTTCAGAATGAAGCCTACAAAGAATTCTTGGCTTCAGTGGAAATTCAGAATGGATATATTTGAATTTAAAGTTATATTAAATGAAGTATGAGTCATTTTGTTTGTCTAAAAAGAAGATTTCCTAGTCGTCCATAAAGGCAAATTTCTAGCCGTCTTTAGAGACGACTTTCTAGTCGTCTATAAAGGCGACTTTCTAGTCGTCTGTAAAGACGACTTGCTAGTCGTCGATAACGACGACATTCTAGTCGCTTAAAGAGACGACATTATAGTCGCTTAAAAAGACGACTTTTCTGTCGTCTATAAAAACGACTTTCCTGTCGTCTATAAAGACGACTTTCCTGTCGTCTATAAAAACGACTTTCCTGTCGTCTATAAAGACGACTTTCCTGTCGTCTATAAAGACGACTTTCCTGTCGTCTATAAAGACGACTTTCCTGTCGTCTATAAAGACGACTTTCCTGTCGTCTATAAAGACGACTTTCCTGCCGTCTATAAAGACGACTTTCCTGTCGTCTATAAAGACGACTTTCCTGTCGTCTATAAAGACGACTTTCCTGTCGTCTATAAAGACGACTTTCCTGTCGTCTATAAAGACGACTTTCCTGTCGTCTATAAAGACGACTTTCCTGTCGTCTATAAAGACGACTTTCCTGTCGTCTATAAAAACGAGTTTTCTGTCGTCTATAAAGACGACTTTCCTGTCGTCTATAAAGACGACTTTCCTGTCGTCTATAAAGACGACTTTCCTGTCGTCTATAAAGACGACTTTCCTGTCGTCTATAAAGACGACTTTCCGGTCGTCTATAAAGACGACTTTCCTGTCGTCTATAAAGCAACTTTCCTGTCGCCTATAAAGACGACTTTCCTGTCGTCTATAAAGACGACTTTCCTGTCGTCTGTAACGACATATTTCTCATAAAGGCGAATTTAAATTCGTTTACAAAGACGAATTTCCAGTCTTGTGTAAAGACGACTTTCTAGTCTTTTATTTTATATCTGTTGTCAATTTTCCAATTTTTTCATTTCATTTCCCTTTACCTATTTCCTGGAGTACTCAATACATTTAACTAATAAATCATATTTCATTTCAGTAATCAAAAATACCTTTGGGTGTTATTTTAATGATTTAAAATCAATTAAGTAGAAAAAAATCAAATGATATCCGCACAAACACACACACACCTCCTCTTTCGTGTTATTGCAAACACGCGTGTGCCTACCACACAATCAAGCATCCCTTAAAGCCGGCAATGCAACACACGCAACAACGCCTAGAGGGTAGGCAATGCAATATGTTTCACACAGGTTATCTGTCTTTGGTAAAAGTATTTGTTACGGTTTGGGAACTGTGGCATGTGCCTGGGAGGGGAAATGTATTTTTGCGCTATTTCATATTTTCGGTGAGAATATTTACTGCAACTGGAGGCTATAAATTAATTAACAAATTATGATTGTGGGCAATTTGGTGGTAAACTCGCACAGACACACAGCTACAATCGATGATTTAAAATAAATATTTGTGTTCCATTAAAAGGCCAAGCATACATTTTTCCAAAGAATATATGTATTTAAAAATTATATGAAAACAAGTACACTCCTTGTGGCTCAAGGAATTGTTTTAGACATTCCTTTATTTTTTGCTTGTGGAAAATTTGTTAATGCAATCTCTTGTTTAACATAAAAATGCACTAAAGGATATCTGTAATGTTTCCGGGACAGACCATGTAAATTGGGTAGGTTTTACCACAAAAAAATAACATAAATTTTCTTAGGAAATATTTCACAAAATTTCCTTTAAAGTTCGGATGCCAAAAACAATCTTTTTTTCTATATGCTTTTGACCTTTTTCTCCTTTGGCGAGTTCCTTTAGAAATGCCTTAAACCATAAAGAAATCATTGCCATTTTCCGGACTTTTTCCACCAAAATTTGCTTATTATTTTTAATTTCCTTGTGGTGGGCTTTTTTTCTTGACTGCCAACTAAAAGAATTTTCCTGTTGTAATTTACGCTGAAATTAATTTCATACCAGAAAAGCTGAATATGTATTTAAGGATAAAAATCAGAGCTGGATTTCTGGACAAAGGAAATGTCAAAACATTATGTAGAGTTTTTGTTTTTCCGTTAAAAGATAAATAAATTTTTAATTATTTTTTTCTGTTCATAGCCGCTCAAAGAAACTGTGTTTAGAGCTGGATGCCTCCAGGAATGGCGTTTGAGTTCCGTTTTAGATTTCCTTTTGCTGTGCCGGTGTCCTTTGTCTTTCATTTGCAAGTTTCTCATTAAAAATTCCTTTTAATGTTGCAATCGAAATTGATGTTATGGAAAATTGCAAAAATCTCCACCAAAATAGCCTAGAAATGTTATTATGTTGTTATTGCATTCGCACTGACATGTATCCTGAAATGCTGGTGGGGTTTTGTGAGGCAGAAGGTCCTGTGTTTCCCATTTCCTTTATACATACATAGCTGTAATGTTTGTTGTTTGATTATATGAAAACAAAATACAATCAATTCAAATGGAAATGTTAGCACTAAAACTTTGTCTAATGTATTCCGGACAGTAAAGGCCAAAATCTATAAAGACATGTTGTCAATGAGGACCTGTCGACTATAAAGATATGTCGTCAATAAAGACCTGTCGTCTATAAAGATCTGTAGTCTAAAAACTCCTGTCGTCAATAAAGATCTGTCGTCTATAGGGACCCGTCATCTAGAAATTCCAGTTGTCGATAGAGATCTGTCGTCTATAAATATATTTCGTCTATAAAGACATTTTGCCTATAAAGACCTGTCCTCTATAAATATCTGTTGTCTATAAAGAGATCTGTCGTCTATAAAGGCTTGTCGTCTAAAAAGACCAGTTGTCGATAGAGATCTGCCGTCTATAAATATCTATCGTCTATAAAGACCAGCCGTCTATAAAGACATGTTCTCTATAAAATCTGCCGTCTATAAATATCTACCTTCGATAAAGACCTGCCGTCTATAAAAACATGTTGTCTCTAAAGACCTGTCGTCTATAAAGGCCTGTCGTCTATAAAGACATGTCGTTTAAAAAAGGTCCCGTCCTCTAGAAAGACTAGTCGTCGATAAGGATCTGCCGTCCATAAATATCTTTCGTCTATAAAGACCTGCCGTCTATAAAGATTTATTGTCTGTAAAGACCTTTAGTCTATAAAGTCCTGTAGTCTACAAAGACCTGTAGTCTGTAAGGACCTGTCGTCTGTAAGGACCTGTCCTCTATACATATCTGTAGTTTTTAGATCTTAATAGACATCTTGTCTATTAAGATCTGTAGCTTATAATGACATGTCGTCTATAAAGATCTGTCATCCATAAAGTCCTGCCGACTATAACGATATTTAGTCTATAAAGACCTGCCGTCTATTAAGACAGTCGTCAATAGAGATCTGCCGTCTATAAATATCTTTCGTCTATAAAGACCTGGCGTCTGTAAAGAAATGTTGTCTATAAAGACCTGTCGTCTATAAACCCTGTAGTTTATTAAGACCTGTAGTAAATAAGAACCTGTCATCTATAAAGATATGTAGTTTATAAACCCTGGCGTCTATGAAGACCTGTTGTCTATAAAGATCTGTCGTCTATAAAAATCTGTAGTTTATAGAGACATGTCGTCTATAAAGATCTGACGTTTATTAAGATTTGACCTTTATAAAGATCTGTCGTATATAAAGTCCTGCCTTCTAAACAAATAGTCTATATTGGCCTGCTGTCTATAAAGACATGTTGTCTATAAAGACCTGTAGTCTATAAAGACCTGGACATCTCGTCTATAAATTTATGTAGTTTATAAAGACCTGCTGTTTATGAAGAGCTGTCGTCTATAAAAATCTATGGTCTATAATCTGTCGTTCTATTGGGATCCGTCCTCTAGAAACACCAATCGTCGATAGGGACCAGCTGCCTATAAATACCTTTCGTCTATAACGATGTGTCATCCATAAAGACATGTTGTCTATAAAGGCCTTTCTTCTATAAAGATGCCGTCTACAAGACCTGTAGTCTATAAGGACCTGTTTTCTACAACGACCTGTCGTCTATAAAATCCTGTTGTTTATAAAGACCACATGTCTTTATAGAGACCTGTCGCGTGTAAAAAACCTATCGTCTGTAGCGATCTGCCGTCAATAAAGACTGTAGTCCATAAAGACTTGTCGCCAAAAACAGTCTGTAGTTAATGTATAAAGACATCGTTTACAAAAACTTTTATGTAGTCTGTAAAGACCAGTAGTCTGTCTTTATAGACCAGAAGTCTACAAAGACCTGTAGTCTGTCGGACCGTCGTCTATCCAGACGACTTTCCCGTCTTCTATCAAGACGACTTTCCTGCCGTCTATCAAGATGACTGTCCTGTTGTCCATCAAGACGGTTTTCCCGAAGTTTTATGTCCCTAGCGTCTTTTTATTTGATTTTCCCATCGTCTTCTTTCCTGTCGTCCATATAGACTTCTTTTATGTTGTCCATAGAGAGGAATTTCCTGTCTGCTATCAAGACAGTTTTCCTGTCGTCTATCAGGACGAATTTTCTGTCGTCTATCAAGACGACTTTTCTGTCGTCTATCAAGACGACTTTTCTGTCGTCTATCAAGACGACTTTTCTGTCGTCTATCAAGACGACTTTTCTGTCGTCTATCAAGACGACTTTTCTGTCGTCTATCAAGACGACTTTCCTGCCGACAAAGAGACTGTATTCCTTCAGCATAAGCATTCCTGTCATCTATATAGACGAATTTCTTTTCGACTATAAAGACGTCTATAAAGTCCTGTCTTTCCTGTTATCTATTAAGACGACCTTCCCGAAGACTATCAAGACAATTTTCCTGTCGTCTGGCATGACGACTTTTCTGTCACCTATCCTGAGGATGACTTTCTTGTCTTCCCTTCCTGAATACGCATTTCCTGTGTAGTGTCCATTTCCCTGTAGCCTTCACTGTTCTACTATGTTGCCGCGTCGAGTAACCCAGAAGATGTAAGCCAAGTGGAGGGGCTGTGCTACCCAATTGTGAAGGTGATGAGGTTGTGGGTCAGGTTGTTGTATTTAAAATGTGTTGGAAATTGCAACCAATAATAATGAATAATTGAAAATCCAATCAAACACCTCAAAATGAAAGTCCAACATCATCAGCAACATCATCGAAATATCCTCCAAAGTGCTGCAAACTCTGCCACACAACGCATTCTGGCTTCCGCATAATATGCCAGGCAACAGACGTCACCATTCACATTCGTCCTCACCTACCTAACGCTCAGCTCTTCGCCTGGACATTGACTGGAAGTTTTGGTTTTATAAGCAAATGGCAATAACAGTTTGGCAATGATAGCAATTGATGTAACAATGATAATGAAAGTGAACTGATGACGAACTGATGGCTTTGGGAGGTATATGAGAAATCAGATTGCAAAGGACTTCACTTGACTACTCCACATTTGAAGCGCTGTAGGGAGGGGTAAATGCAATCAAAACATTACAGCCTGATGTACCATCGCAAATGGCAGCGAGAATATGTGGCATGGCTGGACTGAGGGCCAAAGAGGGAAGGATGGTGTGGATGTAAAGCAAATGCGCGAACTGATGATGTTTAATACAGATGACACCCTGGGGACATCAACAACATTGTCGGTGGGTAGTACCACAGCCGTCGCAGCAACGAGGACTATAGACTAAAATTGGTGAGGGCATTATGGCCGCAATGTTAGTAGGACCGTTTGTAACCAAAAGTTCGGTATTCATGTCATCAATGAATATAGAGAAAGCTCAAGTTGATGAGTTCGAAGCCCGAGCTCTAGCCATATAATACCAATGATACTTGTGCCCCCACTGACGGATTTTTGTTGTTGGCAATATGCATTAATTGCCGGTTAAATTGACTTTGAAAATTTCAGTTGTTCCTGCAAACACCGCAAAAGGCGGAAGGACGGAGGACCACTGCCATGTTGTACAATCAATTTTTAAAGGGCGTGTGGCTGACTAGAGGTATATTTGTCTAACAACTAAAGGTCAGTTGGAAAAATCAAAGTTTAAATATGCAAAAAGCCAAAGTGTAAACATACATAGGACAGACGGATGGACAAATAACCAGGATAAGAGAAGGAAGGCGGCTGAGTGGAAAGGCGATCGGATGAAGGAATGTTCGGTTGTAAATTTACTTTGTAAAATAGACAAACAATTTGATTGTTTACTTAAGTATAACATGGAATTTTGGCTTGTAAATACCACAAGACACCAATAAACCCCTCTTGGTTAACGAGAAGAGTAAACAGCAATAATATGTATTATTAAAATCGAAAAGGTTATTCCGTCTGCCACAGCAGGAAGTGTTTGTCTTTTTATAACAAGGAGGGGAAAAATTCATCTATATAACAGAAGAGCTATGAGGTCGATTCTAGAACAGAGAAAGTCCTCTGAGAGCGACATTCGAATAGAGGAAGTCCTCTGAGGTTGACCTTAGCGGAAAACCTCTAAGCTAAATTTTTCAGGTCGACTCTGGAATAAAGAAAGACATCTGAAACCGATTGATGATTAGAGAAAGAGTTTTGAGCTCGATACCCAAGAAGCGGAGGCCCTTTGAGGTCGACTCTCGATTAGAAGAACCCCTCCGAAGTCGACTTGCCAATAGAAAAAGAGATACACTGAAGTCGTATCTGCACCTCTGAGGCCGCCTCTCATGTTGTGGAAGGATTTTAGTTCGATTCTCGAATAAATAACGAGTCTCGCAAATGGCAGAGTCGAAAATAGAGGATTAGCAGAGAAGTCTAGAGTAAACCGGAGGTCGATTACCGAATAGAGAAAACTCTGGGATCGGAAGACCGCAGAAGCCGACAATAGAGTTCGGCATGTCAAATAGAGAAAGACCCCATATAAAAGAAGACCTCAGTGATCGACTCTCAACTGGAGGATGTCCTCAGTGGTCGACTCTTACACAAATGCAGACTTCTGAGGTCGACTACCGAATAGATAATGGCCTCTGAGTTCGAATATCGAATGGAAAATGACTCTGTTAAATAGAGAAGGTACTATAAATCGCCCTCGATTAGAGGAAGTCTGTATAAGTCGACTCTCGGCTAAAAGAAGAACTATGGACTTTACTTCTCGAACAGAGGAAGACTTTTGAGTTCCAATCTCGACTAGAGAAATCTTTCTACAGTCGACTTTATAATAAATAGCGAACTATGACGTCGGCTCTCGAACAAAGACAGAATTCTGAGGTCGAGTCCCGAATAGAAAAAGGTCTATGAAGCAGACCATCGGATAGGAAAAGGTTGAAGACGTCTGAGGTCGAGTTTTGAATAGGGAAAGGTTTTGGAAGTGAAATATTGGATGGGAAAAGTCTCTGAGTCCGACTGTATCAACTCGAATTGAGAAATAACTATGAGATAGAATCTCGAATAGAGGAAGACCGCAGAATTCGACTCTCGACTAAAAGAAGGACCATGAGCTCGACTACTCGGATAAAAGTAGACTTTTGGAGCCTTCTGAAGTCGATTTCTAATAGATGTAGAAATCTTAGATTAAGTCTTCTGAGGTCGACACTTGACAGAGGAAGAAATCTAACGTTGATGTTGATGGAATGGAGAAAGATTTATGAATAAGATTCTCGAACATAAAAGACTTCCGGGGAAAACTCTTGAATACAATAAGACCTTTGAAGAGGATGCTCGAATAAAGGCAGATTTCTGATAAGGACTCTCGAGTAGAGAAAAGACAAAAGGGTTGACTCTGGAAAGGAGAATGACCTCAGAGAACGTATCTCGAATGGAGAAAGACTTCTGAGATCGGTCTTCGAATAAACGAAGATTTGTGAGTCCGTACAAATGATGCCAGCTGACTTCGAATCACGATTGAAGGAAGACTTTTGTTGTGGACGACTCTCTGGGAAAAGGAAAACCTCTGAAATCGCCGTTAAAATACGGAGGTCCAATATTGAATATGTGAAGACTTCCGACATAGACTCTCAAGTAGATAATGAATTTAGAGATCGGATCTCAGATAAATAAAGGCCACTCCGATCTCCGAACAGACAAAAACTTCTGAGACCGACTCCAGTAGAACGAAAGACATCTAGGTTTAACTCACGATTAACGAATAGCCCTGGGGTCGACTCTCGAATAAAGTACGAGCTATTCGGCTATTGAATAGGAAAAGACCTCTGAGATCAACTATCGAATAAACGAAGATGACTACCCTCGATTTGAAAGGAACGAATCTTGAACGAATCAGATAGATACTCGAGTAGGTAAAAGTCTTTGTGCTAGACTCCCGAATAAGACCTCTGAGGTTGACTCTCGACAATAGCAAGTCGACTTTCGAGTAAGGAAAATACAAAAAGGTCTACTCTCGAATTGAAAAAGACATAAAGGTCGACTCTCGAATAGAGAAAGACCTTTGAAGTCGATCTCCGAATCTTGAAACTCGAATACAGGAAGATCCAGAGATCGCGAAAACAACCGATATCGATTAACGACGAAGATTTCTGAGGACGGCCCCCGATTTGAACAAGACTTCTGGAACAACTCTCGAATAGATGAAGACTCTTGAGATATACACTTGAGTAGATGAAGGACTTTGAGCTCGACTCCCTAATAAATAAAGATTTCTGAGGTTCACTCTCGACAATAGGAAGTTGAATTTCGAATAGACGAATATTTCAGAATTGGATTTGCGAGTATAAAATACAAAAAGGTCAACTCTCGAATGACCTCAGAGACTCTCAAATTCGATCTCCAATTAAAGTAAGACTACTGAATGCGGCTCTAGTACAAATGAATGCATGTGAAGTCTATCGAAAAAAGGAAGACCTCTGCGGTTGATTCGTGATTAAAATAAGACCTCTTCGCTTTTCAAATAGAGGAAAATCTCTAGGTTCGCCACCGAAATATAAGAAGGCCTCTGGGTTCAGCCATTGAATATGAGAACACCTTTGAGGTCGACTATCGCATAAATGAAGATGTGTGAGAACGACCCTCGACCAGAAAGACTGGTATAACTGTTGAATAGCGAAAGAACTCTGAGATTGACATGCAAATAGATGAAAGTCTTTGAGTTCGGCCTTCAAATAAATAAAGACCTCTGAGGCTGACTGTCGACAATAGGATGTCGACTTTTGGAAGGAAGAGCAAGAAACTTCAGAAATTGACTTTCCAGCAAAAAATGCAAAAAGATCGACTCTCGGAGACTGACTTCTGAAGACGAATCTATAATAAAGAAAGATCTTTTAGTCGATCTCCGATTAAAGGAAGACTTCTGAAGCCGACTGTAGTACAAAGGAAGATCTCTAGGGTTGACTCACGATTAAAAAAAGGTCTGTGGGGACAACTCTCGACTAGAGGAAGAACTCTGGGTTCGGCATATGAATGGATGAGAACTTCGGGACTCAGCTATCGAATAGAGGAAGAAATTTGGGGCCTACCTTGAAAAAAAATCTCTGAGGTTGACTCTCCAAGGACTCTCGACTAGATGAAGAACTTTGAATTCGACACTAGAATATATGAGGAAATTTGGGGCCTACATTGAAAAAAAAAACTCTGACGTTGACTTTCCAAGGACTCTCGACTAGAGGAAGAACTTTGAATTCGACACGTGAATATATGAGGATATCGGGAATCGGCTATCGAATAGAGGAAGAAATTTGGGGTCTACCTTGAAAAAAAAAACATCTGAGGTTGACTGTCCAAGGAGAAGATATCTGAGGAATACAATCGATTTGAGAAAGAATTTTGGGAGAACTTTGGAATAAAAGAAGACTTCTTGGGTCGACCATCGAATGGAGGAAGAAATTAGGGATCTAGGGTGACTCTTGACAATATGAAGTTATCTGAGGACTTTTTTCGAATATGGGATCTGGAATAAACGAAGTCCATAGACGAAGACATCAACTCTTGAATATATGAATACCTTTCTGGACGTCTTTCAGTTATAGGAAGCGCCTTGTCGTCAGCTCTGGAATATGAAACGACTTCTGAGCTTAGTCCTCGAATAGAGGAAGGGCATAGTCGACTCTTGAATTGAGAAACAACCCTAGTAAAGAAAAAACTCTGATCTCGACTCTAAAATAGAGAAAGATCTTCTAATGTTGATTGTGGAATAGACGAAAACGCTCTCGAATTAAGGAAGACCTGTAAGGTTAGCTATATAATATATGAAGGTGTCTGTGGTCGATTCTCAAATTGAGAAAGATCTGCAAGGTCGTCTTCGGAATACAGAACGACATTCACATTAAAAACTTAAACATAGAAAGATTGACTTTTGAATGGTTGATTCTCGGATGGTTGAAAACTTCCGTATTCAATAGGTCTCTGAGGTCGACTTTCGAAAAGGTAATACCTTCTAAGACCACTCTCGAATAAAACGAGTCATCGAAGAAAGTCCTAAGTCAGAGTCCTTTCACCACTTGACTGCCTTTCACTTCTGCCTTGGAAAAGCTTATTAAAGTCGCAAAATTAGTTTGTATAACTAATCACTTTATACAACAACAACTTCACCAAACAATTGCCCTTAAATTGAAATGATGGGAAGGGAGTAGAATGGATGGATGGATGGATGTATCGGAAGCATGACTGAGGAGTTTGTTTGCATGTGTAATAACCCCCAACTGGAATTTGTGGCTGCGGTCATTAAACGAATATTGACTCTAACCATCGACACGCAATCGAATGAGTCCGTCCGTCAGTCCAGCAGTCTTTCTATGGGCCATACAAACTTATCTAAGATTTCAAGTGAATATTTAATTGAATTCCTATAAAAATCCAACCGAAGTGAAGAGTCATAAAAATCCTCTGCTACTCAGACACACACATTATGACCCACCAACTGACCAAACGGTCGACCGGCAGGGCGGTTGGCAAACAACAGTAGCCATGTGTTACATGGTCAAGAGTGTAACACCACCATAACTATTAACAGAAGTAACTTAAATAACTGAAGTAGTCAAAAGAGACTCACATTTGATTTTGTTTCATTATCTCCTCTTTTAAATCTTGAAATGGTTCAATCTTATAAGACGTTTGTGATGAGGCAACGATCAAAAGCGGCCCGGTTTTGTTTTGTATGATTCTGTATTATTTCATTCTTAGAAGATATTAAAAATTTCAGACTACTGTTGTTCGGCGTTTCTCACTTTTAATAGTTGACCGCCAATAATTTAGCGGCCCTGAAAGAGACTTTGATGACTTTTTCAATAGAGGCCGTCCACCATTCGACTGCGCGTTTGCAAACGACGTTGTCTTTAATTTAACACTTTTGCTTTTCTTTATTTTTGCTTAAACATATTGTCATTGGGTTGGCGCATTATCTTAAGTCTGCCATCTTAATTGTTCATATTTTGACACGAGTATTAATAACGACGAACTTAAGCTGAACGAAAAGAAAACGCTGTCTCGGTTTAGTTAAACTTGAAAAGAAACTACAAGTTAATTCTTGAAAATGAGCCATTCTAAAGGAAAAGACAAGAGAAGAGAATTGGGAGGTATTTATCAACATGTTGATGATTCCCGCAGAAAGCCCACAACGAATACAACGATGTGTTCCAATGAAACAAGGATGTTTCATGGAATCAAAGGACAGTAACCTACAATCTTATTTTATTTCTACAAGATACGGCTAGTACTTCAGACAGATTCCAAACTATTGGAAATGTTTGTTTTATACAGTAACTTTCAAAATAAGATATCTCCGTAACTGTACAATATAACTGAAGCTGGTAAAATAGCTTTTTGTAGGTATTTTCAACACAAAAAAAGTACATAAAAAAAATATAGTCAGATCAATCACATAAGCCGACTAAACTCTTGCCGCGCCGATATCTACAATAAGCTAGGGCTGTTGTTCTAAATCTGTACCAAATTTCTTACCATTCGGCAGTTTATTCATAGATCAAGAAACTACTCTCGCTAAAATTTCATTAAGATCGATCCTGTCAAATTCTCATGATAGGTCTATTAAGGGCGGTATCTCAACTAAGGCGTATATAACCTAACTGGACCTCTACTAAGAAGTAGGTAACCCAACTGTATCTCTACTAAGGAATATTAAACCTAACTGGTCATCTACTAAGGAGTAGATAACCAGCTGGTCCTCAATAAGGAATAGATAACCCAAGTGTTCGTCAACTAAGGCGTAGATAACCCAACTCGTCGTTTACTAAGCAGTAGATAACCCAACTAGCCCTCTATTAAGGATTAGATAACCCAACTCGCCGTTTAATGAAAAGTAGATAACTTAGCTAGCCCTATACTAAGGAGAAGATAACCCAAGTGGTCCTCAATAACGAATATATAACACAGCTAGTCACCTACTAAGGGGCAGCTAACCCAACTGTATCTCTAACAAGGAGTAGATAACCCAATTTGTCGTCAACAATTCGTCGATAACCTAACTGGAGGTCTACTAAGGAGTATATAACCCAACTGTATCTCTACTAAGGTGTAGTTAACTCAAATGTATCTCTACTAAGGAATAGATAACCTAACAGGTCATCTACTAAGGAGTAGGTAAAACTACTGGTCCCCAATAAGGAGTAGATAATCCACCTGGTCGTCTACTAAGGAATAGATAACACAAGAGGTCGTCAACTAAGGCGTAGATAACCCAACTCATCGTTTACTAAGGAGTAGATAAACCAACTAGCCATCTATTAAGAATTATATAACCCTACTCGCCGTTTAATGAGAAGTAGATTACCTAGCTAGCCCTATACTAAGGAGAAGATAACCCAAATGGTTCTCAATAAGGAATATATAACACAGCTAGTCGCCTACTAACAGTAAATAACTCAACTGTATCTCTAATAAGGAATAGATAACCCAATTTGTCGTCAACAAGTCGTAGATAACCTAACTGGACGTCTACTAAGAAGTATATAACCCAACTGTATCTCTACTAAGGCGCAGATAGCGGACGTATACTAAGGAGTAATTAACCCAACTGTATCTCAACTAAGGGGTAGATAATCCAAATGGTTCTCAATAAGGAATAGATAGCCCAAATGGTTCTCAATAAGGAGTAGATAACACAGCTAGTCGTCTACTAACGAGTAAATAAACCAAATGTTTCTATACTAAGAAGTAGATAACCCAACTCGTCGTTTAAAAAGGAGTAGATAACCCAACTGGTCGTCCAAAAAGGAGTATACAACACAACTGTTTATCTACCAAGGAGTAGATAATCCAACTAGTTCTCTATTATGATTACTTAATACAATTTGTCGTCAACTTAGCCATAGATTATCCAACTAACCATCTACTAAAGAGTAGATAACCGAACACGTTGTTTAATAAGGAGTAGACAACTCAACTAGCCTTCTTCTAAGGAGTAGAAAACCCAACTGGTCTTCAATAAGGAGTAAATAACAACTCAACTAGCTTCTACGAAGGAGTAGATAACCCAACAGGTTGTCTACTCAGGCGTATTCAAACAAACTGCATATATACTAAGGAGTAGATAATCCAACTAACACTCTACTAAGGAGTAGATAATCCAGCTCGCCGTTTAATAAGGAGTAGATAAACCAACTGGTCCTCAATAAGGAGTAGATAACAAAGCTAGTCGTCTACTAAGGAGTAGATTACTGGTCGCCTACTAATAAATATATACAACACAACTGCTTATATACTAAGCAGTAGATAATCCAACTGGCTCACTACTAAGGAGTAAATAACCAAACTTGTCGTCAGCTAAGGCGTAGACAACCCAACGAATCCTGGACTAGGGAGTAAATAACCGAACACGTCGTTTAATGGGGAGTAGATAACACAGATAGTCGTCTACTGAGGAGTAGATAACCCAACTGGTCGTCTACTAAGGCATATTCAACCCAACTAGCCATCTACTAAGGAATAGGTAACCCAACTCGTCGTTTAATGAGGAGCAGATAATCCAACTAACCCTCTTCTAAGCAGTAGATAACCCAGCTCGTCGTTTAATAAGGAGTATATAACCCAACTGGTCCTCAATAAGGAGTAGATAACAACTCTAGTCGTCTACTAAGGAGTAGATAACCCAGCTGGTCGCCTACTAAGGAATATACAACCCAACTGCTTATCTACTAAGCAGTATATAATCCAACCGGCCCACTACTGAGGAGTAGATAACCCAACTTGTCGTCAACTAAGGCATAGACATTCACACTAGACCTCTACTAAGGAGTAGATAACCGAACACGTCGTTTAATGGGGAGTAGATAACACTGCTAGTCGTCTACTATGGTGTAGATAACCCAACTGGTCGTCTACTAAGGCGAATTGAACCCAACTAGCCATCTACTAAGGAATAGATAACCCAACTCGTCGTTTAATGAGTTGTAGATAACCCAATTTCCTCAGCGAAGGTGTAGGTAACTCAATTTGTCGTCAACTAAGGTTTAGATAGCCCAATTAGCCCTCTACTATAAGGTTGGGGTGGGCTTTGGTAATCTGCCAAATTTATCTCGTGGTGCCAATTTGATATCAAAAGAACAAATTTACAACTTCTGTTGAAATCTGTGCTTTTAGAAACACCTAATTTGTCACGGCGTTGGGATATACTTATAGATGCAGAAAATAATTCATTGAAGTGCCTGTTAATTGCTCCAGCAGACTCTGCATTGCCTTATCATTGGTTATCCATCATATAAAGTTTCAGTTATCAGTGTTTTTAGAAACATTCTAATGACCAACGCAACTTTATAGGACCAAAGCCACCTCGAAGGACCAAATTTGCAACTGCCACAGAGAACTCAAGTACCTGCTAGAGCCTTGAAGTACCAAATATAACTCGAATGACAATATTTTGGAGAGGCAATTATTTATTTCATATCTCACCCAGGAATTATGAACTGAAGTCGAAAAGGTTTCACTTTAGAAGCACTCAATGGACCAATCTTACTACGCAGGGCTAAATGGACATCAAAAGAAGAACTTTACAACTTCTGTTGGAATCTGCGATTTCAATCAATTAGATACAGACATGTATTGCTTTTAGAAACATTTGAATGAATGAAAGTTACCTCGAAGGACCAAATTTGCAACTGCCACAGATCACTCAAGTACCTGCTAGGGCCTTGAAGTATCAAGAAAAACTCAAAGAATCCTATTTTCCACGGCTATGAAGATCTGCGGCTTCAGTCTTGGCACTTTTCGACTCCCAAGAAAATAATGAGAACTCCATAATTAAATTAATATTCATCAGGTTCCAGATACGTTTCGTAATCCAAATGAAGCCATTGCAATACCTAGCAACTCATTTACTTGTCATTGGATGTTCTATTTATCTGTTAGAAATACACAGAGGACACATTAAGCTCGAAGGACCAAATTCGTAAATGACATTATTAATAATTAATAATTTAATTTTTCGGGATCTTTAAAATAAATATTTGGTTGTAGCATATTGCTATTGATTCAATGCTACTATTAATTTTACATTCATCCCTAACAGTAGGCAATGTTTTGTTTCTTATAAAGACATCTGAATATATGCTTGATTCCGATAAGATTCCTATTAATAAGCAATGAATTCTTCATAAAGGCAAGTTGTAAGGTAAGCTAATTTCAAATTTTGATTTTTATGCTGGGGGATTCTAGCTATAGTTTTGTCCCGACCCTAAGTCCTAAGGACTACTTCCGCACAAAAATTCCAAGAGTCTAACTTAACACATCCGGATTTGGCAGTGGTACCCCTTATTCCCTCACTATACCCCATTGTGACCCAAGAGCTAACCTCACACCATATTGCGAATCTAACTGTAGCAATTTTAATGTGGGGATGCTACCATTTGTGACATCTATTACTTCATTGTGTCCAAATTTAACCTGGTAAAAGTACAAACTTCGGAGTATAGCTCTTATGCCGACTCTACGTCCCTAGGGATAATTCACACCAAATGTCACTATTTTAGGTCTAGTAAATTTTATCCTGTTTGTCCCAATTAAACAATTACCCATAAAAAAATATTTTTTTCGAGGTCAGGAGGCATTAGAAAAACTTTCTATTTTTGTATCATATTGTAATTGATTCAATACTATTATTTTTACATAAATCCCTAATAGTAGGCAATGATTTTTATTTTTATGCCAAGACGCCTGCATATATGCCTGTTTCAGAGTCTGCTCCTAATAATAGGCAATATTTTCTTTGCAAAGACAAATATTAAAGTATGCTCATTTAAAACAAAATATTTTCCAATTGTCATATTATTGTCAAAAAATGTTTTTAACATCCCATGGGAATACAGTGGCGTAAAGAATCTATGAAAACCATCAAGAAGAATAAATCTGTCTTAAATCCACCAAACAATAACAACATTCTATTTTGTTTTATTCATACATCCCTCTTCAATAAAAAAAATCACAATTTCTTTCCTTCCCACCCAAACAGACTTACATTTGTTCTTTTCTAATCAAATCATTGTTAACAGGAATTCTGATAAAAATGTCCCCTGCCCTTGACTGAGACATATCATGCTTTTCTCGCTCCCGAATTAACTCCCAATTTAACCTTCCCACAGAACAAACAATTGGATTTTTCTAAAAAAAAACCAAAACAAAAAATTAAAATTGTACTTCCCTATTCAATGTTGTATTTAATGCTCCATTTCCTAGGATTGTCAGAGATCCCCAAGAGTCCTCATCCCCCCTTCTCCTTGGTAAAATGTCAAGTGGCAGCAGTCAAAAGTGCTTATCAATAGCCTAAAATCATTTCAGTTTGCCATTTGACATTCGGAACGTATGTATCAGGGATTTGTCTGCCCGTCTGTCCTAGCTGCCTGTCTTTCTGTTATTTTTGGTCTCCCCTCGTCTTCTTTTTTTATTTAAATTGTATTTTTATATCTTATTATCTTTGGTATCTACTTGCTATGTATTACCATCGGAATAGAATTTTGTCTTAGGTTTTGAAAATTTGGTACTATTTTGATTTTGAGGTTTGTCTTTTTTCCCCTCTTGGTAATTGGTATTCTAGAGGAGAATCGCTAAGAAATCTCTGCTGTATTTGCCATTTAATTGTTCCAATTCATTGAATTGTTAAATTGTTTGAGGTTTTATTGATAAAATCGTACAAATTATAACGCCAAAACGGACAAGTGATACTCTTGTGGAAATTATTGTTTATTTAACATGGAAATCTTAATGTGTTTTATAAATCAAACGTTGTTTAAGAAAAGAAAAATCTCAAATACATTTCAAAAAGAAAATGTATTTGGGCAAAAAATAAATTAAAAGAAAAAATTGGGCATACTTTCAGGCTTGTTTGCGTACAATAAACAATTACCTAATTTTATAAAAAACCCAGACAATTTTGAAATAAGAGTGTTTCTCAAGTAACAATACAAAGGAAATATTGAGCCTACTTTCAGGTTCTTTTTATACCCTACACCACACTGTGGTACAGGGTATTATAACTTTGTGCATTTGTTTGTAACACCCAAAAGGAGAAGAAATAGACCCATCGTTTATTATACCGATCGACTTAGAATCACTTTCTGAGTTGATTTAGCTATGTCCGTCTGTCCGTCTGTCTGTCTGTCCGTCTGTCTGTCTGTCCGTCTGTCTGTCTGTCCGTCTGTCTGTCTGTGCATGTATTCTTGTAATCAAAGTACAGGTCGCAATTGTGGTCCGATCTCGACGAAACTTTACACACATCTTTTTTTTGGCCCAAGGACAATCCCTATTGAATTTGGTTAAAATCGGTTCAGATTTAGATATAGCCCCCATATATATGTTAGCCCCGATTTGACATGTAAGCGCTGTAAAAACTTTATTTTATATCCGATCAGTATGAAATTCGGCAGAAAGAGGTTTCTTATTACATGAAGGAATACTGCCAAATTTGGAGAAAATCGGTTCAGATTTAGATATAGCTCCCATATATATGTTACCCCCGATTTGACATGTAAGCGCTGTAGAGACAGTATTTTATATCCGATCAGTGCGAAATTCGGCAGAAAGAGGTTTCTTATTACATGAAGGAATACTGCCAAATTTGGAGAAAATCGGTTCAGATTTAGATATAGCTCCCATATATATGTTACCCCCGATTTGACATGTAAGCGCTGTAGAGACAGTATTTTATATCCGATCAGTACGAAATTCGACAGAAGGAGGTCTTTTTACATGAATAAGTATTCAAGGAAGATCGGTTCAGATTTACATTAAAGCTCCATATATATGTTCCTCCTGATTTGGTATCAAACCGCTATAGAAGTTGTATTTTACTTCCGATCATTAAAATTTTCCAGAATGATGTTTCTCACTTTAGGAACGAATATTGCTTAATGTAGCGATTATCGTTTCAGAATTAGAATACGTTTCTACCCATTTACCAATTATTCCAAATTATTATGGCAATGACCCTTATCGCATTGTTAGGGAGGTGTAGGGTATTATATAGTCGGCCCCGCCCGACTTTCTGCCTTTCCTTACTGGTTTTAGAATAAACCAGTAAGGAAAGACAGAAAGATAAGAATTTGGCAGTGTTCATGCATGTAATAAGCAAACTCTCTCTGCCGATTTTCGTACTGATCGGATATAAAACACGGTTTCTACAGTGCTTACATGTCAAATCGGGTGTAACATATATATTGGAACTATGTTTAAATCTGAACCGATTTTCCCCGAATTTGGCAGTGTTCATACATGTATTAAGAAAACTCTCTCTGTTAAATTTCGTACTGATCGGATATAAAACACGATTTCAACAGCGCTTAAATGTTAAATCGGGTGGAACATATATATGGGGGCTATATCTAAATCTGAACCGATTTTCCCCAAATTGCGCAGTGTTTTTTCATGTAATAAGAGAACTTTCTCTGCCGAATTTCGTACAGGTCGGATGTAAAATACGGTTTCTACAGCGCTTTCATGTCAAATCGGGTGAAACGTATATATGGGGACTATATCTAAATCTGAACCGATTTTCCCCGAATTTGGCAGTGTTTATTCATGTAATAAGAGAACTCTCTCTGCCAAATTTCGTACTGATCTGATTTAAAATACAGTTCCTACAGCGCTTACATGTCAAATCGGGTGAAACATATATATGGGGGCTATATCTAAATCTGAACGGATTTTCTCCGAATTTGGTAGTGTCCATTCACGTAATAATAAAACTCTCAATGCCAAATTTCATAAAGATCGGATGTAAAATGTGGTTTCTACAGCGCTTACATGTCAAATCGGGTGAAACATATATATGGGGACTATATCCAAATCTGAACCGATTTTAACCAATTTCAATAGGGATCGTCCTTGGGCCAAAAAAGAGCACTATGCTAAATTTCATGACAATCGGACCATAAATACGACCTGCACTTTGATTACAAGAATACATGGACAGACAGACGGACAGACAGACAGACGGACATGGCTAAATCGACTCAGAAAGTGATTCTGAGTCGATCGGTATATAAACAATGGGTCTATCTCTTCTCCTATTAGGTGTTACAAACAAATGCACAAAGTCATAATACCCTGTACCACAGTGTGGTGTAGGGTATAAAAATGTGTACTTTTAGGTATGAGCGAAACGGTGAGGGGTGCCGTATCGGTGCACCTCTTTAAAAAATCTAGATCCACATCTTAAAAACTGTTAGCTTCTTACCCAAAAAGTATGCAATCGATATTTCACAGAGTGACCCCATTATTTCTATGATTGTCGACCTTCTTAAAAGGGCGTTTCATGAAACGAAATATCGTTTACAAAAATACTATTTGTATAATTTATACGTATATTATATACATCAACTTTAAATAAATTTAATATTTTTACAAAAATTAAAACAAAAAAATATATTTTAAAAATAACACAATTTTTGATCAGATAGGGTTTGCATTATTTTTACGAAAAATTACATTCCATAAAAGCGTACATTAATTTTAAATATTTTGATAAGAGAAGAAAAAAATTAAAAGGTTTCTCAATCAAAATAATTTCAGGGTCAAGCCTAACTGCCGGCTAATATTATGTCAAATATGCGTTGTAGAGTGTCCGGAAAAGTGACCGGTTTCTTCCCGACAGCTCTGATATCATCAAATTTATACGAATTATCTATTTAATGATAACACTGTGCAACAGTGAAAAAATTTTACGGACTTGACAGTATAGGTTCGATTCTACTACCAATGGGTAGTATAACCCTATACTCGGTTTGGCGAAATTGGTGACAATTTTTTTTATGGGCGCCCAAGTTTCTGAAAGTCAGTGGGTCTCTCGAAAAAGGTGTTATCAGCTTTTGTCTAACAACTAATTCAGATTTGGTGATACCGCTTAACTATATATGGCAATAATGTAGCTAAGAATATGTTGAACAAAGCCTCTTAACATTTTATGCGAAAAAAAAATGTTTTCGTTACTTTTTTTGTGCATTTTTTTCAGCATAACTTTCCGGGACTCGTAATTTTTCACTAACGATGTTTGGCTTAATTGTATCCAACGTAAATCTGAAAAACTTTTGTAAACATATTAATACAATCTGAACGTGTCTTGGTACCCTAAATAGCTCAAAAAGCCACATTGTACCTCACAAATTTTAGTATTTCACCATTATGTAACAAAAATATTTTCTTTTGGAGTAGGGCATGTTCAGCAACGTTATAGAAAATATTAAGGCCAGTATTTTTGTGGAACATATTAACCCTCTAACTCCCCCATATAACGGCAATTTTTGGCCCCATTTTTTACAAATCGTAAATAACACTCCTTTAAATGGGGAGGGTGGGGATGAAATGTTCTACAAAAATGTTGGCCATAAAATTTTACTATATGTGTCAGAACACACCAAAGCCCAAAACATAACACAAAAACCAAAAAAACGGTCCAAAAATCAGTAGGTCGAGATTTTCAGAAACTTTGGACGCCCATAAAAAAAATCGGTCAAAATTTCGCAAAACCGACTATAGGGTTATACTACCCTTAGGTAGTATTATCGAACCTATACTGTCAAGTCGGTGTATTTTTCAAAAAGTGTTAATTTTTTGCATAGTGTAATTATTAAATAGTAACCAACTGTTAAATAATTTATCTTAGTTTCCAATTTTAGAATTTGCGTCAATGGGAAACTTACCAAAAAATAAACAGAGAATAAAATTATTTTATTTTTGAATATTAGGAGAATGATTTGAAAAATGAAATGAACAATTCCGTAACAAAAAAATAATCTAAGTGGAGTTATCCCGGTTGCTAAATTTTCGATTTTTATATTTTCAAACTTTTATAATAATATTTTTTTTGAATTTTTATATTTGCATTTTTTTATATTTTTATGTTTCTATAATTTTACATTTTTATTTTTTTAAATTTGTATACTATTATATATTTATAATTTATTTTTTTAAATTTTCATATTTTTTTAATTTTAGTATTTATACCCTACACCACTCTGTGGTACAGGGTATTATAAGTTTGTTCCACGGCAGATGTTTGTAACACCTGAAAATAACACAGCTAGACCCACCTTAAAGTATACCGATCGACTCAGAATCACTAGCTGAGTCGATTTAACGATGTCTGTCCGTCCGTCCGTCCGTCTGTCCATGTAAAGTTGTTCGTCGACTACAGGTCGCAATTTCACTCCGATCGTTCTGAAATTTTGCAGTTTAGAGTATTTCGCTGCTGTTAAGATCGCTATTGAATTTGGTTGAAACCGGTTCAGATTTAGATATAGCTCACATATATATCTTTCGTCCGATTTGGCCCTTTAGTCCTATAGAAGCTGTATTTTACATCCGATCGTTTTGAAATTTAGAATGGTAGAGTTTCTTGATCCATGAACTAACATTGCCGAATTTGAAGAAAATCGGTTAAGATTTAGCTATAGCTCCCATATATATGTTTCGTCCGATTTGGCCCTTTAGTCCTATAGAAGCTGTATTTTACATCCGATCGTTTTGAAATTAAGAATGGTAGAGTTTCTTAATCCATGAACCAACATTGCCGAATTTGAATAAAATCGGTTCAGATTTAGATATAGCTCCCATATATATCTTTCGTCCGATTTGGTCCTTTAGTCCTATATAAGCTGTATTTTACATCCGATCGTTTTGAAATTTAGAATGGAAGAGTTTCTTGATCCATGAACCAACATTGCCGAATTTGAAGAAAATCGGTTAAGATTTAACTATAGCTCCCATATATATGTTTCGTCCGATTTGGCCCTTTAGTCCTATAGAAGCTGTATTTTGCATCCGATCGTTTTGAAATTTAGAATGGTAGAGTTTCTTGATCCATGAGTTTGAAGAAAATCGGTTCAGATTTAGATATAGCTCCCATATATATCTTTCGTCCGATTTGGTCCTTTAGTCCTATAGAAGCTGTATTTTACATCCGATCGTTTTGAAATTTAGAATGGTAGAGTTTCTTGATCCATGAACCAACATTGCCGAATTTGAAGAAAATCGGTTAAGACTTAGCTATAGCTCCCATATATATGTTTCGTCCGATTTGGCCATTTAGTCCTATAAAAGCTGTATTTACATCCAATCGTTTTGAAATTTAGAATGGTAGAGTTTCTTGCTCCATGAACCAACACTGCCGAATTTGAAGAAAATCGGTTAAGATTTAGCTATAGCTCCCATATATATGTTTCGTCCGATTTTGCTCTTTAGTCCTGAAGAAGCTGTATTTTACATCCAATCATTTTGAAATTTAGAATGGTAAAGTTTCTTGATCCATGAATCAACACTGCCGAATTTGAAAAAAATCGGTTAAGATTTAGCTATAGCTCCCATATATATTTTTCGTCCGATTTGGCCCTTTAGTCCTATAAAAGCTGTATTTTACATCCAATCGTGTTGAAATTTAGAATGGTAGAGTTTCTTGATCCATGAGATTTAGCTATAGCTCCCATATATATGTTTCGTCCGATTTGGCCCTTTAGTTCTATAGAAGCTGTATTTTACATCCATTCGTTTTGAAATTTAGAACTGTAGAGTTAATTGATCCATGAACCAACACTACCGAATTTGAAGAAAATCGGTGAAGATTTAGCTATAGCTCCCATATATATGTTTCATCCGATTTGGCCCTTTAGTCCTGTAGAAGCAGTATTTTACATCCAATCGTTTTGAAATTTAGAATGGTAGAGTTTCTTGATCCACGATTTGGCTCTTTAGATCCAATTGTTTTTATACCCTACACCACACTGTGGTACAGGGTATTATTTAAGTATAAAATGTACCAAAAGTAAATTTATGTAAACAATTTATACATGAATTACAAAATTTATATATCAGAGTTATTCAATATTACGAGAGTGGTGTAGGGTATTATATAGTCGGCACCGCCCGACTTTAGCCTTTCCTTACTGGTTTTATATTTTAATATTTCAGTTTTATATTTTATAAATTTTTTTTTATTTTTATACTTCGATTTTTTATATTTATATTTGAATATTTTTATAATTTTTTTTTTAAAATTTTTTTATTTTAAGTTTATATTTTTGTATTTCTATATTCTTATGTTTTTAAGTTTTTATATTTCTATATTTTAAAAATTCTAGATTTTTATTTTTTTATATTTATACATTTTGACATTTTATTTATTTTCATCTTTATAAATTTTTTGTATTTTTATATATTTATATATCTATATTTTTTATATCCAATTCATGTAAATAATAGTCAAGCTCGAGGTCTAGTGTTTTGGTTTAATAAATATTTTTATTATTCATATTTGTATCCGATATTTAGCACTTTCTTTGAATTGCATCATCAGGGATGTTATGCATGTAAAACAACAACACACAAATATTCTTAAAGCTAGCGTAGTATCACTACTCTCGTCGATAGTAAATATTGCATTCAATAAAAAGGTCGAATAAAAACAGAATCTTCATATTTATACCCTCACTTTAGTGTGACGAGGGTATATATCATTTGCTACGAAAAAAAGTGTAACACATCGAAGGAGTGATCTAAGACCCTAAGTATGTTCGGCGGATATTCGTTTTGGGCCATTTTAAGACGAATGAGCAATGTCCGTCCGTCTGTCTGTCTGTCTATCTGTCTGTCTGTCTGTGTGTCTGTCTGTCTGCTGGCTTGTGCGCACGATAACTCTCGAAAGGAGTAACCGATTGACTTCAAATTTGGTACGTGGTAATATTTTTTTCTATCTCCGGCTAAGTTCGAAGATGGGCCATATTGGTCCACTCCTTCTAGTACCTCCCCCACAAAGTGTTAAAATGTTGTGAAATATTGAATCTTTAATAACTGATATACTACTTATTCGAATCTTCTGAAATTCCACACATAGCATTAGTTTATTAGTCGCTATCAACTCGAGAAAAATGGGCCATGTTGCTACGCCCCTTTTGGTACCTCCCACACAAATACACCATTTTGCACCAAAAGTTAACAGCTTATAACATTAATACCAGTGCATAAAAATACTTGAAATTTTGTACAGTGTAATGCTTTCATAGTGCCTACAGTCCTGTGAAAAATGGGTGTCATATTCACACAAAGGTACCATTTTGCACCAAAAGATAACAGCTTATAACATTAATACCAGTGTATAAAAATACTTGAAATTTTTTACAGTGTAATGCTTTTATAGTGTCTTTTGCACTGTGATAAATGGACGCTATTTCCACGCCCCTTTTTGTACCTCCCACACAAAGGTACCATTTTGCACAAAAAGTTAAGAGCTCACAGCATGAGTACAAATGCAACAACATTTTGCACAGTGTAACACTTTTGAAGTCCCTATAGCCCTGTAAAAAATGGCCGTTATCACCATGCCCCTTTTTGTACCACCCACACATACCAAAATTTAATATTTCATAACGTTAATATACCAGTGCAAAAAACGTTTATAATTCGGCGCAGTGTAATGTATTTAAAGAATCTACTATTCAGCGAAAAATAGGTGTATTTGTTAAAAACAATTTTGGTACCTCCCATACAAATTGACAGAATAATTCGTTTAATATTCCATATTACATTACTCACAAAGTGAGGGTATACCTTAGTCGGTTTACCCGACTGAAACTTTCTTACTTGTTTTTATTTTTGGGTTACTAAATTTTATAATTTTTTAAATTTAGCATTTTTTATATTTTCAGATTTTTAAATTTTCATTTTTTATATTTTTGTATTTTTATCTTTACATTTTAATATTTCTATATTAGTTTATATTTTTGTATTTTTATATTTTAAAATTTCTATATATTTCCATATAGCTCATTCTGCGCCACCCTGTATATTCCTGTATTTTCCATATTTGTATATATTTTATATTTTTATATTATATATTTTTTTTCATATTTTTATATTTCTATGATTTATTTTTATATTTTTTATTTTGGATTTTGAAATTTTAATAGTTCTATTTTATATTTTTTATTTTTATGGTATATATATTTAAGTATTTTTATAATTTTGTGTTTAGAAATTTGTATATTTTTATATTTTAAGTTTATATTTTTGTATTTCTATATTCTTATGTTTTTGTATTTCTATATTTTTATGTTTTAAAATTCCTATATTTTTATTATTTTATATTTATGCATTTTATATATTTTCTTAGTTATACATTTTTTATATATTTATACATATATATATTTTTTCGATTCGGTTTTCGATTCGATTTTTTATAGTTATATTTGAATATTTTTATAATTTTATATTTTAAACTTTTTATATTTTATATTTTAAGTTTATATTTTCATTTCTATATTCTTATGTGTTTAAGTTTTTATATTTCTATATTTTAAAAATTCTAGATTTTTATTTTTTTATATTTATACATTTTGACATTTTATATATTTTAAGGGAGTGAAGATAGAGTCCAAAGTTATAGTCTATTTAGCCAAGACAACAACCTGTTATACTTATAGTCTAAAGTTATAGTCCGTTTTCGCAAACTGTTATACACGAACAAAAAAAGAAGATTTTCAGTTTTTTTAAGGGAGTGAAGATAGAGTCCAAAGTTATAGTCTATTTAGCCAAGACAACAACCTGTTATACTTATAGTCTAAAGTTATAGTCCGTTTTCGCAAACTGTTATACACGAACAAAAAAAGAAGATTTTCAGTTTTTTTTAACAATTAAATGATATGACACAATAAAAAATATAATATTGAAAACCCAAAACATTAAAAAGTAAATTTAATTAAAAAAATTAAAAATACACATGTTTCAACGTGTGAATTGAATCTATTGCCTAACACAATTCAATAGCCCATAGCTCGAAAACTAGATTGGGTTAATCCATACTATGACCACTTGATGGATAGGTATCGATGAGCACAATCCAATGATGTAACATTTGTCAAGGTTTATCGTACCGTTTTTGACCCAGTGGGCCATTTATAGATCCCATATAGGGTCCAACACAATTAAGTGGCCCATAGCTCGAAAACTAGATTGGGTTAATCCATACTATGACCACTTGATGGATAGGTATCGATGAGCACAATCCAATGATGTAAAATTTGTCAAGGTTATCGTACAGTTTTTGACCCAGTGGGCCATTTATAGAACCAATATAGGGTCTAACACAATAAAATGGCCCATAGCTCGAAAACTATATGGGTTAATTCGTACAGTTTTTGACCCAGTGGGCCATACGGGTTCTATATATGGCCCACTGGGTCAAAAACTGTACGATAAACCTTGACAAATATTACATCATTGGATTGTGCTCATCGAGACCTATCCATCAAGTGGTCACAGTATAGATTAACCCAATCTAGTTTTCGAGCTATGGGCATTTTATTGTGTTAGACCCTATATGGGTTCTATAAATGGCCCACTGGGTCAAAAACGGTACGATAAACCTTGACAAATTTTACATCATTGGATTGTGCTCATCGAGACCTATACAAGATTATTCATAGTCCAGATTAACCCAATCTAGTTTTCGAGCTATGAGCTATTTTATTGTGTTAGACCCTATATGGGTTCTATATATGGCCCACTGGGTCAAAAACTGTACGATAAATCTTGTCAAATGTTACATCATTGGATTGTGCTCATCGAGACCTATCCATCAAGTGGTCATAGTATGGATTAACCCAATCTAGTTATCGAGCTATGGGCTATTTTATTGTGTTAGACCCTATATGGGTTCTATATATGGTCCACTGGGTCAAAAACTGTACGATAAATCTTGACAAATTTTACACCATTGGATTCTGCACATCGAGACCTATCCAAAAGTATTCATAGTCCAGATTAACCCAATCCAGTTTTTGAGCTATGGGCCACTTAATTGTGTTGGACCCTATATGGGATCTATAAATGGCCCACTGGGCCAAAAACGGTACGATAAACCTTGACAAATGTTACATCATTAAATTGTGCTCATCGATACCTATCCATCAAATGGTCATAGTATGGATTAACCCAATCTAGTTTTCGAGCTATGGGCCACTTAATTGTGTTAGACCCTATATGGGTTCTATAAATGGCCCACTGGGTCAAAAACTGTACGATAAACCTTGACAAATGTTACATCATTGGATTGTGCTCATCGAGACCTATCCATCAAGTGGTCATAGTCCAGATTAACCCAATCCAGTTTTTGAGCTATGGGCATTTTATTGTGTTAGACCCTATATGGGTTCTATAAATGGCCCACTGGGTCAAAAACTGTACGATAAACCTTGACAAATTTTACATCATTGGATTGTGCTCATCGAGACCTATCCATCAAGTGGTCATACTATGGATTAACCCAATCTAGTTTTCGAGCTATGGGCTATTGAATTGTGTTAGGCAATAGATTCAATTCACACGTTGAAACATGTGTATTTTTAATTTTTTTAATTAAATTTACTTATTAAAGTTTTGGGTTTTTCAATATTATATTTTTTATTGTTTCATATCATTTAATTGTTAAAAAAACTGAAAATCTTCTTTTTTTGTTCGTGTATAACAGTTTGCGAAAACGGACTATAACTTTAGACTATAAGTATAACAGGTTGTTGTCTTGGCTAAATAGACTATAACTTTAGACTCTATCTTCACTCCCTTATATATTTTCATCTTTAAAATTTTTTTGTAATTTTATATATCTATATTTTTTATTTTTGGGTTACTAAATTTTATAATTTTTTAAATTTAGCATTTTTTATATTTTCAGATTTTTAAATTTTCATTTTTCATATTTTTGTATTTTTATCTTTACATATTAATATTTCTATATTAGTTTATATTTTTGTATTTTTATATTTTAAAATTTCTATATATTTCCATATAGCTCATTCTGCGCCACCCTGTATATTTCTGTATTCTCCATATTTCTATATATATTTTATATTTTTATATTTATATATTTTTTTCCATATTTTTATTTTATTTCTATGATTTATTTTTATATTTTTTAATTTTGTATTTTGAAATTTTAATAATTCTATTTTTATATTATATATATTTAAATATTTTTATAATTTTGTGTTTAGAAATTTGTATAGTTTTATATTTTAAGTTTATATTTTTGTATTTCTATATTCTTATGATTTTGTATTTCCATATTTTATATTTTAAAATTCCTATATTTTTATTATTTTATATTTATGCATTTTATATATTTTCATAGTTATAAATTTTTTTATATATTTATATATATATTTTGTTTTGGTGTTACTAAACTTTTGTATTTTTTAATGTTTAAAATTTTCGCATTTTTTATATTATCAGATTTTTGTATTTTTATATTTTTAATCTTTACATTTTTATATTTCTTTTTTATACCCTCCACTAGAGTGATCAAAAAACCGGTTTTTTTGAAAAAATAAAAAACCGGTGGATGGTTTATTTAAGTTATAAAAAAACCGGTGGACGGTTTTTTTCTTCGAAGAAAACCGGGGAAACCGGTAGAACCGGTTTTTTTCGGCATAACAAAACAGTATGAAAATTGCCGTTTGAAAAACATTTTCCTTTTTAAGAACAAAAAAGGCGATTTTTTAATATTACATTTTTAAAAGCGATGTCTTCTGATCAGGAATCTTGCACCAAATTTAGTCCTGTTGGATAGTAGTTATGAGTTGGATTGTGATGAATATTGTCATTTGAGTCAAACGGTCCTTTTATCTCATACTTATAACTAATTAGCTATTGTATTAAAAAACATTTTCCAAAAGTGTTATCGATAGTCTTTTCTTCAACCTTTTAAAAAAATTAGCAAATATATTTTCATTACTTTTTTTGCAAAATTAAACTTTTTTGAAATTTTGGTAAAAACCTATGTTTCAATTTTTGATTTTTTTGCTCAAAAGAAAGCTTAGATAATTTCCTTTAAAAGCTTTGTGACCTATTAATGGGACGGGACCTGTTGATCTATCAAAATAAATATAAACCTCTGAAAAAAAATTAACGTTGAACCAAACATTTTAGCATTTTAGATGGGAAAAACAACCGTTTGACAAAAATGTCAATATTTGACACCCTCCAACTCGGAAAGTCCTTAACCGATCTCGTTGGAATTGTGTCACATAACTACTATCTGATAGGGCTACTTGGTGCAATTTTCATCCAGACAGAAGACATCCCTTTTAAAAATTAACCCACTTGACATGAAATTCCCCTTATGTAGTTCAGTCAAGAAAATATTAATATTTCGGGGTATTAAATAGAATATTTAATAGAGGTACTAAATCTTTATACATATATATTTTATATACACACTTTAGTGCAGGTGGGTATATACGAGTATATAAATATATAAGAGTAGACTAGTGTATACTCTTATATATTTATATACTCGTATATACCCACCTGGTTTACCCAATTGAAATTTTCTTACTTGTTTTTGTTTCGGTTTGGAAGTGGGAGAATGCGTTTACTTTTCACATAACTTCTGCGCGTATGAATCATTTATTTTCTTTAAATTTTTGTAATTTGTATAGAAATTCTAGCAAAGTTGCCGAGTCTTTTTAGGCCATATAAGGAGATCTTTCATATTATTATCTTAATTTGTGATATTTTGTATATAAAGTTGTAAATAATTTTTAATATTTTAGTGATAATAAAAAACCCGGAAAACCGGTGGAAACAAACGAAAAAAACCGGTTGCACCGGTTGTTCGAAATTCATGATTTTGAGAAAAACCGGGGACGGTGGAAGCAAAAAACCGGTGGGCCGGTTTATTTTAAACCGGTTTTGATCACTCTACCCTCCACCATAGGATTTTGTCTATAAATATTGATCTGAGACCCCATAAAGTATATATATTCTTAATCGTCGTAAAATTCTAAGACGATTTAGCCATGTCCGTCTGTCCGTCCGTCCGTCCGTCTGTGGTACTCACGCTACAGTCCGCAATAATAGAGCTAGGTTGATCAAATTTGGTACAAATACTTCTTATAGTTGCAGGTTGTTTGGGATTGCAAATGGGCCATATAGGTCCATATTTAGATATAGCTCCCATATATAGCATCTAACTTGTTGTGATTCCTACTGTTCTCATCTACTATATTTTTTGTGTTTTCGGTGTTATTTTCTTTAGGTTTTGGTTATTTTGTGAGGTCGCATGCTATCCATGGTGGAGGGTATATAAAATTCGGCATGATCGAACTTAACGCTTTTATTATTTTATACTTTAGTTACATATGTAAATATTTTTATAAATTTTTATTTTTAAACTTTAAAATTTTATTTATTTTTATTTGTAATATTATTATGTTATATTTTCATATTTCTATATTTTTAGATTATTATATTATTAAAAACTCTCTGTTTTATTTTCTTTATTTTTTTATAGTTTTACATGCATTTTTATAAGTTCATTTTTCTGTATTTTTATATTTTAATATTTCTATATTTTATATATTCTGTATTCTCTATATAAGTATATTTTCTGTTTTTTTATATTTATATATTTTTCATATTCTTTTATTTTTATATTTAATACTAGCTTACCCGGTGCGCTTCGCAGCCCCCATCTTTTATCTACTTTCTGTTTAGGGTACTGTAGAATAGCTATACCTCTTTCTTTCAAAATGACATGATTATTACATATGGTGCAAAATGAAGAGGATATGATTAATTTTATATATAAAATACGAACCCTCGTTTCATTTCTAGTTTATGTTCCAAGAGTTACATCATTTTACAATATTTATCCCTTTTCCCACAGTACCTCTGGACGTTGAAAAACTATTTTTTTTGGTTCATACGTTAGCAACTTTCCCCTTGTTTATGTTCCAATACCTACATTCACACCCTGGTACAATATAAAACCATGTCCCACTGTGTCTATAAAGGTACGAATTTAAAAATCTAAAGTAAATCGCTCCATTGTACTACATTTAACCTTTAGTGTGTCATAATTAACCACTTTGCACGATTGTACAATTTTTTAAAATGATAATTGATATTTCAAGATCCAAATTCGCAAGCTTAGGCCGTATTTAAACATTTTCCTCCCCTATCTGTGCCATTTATTTAACTTTTCCCCATCGTTTAAGTAGAAGAACCTATTTGGAAAAAAAATTTCTTAGCTTTGGTTTATGCTGTAAGAGCTACCTTTGCACTCAGGGACCACATTCAACACCTTTTGCACCACTGTTCCATATTAAACACTTTTTATTACACTGTGCTTCTAAAGTGCGAATTTTTATACATATCTGGGACCATTTTGTTCCCTTTTTTCCCCACTTACCACATTTAACCATTTTACCGTATTTAACTTTTTTGCTTCATCATACCATATTTAACCCTTTTTGCTCCACTAATCCATATTTAACACATTTTTTCCCCTCTGTAACATGTTGAAAAATTTTTGCTTGCCCCAACTGCATCCTAATTTTAACCTTTTTGCTCCACAGTGCTACATAATTGCAGTGCATCATAATTTTAGCCTTTCTGCACCACAGTGCTACTAAAAGCATACATTGAAAAAAAAACATTCTTATTTCATACTTAACTTACCCTCTCTCCCTGCATCCATATTTTTACCCACTGTACTAAATGTACGCTTTTTGACCCACTGTGCTATATTTAACCTTTTGGGTCCACTGAATCAAATTTAACACCTTTTTGTCCTACTATATTTTGTCCACTATATTTAACCATTTTTGCCCCACTGTACCATAGTTAACACATTTTTGCCCCACTGTTCCATAATAAACGCTTTTTGCCCCACTGTACCATACTTAACCCATTTTGTTCCACGTTACCATATTTTACTATTTGTGCCCACTGTAACCATTTTTGTCATACTGTACCATAATTAACCATTTGTGTCCCACTGTACCATTCTAACACATATTTTTACCCAATGTTCCATAGTTAAAGCATTTTGCCCCACTGTACCATATTTAACCAATTTTGTCCCACGTTACCATATTCAACTAATAGTGCACCACTGTACTATAGTTAACCCTTTTTGCCCCACTGCATCATATTGAACCCTTTGTTTCACTGTACCATGTTTAACAGTTTTTGCCCCACAGTACCATATTTAACACTCTTTGCTCCACTGTACAATATTTAACACAGTTATGCCCCACTGTACTGTATAGTTAACCATTTTTGTCGCACTGTACCATATTTAACCCTTTTTGCCCCACTGTATCATAGTAAATACATTTTTGCCCCACTGTTCAATATTTAACGCTTTTTGCCCCACTGTACCATTTTTAACCCATTTGTCCCATTTTACCATATGCATATAACTATTTTTACCCCACTGTACCATAGTTAACCCTTTTTGCACAACTGTGCCCCATTCAACTCTTTATCTCACTGTACAAAATGTTTACCCACTGTACCATATATAACAAATTTTTGTATCACTGTACCGTACTCGTATTTAAAATGTGTCTCCACGCTAGCGTACTTAAACCTTTTTCCCCGACTGTAACATATTTAATCATATTTTCTCCACTCCACTATTTAACCGTTTTTGACCACAGTGCTCCTAAAACCAAATAAACTCTTCATATCTCATTTTTAAGTTCCAATTTTGGCAGATTGTTCCCTTTTTTCCCCATACTCCATAATTAACCCGTCGTGTCCCACTGTGCCTCTTAAAGTTAGAATTACTAAAAATCACTTCCAATCTCTAGTTTATGTTCCAAAAGTTACCCTGGAACCATTGATCCATGTTTGACATTTTTAAGCCACTGTACTATATTTTACAATTTTTGCCCCACTGTGCCCCGAAAACTACGAATACAAAAAAAACTTAATACCCCGATCAGTTGTCATAAAGACACCCCTCGCTTCAATTTTCACCATTCTAATATTAGGCTTCAAATTTGGCGGTGGTACCATATTTATACCTTTCTGTCCCACTGTGCCTCTAAATTTAAACAAAAAAATCACTCCTTGTTCTTGTTCCGTCCCAAAAGCTACTCTCACACCAAATTTCACGATTCTAGGTCTTGCCATTTGGATTTGGCTGCTGTACTACATTTATCCCATTTTACCCCACTGTGTGCGTAAATGTTCGAATTACGAAAAATCCTGCCAATTTCAGAGTCTACCTCATAAGGGCTACCATCACACAATATTTCACGATTCTAGCTCTTGCCATTTGGATTTGGCTGATGTACCACATTTATCACTTTTTACCCCACTGTGTGCGTAAATGTTCGAATTTCGAAAAATCCTGTCAATTTCAGAGTCTACCTCATAAGAGCTACCCTCACACCAAATTTCACGATTCTAGCTCTTGCCATTTGAATTTGGCTGCTGTACTACATTTATCCCATTTTACCCCACTGTGTGCGTAAATGTTCGAATTACGAAAAATCCTGCCAATTTCAGAGTCTACCTCATAAGGGCTACCATCACACAATATTTCACGATTCTAGCTCTTGCCATTTGGATTTGGCTGATGTACCACATTTATCACTTTTTACCCCACTGTGTGCGTAAATGTTCGAATTTCGAAAAATCCTGTCAATTTCAGAGTCTACCTCATAAGAGCTACCCTCACACCAAATTTCACGATTCTAGCTCTTGCCATTTGAATTTGGCTGCTGTACTACATTTATCCCATTTTACCCCACTGTGTGCGTAAATGTTCGAATTACGAAAAATCCTGCCAATTTCAGAGTCTACCTCATAAGGACTACCATCACACAATATTTCACGATTCTAGCTCTTGCCATTTGGATTTGGCTGATGTACCACATTTATCACTTTTTACCCCACTGTGTGCGTAAATGTTCGAATTTCGAAAAATCCTGCCAATTTCTGAGTCTACCTCCTAAGGGCTACCCTCATACCAAATTTCAAGATTCTAGCTCATTTCGTTTAGATTTGGCGGTGGTACCATATTTATCCCTTTTTGCCCCATTGTGCGGCTAATAGTACGAATTTCGAAAAATCCCGCCTTATTGCTCGTCTACGTCCCAAGGACTACCCTCCCACCAAACTTCATGATTCTAGCTTCAGCCGTTTGGCCTGGGCGATGATCAGTCAGTCAATCAGTCAGCCAGTCACGCAACAATTTTATATATATAGATTTCTGTTTTGTATTTAAATTTTTTTTTATTTTTAGATTTCGATTTTTTATTTTTGTAGTAATATATTTGAATATTTCTATATTATGAAATTTTTATATTTTATGTTTATATTTTTGTATTTCCATTTTTTTATTTTTACATTTTAAAAAATCTAGATTTTTATTTTTTATATTTATATATTTTATATATTTTCATATTTATAATTTTTTTATATTTTTATATATTTATATTTTTTAATTTTGTGGTACTAAATTTTTGTATTTTTTAATTTTTGAACATTCAGATATTTATATTTGTAATCGTTACATTTTAATATTTCCATTTTTTATTTTTTTTCTACGTACTTTTTTAATTTTTATACTTTGTATTTTTTTTATTTTTGTAGTTATATATGTAAATATTTTTATAATTTTTTATTTTTAAACTTTACTATTTTATATATTCAAATTTTTAATATTATTATATTTTCATATTTCTAAATTTTTAGATTATTATATTATTAAAAATTCTATATTTTATTTTCTTTATATTTTTTTAGTTTTATATACATATTTATAAGTTTATATTTCTGTATTTTTATATTTTAATACTTCTTTATTTTATTTATTCTGTAATTTCAACTTTAGTATAGTTTCTATATTTTTATACTTATATATTTATTATATTTTTGTATTTCTTTATGATTTATTTTTATATTATTAATTTTTTATATCTTTGTAATTTTTATTTTTTTTTTGATTTTTATATTTTTTGTGCTTATATTTTTTAATTTTCGAATTTTTTATATTATTTAAATTTTATGTTTTTACCATTTATTATATATATTTTTTTATGTTTTACATTTTTAACTTTCAAGTGTCAGTATTTTTATATTTGTTTCATTTTAATACTTTTATAATTTATTATTTGTACATTTTTTATTTTTTCATTTTTGTGTTTATGTATATTTATATTCCCAATTTTTCAATTGTTCTACTCTTTTTGCATTTTACCATTTCAGTATTTTATATATTATAATTTTTTTTATTTTCACATGTTTATATTTCTATATTTTTATTTTAATAATTTTATATTTTCATATATTTTTATTATTATTATTATTTTTATTTTCATATTTCCCTATTTTTCAACTTTTAAATTATTTTAATACTTTTTTAGTTCAATATTTATATATTTGTTATTTTAATAATTTTACATCTTCATATTTTTAAAATTTCATATTTTTAGGTTTTTAATTAATTCTGATGATATTACCTTAAAACACCTTTCGCAAATTGTTGTTAACGTCGCAGTTTTTAGTTTATTTTGTCGATTATCACTTAATTACCACTGCATGTTGTTTATTGAGAGAAATTTCATGGAAAATAATCATACATTGTCTTACATACAGACAAACTTACAGTACAAACATACTCCTATATATACAATATAACTATGTATTAATGAAGTAATTTCTTTTAATTACCACCCCTAAAACTGTGCCATAATAAAAATATTATTTATTAGTTATGAGTATATTTTGTAACAAATACCACATGTTATATGGGTTTTAAACATGATATCCCGGTGAAGAAAAAAAAACCAAACGGAATAGGGATATTAAATGCAAGAAGGACGACATAACCGCATTAAGGATCATTGCGAAAGGGGCAAAGGAAATTCCAAGGTAATGTAATGTAAAATACACTGTAACTGAAAATCAGGTGAAAATGTCTTAAAGTTGGAAAGGAATGGAGCAGGAACAGCAGGAACACACATGTATTTTACGATTTAGGACTTAATGGAATTTCATTATTAAGTAGCAGGCCGTCATTGTAGTTGCTGCTACTTTTCTGGGCCGTTAATGTTGGCAACACGCCTCATAAACTTGTTAACACAAAAGGCAAACACTAATAAAATTTCATCAATAATCAACCAAGACAAACAGATACAGCCAAACAGGACTCAGGGCACAAGACATGCATACATTGTAAATAACTGGAAACAGGAGAAAATTGTTGTCCTATTTTGCAAATGGGGGAGATTTTCATTAAAGTCATAAAAAAAGAGTAGCTCAATGCAGCAGGCCGTGGCAGGACGGACGGACAGACTCATCACTAAAACAGATACTCATATGATGGGCCAGCCATCCAGCATCCCTTATGCTATACATATAATGACTGGTCAATGGTGCAAATAGTGTAGAAAAGGTATAGAAAAAGGAGTTTCTGGCTTCCGAAGTAAGAAGAAGTAATGAAAGCCGGACAGACGGACGGACACACACGCATAGCCTAATTATGACTTGTGTAAATACAATACAATCACATCAACAGGATTCGGAACCGGAACAACAAGAACTATAACCGAAAAAAAAGAATCCTTATTACACACACACATATGTGAGTGTATGTGTGTGTATTTGTACAGAGGCTGTGTGAGTCTGTAATGTAATATTATATGTCTCTTACACTTAGGCTTCAGGGATAGATATTAAGACTGTATGAAAGCGATACACTAAAGTACAATTGTAATTATACCCTAAAGTATAGGGTGAAATAGAGGTATTATTAGTTTATGATGAGGTTTGTTGCAGAGCAGAAGAGAGGATGTTCATTTCGATATATTACAGTAACATATTTTCAGGCAGGAAAATATTTTCTAAAAAGTGATGCATACTTTAATCTTTGTTTCTGAAATTTTTGTATTAATATGTTCTTACAGAGCTTTCCGAGTAATGAACTCAATCATCCTGCACAGTTGCTTGTTTTTGCTATGTGTTGATCACAGTGAAGCTCCAATATTTTACAAATATTTTCTTTCTGAAGAAAGATAATGTTAGATATGTCATATAATCATTTCTTTAGAACTTGTGACTTTCAATGTGTTCCTACATTTTATTCTGCTATAGTGGTCCTCAATATTCGTTGCCTGCCTAACCTCAAATTTTCTTCCTTTTCTTTTCTTGTGCGTAATTTTTGCTTCTGGAAACTTAATGACTGCAATGTGTTCTTTTCTTACCGAAATGATATGGTCATATACCAATAGTCCCTCACACTCAAGCAAATAAGGATATTTTCCACACATATACACACATGCCCTGAGTTGATTATATTTGTATTTGTGTTCAGTGTCCGTCCATCCGTTCATTCGTCCCTGTGTGATTGTGATTGCGTTGTCTCGGTTTATGAAGCATCACAAAATGATACGAAAATGTTTCGTCATAAACTTCAATAATCGTAAATATAGATTTTGGGTTTTAACGAAAAAACACAAAATTAATAGTGACCACCAGGGAAGGGGAGGGAGGTGGTAATGCATAAGGCGGCTGGCCCGAAGACTGTTAACAGGAGTGGGAGAGAGAGAGTATGTTCTGCCATAATGTTTGGTTAACATTTTTATGACACTGATAATATTGGTCGTCCTTGGGTCATTTTACAAATATATTTATGTGCTCTCTTTGGCACATTAATACGCAATTTTATAGACATTTCGCCGGCGAGGCACGGGCGGGTATCACAGTTTTTATTGTCAATATAAATTTTGATCAAAACAGGACACGTAATAAACATCAAGATTCATTACGGAGAGCTGTGAAAGCAGAGCGGAAAGATGACAACGAGAATGAAGAACAAAGAATATCTAAGAATTTTTCTTAAAATAAATAAATTTTCTATAAATATTCAATTTCTAAGAAAAGGCAGAATAGTCGTCTTTATAGGCAACATTATAGACGACAGAAAAGTTCATCCTTAATGACTTTCCTATACGAAAATGTCATCGTTGATGACTTTTCTATACGAAAATGTCTTCGTTGATGACTTTTCTATACGAAAAGGTCATCGTTGATGACTTTTCTATACGAAAAGGTCATCGTTGATGACTTTTCTATACGAAAAGGTCATCGTTGATGACTTTTCTATACGAAAAGGTCATCGTTGATGACTTTTCTATACGAAAAGGTCATCGTGGATGACTTTTCTATAGGAAAAGATCATCCTTGATGACTTTTCTATACGAAAAGGTCATCGTTGATGACTTTTTCTATACGAAAAGCTCATCGTTGATGACTTTTTCTATACGAAAAGGTCATCGTTGATAACTTTTTCTATACGAAAAGGTCATCGTTGATGACTTTTTCTATACGAAAAGGTCATCGTTGATGACTTTTTCTATACGAAAAGGTCATCGTTGATGACGTTTTCTATACGAAAAGGTCATCGTTGATGACTTTTTCTATACGAAAAGGTCATCGTTGATGACTTTTTATAAACGAATAGGTCATCTTTGATGACTTTTCTATACGAAAAGCTCATCGTTGATGACTTTTCTATACGTAAAGCTCATCGTTGATGACTTTTCTATACGAAAATGTCATCGTTGATGACTTTTCTATACGAAAATGTCATCGTGGATGACTTTTCTATACGAAAATGTCATCGTTGATGACTTTTCTATACGAAAATGTCATCGTTGATGACTTTTCTATACGAAAAGGTCATCGTTGATGACTTTTCTATACGAAAAGCTCATTGTTGATAAGTTTTCTATACGAAAAGGTCATCGTTGATGACTTTTCTCTACGAAAAGGTCATCGTTGATGACTTTTCTATATGAAAAGTTCTTCGTATAGGAAAGTCGTCTTCATAAATGACTGTAAAGTCGTATTCAATATAAATTTATTTCAAATTCAATCGACTGTGAAATTGTAATACTAAAAGTATAAACATACAATACAAATGGATTTTATGCCAAAACCATAGAATTAATTTTATTGCCACATTATCATTATCTTGCACAGTATCGATATCATAATTATTTTGATTATGCCCGTCATTCTCCACATCATGATTATGATATCCTCGTCGCCATTTGCTGTCTATAAGAGCAGCCACATCATTGAATGACCATTATCGTATATCCTGCGTAACAAATACCGCGTATCCTGAGCCAAGGATAACAATGAAAGAACATTGCATTTAGTGGTTGGCCATTGTTTGTGTCCCCGTGACTGTCAATTGCTGAAAATTACCCTTTTGTCTGGCAGAACCGTGCAAAAATTCAGGCAATACCATTTCATCCTCTTTCCCCCGCTATGTCAGGTATGGTTAGGGATAGATCTGCATTGAATTGCCAGCAAACGCCGCTTCAATGTCCACAAATTCACACGCATTTTATTTACATTTTATATTTTTATCATCGTCAGGAACATGCATTGTATGGACCGTGGAGCTGAGTCCGTCCTTAGCATAGGTATACAATATGAGATGGAGTGGATGGATGGAGCCTGGGCTGCAACATACCACAAATGGTCGGTTGGTCGTTCGGTGTCCATTGAATTGTAAAACAATATAAACAATTAAAAATAAGCCCTCGACTTACCATATTTGTTTGGTTGTCAGGACTAAAATGTATTTCATAAAATCATAAACATCAATTGCAAGGCGCGAAAGTCAATTCGATGTGGAGCTTAGTTGGTGCAGGACCCTGAAGGAAGGGGATTTTATGCACTGTGACTATCGCTAGAATGAATACATACGAGAGAACAACAGAATTGGGATAGAAAGGTGGATCGTTTAAAGATTTCAAGGAATGAGAACTGATCCAGTATTGAGATTGGAGCTATGGGAATACGAGTATATGAGGATTTTTCTGGTAGCCAGGAAAAGATTAGGTAAAGCTACTGACGGATTGTTAATAATTGGGCCATATGTGAATGACATTTTTGTTTAAAAAATTGGACATAGCCTGAATATCACAATGGGATAAGAAATAGGTGCTGATGGATTGTCCGATTAAAAAGATAGTTAGTAAAAAAGATCAGAAGAAAACATAGTTTGAAAACAAAGGTTGCTAAGTAATGGGTTGGAGATAAAAATCGGGAGAGTAGAACACTAACTAACCGACAAGAAATTTAGATACACTTCTGACATACCTGGGGGAAGAAGTAATGTCGACAAACCATACTTTCAGAGAGAACAAATCGAAGGACGTTCAAACCAACATTTATCTATATAAGAAATTAAATATTGTCCCGTATCTATGAGAATGGGAAATTCAAGGAATGAATAATGAATACCTTAATTTACTTTCTTTGTGGCGCATACACATGATTTTGTGGTACACTTTTCGGTTGTTTATATACCAAAATTTTAACAAAACCCATTCAATTGGATTGTCATGTTTCCAAAAATTTGCAGAATCACATTTTTATTTATTTCTGTCAATTATAAGACCCTGTTCTCCACACTTTTTATGCTCATTGTATATTAATTTTCAAGGGAGCGTATGATTAAGTCTAATTAAATTGCCAGGGGGCGTATACGTTTTTTCATTAAGATTGCCTTATACGGAATTTTGTGGTACACTTTTCGGAAGTTTTTCATTCACAAAATATGACAAAATACATATAAATAGAAAGCTATTATGTCAAAGAAAGCTATTATGTCAATTGTACTCTCCTGCAGACATCTGACGATACTACCACATCTTCATAGGGTAAATAACTGGAGACTATTCAGTATCTCCGATTACCTTTCTCTGAACTAACAGCTTTTTGGTATTTAACCCTGAAAATAGGTATGCGACACATTTTAAGATCTTTCGTGGCCAAAATGCAGTTTCTTGAAGTACCTTCAGAGTTGGGAGAAATAACTTATACATAGTCGTGTCTCCTGATGCCACATATCTTTCCTGCTGCTACGTAGGGTTCCTGTATCAGGACAATATCCACTGCACCTGAGGACAGGCGTAGCAATAGAGCCACTGAGGCTGCTATTATGTGATGGATGTTCAGTTGAAGAATTTTGGTCATCATTGGTAGCCTACAGATTATCCTTCAACCCAACCAGAGTGTTATAGAACTACTCGTCCATATACCTAGGACCTGCGTCGAAGATTCTGGAAACCCCTCTCAGCCCCTCCGTGTCTGAAGACATGCATTTGTCGTCTGAAATATATAGTGCCGCTTTTGTCTTAGAGCCTGAAGATCCAGAAATTATAGGCGTGGATGCCTTCGCACTACCAGGCGGCTGGATGGCAACCAAAATTGATACCTCACCTCCTGTACGTATACTTTCATAACTATTGCCCCGAAACCATATCGCAGGATACCATTTGTCTGTTGTAAGTAAGGGATGGATTCAGCATTAAGGATCAAGTTGATCTGTCGCTTTTGAGTATCTGCCTTTACCAATCTTGCCAATTATGGGTGGGCAGACCAAGATTGCAAACTCTCAGCAACTCGAAAATATGAGCCGAAACCATATCGCATGATACCATTTGTCTGTTGTAAGTGAGGAATGGATTCAGCATTAAGGATCAAGTTGATCTGCCGCTTATGATTATCAGCCTTTACCAATCTTGTCTCTAATGGGCGGTCAGACCAAGATTGCAAACTCTCAGCAGCTCGAAAATATGAGCCGAGTCGGATAGTTCTTCTGTAACCCTGGTGAGGCGACTGGGGATGCCGTTTTTCTCGACAACATCCAACTTGGCGCCCGGACAGACCTCACCCACTCGACTCAAAGCAGCCGTATGCAGGTCTATCGACATGGCACCACCGAAAGTTATAAGCTTTACTCTCCCCTTATGCTACCCTGCATCATTGCAGATTGCTGGTATGCCGGAAATCTCTCTAAAGACAAAAACACATTGGATCATAGTGGCTGATTCCACATGTCTCCACTTGTTCTTAGGGGATCACTTTAGCACTAGACTTTCCTTCGCCGCTTTAATGCAGGGTTTAGTTAGTGAGTTCATCAAAAGATCTGATTCTTTTGGGATTATTGCAAAGCCGAAGTAAATATTATACGTACTACATTTAATGCCGCTAGGTATTATAGAAGTGCAAAATGTCGCATGTTCTGCGATTAGACTTAAGGAACTGACACTATGGTCACGAAATGGCTACGGTCATAGTGTCATTCTAGACACACAAGCTAGTGGTCTTTGGTGTCCTTTCTGAGGAACTTGAGCTATCCCCTGCAAAAAGACTGCCTTCAATGTAGTGTTTACCACGTAAACTAGGTTAAGGTAGCGGAATGGCTGTGTTCTGACCTAAGACGGTATCAATATTTTCTCTGATAGTCAGGCTGATATCAAGTCCCTGGATACTATATTCCTGAATTAAAAAACTGCCCTCGAATATCGCAGATCTTTTTAACGAGATGGCTAAATAGTTCAATATTCACCAGATATGGGCACCGGTCCACCAGGGAACAGCAATGCAACCGAACTTGCAAGACTAGGACCTACCTTACACGCTCCAGAGGAACTAGAATATGAGGACATACCTCCATCGACCTCCAAGCTCTTCTTGAGAAATAGTGCCCTTACGGCAATAAACGGTCACTAGTCAGAAACTGCATATATTCCTCAACTACAACTACATCATCGCTCTGCGGTCGTTATAGAGACCGGACGTCTAACTTATCGTGTCTGTCATGACGGGTCACTGTCTTATTGGACGGCACACAGAGAGAATGAAGGTCATTCATAAGGACTTTTGCAGAAACTGTGGAGACGAAGAGCAAGATGAATAAATAGAACAACTTCTGTCTGCGTCGCGCTCTCTCTAGAAGGTCTAGAAGCTAACTAGGATGATGTTGAAAATCGCTAACTTCTGTATCCCTCAACGGGATACGCATAACGTAAGTTTTCCTTTACGTCCCTGTGGCAGCAGAGGGGACTATATAGTCTAAGTGAGACAAAAACAGACAGTAACAGGTGATCAATTTGTTTGCACAAATTTTTGTGGTACACTTTTAAGATCTTTATAGTTCCGAAATTTCAATAAAATGTATATCAGAGGACGCGCCATATTTCAAAGATATGCAGAATAGCAATTTTTATTTATTTAAGGTAATTAATATAACCGGAAAAGTCAACTAAAAACTATATTATAATTGCATTAGTCTCATTTCTGTGATACATCTTTAGAAACTTTAGAAGCCACAAGTTCTTATTAATTTGGTTTTCGCGGAAAGCTCTCATTCCATAGTTGTGTACAATGATACTTTTAAATTATGACACTAAAATTTAGATACCATAAAAAGGACAGACAACCACATTTCATCAATTTCGTTTAAACGAATTTTTGTGGTATAACTTGAGGATCTTTATAGCTTATATTCTTATAAAATGCATTTAATTAGAAGAGTCATATTCCAAAACCGTACAGAATAATAATTTAAATCGATTTTCGAGAACTGCAACTGAACGACTGACTGACTACTGTGCTCGTATGTTCAATTTGTTTGCTCGAATTTTTGTGGTGCACTTTTAAGATCTTTATAGTTATCAAATTTTAATAAAATGTATATCAGCGGAAGCGCTTTATTTCATAGTTGTGCAGAATAGCAATTTTTATTTATTTAAGTTAATTTATAAAAAAAAATGTTTACAAAAAAATATCCTATAATTACATTAGATGCATTTTTGTGGTACAAGTTCAGAGTGTTTAAAATCCTCAAATTCTAATAAATCTGGTTTTGGCGGAAAGCTCTCATTTCAAAGATGTGCATAATGAATTTTAAATCATTTCAGTAAATTTACTAGATACCAAAAAAAGACAGAAAACCACATTTGATCAATTTCGTTTAAACGAATTTTTGTGGTATAACTTGAGGATCTTTATAGGCCTTATATTCTTATAAAATGCATTTAATTAGAATAGTCATATTCCAAAATCGTACAAAATAATAATTTAAATCGATTTTCGAGAACTGCAACTGAATCACTGACTGACACTACACTCGTCTTGTATTTGTTTGCTCGAATTTTTGTGGTACACTTTTATGATCTTAATAGTTTTGAAATTTTAATGAAGTGTATATCAACGGAAGCGATATATTCCAGAGTTGTACAGTATAGCAATTTTTATTTGTTTAAGATAATTTATACAACAAAAAATTGTTAATGAAAAATTATCCTATAATTATACTAGCATTTTTGTGGTACAAGTTTAGAGTCTATAGAACCCTCTAATGATAATTAATTTTGTTTTGAAGGAAAGCTTTCATTTCAAGGATGTGCAGATTGATGATCTTAAATTATTTCAGTAAATTCTGATAGCCAAAAAGGCACCACATTTGATCAAATTGTGTGAAAAAATTGTGGTACACTTTGAGGCACCTTAGAAGCCCCAGATTCTAAAAAGGCGTTCAAATAGATGTTAACTAATGGATCTGTGAGTGATTAAGAGAACATCCGTAATATATCTCCACTAAATAAAGCCATGTCTGAAATAATTAATAAACCTCAAAGCCTTATGTATGTAAATCTGCATATATAAAACCATTATCAATATCACTATACATATATGATCAAATAGGAACATTTACATACTTTTATTTATAAGCAATATAAAATTGAAAATAATTCAATTCCAAACACGTTTACAATTTCATTTATAGATTTTATTTCCCGATACGAACCAAAGACAATGTGGCAGGATGGGCTTCAACTCTGCAGATGACATGATGTCTTCTAATACAGACATTTGGCTAATCTATCAAAGACATGCAAAAATCCACTAACATAAACCCATCAGACCATCCCCACCATCACCACCAATGAAGCCTGCAGACTGGAGGCCTGGGTGGTTAACACCGCAAGTTGCAACACATCCACTCCAAGTGACTAGGACTGGTGGTGGCGACCGCCACCACTGTCAGGACACCATCACCGACATCATTCAACATCAACTCAACAAACCATAACTAAGGCAAATACATAAACAGATATTGCCCCACGCACACAGAGAAAGTATGTATGTGTGCGTGTGCGTCTGAATGTCACTGCATTGGGAGTCTGGAGTGATAGAAAGAAGCCACTAATGCTTGCTCAGAGTGATTTAAGCACCCATAACGAAGTGGATACAAATGCGAATACCCACACATGTGTATAATACGCACACACGAAGAAGCTACATATTCAGACACATTTATTGAAAGATTCTTATTAGAGTGTAGTAGTAAATACAGGACCACACATTGACATGTATTGCCTAGGAAAGCAAGGAGAAAGGACAGTGGTTTGGAACCCAACCGAAAGGTTGGTTTTTTTTATAGAAAAGCTGCGACGCGGCAAATTTTCTCATAGAAAAGTTATTGCGCGGCTAATTTTCTCATGGAAAAGTTGCTGCGCGGCAAATTTTCTCATAGAAATGTTGCTGCGCGGCACATTTTCTGATAGAATAGTTGCTGCACGGCTCATTTTCTCACAGAAAATTTGCTGCGCGGCAAATTTTCTAATGGAAAAGTTGCTGCGCGGCAAAGTTGCAGCAAATTTTCTCATAGAAAAGTTGCTGCGAGGCTAACTTTATCATAGAAAAGTTGCTGCGCGGCAAATTTTCTCATAGGAAAGATGCTGCGCCCCAAATTTTCTCATAGAAAAGTTCTGAACCACTGTGCGACTACTGTTTAATGGTTAGTAATGTAATAATACTGACGACATATCAAAGCAAAAAATATATGTAATTATAATGATATTTTTCGGAACATAGAGTTACAAATACAAACACACTACACGTTCTGCCACTTTCTATAGATTTTCATTATTCTTAAGGTACACCGACAACATACACATAAACGCATAGAGATATGGATTGATGTATGTATGAATGACTACTAACATTCATTCGGAGAATATTAAAATATCAAACGCAAAAGGACTCTCACACACACACACGCACCCGTCTAGGAGTAGAGTCAAAATAATCATAATAAATATTAATGACCAAATGACAGAGACAAACAACATCGAAATATGGTTTGATTGAAACGTAACGAGGACGTTGACTAAAAAGCGTAACGCCAAATCTACTCCTCCCCTTCCCACAACGCAGAAAGGAGACAACCAAGAGCAATGCTCTGATCTAAGTCCTTGCTACCCTTCCTCACAGTGAAAAGTGTTTGTGACAACTTCGACACATACAAATGACAAACGTATGCCTTTTCGTCGTGGCGTTCTGCTCTGTCCCCTCTGCTTCGGTTTGTCAGGACGAAAACGAGTTTGTTATATATGACGAAGAAGACGATGTTGACGATGACATCTATAAATTCAAATAAATGTCACATAAGGCATCACACATATCCTTTTCGATGTACGAATATATGAATGTGTGCAAGAATACATGCACAGCCATCTATAATATAAAGGTGTATTGACTGTAGAGTAATGTCAGTTATATGTGTTCGTTGCTACAGTTGGTTTTTTCATTCGTTTTCCATACATGAGTGACAGTGAAAGGTTTAACAAATCATAAAAAATCATTTTTCATATTTTGTGAAATTTAGTAAGGAAAGGCGCTTCATTTCGAATGATGGGGTTTAGTGTTGTTGTTATAAGAAGAAATAAATTTGTTAGCTTTAAGAAAACTTGTCAATGCAAAATTTTCTATTACAAAAATTTATCTAAGACAAATTTTCTTATATAAATAGGCCTGAGTCAAGATTTCGTATAAATTTGCCCTGTCGAAAAACTACTAGCGCCCATTTGTTAGAGATAATATTGCCTTATCAAAGTATCTTATAGTAATATTTGCGTAAGCCTGCAATAAAAAATAGTTCTAAATCCAGGTTTCTTATTAATTCTTAGTTCTTATTAAATTTACCTAAGATTTGTTTTGTTATAGATCTTATGGCGAATTCTTTTCTGCAAAAAAGTGCAACATGTTCATTGTCCTTTTTCCGAAAACGGCACTTTTGTGATACTTTTTTGAAATTTGGTAATTAAGTTACTCGAATTTAGCACAACTAAAATTTCAAAATTTCGGAAAAAGGGTTGCACTTTTTTGCAGAAAAGAATTCACCATTAGATCGTATCCTAGTTGTCTAAAAGAAAATATCCATATCTGTACTTTACTTATCGTAAATGTTCTTAAAGTCAATCTTCTTTTACAAAATGCCCAAGCCCAGTTTTCTTACGGTAAGAGTTGTATTAACATTTATGTAAATCAGGTTTTCTTATAGAAAGATAATGAATTATCAATGGTCATTGCCTCTCCTTTTTGACTCCCTGCCACTCTTCATTGACACGCTGCCAATACTCAGTGGTCGTTAACCGTAGTCATTGTTCGTTGAACTTCAAAAAATATGCATTGACTCAGTTGTCAATGGTTATACACACCTTTCAATACTCATTGGCCCCCAGTCAGATAGCATTGGCCGCTTTCTATAATCATTAGCTCCATTTCAAGTCATTGACCTCTTGTGAAAGGTCATGGCAGATGGTCATTAGTTATTGACTCCCTGCCAAACGTCAAATTTACTTAAGCAATTTTTTCTTATAGAAAAATAGTTCTAAGCCCAGGCTTCTTATTGAATACATGGCATAATCGAAGCTTTCTGATAAAAAAATCAATCGAAGCCACTTTGATCCAAGCCAGGTTTTCCTACAGAAAGGTTAGAATCTCTTAGAAGTTGCTCACTGACCACTACCAAATGAAGTTCACCCTCAGTCAATGGTCGTTGACCCCCACGTTAATACTGATTGATCCTCTATCAATGATCATAGGCCCTCTCACTCTAAATGATCACTGAACCCCTATCAAAGGTCTTTGACGCCCTTCAGAAACCTATGACGGCCTTCAGAATTCATTTACTCTCCTGCCAATGGACAATAATATCAATCAATTGTCACTAACCCGGTTTATTGACTCCTCCATAGACTCCTGATCCCTCTTCAACTTTCAGTCTAATCTAATTTCCTCCCTCCCAGTCCCTTCTCATCACTCCCTGACAATGCTATTTCGCTTCCTCTCGGTTCATTCCTCATTGACTTCATGTCAATACATCATCGCAGCTGGCCAGGCCCTTACCACATTCCAATAGTCTTAGACCTCCTGTCAGTAGCCATTGTCCTCCTGTGAATAGTCATTGACCTCCTGTAAGTAGTCATTGAACACCTGTCAATTGTCATTGACCTCCTGCCAATAGTCACTGACCTCCTGTCAATAGCCATTGACTTTCTGTCAATAATTATTGACCTTCTGTCAATCGTCACAGATCTCCTGTAAATAATCATTGACATTATGTAGATAGTCATCGACCTTATGTATATATCATTGACCTCATGTTAATAGTCATTGACCTCATGTCAATAGTCATTGTCCTCATGTCAATAGTCATTGACCTCCTGTCAATAGTCATTGACCTCATGTCAACCATCACTGACCTCCTGTCAACAGTCATTGACGTTATGTAGACAGTCTTCGACCTTATGCAGATAGTCATTGACCTCATGTCATTAGTCATTGACCTCCTGTCAATAGACTATTGACCTCCTGTCAATAGTCATTGACCTCCTGTCAATAGTCATTGACCTCCTGTCAATAGTCATTGACCTCCTGTCAATAGTCATTGACCTCCTGTCAATAGTCATTGACCTGCTGTCAATAGTCATTGACCTCCTGTCAATAGTCAATGACCTCCTGTCAATAGTCATTGATCTCCTCTCAATAGTCATTGATCTCCTGTCAATAGTCATTGACCTCCTGTCAATAGTCATTGACCTCCTGTCAATAGTCATTGACCTCCTGTCAATAGTCATTGACCTCCTGTCAATAGTCATTGACCTCCTGTCAATAGTCATTGACCTCCTGTCAATAGTCTTTGACCTCCTGTCAATAGTCATTGACCTCCTGTCAATAGTCATTGACCTCCTGTCAATAGTCATTGACCTCCTGTCAATAGTCATTGACCTCCTGTCAATAGTCAAAGACCTCCTCTCAATTGTCATTGTCATGTAGATAGTCATATAGTCATATAGTCATTGACCTCAGTCAATAGTCTTTGACCTCCTGTCAATAGTCATTGACCTCCTGTCAATAGTCATTGACCTGCTGTCAATAGTCATTGACCTCCTGTCAATAGTCAATGACCTCCTGTCAATAGTCATTGACCTCCTGTCAATAGTCATTGACCTCCTGTCAATAGTCATTGACCTGCTGTCAATAGTCATTGACCTCCTGTCAATAGTCAATGACCTCCTGTCAATAGTCATTGATCTCCTCTCAATAGTCATTGATCTCCTGTCAATAGTCATTGACCTCCTGTCAATAGTCATTGACCTCCTGTCAATAGTCATTGACCTCCTGTCAATAGTCATTGACCTCCTGTCAATAGTCATTGACCTCCTGTCAATAGTCAATGACCTCCTGTCAATAGTCATTGACCTCCTGTCAATAGTCAAAGACCTCCTCTCAATTGTCATTGTCATGTAGATAGTCATATAGTCATATAGTCATTGACCTCAGTCAATAGTCTTTGACCTCCTGTCAATAGTCATTGACCTCCTGTCAATAGTCATTGACCTGCTGTCAATAGTCATTGACCTCCTGTCAATAGTCAATGACCTCCTGTCAATAGTCATTGACCTCCTGTCAATAGTCATTGACCTGCTGTCAATAGTCATTGACCTCCTGTCAATAGTCAATGACCTCCTGTCAATAGTCATTGATCTCCTCTCAATAGTCATTGACCTCCTGCCAATAGTCATTAACCTCCTGTCAGTAAGCATTCACCTAATGTCGACAGACTTTGACCTCCTGTCAATTGACTATTGACCTCCTGTCAATAGACTATTGAACTCCTGTCAGTAAGCATTCACCTAATGTCGACAGACTCTGACCTCCTGTCAATAGTCATTGACCTCCTGTCAATAGTCATTGACCTCCTGTCAATAGTCATTGACCTCCTGTCAATAGTCATTGACCTCCTGTCAATAGTCATTGACCTCCTGTCAATAGTCATTGACCTCCTGTCAATAGTCATTGACCTCCTGTCAATAGTCATTGACCTCCTGTCAATAGTCATTGACCTCCTGTCAATAGTCATTGACCTCCTGTCAATAGTCATTGACCTCCTGTCAATAGTCATTGACCTCCTGTCAATAGTCATTGACCTCCTGTCAATAGTCATTGACCTGCTGTCAATAGTCATTGACCTCCTGTCAATAGTCAATGACCTCCTGTCAATAGTCATTGATCTCCTCTCAATAGTCATTGATCTCCTGTTAATAGTCAATGACCTCCTGTCAATAGTCAATGACCTCCTGTCAATAGTCATTGATCTCCTCTCAATAGTCATTGATCTCCTGTTAATAGTCAATGACCTCCTGTCAATAGTCAATGACCTCCTGTCAATAGTCATTGATCTCCTCTCAATAGTCATTGATCTCCTGTCACAGGTCAATGAACTCAAGTCAATAGTCATTGACCTCCTGTCAATAGTCATTGACCTCCTGTCAATAGTCATTGACCTCCTGTCAATAGTCATTGACCTCCTGTCAATAGTCATTGACCTCCTCTCAATAGTCATTGACCTTTTGTAAATAGCCATTATATCAATAGTCACTGACCTCATGTGACATGAGTCACTGACCTCATGTCAATATTCATTAACCTCATGTCAAAGGTCATTGACCTCATGTAAATAGTCATAAACCTCACGTCAATAGGTATTGAACTCATGTCAATAGTCAATTGACCCCTGTCAATAGTCATCGACCTCATGTCAAAAGCCACTGACCTCATGCCACTAGGCACTGTCCTCCTGTCAATCGTCATTGACCTCCTGTCAGTAGTTATTGACCTCCTGTTTGCCTACAGAAAACTTGGCTTAGGCGTAGTTTTCCTATAGACAACTTGGCTTAGGCCTAGTTTTCTTATAGAAAACTTGGCTTAGGCCCAGTTTTTCTACAGAAAACTTGGATAAGGTCTAGTTTTCCTATAGAAAACTTGGCTTAGGCCTAGTTTTCCTGCCGTAAACTTGGCTTAGGACTAGTTTTCCTATAGAAAGCATGGCTTAGGACTAGTTTTCCTATAGAAAACTTGGCTTAGGCCTAGTTTTCCTATAGAAAACTTGGTTTAATCCTAGTTTCCTATATAAAACTGGGCTTAGACCTAGTTTTCCTAGGCTAAGGCCTGGTTTTCCCAACGAAAACTTGACTTAGGCCTAGTTTTAGTATTGGAAACTTGGCTTAGGCCTACTTTTCCTATAGAAAACTTGGCTGAGGCCCAATTTTCCTATAGAAAACTTGGCTTAAACCTGGATTTCCTAGTTAAGTTTGTCTTAAGCCTAGGTGGATTTGGCCTGTGTTTTGTACAAATGTGTATAAAACCATGATTCTTAAAAGCTCTTTTAGCTTTTCGTTTTTAATTAATTTGACCTCCCATTATATAATGTTGTTTACTTAATTTATTCCCAAAAAATGTAAATGCAGTTGTATACGTTTTCTTGTCTGTCGATCCTGGAAGTATGCTTTACATTTAATTTTTTGGAAATCCTTTTGGAATGCAATGCTTTTTTCTAATTATCAAATATGTAGTTTATTAACCCTGACTATTGCACTTCAGCTGATTGTCTTCACGATTTCTTATCACGCCTATTGTGACAACATCCTTTTTTTCGGAACAGTTGTCACAAGAAACCTTAACATATCATGTTAATGCATGTTTTGACAAGTTTATTCGCATATATATCATAATTGTCTAAGGTGAAATCGTGCATAACATTTCAAAGGGTTGATATGGAGACTCGGGCATCCATATCCTTGACGGCGAATAAAAAAAACAGGAGACTTCCTTTATGTGTTTCGAAATTTTAAACAAAAAAGGAACGAGCAGAATTTTAAAATTTTATATGAATGTCACATACATTTAGCTACACTTACCTTTTAAAGAGAGAGAGTGAGAGATCTGCACATGATGTGTTGGTAATAAGGAGGACTCACCCCCTTTGTTGTTGGCTATAATGATGATTGTCCTTGTTCGAGGCTTAGAGGTGTCTTTTGACCATTTGTCTTTTGTTTTGATAGTCAGTCGACGTCTGGGTTTTTTGGCAAATAATGTTGTGTTGGTGTGGTGTGTGTCTCTACGCTGCCTGTGACCCCATGCGTCCTGTGCTCCTGCCCACCATATGTGTAATGGACTACTGCTCATTATTTAACTGTCAATCCATGGAGTGACTTTCATTAGTTTCATCATTATTTCCGTTGTTGCGTTTGTTTTTCTTCTTTTTTCTGGTGAAAGAGAGAAGTCCTTCGTGGTACGTAGGCAGTAAGAAACCTAAGTATTATTGCGTGCCGTGTAGCCTGGACGAATCGTTTTAATGGATTTCTGTTTGGTGTCGATTTTTCATCATTTTTTTCGTCTTCCGTTTGGCCTTTGGTGATTTATGGACATGAATGGCTTTCTTTCGGGGCAAATAGATGCACGGATGTCACATTGGATAACTCACATATGATGACAGTTGTTTGTCAATATTGACATAAAATATGTAGGCTATCATAGCTATAGCTATAGATATAGCCTAGCCTAGACTTGCACTAATGAATGCCCAAAAGGCCTATTAATATTATGGGCAGTTACGTGAGATTCATATAAAGTCTTTGAGGTCCTTTTTTCTGCAGAGCAGAGAAATCGTTTTTTAAAGAAGGATTTGCGCTTTGCTTAAAGGAGAGAGAGAGGCACTTTAAGGATTTTAGCTGCTTTTGAAATCAATAGAAAGTCCTTTCATTGGTTATTGAACATTTATCGAGTCGGCGCATTAGAGACATAAACTCCTACATTTTGTCTCCCTCAGCAAAAGAGGAGATCTAGCAGGATACCCCCAGAACACCTCCTTTTCCTCCTCATGGCAGAACTGCTTAACAAGCAGGAGAGAAATTTTCCACTTTTCTATGGAAAATTCTCACATATTCCACCCCTCACCGCATAGGTAGGATAGGTGTATGCACTGATATCCTTTCGCCTCAAAAAAGGTGTTGCCATTCTGTACAGGGATTTTTTATTTTCTCTATAGTTTTTTTAGAGGGTTCATGGTAGTTTGAGCATTTTTTGCTCTTTTTCTTTCTGGGCTACAATGTATTGTTTTACATCTCTACTAATTCTTTGTTTGTCTTCACTGAATTTTTATTTGTTGATTCATGTTCCACCATGCTCTCCTTTTTTCCAGCTCCTCTTGTCTCGCAGCACAATTTTTTTTTTTAATTTTTAGCTAACAATTTGCTTAGTTAGCATCCTGCAGCGTTGCCACAGCAACCTCATGTCAGCGAACATTTACACATATGGAGAAGCTGCTTCCAAAAGCAAAAACAAAATACTATATAGAAAAAAGCAAATAGTATTTTTTCGATGCGCCTGAAAGAGGTTGGGAAAAAAGGACAAATTAATGACTTTTAAGATGGAATATGAAAAAATTGGCCAGGAAAAAATAAAGGGTGCCAAATGAAAAATATGATACAATATAAGTAAATCTATTCCAGAGTCGACGTCTAAAGTCCTCTGAAGACCTCAGTTGACTCTGATAGTACTCTGCTATAGAGGAAGACCTCTGAGGTCCACTCTGATATAGAGGAAGACCTCTGAGGTCGACTCTGATATAGAGGAAGACCTCTGAGGTCGACTTTTGTAAAGAGGAAAACCTCTGAGGTCAACTCTTGTATAGAAGAAGACCTCTGATGTCGACTCTAGTATAGAGGAAGGCCTCTGACGTCGACTCTGGTATAGAGGAAGACCTCTGAGGGCGACTCTGGTATAGAGGAAGACCTTTGAGGGCGACTCTGGTATAGAGGAAGACCTCTGAGGTCGACTCTAGTATAGAGGAAGACCTTGGAGGTCGACTTTAGTATAGGTGAAGACCTCTGAGGGCGACTCTAGTATAGAGGAAGACCTCTGAGGTCGACTCTAGTATAGAGGAAGACCTCTGAGGTCGACTCTAGTATAGATGAAGACCTCTGAGGTCGACTCTAGTATAGATGAAGACCTCTGAGGTCGACTCTAGTATAGAGGAAGACCTCTGAGGTCGACTCTAGTATAGAGGAAGACCTCTGAGGTCGACTCTAGTATAGATGAAGACCTCTGAGGTCGACTCTAGTATACATGAAGACCTCTGAGGTCGACTCTAGTATAGATGAAGACCTCTGAGGTCGACTCTAGTATAGATGAAGACCTCTGAGGTCGACTCTAGTATAAAGGAATACCTCTGAGGTCGACTCTAGTATAGAGGAAGACCTCTGAGGTCGACTCTGGTATAGAGGAAGACCTCTGAGGCCGACTCTGGTATAGAGGAAGACCTCTGAGGTCGACTTTAGTATGGAGGAAGACCTCTGAGGTCGACTTTAGTGTGGAGGAAGACCTCTGTGGTCAACTCTAGTATAGAGGAAGACCTCGGAGGTCGATTCTAGTATAGTTGAAGAGCTCTGAGGTCGATTCTAGTACAAAGGAAGACCTCAGAGATCGACTATATTATATGAGGAAGACCTCTGGGCTCGACTTCAGTAGACTTTTGAAGTCAGCTCTACTGCATAGAAAGTCCTCTCAGGTCGACTCTCCAATAGTACAGAAGAAGAGCTCTGTTGTCGACTCTAGTCTAGTATAGTTGAAGACTTACGAGTTGCCATCCATGACTTTAGATCCTGTATTTTTTTACAAAATATTTTCTATATTTTCTGTATCCTTTCATTTCATCTTCTTCTTTGCTGTCGCATATTTTTTGTTGCCATTCACATAGCCAACCATTAACTTTTGCAATAGGAATATGTAATAACGGGACAAAAAAAGTCGTTATCATCAGCAAACGGTATGAACGCGGAAAAATTTGAAAGTCACATGTGGAAATTATGCTCGTTTTGCACTTTTTTTAATTGACCAACAATTTTTATGTGATTCGTTAGCAAAAGCAAAGTTTTTTATTATAGAAAACAAAAAAAAATAAAAACCAAGCATCACCTGGCAAAACAAAATATCGAGCAAAAAAGCTAGAACATATATAAGGTTTTCTCACACAAGAAAAAAATGGAAACATATCAGACAAAAGACATATATCTATTCATATACAAATACTCGTATTTAAGAGAAATTTAGAAAAACGTATAGCTAACAAGGATATTTAATGAAAATTGTGAACAAAAGACACAAAGTGCTCAGTTAGTTTTTTGATAATTAAAGCCATGTCACAGCAAACTTTGTCAGTTTAATATGCCGTCATTGTCGTCACACAGTGCAGAATTTGCTCGATGTTATGACCGCAAGTTATTTGCCTTTCTATTCAGTTTAATGGTCACACTAGCTTCATTCTTCAATTTCAGCCATTTTCTTCATTTAAAATTCATGTCACATATCGAAAATATAGAGAAAAATGGGCGCCACTGTGGTCATTAGGTCATTTGCCATATATCGAAAGGACAGGGGGAAATGTATAATTCAATTCAATTGCCAAAAAGTATTTCTAGGGGTGATAAACTGATGAAATAGAGAAAATAATGTTTGAAAAATTAATAAATATAAAATAAGAAAGAGTGCATACTTTAGGGCTCTGGGTTATAAAAAAAATATAGCATACTTCTAGGATGAGGGTTTCGTTTAAAACAACTGCCACAATATTTAATTTTATTTGCTCTGAAGTCGATTTTGTAATACAGAAATACTTCTGAGGTCGTCTACAGAGAAGAAGATTCTAGTATAGAGAAAGACCTCGGAGGTCGAGTCTAGCATAGAGGAAGATTCTAGTATATAGAAAGACCTCGGAGGTCGAGTCTAGTATAGAGGAAGACCTCGGAGGTCGGCTCTACTATAGAGGAAGACCTCGGAGGTCGACCCTAGTATTGAGGAAGACCTCGGAGGTCGACTCTATTATAGAGGAAGAAATCGGAGGTCGACTCTATTATAGAGGAAAACCTCGGAGGTCGACTCTATTATAGAGGAAAACCTCGGAGCTCGACTCCATTATAGAGAAAGACCTCGGCGGTCGACTATAGTACAGAGGAAAACCTCGGAGGTCGACTCTAGTATAGAGGAAGACCTCGGAGGTCGACCCTAGTATAGAGAAAAACCTCGGAGGTCGACTCTAGTATAGAGGAAGACCTCGGATATTGACTCCATTATAGAGGAAGACCTCGGAGGTCGACTTTTGTTTATAGGAAGACCTCGTTGGTTGATTCTAGTATAGAGGAAGACCTCGAAGATCGACTCTAGTATAGAGGAAGACCTTGGAGATCGACTCTAGTAATGGGGGAGACCTCGGAGGTCAACTCTAGTATAGAGAAAGACTCGGAGATCGACTCTAGTATAGAGGAATACCTCGGAGGTCGGCTCTAGTATAGAGGAAGACGTCTGAGGTCGACTCTAGTATAGACGAAGACCTCTGAGGTTGATTGCAGTATAGAGGAAAACATCTGATGTCGACTCTAGTATAAAGGAAGACCTCAGAGGTCGACTCTGGTATAGAGAAAGACCTCGGAATTCGACTCTAGTATAGAGGAAGACCTCGGAGGTCGACTCTAGTAAAGAGGAAGACTTCGCAAGTCGACTCTAATATAGAGGAAGACATCTGAGGTCGACTTTAGTATAGAGGAAGACCTCGGAGGTCGACTTTAGTATAGAGGAAGACCTCGGAGGTCGACCCTAGTATAGAGGAAAACCTCGGAGGTCGACTCTAGTATAGAGGAAGACCTCGGATATTGACTCCAGTATAGAGGAAGACCTCGGAGGTCGACTCTTGTATATAGGAAGACCTCGTTGATCGACTCTAGTATAGAGGAAGACCTCGAAGATCGACTCTAGTATAGAGGAAGACCTTGGAGATGGACTCTAGTAATGGGGGAGACCTCGGAGGTCAACTCTAGTATAGAGAAAGACTCGGAGATCGACTCTAGTATAGAGGAAGACCTCGAAGGTGGGCTCTAGTATAGAGGAAGACCTCTAGTATAGCGAAAGACCGTTGATCGACTCCTTGAATAGATAAATTTTTCTTGGGTCAATTAAATTTAAATGTTTTTCTTTCAATTATGAAAGATATCTAACTGACAACTTTTAAAAGCTATGTATATACAAAAGTATTGCCTACTTGTAACATCTGAGGTCGACTCTAGTATAGAGGAAGACCCCGGAGGTCGACTCTAGTATAGAGGAAGACCCCGGAGGTCGACTCTAGTGTAGAGGAAGACCTCGGAAGTCGACTCTAGTATAGAGGAAGACCTCGAAGGTCGACTCAAGTATAGAGGAAGACCTCGGAGGTCGACTCTAGTATAGAGGAATACGTGGGAGGTCGACTCTAGTATAGAGGAAGACCTCGGAGGTCGACTCTAGTATAGAGGAAGACCTCGGAGGTCGACTCTAGTATAGAGGAAGACCTCGGAGGTCGACTCTAGTATAGAGGAAGACCTCGGAGGTCGACTCTAGTTTAGAGGAAGACCTCGGAGGTCGACTCTAGTTTAGAGGAAGACGTCGGAGGTCGACTCTAGTATAGAGGAAGACCTCGGAGGTCGACTCCAGTATAGAGGAAGACCTCGGAGGTCGACTCTAGTATAGAGGAAGACCTCGGAGGTCGACTCTATTATAGAGGAAGACCTCGGAGGTCGACTCTAGTATAGAGGAAGACCTCGGAGGTCGACTCTAGTATAAGGGAAGACCTCGGAGGTCGACTCTAGTATAGAGGAAGACCTCTAGTATAGCGAAAGACCGCTGATCGACTCCTTGAATAGATAAATTTTTCTTGGGTCAATTAAATTTAAATGTTTTTCTTTCAATTATGAAAGATATCTAACTGACAACTTTTAAAAGCTATGTATATACAAAAGTATTGCCTACTTGTAGCTGTCAAATCTAATTGAATTGCCTATACTTAGGCATTAAATCAAATAAAACCCGTTTAATTGTGTACACTTTCTCGCCGAATATTAATGATTTTAACTTCTGCCGAAAATCCACCCGAAAATGTATAACTTCAGTATCTATCAGCATAAATTAAAGCAAACTTCAATATAAATTACCTCCACAACTCAAATACATCAACCATACGAAGACAGAAAAAAATAACAGTCAAAAAGTGTAACATAACACACCTAATGCACAGTTGGACGGCAAACTCTCTCACACACACGAATATCCTGGAAATCTTTATTAATGATTGAATTGTAAGGGGATTTTCAAAGGCCATATATAACCTTAAGGCCATAGTTGACAGACCCTCACACTCTCACTCTTCCTTCTGCAAACATTCGCGAGCTTCTTGACACATACTTTAGTGCACATTTGAAGGAAGTTCAGAACGAATGCTAGTTTGAGAATGGGGAGGTTAGAAGGAAGGTGCCTTAAGATAAATTGTTAGTTTTTGGCTCAGACAATCAGTGCAAAGTCTAAGCCAAGTAAAAGGAAAAAAACCAAAAAATCTAAACAGAAAACAAACGGAAAACTTATGAAGTATTTTTTCTCTTTGATGTATTTGCTCTTAAGTATCCTCCCTAGACGAATACGAGAGGATGTGTTGTTGTTAGTCTTAAAATATTAAGACTTCTTGAAATAATGATTTAATAAGGATAACATCATAAATAAATGGCATTGATGGCGTACAGACCGCACACATACTCGCAGGATAGATATGTCCTTACTTACATGCATTGTATGAGCAAACATACGCCATACGTCATACGTCTGAGTGTGTGTGAAGAGAAAATCACATTATCCCGGTGATTGAATGTCTGTAGAATTCAATATGTGCTTAATGATGTAATATAATAAAAATAATATTGGTTTTTATGGTTATAAATGAACAACACACTAAGAGGAATAACGGGGAGGGATGTTAAGGAAACAATGCTTATCTGAGTGGGAAGACAGGCAAATAAATGAATTTTTGTATTCAGAAAATTTCTAAAGTAAAGTGATGGGAGTGAGGTTAGAAATTCAAAGACTCCGATCATATACTTAATGTCTTATTATATTAAATAAAATCTTTAAACATACCAATCTTAGGTCACAATGCCAAAGACAGTAGATAAACTATGGCTGAGAAATGCCCAATTTAAAGATTTTTAAATAACCATTAATGAAAAAACGATGCATGATTTTTAGCTGCCAATGCATTGTCTACTTTTCGAGATCCTATATGTCTTATGAGTAGACCTTGGATTTTTGCATATCTTTAAATTTTCATCCGATTTGCACCAACATTTTTATCTAGACGTTTCATTACTCAAACTTAAATAATATGCAAAAAAATATGTAAAAAATAGCGACCTTAAGACTCTGAAAGGTTATGTTGAGTAGATCATTTTTGTAGAATAAACCTATGGTCCAGCTAGTCTGAGTTTCTTTTTACAGTGGGTCAAAGTTTTCATTTTTTGGTCGAAGGGAGCATTATGCTAAATCAAAATATTGTGTAAGTTAATGTCTGAGAGATTTCTCATTGTCAGAGTTACATAGTGCAATTTTATGAGGATAATTTTTGTGAAAGATCTTAACCCTCTAGATTTCCTCTTAATGGGTCAATTTGACATTTTTTTCGAAAAAATCAAAAAAAGTCCTTTCAAAAAGGACATTTAAGGAATAAAATATTCTACAAAAATGTTTGCCGGAAAATTTCAGTGTGGGTCGCCATAGACACCAAAGTTGTAAATATAGCTCTTTACGTTTAATTAGAAAAATTAAATGCCAACTTATACAAAAAAATACTATAATGTAAATTTAAAGCCGTAATATCTATGGAATTGTTGGAGCAGAATAGAGGCTTTGTATTCCTGAAAGGGCATGATTATTTTTGTAAAATAAACTTATGGTCCAGCTGGTCTGAGTTTTTTGTTAGAATGGGTCAAAGTTTTAATTTTTTGATCGAAGGAAGCATTATACTAAATGAAAAAACTGATGTAAGTTAATGTCTGGGAGACTTTTCATTGCCAGATAGTCAAATTTTATGAGCATCATGTTTGTGGAAGATCTTAACACTCTAGCTTCCCTCCTAATGGGTCAATTTGGACCTTTTTTGAAAAAATCAAAAAAAGTCCTTCCAAAAAGGACATTTAAGGATTAAAGGAATAAATTTTAGTGGTGGTCGCCAAATACACCAAAGTTTCAAATATAGCTCTTTACGTTTAATGAGCAAAATTACAAGCCAACTTATACAAAAAAATAGTATAATGTAAATTTAAAGCCGTGATATCTATAGAGTTATTGGAGCAGAAGAGCGACTCCATAATTCTGAAAGGGCATGTTGATTAGATTATTTTTGTAGAATAAACTTATGGTCCAGCTAGTCTGGATAATGAAAAAAGGCTTTAAGTTAATGTCTGAGAAATTTCTTATTGTAAATGTTATATAGTGGAATTTTATGGTCCGTGGTCAGAAAAATTCTCTGACAAGATCTGTCAAAAGCATTATTCTAAATGAAAAAATGCTGTAAGTTCATGACTGGGAGATTTCTTATTGTCAGAGTTATATAGTGGGATTTTATGTGGATTATTTGTGTGGAAGATCTTAACCCTCTAGCTTCCCTCTTAAGGGGTCATTATAGCATATTTTGAATAAGTTGTGGTATAATTTTACTAATTAATTGGCGACCCCCCTCTGAAATTTTCCGGCAAAAATTTTTGTAGAACATTTTAATCCTTTAATGTCCTTTTTGAAAGGATTTTTCTATTTTTTCGAAAAAGGCCAATTTGACCTATTAAGAGGGAAGCTAGAGGGTTAAGATCTTCCACAAAAATAATCCACATAAAATTCCACTATATATGTAACTCTGACAATAAGAAATCTCCCAGTCATTAACTTACATCATTTTTTTCATTTAGAATAATGCTTTTGACAGATATTGTAAGAGAATTTTTCGGACCACGGACCAGCTATACCCACAACGGACTATTTCGGATCATAACTTGATATAGCCCCCCATACGAATGTCCTTTGAGTGTGATTTCTCGCCATATTGCCTACCTTAGGGCGTTCTTCTTCTCAATAACCAACATTCTACAGAGTTTATTTGTAATTCAACCTGTATGATCGTAGAGACTTTTTCGAACCACGGAAGCATTGTACCCAAAGCGGAATATATCGTTTCATAATTTCACATATCCCCTATATGGATATCTGTGGATATAAATTCCCGAAGTTCTAGAGGCCACACTTTGTAATCAAAGTACAGGCAATTTAGGTATTTATAAGTATATCAATCAATTTCTTATTTGTTTTATGCATATGACTGCCCTCCGTTTCAGCCTAAATCTATACTATAATTTATGCTCGTGTTTTATCCCCAAAGTATACTTTCATATTTAGATTAAAATCTATCAGTTATTAAGCATATCCTGAAGCTATGCCATTGTTTTTTATTTATTTTTTTCACAATTCTTTTGATGACACATTGTGCAAGACCCCCTCCCACACCTCACTAGCTAAATACAAACACTCAATTTATTGTATCTATTCATGTGATTTATAACGAATCGATATTTAAAATATGCATGGCATATTTACATGACTATGACTCCAGAGTCCTTTCGGATGGCGATAGCGAGTGCCGAGCCAGAGCTCTTTTACTGAGAGAGATAAGAATCTGTCGACATGTGACCAACAATGGTAGTTTATTTTCGTATTAATAGCCACCCCCTAGGGTCGAAGGATAAATCTATAACAATATTAGCAAAACAAGCGCGCAAAAAAGAGGAAACTATAATGGGGGGCGTTTTTTTCCTCCAACCGAAAAAGGCTTTTAATAATACCATTCCGTCGCAGCGAAACTGAAACAGACTGAAAACAGCCAAGTACCCAGAAAAGCCACAATTTATCCAACAATACTTGTTGGCTTCCTCGTAATGACTCAGTGCATTTTATAGATTTTAATAATAACCCTTTTGCCACAACTAAAGCCAGCGGTGACAACAGCAAAGCTCCAAAGGCTAGCGGAGTCAGAGGTGAAGTCCGGGGCGAAGTGATTAAATACACAAACCAATTTTCATGAAATCCAAGAGAAGACGCAAAAAAGGGCCCAGCGGTGCGAGGAACTCCATCAGAGCACAGGGTCGACAAAAACAACAAAAAAAAAAGGAAAAATATGGGAACATGACATTTCTGGGCAGGAAATACATTTGAATTTCGAAGTATACATTTGCGTGTTATTGCCATGCCATTACAATTGACCATTTTATTGGAGCCATAAACAAGTATTAACAATATGCGAACAAATTGTGAGGTATACTTGCAGGCGTAGGATTTGGATTTCACAGTGGGAGGGTGGGAGATATAGGGGGTTTTATCAGCCGATGCCTTTGAATATTTATTATAGGGAAAACTCCCACTTTAATTTAAATGTTTGATTTGATTTCTCGTCGAGCTACTGCGGCACGAAGGCTTGATTAGTGTTATCGATAAGCTGCTGCTGCTGCTGCTGTTGGCACGGCTGAACGAACTGTATTGAAACTCACAAATTATGGCATGTCAAGCATACTTTCAGGCGCTAGAATCGGAATTAATGGCATCTGGGGCGGGGGGATGGAGAGGTTAGAGTAGAAACCACAATGGTCTACTAGCTAGCGTTCGGTTTGTTTGATTTCATTTGAAACGCAGGTATAACATTAAAATATTGCTATCGATTTTAATCATAAACCAAAAACACAAACATAGTCGCAATAATAATGAAAACCAACATTCGATTGTGTTGCGGTTTCAAATACTTGAGGCCTTTGGTTGATTGTTTTTTGGTTTAACGTTGAGCAACAATAAAAAACAATTGTTGCCCGGTCATGAATGCGAAAAATTATGAGCGATCGACACGCAAATTGTAAATCGTCCACAGCGCCCCATCAGAAAAGCGACATCCACCTAACTAACCCCTCCCGACGAGTACAAACGTTTTAGTTTATTTTTAAAAACTGAAACAATTTTCCAATGCATTTTTAAAATACATTCATCAAAGAGCATTCTTCGAAATCGAGGACAAACAAGCGGCAGTAGTTGTATTGTGGCAGCACAAAAGTATGCAATGATTTTTCCAACACAGAGGCCAGACAAACAATTGTAACCGCGCGCTATAAATATGTTAGAGGCGTCTAACTGTATAGGAGTTTGTATTGGTTTTCACAGCGATTGCTCGAAAACCAACAATGGAAATTTAAAACTAACATGACACGTGATATATGCTATGTGATAAAATCATTGTTTTTGTATGGATAGCCTGAAAATAGGCAATAATTGTTGCAAAGTAAATAAGACGAAGAGTAGGCTTTTTGATGGGGGGGGGGGGGGGGGGGGGATTTTGATTGAAAAAGAAGGGAAAACATAAAATTAAAGGATAATTTTTATAAAAATATGTTTTGACAAAGAAAATGCAATCTTTGAAAGGTATTCATTTCGGAGATAAAAAGTTAAAATTCTTAGAAACCAGAAAAATCATGATTTTCGGAATAATTTCGGTCCACAAATGGTAGTTTCTCTAAGTTTTCGTGGAGATACACGAAAATGGTGTCCTCTAGAAGTAATAACTGTTGATATAAATAGATAATTTTTGGAAACAAAAAGGGGATAAAAGGTCCTAAAATGGGACTTTCACAAAGATTTCGAATTCGTACTTTTTAGTATGAATGGAACCAAAGAGGTCCACAAATAGTACTCTCTATGTAAGGACGCAGTAAGGAATTCTTTATCAGTATACCTACTTTTTGCGAGTAAATATGTACATATGAGATAAAAGAGGCCCAAAACTTCATTCCTTTCTCTGGGAAGAACTAACAGATAATTCATAATTTTTGGATTAAAACGGGGACAATTTGGCCAATTTTTACGAAAAAATCAAAACAGTCCATTCATAAAGGACATTTAAGGTTTGAAATATTCTACGAAAATTTTTCCCGGAAAATTTCGGTGGGGGTCGCCAAAGACACCAAAGTCTTATACAAAAGACGCATGTCAACTTATACAAAAAAAAATACTATAGTGTAAATTTAAAGCCGTGATATCTGTGGAATTACTGAGTTTGTTTTACATTGGGTCAACATTTTAATTTTTTCGTCGAAGGGAGCGTTATACTAAATGAAAAAAATTCTGTATGTTAATGTCTGAGAGATTTCTTACTGTCATAGAAGTTATATATTGGAATTTTATGAGGATCTTTTTTGTGGAAGATCTTAACCCTCTAACTCCCCTCTTAATGCGTCAATTAGGTCCTTTTATCGAAAACATCAAAAAAGTCCATTAAAAAAGGACATTTAAGGATTGAGATATTATACGAAAATTGTTCACGGAAAATTTCAGTGGGGGTCGCCAAAGACACCAATGTTGTTAATATAGCTCTTTACGCTTAATTAACAAAATTACAATTGCCGAAGAAGGGAAATATTGACCCATTAAAAGGGGAGCTAGAGGGTTAAGATCTTCCACAAAAAATACCCTCATAAAATTCCACTATGTAACTTTGACAATAAGAATATCTCAGACATTACTTACAGCATTTTTTTCATTAAGTAAAATGCTCCCTTCGACAAAAAATTAAAACTTTGACCCACTGTAAACAAAAACTCAGACCTGTTATTCTACAAAAATGATCTACTCAACATGACCTTTCAAAATTATAGGGTCGCTATTCTGTTTCAAAAATTCTGTTGGACAGTGTAAATGTTGATCTATGTTTGTTTTTTTTTTTTGTAGCAAAAAAGGGATAAATTGAAAATTTGGACCAAAAATAGTACCCTGGAAAATAGAGTAAAAGTGCATAAAAGGGTCCCATTACAGTGACAAAAAGGTTCAATAAAGAGGACAAAAAAAGTCCCACAAAGGGGACAAAACCGTCCCATATAGGGGACAAAAAGGTCCCATAAATGAGGAAGAAGGTTCCATAGAGGAAACAAAAAGTTATAATAAAGCGAACAAAAAGGGGACAAAAAGGTCCCACAAGGGAAAAATTTCCGCGTAATGAGTTAATAATTCATTTTCGTAATTACGAGTTTTACATTTTGGAGTAAAAGGGAAACCAAAAGGGTTAATATTAACGTAAAAAGGTATCATAAAGGGGACAAAAAGATCACATAAAGGGGACAAAAATGTCCCATATAGGGGACAAAATGGTCCCGTAAAGGGGACAAAAAGTTCCCATACAGGGAACAAAAAGACCCATAAAAGGGAACAAAATATTTCAATAAAGAGGACAAACAAGGTCCCACAAGGCAGAAGCTTTCCCCGTAATGAGTTAATAACTGATTTTCGTAATTATTACATTTTGGAGTAAAAGGGAAACCCAAAAGGGCCCAAATTGTTCCATATTCTCGTAAAAAGGGGACAAAAAGGTCCAATAATGGGGACAAAAAGGTCTCATAAAGGGGACAAAAAGGTCCAATAAAGGGGCAAAGCGGCCCATAAAGGGGAAAGCTCTCCCCGTAATGAGTTAATAATTGCTTTTCGTAGCTCTTACTTTTTTTAGTAATAGGGAACCAAAAGACCCATAATGGTCCTCTCTCCCTCTGGAATAATCTAATTAGGAATTAATTTTCGAAACATGATTTTTTTGATGAACAGGCGACAAAAGGGGTACAACAATGGTAGTTTTTTTTTGGTAGGATAGAACAATGGTAGGTACAACAATGGTAGATGAGGAAATTCAAGGTTTTTCTTAATTGTGTTCATTTTGAAAATATATATTTATTGACGATTCCTAGATAGATAGTCTATGAAATGTGACTTCAATTTTGAGCTTTTGGTTCTGCTAGTTTTCAAATTCAAAGACTTACTACTTGAATGCCTGAAATCCATTATACGAGTATGTTGCCTTGAAGCTTAAGTTTCCAACTGAATAGTGACAACATTCTTATTTTATAACGAAAAAATCCATAAATTTCCTCTGTGTGTTTCCCTCAATTCATTTCCACTTAGTTTTGTAAATTTATTGCCTAAAGATTATCGAATTGTTTGATAATTACAGACACCAGAAGAAGAAAACTCCATAACCAACACCTCCAAAAAATAAATATAAACAAAATTAGACACTGCTTTACTACAGCCAATGGCCGGAGCTATAAATGACTAATTATGATCAAAAGAAAGAAATAAAATAGAAAACTTTTGCCGTTATCGCACGGACTAATGACCAAATAAATATAAAACTATAAATTATCTTTAAAAGGAAGAAAAACAGAAAACAACAAATATAAGCCATTAAAAGATTCCTAAATTGGTGGGCCGTTTACTATATCTAGAACCCCCCAAAAATACACTTTGATTTTTGGGCTAATATCCTAAGTAAAAGCCAAAAAAGAACCATAGCCTACCTCTCATCCTTAATAAATTCAAACATAATTGCAGTAGCATATTTTCAGGAGGGCTTTTTGTCGCTTTGCTGCTGTCGGGCAAAAACCGGAAAAGCTTTGAAGTTCGATTGGCGTCATTAAAGCAAAAGATAAAAATCTATAAGTAATATTCCAGACATTACATAAACATTAACACCGCTCCAACGAAAGGTCATTAGGCGGGATGTTTGGCCAGCATTGGTCAGGGGAAAAGGCAAGAATATGCACATGTTCTTGCAAGAGAGGGAGAAGGAGAAGAAAACGAATAATTTCTAGAGGATTATCAAGAAAGCGTGGCTAATATATATTTATGACATAAAAGCATAATTACGTATCTTAGGAAAAGAGAGCCAGGATAATGAATAAACCAAGAGAAAATGTGAAATGAAATTTGGATTAGAATTAGAAGGAAATAAGTAATATATTTGGTAAAAAAAATATTATCAAGAAACCAAATTTCCAAGGCATATATTAAGGCTTGTCTTTTTTATCGATTAATCGTAAGGCTTTTCCTATAACTCTGCCAATTTTATTGTCAAATATTTCCCTTAAAATTATACTCTTATTTTTTAATAAACATTTCTCAAAGAAATTTATTCATTTCCTATCTTCGTCACGGAAAGAAGCGAAATAAAACTATAAACCCTTGCTGCAAAAAAGGCAATAAATACTTTTGCAAGAAAAAGAAATATTATCCAAAAAACAGCGTAACGGATATATGGAAAATATGCAATCAATTGTGTGGAGCATTGCCATTTCAACTTAACTGGAAAGGGGAAGTGCAAAAACGATTGTCTGCTTTTAGGAGGTTTAACACCCTTTTTGCGTGAACGTGTGTGCAATTTTTCTTGGCATATTTATGCATATTTGCAATTGAGGATTTCAGTTGTGTCTATTTTTTTGAGGGTACAATAAAAATATAGAGTAATCCGAGCAAAAAGGAAGGAAGTATTGAGAAAATTATGATGCGAAAAATTTTTGAAGGATTTTCAGTTTAATTGGGTTAAGAGTGAACAAAGAAAAACTGTTAGAAATTGTCATAATTTCATTGAAGGAAATACGTTTTACATAGTATTGAAAGTAAAGGAGCAAAATTGTCTGGCGGGAATTTGAAAGAAGTCTTGGTTTCATATGGAGGGAAGTCATGGACTTATATAGAAATGATCGTGAATTGATGTAAAAAGAAGTCGTGGATTCATATAAAAAGAAGTTGTGGATTCATAGAGGAGAAGTCGTGCATTGATGGAGAAAGAAGTCGTGGATGCATATATAAACAAGTCGATGATTCCTAGAGAAAAAAGTTGTAGATTCATAGATAAAGAAGTCGTGGATTCATAAAGAAAGAAGTCGTGGATTCATAGAGAAAGAAGTTGGGGATTCATAAAGAAATAAGTCGTGGATTCATAGAGAAAAAAGTTGTAGAAAGAAGTTGAGGATTCATAAAGAAATAAGTCGTGGATTCATAGAGAAAAAAGTCGTGGATTCATAGAGAAAGAAGTTGAGAATTCATAAAGAAATAAGTCGTGGATTCATAGAGAAAAAAGTCGTGGATTCATAGAGAAAGAAGTTGAGAATTCATAAAGAAATAAGTCGTGGGTTATCTACTCCTTACTTGACGACCAGTTGGCTTATCTACACCTTATTAGTTATCTACTCCTTAGAATGAGACCAGTTGAGTTATCTACTCCTTAGATGACGACGTTGTCTACTCCATATTTGACTACCAGTTGTGTTATCTAATCCTTATTTGACGCCCTGTTGGATAATCTACTCCTTATATGACGACCAGTGGTGTAATCTACTCCTTATTTGACTACCAGTTGGGTTATCTACTCCTTATTTGACGCCCAGTTGGGTTATCTATTCCTTAGTATACTACCAGTTGGTTTGTCTACTCCTTAGGTGAAGAACAGTGGGGTTATCAACTCTTTAATTGACGACTAGTGGGGATATCTCCCCCTTAGCTAACGACCAGTGGGTTTATCTACTCTTTATTTGACCACCAGTTGGGTTATATCCCCATAGTTGACGACCAGTACTTTTATCTACTCCGTATTTGACCACCAGTTGGGTTATCTACACCTTAGTTGATGACTTGTTCGTTAATCTACTGTTTTATATATGACCAGATTTATCTACTTCGTAGTAGACGTCCACTTGAGTTTTCTACTCCTTAATATGGGAGTCGTGGATTAATATAGAAACCAGTCGTGAATTCATATAGAAACCGGTCCTAGATTCATATAGAAACCGGTCCTAGATTCATATAGAAACCAGTCGTGGATTCATATTCTAATAGAAACCAGTCATGGATTCATAGAGAAATAAGTCGTAGATTCATAAAGAAATAAGTCGTGGATTCATAGTGAAAGTCGTGGATTCATAGAGAAAGGAGTCGTAGATTCATAGAGAAAGAAGTCGTGGTTCATAGAGAAAGAAGTCGTGGATTCATAGAGAAAGAAGTCGTGGATTCATAGAAAAAGAAGTCGTGGATTCATAGAGAAAGAAGTCGTGGATTCATAGAGAAAGACGTCGTGGATTCATAGAGAAAGAAGTCGTGAATTCATAGAGAAAGAAGTGGTGGATTCATAAAGAAGTCGTGGATGTGATTTCTTCAAACGACTACATCAGCTAAATCTACTTCTAAATTTATGAATCTACTCCTTTGTATATGTCAGTAGACGACAACTTGAGTTATCTACTCCTTAGAATGAAGTCAGTTGTGTTATTTGCTCCTTAGTTGAGGACATGTTGGGTTATCTACTCCTTAGCTGACGAACAGTTGGCTTATCTACCCCTTATTTGAAGACCATTTGGGTTATCTACTTCACAGTTGACGACCATTTGGGTTATCTACTTCTTAGTTGACGACCAGTTGGGTTATATACTCCTTAGATGACGAGCAGTGGCATTATCTACTCCTTATTTCACTACAAGTTGGGTTATCTACTCCTTATTTGACTCCCATTTGGGTTATATATTCCTTTATTGACCACCAGTTGGGTTAAATACTCCTTAGTTGACGACAAGTTGCCATATCTACCCGTAATTTGACCACCAGTTGGGTTATCTACTGCTTAGTTTACGACAGTTGCCTTATCTACCCCTTATTTGAAGACCATTTGTTTAATCTACTTCACAGTTGACGACCATTTGGGTTAACTACTTTATAGTTGACGACCTTTTCGGTTATCTACTTCTTAGTTGACGACCAGTTGGGTTATCTACTCCTTAGGTGACGACCAGTTGGGTTATCTACTCCTCAGATGACGATCAGTGGCGTTGTCTACTCCATATTTGACTACCAGTTGGGTTATCTACTGCTTATGTGACACCCAGTTGGGTTATCTTCTTCTCAGTTGACGACCAGTTCTGTTATCTACTCCTTAGGTGACGACCAGTTGGGTTATCTACTACTTAGATGACTACCAGTGGTTTTGTGTACTCCTTATTTGACTACCAGTTGCGTTATCTACTCCTTATTTGACGCCCTGTTGCGTTATCTACTCCTCAATTGACTACCAGTTGGGTTATCTACTTCACAGTAGACGACCATTTGGGTTATCTACTCCTTAGGTGACGACCAGTTGGGTTATCTACTCCTTATGTCACTACCAGTTTGGTTATCTACTCCTCTATTTGACGCCCAGTTGGGTTATATACTCCTTAATTGACTACCAGTTGGGTTATCCACCCCTTACTTGACGACCAGTGGGGTTATCTACTCCTTAATTGACGACCAGTGGGGATATCTTCCCCTTAGTTGACGACCAGTGGGGTTATCTACTCCTAATTTGACCACCAGTTGGGTTATCTACTCCTTAGTTGATGACCTTTTCGGTTATCTACTACTTAATATATGACGTCCACTTGAGTTATCTACTTCTTAGTATGCGGCCAGTTAGGTATTCTACTCCTCAGTTGACGACCTGCTGGGTTATCTACTCATTAGCATACGACAAGTTCAGTTATTTACTCCCTAGAAGAGAAGCAGTTCAGTGACAAACTCAGTAGAGAGCCTTTTGGGACAGATTTGGAAGAACTGCCCTATTACAAAGGGTTATCTATTGCATAGGGATATCTATTGCATAGGGTTATCTATTACAAATGGTTATCTATTACTTATACATAGCAAGTTGGTTTATCTACTAAGTAGACGTCCGCTTGAGTTATGAACTTCTTAGAAAGTGGCCAGTCGGCTTATCGACTAAAAGCTGGATTATCTACTCTTTAGTATAAGGTCAATGAGGTTATCTAACCCTTAGTAAATGACGAGTTGAGTTATCTTATCCTTAATTAACGAAGACTTGCGTTATCTAATCCATAGTAAAGAGCCGGCTGGGTTACCCAATCCTTAGTAAACGACTAATTGGGCTATCTACTACTTAGTAGAATACGATCTGGGTTACCTAATCCTTATTAATGGGATCTACTGCTACGTAGAGGACAAGTTGGGACCAAATCAACTAGTTAGGTTATCTAATGCTACATAGAGGACCAGTTAGCACCAGTGGCGACCAGTTTCAAAAGTAAAGAGATTAAATAGTAAACATTTAATTGATTAAAAATTTGACTTATGCTGTCAACTGATAAAGGTGTTCTTTAGACCAGTTTTTGGATATGTCACAAGGTGGCAATTCACCATCTCCAATGACAAAGACATGGACGTTTCACATGTTTGTTATTGAACCTGTCCAATTTCCCATAGGGTTCCTACAAGTCCTCTGGACGGAAAGGGAGCTGCAGTTCCTAACTGGAAAAAGTATATAAATAAATGTAAATTGAAGACAAACATAAATTAGAGATTCCCAATAGGTCGAGGCTTCTCAACAAAAATAAGCCATAAGTCAGTCTCAAAGGTCATGGGAAAGAAGTTGCAGATTCTGAGTAGAACATTTTTGCCAATTCCTACAGAAAAGGAGAAAAAATTGAAAATTTTTATAGAAAGAAGTTTTGGGTTCCCAATAGTAAAAATTCGTACAAAATTATATTAAAAGTGGAGCGCCCCCGTAGGCGAGTTGGTAGCGTACTCGCCTATGAGTTTGGGGGTCGTGGGTTCAATTCCCACCAGAGGCTCTGGTCTGTCGCTGCAAACATTTAGCCATATGGTCTTTGTAACCCGACATTTCCCTGGACCTTAAAATTAGAATATAAATTTACTTTGTATTGTAATTCATATAAATAAATAAATAAATATATTAAAAGTAAAAAAAGTAATGAATTTCATCACCGGAAGAATTCTGCAGAAAATTTCAATCCGGACTTAATAGCATCAGAGTGAGTAGTACTTATTAACTGTCAGAATATTGGATTCATAGCAGAGAATCGCAAATTCTTAAGCAAGAGGCTAATGCTTTATTCGGCAATATAGTTGGGGATTTTCAATATAACAAATCGTGAATTCCTAGAATTTGAAATTATGGTTTCACAATGCGAAGATTCCCGGAATCCCAATATGTCGAGTCGTGTTTTATTAACAGAATAAATACTGGATTTCCAATATGTCGTATCCGAATTTTCAGTTGAAAGGCAGGGACCTAAGGATTCTCAGCTAAAGAAATACAAATGGAATTTCTTCAGCAAAGTAATTTCTGTCCTGAAGAAATAGTTGTATTTCAACTGATTTGGATCGTAATCGCGTTGTCTCCCCACTTCTTTTTGGTCTCATTCGACCCAGTATTGAAATATGAATTCCTTTCATTCCATAGTTTTTACGACCCTCTGCGGAAGCCTTCACATTATCAATATTTCCTCAAAACGCCTATGAAATGCCTTCGCCACAGCCCAAAGAAATAATAAATTTGAGAATTTCATATTTACCAAATATACTCTCGATAAATTTTCAATAAAGCTTTATTTGACTACGCTTTATGGCCGCACTTGGCTTAACAAGAGATCACGCTTCCACGATTTTCTCTAATGTATGAGTGGCATGATTGCCGTATTGTTTCCCAAACCCCATCCCTCCGTATGCTTGGGTCTTCCACATTCACATCTCACACCATCCCAACTCCCAGGAAAGTCATAAATTTTGTTAAAAAATCTTAAAATATCATAAAATTTGACATTTGGAAATTGTCGAGGATTCGAATTGTAGCCCAACAAATGCCAAGAAACGAACGCCAAACGACGCCATCAATACTACAAAACAATACAACAACCAAGGAGAATCATTTAAGAGTTATAACCATGACGCCATATGCAAATGTCTCATGCTCCAGCAGCCACAAAACGCAAAACCCAAACCCCAGGATGCTTCGAAATGCCACATTTCTACAATTCTAGCGAGCAATAATGGATGGATGGCAGCATCGAGAGCTCAGTTCAGTTATCGTAGCTTTTTCCAAAGGAAATATAAAATATGGTGGTGGCTTCCGTTATGCCTCTACAGGCCGCCGCCTCTATATCCTTTTTGTCATCATTCCACCTCCTTTTCCCTCCATTCATATTGATGATGTTGATAGTTTTGTATTGATGTTGTCGCGTTCGTTGTTTGCTCTTATTTTGTTGTACGCAAAAAGGATTCAAATTCGACACGCGTTTAAACAATATTTCCTTTTTTAATATTCAATATATTTCTTTTATATCCTTCGAAATTCCTTCAAAGGAACGGAGGAGTAGGAGGGGTGATGTTTGATTTCTTGCCTTGTTTTTCCGGGTGTTAAACTCTTTTGCCACAACCATGTGTGAACAATAGTCGGCAGAAAGACAGAAAGTGAAAATATGATGTCATAAGACAGACTGACTGAATGACAAGGATGTGAAAGAAAGGCTGGGGAAAGATGCTTATTTCCATATGTGGGTGGTGTTTTACTTGTTAATTTATTGATGGAGTTAATATTGGAAAGGCAGGAATTTAGGAATAAATTAAAACTTTTCCGGCGAACAAATATTTTACAGGAATAAAAATGATACACAAACGTCAGAGTGAATGAAGCCCAGTTAGGAACACACCAAAATATTTTTCAAGAGATGGAGAAAATTTAGAATTGCAGAATTGTAATAACAATTCATCAAAGTTCTTAAATTTCAATTGCATGAATTGCTTATTTTATAGGTTTGCTTCAGAATGGCGCCCAACACGAAACTAATCTAAGTTCAATATTATATTTGGCTAAATTTAGTTTGATACGTCGACTCATTTGAATAGAATAAAAAGCATCTATTGATTCGTTTAGAAAATCAAAACATTCATGTTGGCAGTCACAAAAGCTTTACAGTTTAAAATATTCAAATAAATGGCGCCCAACTCTAGGCTAAACATGTTTTAAAATTCGAGGTAATTACGAATTTACACCGGCTACATAAGTTTTGCAACATATATATTTTATATATGTAGTTTTAATAGTTTATCTATATTAACACTGTTCCTTCAGCTGTTGGTTTCACTATCTCGATGACACACAACGTGAAGAAGCAACACCTTTCTTTAGAGATAGAAAAAGCTTAAAATCCTGTGAAATATGAATCAGCATTGCTTTCAAATCAGATCCCATCTGTAGGTTTTAATAGAACATATCTATTTTCAACAATGGTGCTTAACGCAAGAATTACCAAAGACATTCAGGCATCAAGTGATGTATAACTTGGCATTTTTATGCATTGGAATCTTTTGTACAATCATCGATTCCCAAGAGAGCGTTGCAAGCTACGACTCTGCATCACAAAAAGATATATTCTCTAACCCAAAAATGATAGATTCTAATCGCTGGAAAACAGATTCCCAAAATTCTTGAGGCTGTTTATCTAAGCCAATCAGAAACAAATTTTTGAGGATAGCGCTCATGCAACCAGCGCGACAAGATGACTTGTCGCATTGTCTCACTGGCTACCTGTTTTTGGAAGTCATACCTTTTGGAGTAAACATTTAAAACTTCCTTAGTTGATGACCTGTTCGTTAATCTATTACTTAATATAGACCTGTTTTTATCTACTTCTTAGTAGACGTCCACATTAGTTATCTACTCCTTAGTATGCGGCCAGTTGGATTATCTACTCCTTATGTAGTTGACGACCTGCCGGGTTATCTACTCATTGGTATACGATATGTTCAGTTATTTACTGCCTAGGAGAGAACCAATTCGGTGACAAACTCCTTAGTAGAGAGCCTGTTGGGACAGATTTAGGCGCGACAAGATGACTTGTCGCATTGTCTCGCTGGCTACCTGTTTTTTGGAGTAAAAATTTAAAATGTTATAAAATCTTCTTAAAACAACGACGGGTGGATTTTCGAATTACTTTTCCTTTCTTTCTGTCAGAATCCAATAATCCTTAAAAAACATTCGCCTAGGAACCACAACTCTGGGAATCCCCTATGTTGTCGTTTTTTTTTTTTGGGAATTAATGACTTCTTTCTTTTGGGAATACAATATAATCCCCGACTTCCTTCTGTATGAATTTACGACTTCAAGACATATGATATTCAATCAAAATGTCTTCTCTCCGAAACGCCAAGTTCCTTCTGCACGAAGTTCCTTATTCCCCCACGGGAAATGAAGTGTCAGTTTATCTGAGTCCATTGATTCCAATACTGGTTAAATTGGGACCAATCATTTATCAGGTCAGGATGGGAATGATTTGTATCAGTTATTTAGGGTAAAAAGCACCAGACAATATGGCTGGATGTGGTATGACGTCATACGACTGCATTAAAGAAATATACTCCTTAGTAGCCGATCAGTTTGGTTATATACTCTTTAGTATACTACAAGTTGAGTTATCTGTTCTCTAGTAGAGGGACTATTCGGTAATTTAGTAGGGCCAGTAGGGTTATCTACTTTGTTACCTAGTGCTTAGTAGACGTCCAGTTGAGTTATCTACTTTTTAGATGACGACAAATTGGGTTATCTAATCCTTATTATACGAAATGTTGGGTTATCTACTCCTTCATAGAAGACCAGTTGGGTTATGTACTTCTTAGTTGACGACAAATAGGATTATCTACTCCTTAGTAAACAACGAATTCGGTTATCTACTCGTTAGTGGAGGACCATCCTTAGTATCCGATCAGTTGGGTTACCTACTAATTATTATACGATAAGTTGCTACATATATGCGTTAGCAAAGGACCAATGCGGTTGTACATATACCCCTTAGTACAGTGCCATTTGGGTTATCTGCTACTCTTTCGTAGAGGACCAGTTGGGTTACCTACTTCTTAGTTGACGACAAATAGGATTATCTACTCCATAGTAAACAACGAATTCGTTACCTACATTTAAGTAGAGGACCATCCTTAGTATTCGATTAGTTGGGTTACCTACTACTTAGTATACGATAAGTTGATTTATCTATCCTTTAGTAGAGGGCCAATGCGGTTATAAATATACTCCTTTGTATAGTGCCATTTGGGTTATCTACTACTTGAAAATGTCAGTTGGTTATCTAGTGCATTGTAGACGATCAGTTAAGTTATCTGCTCCTATTTAAGCGGCTAGTTGGGCTATCTACTCCTCAGTATACGACAAAATCTAATCCTTCGTAGAGGACCAGTATGGGCTATCTACTCCTATGTAAGCGACTAGTTGGGCTATCTACTCCTTAGTTCAGTTAAGTTATCTACTCATATGTAAGCGGCAAGTTGGGCTCTCTACTCCTTAGTGTACACCAAAATCGACTCCTTCGTAGAGGCCCAGAAAGGACCTCAGTAGTCAACTACTGCTTAGTTGATGACAAATTGTGTTATCTACTCCGTAGTAAACGATGAGTTGGGTTATCTAATTCGTAGTAAACGACGAGTTGGGTTATCTAATCCTTCGCAGAGGACCAGTTGGCTTATCTAATCCTTCGCAGAGGACCAGTTGGCTTATCTACTCCTTGGTACGACAAATTGGGTTATTACTCATTAATAGAGGACCATTTGGGTTATCTAAGCCATAGTTGACAACAAATTAAGTAAGTTACTCCTGAGAAGAAGACCTGTTGGGTTATCTACTTCATAGTAGGAGACCAGTTGGGTTATCTACTCCTAAATAGAGGACGAGTTCAACGATTAATTTGTCTTTATTCTTAATTTAAAGTACACTGGATGTACTTTTATCGGGTAGTTTTGTTCCGCGTTTTTTCTCCTATTACATATCTTCAATTTTGCTTCAGATATAAAATAGATATTCCATACGTTATACCGAGAACAAAATATAGTAAAAGTGCAAAAAATCCACCTTGACCAAAAAAAATGTGTATGGCCATTAAATTATTAATTGGGTCAACTAGTGTAGTGTAGCGTAACGAATGATGCAGAAGTTCTTATTTTTGGGACTACTTTCACGTCCAGTTCTCAGAATTGAGTCACAAAATCATGTGTTGCACTGTATTATTATGCTTGGGAACCCCGAAGTCTCCCTGTTGAAAATCCATGAGTTGTACCTTTTGGGAATCCGTTATTTGTTTTACATTTTTCTATTGGTAATGCAGTATTTATTCCTATTGGGCATCCCTGACTTGTTTTCAAATATGTTTTGTTTTGGAAACCACAAGTCCCCAGTAAGCCCCGATTTCCTTTTGTTATGAATTCATGGCTTCTACCAATTCTTTCGTTATGAATCCTCAATTATTCTCTGTAGGAATATACAAGTTTCTTTCAGTTCTACTGGATTTTTTTTCACTACTTTTTTGACCCAAAATGGCTATAACTCGTTAAATAAGCGCCTTAGAGCAAAAAGATCGACATTTTGTTCCACTACTGCTTTCGATTATATATGAATTTACGACATACTTCTGATTTGCAGAAATTGACGACGTGATTCTGCATTGCAGGAATCGGGGTCATGAGCCTTTCTTTTGAGTATTTAGAATTTTTTCCAGGAAATCCAATATTCTTTCTCTAGGGAATCTAAGATCCTATTTCTAAGAAATCTATGATTTTTCGCTAGGGAATCTAAGATTCTCCGCTAGGGAATCTATGATTCTTCGCTAGGGAATATAAAATTTTATCTTGGGAATGTACCACTTTTTTCCTGGGATCGTTACTCCCGATCTAGCAAACTGATAGTAAATTTGAGATTTCTTTACATAAAGCAATTTTCATCTGCAATCTGAATCTGATACTTTATAGAAAGAGTTTTATCGGCTAAGGGTATTTAAGTTGTGTGAATTTGTTGACAACATTTTCTTAAAAATTCTCATTTTTAGCTACTATTGGTTTAAAAAAAGGATTTGTGGGTAATTTTTCTTCTCTACAATACCTTTGGATTCTTTAATAAAATTCCCCGCCCTATGGTTTAGACAGGACTTCGTTTTTTTTGTTTATTTCATAGAAACTATTAGCCATCCCGAGCTGATATAGTTTTGTTATGTCATCTGTTTATCTCATTAGCTTGTCAAAATATGACAGTTCATCAGTAATTCTTTAGACTACCTCTATCTCTTTTTCTCTGAGCTCTTCCGTCACACATAAGAGAGTTGGCCGGTCACAATGTCCTAATGGCTTTGAAGCGCAATTCACTTTTTCATGTGAGACAGCCAGACAGACGGGCGGACGGACATACATTTATTGGATGACAAGTACGGGCGTATGGCTCGGCTCATCCTTGGCCCTCTTGGAAATACTCGTCGAATAATTCTTGGCCAGTCATGCCTAAGTCAGTCATTGGGTCGCTAATCATTTAAATGCATCATTAACATTTCGTTTTGAAAAAAAGTGCGACAAAATGAAAAGTGAAATAATAGATGGACAGAGACTGGAGGAAAAAACTAAATACACTCGTGTTGACATTTGATAAATTATGTTAATTAGTCCAGGGGAGGGAGTGTGAGTAAGTGAGTGTTTGGATGTGTGGTTACCTCGGGTATCTACTGACATTTGAGTATTAACGTAACCTTCCTCCCTCCCGCAATACATCCCTCAATGGTTCTGGTTCTATGTTGGTTTATTGAAATTGTCGAAGCAGGACTCTGGAAAGTGATAATTTTTTGTTTTGTTTTCAACACTGAAGGCGAAAAAGGTGTGTTTGATGTTAATTAATTAAAATTTGTTTGTGTACCAAAGGTTGAATGTATGTACTCGAGGTTTTAATCATTAGACTTTGGACTCTCTAGAATTTATTGTTAGTAAATGGAAGAAAACAAAATCATATGGGAATTACTAGCAAATGGAAACAAAATTTCCTTTTTAAATCAACACCTTTTACTTATTCTCCTTCTCCGAAAAATCCATTGACTTTCAATTTCCTCCTATCACAGAGAATACGTGCCTATTTGACTATTTCTATTGCAAGCTGCTTGTTGCTCTATTGGTTTGCCTTGTTTAAGTGCCTAAAATTATGCTCCACAAAAATAAACAAAAGTGTATAACAATTTTCAAAAATATGTTCACTTTCAAGTGCTCACATACACGTTCGTCCTTTTCGTCCGTCCGTCCGTCTGCCTCTCAGCACGCACATTTACATCCAATTTACTGCAAACACTCCACTATTCGTACAGTGTGGCAATGCACTTTATTTTGAGTATTATCGAAAAACTTTGGCCGTAATCAAAATGTACGTGTCCCGTGCCCTAGACCCAATCACCGACTCACTCACGTTCCATGCCATTAGACTTCCGCATCCGTAATTTCGCATGTATCGACTGAGTTGCCGACTATTAAAAGTATTCGCTTTTAAGTGTTTATGAGCAAACGTTGTTCATGAGACTAACTGCCTGCGAGTATATGTATACTTTTGTGGATCGGTGTGGGTGTGTGTTTATTAGAGTTGAAGTGTTTACCTTTTCATTTTGAGTGGATAATGTTTGAACATTTAATACATGAAACACTAGAAGTACCACTGCAACTATTATTGGTATTGTTTTGTGAAACTATTAAACTTTTCCAATTCATATAATGAGGCAGCACCTTTTATTGCTGCATAAAGAAATCATTAAAATCATAGAATTTTGTGAGGAAAAAGTACATATTGAACCAACAGTTTGGGTTGCTGGGAGTAGAGAAGATTCTTTCAAAGCCAGGGACGAGGACAGAGATACTAGAGTCGACTTCAGAGTTCTTCCTCTAAACTAGTGTTGACCTCAGAGGTCTTCTTCTATACTAGAGTCGACCTCAGAGGTCTTCCTCTATACTAGAGTCGACCTCAGAGGTCTTCCTCTATACTAGAGTCGACCTCAGAGGTCTTCCTCTATACTAGAGTCGACCTCAGAGGTCTTCCTCTATACTAGAGTCGACCTCAGAGGTCTTCCTCTATACTAGAGTCGACCTCAGAGGTCTTCCTCTATACTAGAGTCGACCTCAGAGGTCTTCCTCTATACTAGAGTCGACCTCAGAGGTCTTCCTCTATACTAGAGTCGACCTCAGAGGTCTTCCTCTATACTAGAGCCGACCTCAGAGTTCATCCTCTATACTAGAGTCGACCTCAGAGTTCTTCCTCTATACTAGAGTCGACCTCAGAGGTCTTCCTCTATACTAGAATCGACCTCAAAGGTCTTCCTCTATACTAGAGTCGTCCTCAAAGGTCTTCCTCCATACTAGAGTCGACCTCAGAGGTCTTCCTCTATACTAGAGTCGACCTCAAAGGTCTTCCTCCATACTAGAGTCGACCTCAAAGGTCTTCCTCCATACTAGAGTCGACCTCAAAGGTCTTCCTCTATACTAGAGTCGACCTCAGAGGTCTTCCTCTATACTAGAGTCGACCTCAGAGGTCTTCCTCTATACTAGAGTCGACCTCAGAGGTCTTCCTCTATACTAGAGTCGACCTCAGAGGTCTTCCTCTATACTACAGTCGACCTCAGAGGTCTTCCTCTATACTAGAGTCGACCTCAGAGTTCTTCCTCTATACTAGAGTCGAGCTCAGAGTTCTTCCTCTATACTAGAGTCGACCTCAGAGTTCTTCCTCTATACTAGAGTCGACCTCAGAGGTCTTCCTCTATACTAGAGTCGACCTCAGAGGTCTTCCTCTATACTAGAGTCGACCTCAGAGGTCTTCCTCTATACTAGAGTCGACCTCAGAGGTCTTCCTCTATACTAGAGTTGATCTCAGAGATCTTCCTCTATACTAGAATCGATCTCAGAGATCTTCCTCTATACTAGAGTCGACCACAGAGGTCTTCCTCTATACTATGTAGAGTCGACCACAGAGGTCTTCCTCTATACTATGTAGAGTCGACCACAAAGGTCTTCCACTATACTAGACTCGACCTCAGAGGTCTTCCACTATACTAGACTCGACCTCAGAGGTCTTCCTCTATACTAGAGTCGACCTCAGTGGTCTTCCTCTATACTAGAGTCGACCTCAGAGGTCTTCCTCTATACTAGAGTCAACCTCAGAGGTCTTCCTCTATGCTATAGTCGACTTCAGAGGCCTTCCTCTATAGAAGAGTCGACCTCAGAGGTCATATTCTATACAACAGTCGACCCCAGAGGTCTTCCTCTATACTATAGTCGACCTCAGAAGTCTTCCTCTATACTAGAGTCGCCCTCAGAGGTTTTCCTCTATACTAGAGTCGACCTCAGAGGTCTTCCTCTATACAACAGTCGACCCCAGAGGTCTTCCTCTATACTAGAGTCGAACTCAGATTTCTCATTATATGCTAGAGTTAAGCTCAGCGGTCTTGACACCTATACTAGAGTCGACCTCAGATCAAGGTCTTCCTCTATACTAGAGTCGACCTCAGAGGTTTTCCTCTATACTAGAGACGACCTCAGAGGTCTTCCTCTACTAGCCCTACTAGATTGGGTCGAACTCAGATTTCTTATTATATGCTAGAGTTAAGCTCAGCGGTCTTGACCTCAGAGGTCTTCCTCTATGCTAGAGTCGAAATATAAATTCTTATCTTTTCGTGAGTTGATTTCAATGTTATTTATCTCTCTCTACTCTATTCAACAGCTAATCTCAATAGGTTCTCCTCTATATGGTAAATATCCAAAGATGTTTCCCTGTCCCGGAGTTAAGCACAGAGTTCTTTCTCTCTTAGAGAGTCGCCCGAAGGGGTCCTCCTACTCTATTCGATGGCCAACCTCAAAGATCTCATCTGTGTCAGAGTTCACCTCTGAGGTCTTCATCTACTCCAGAGTCTATCTCAGATGTTCTCCTCTATTCGACAGTAGACTTCAGAGGTCTTCTTCAATTCGGTATCCAATCTCAGTGATTTTTTATTCTCGAGTCAACATCGAAGTTCTTCCTTTATTCAAAAGGCAATACCAGAGGAATCCCTCTATTTGGGAGTCGATCGGAAAGGTCTTTCTGTTTTCTGGAGATGAACTTAGAGGTCTCTCTTTTTTGGAAGTCGATCTCTGAGATCCTCCTCTATTGCAGAATCTATCTTTCCATGTTTTCTCCTATTCGAATGTCCACATCATAGGTCTTCCTCTATTCGAGAATCGATATCAGAGTTTTCCCTATATTCAGTGTCCTCCTCTTTCTAAGAGTCGATCTCTGATATCTTTATTTCTTCGGGAGTCGATCTAAATGGGGTGACCACAGAAGTCTTTCTTTATTCTTTAGTCGATTTCAGATGTCTTCCTCGATTATGAAGGCGCTCCTAGCAGTCTTCTCAGAAGATTATTTTTTTTCAAAAGCCAATTTCAGAGGTTTTCCTCAATTTGAGAGTAGAGGCTTACTTCTATTCTAGAGCCAATCTCGAAGTCTTCCTATTTTCAATAGTCAATCTCATAAGTCCTGCACTATAAGAGTTGACTTCAGAATAAAGTTGATTTCTTTCCCAATTCGAGAGTCTAGATATCGGTGGTGTCCTTTTTTTACCAGAATTCCTGTTGACCTATTAAATCTTCATATATTTACGAGCCGACTGTACAGATCTTCATCGATTTGAGTGTTGATCTCAGTTGATCCTCAGCAATTGTTGCTTAAACTACTTATAGATCTTCCTGCAGTTTGTCCTCGTCTGTTAAGGAGTATTCCCTCTTTTTATTTATTGTCTTAACCCTGTTGCCTGTCAATTTGTTTTTGGCTTTCCGGGCAGTCGTTTCCCTGACCTTTTTGCCAAGAAATCAATTAATTTTATTTGTTGGCTTTGGTTCAAGAAATGCGAAACGAAATTAATTTGTTTTATTTTCGATCACATTATTCCCTAATTCCTATTAATATTTCACGCCCAGAGAAGAGTGGCTAGGCTGACTAGATGGCTGATGGTGATTTCTTTGCTTGTAGGAGTGCATGAGTGCGTGTAAAGCTGTCCACTTATGCCACAAAATGTTGCATGAACAGGGCGGCAATGACGATGGTGGTGCTGGTGGTGTTGCTGCTCCTGGCCCTGCCGACGATAATGATGACGACGATGACGTCCATGATGATCACCTTTGTTGTTAATAAATTATTTTGCATTTATGTTAATGAGACAATTTTTGCTGAAGCAAACACATAAATTTCCAAATGTCACCCATGTCGAGAATCAGCTCAAGCAATGTTGGTCTGGCCAAATATGTTCCCCATTCCCCTTTCTCCATCCCAGCGGTTGGGCCCGACCAGGCCGGTTGTGAAAGGCGTAGGTGCTAGCGACGAGACTAAGGCGTCTCGACGACATCGTCATTATTACGCGGGACCGCAATCACACAAATGTTGTACATGACATATGTTGTCGGAGGTAATGAAGTTATAATTAAAATTCAATTTTTTATTAAATGATCGGCTCGCAACGCCACCTATAGACACCACCTATAGACATGGCAGGGGAAAATATTATAAACTTATGATTTATGTTGCCGGGAAACGGGCCAAAAATTGGCATCGTTTGGCAGTCATAAATTGAAATTGAAAAAATTTTGAATTTTCAATTAAGTGAATTTTCTTGTACTTTTTGGTGAACGGGAATTTGTAAGTAGATATTTATAAAAAAAATTCTTTTTGGTTATCTTCTCTTAAATTTTTTTTCATTTAACCCAGTCTTGTTCTTGCCTGTTTTTCCTTTAGTCCTTAGATCCTTTTGTTATTTGTTGTATGGTCTGTTGTGGTGTTTTTGTTGCCTAACCTGTGTAAGCGGTTAATCAGGGATGGAGAACATTATTGCCCGCCTTTCATAACTTGTATTTTATTAATCTGATTTGAATTTGAATATGAATTTCCATAGCCTTATCCTCTCTTCTGCTTCCTGCTGCTACCCCTCAATTGACATGGGCAGTTTTTTTCTCCTGTTATTCAAAATGTATTTCAAAGCTATTTTTTCTATATTTTTATAAGTTTTTTTTCGTCCTGATTTTGGGTATTTTTGTACATTTTTCGGGCTATTTTTTGCCTGGCCTTTGTTAATTTATGAAAATTTGCTCGAGGTAAGGTTGAAGTATTGTCTTGCAATAATATTGGGGTGTTGGTTGAGGGTCTTTTATCTTCTCTGGAGTGAGTTGGGGTGTTGATAATGTTCTTGTTTAATTTCAACTTTTAAGTGGTGGTTTTATGCCTCATCTTCCAAGGAACTCATCCCTCATTTTTAGGAATTTTTTACAAAATACGTTTGTATGTTCTCTTCCAAGTATGTATTGATTTTGCAGGATTTCCTTTCTGTGGCCGGTGTGTCGTCGTTTATTTCAAGGTAATTATGTATATTTTCCATTATATTTTCATTTTCTGTATAGAAATATTTTAGCTTAAGGGCTTAATTCGGGTCAAATTTCATTTACGTGTTTATTCAAATATGTAGACTTCTGCTATAAAATAACGAAAACAAATGGTGGCATTTTTGGGAAATTGGTTAGGAAGAAAAATAATGTTCAAGGTAAACTTTAAGGGCAAGATCTCACAAAGTGTGTAGTTTGTATTAACGATGTAATATATATAATGGAATAGAGGAAGACCTCTGAGCTCGACTTTAGTATAGAGAAATACCTCTGAGGTTGCCTATAGTAATAAAGAAAGACATCTGCGGTCGACTCTAGTATAGAGGAAGACCACTGAGGTCGACTCTAGTATAGAGGATGATCTCTGAGGTCGACTCTAGTATAGAGGATGATCTCTAAGGTCGACTCTAGTATAGAGGATGATCTCTGAGGTCGACTCTAGTATATAGGAAGACCTCTGAGGTCGACTCTAGTATATAGGAAGGCCTCTGAGGACGACTCTGGTATATAGGAAGACCTCTGAGGTCAACTCTAGTATAGAGGAAGACCTCTGAGGTCGACTCTAGTATAGAGGAAGACCTCTGAGGTCGACTCTAGTATAGAGGAAGACCTCTGAGGTCGACTCTAGTATAGAGGAAGACCTCTGAGGTCGACTCTAGTATAGAGGAAGACCTCTGAGGTCGACTCTAGTATAGAGGAAGACCTCTGAGGTCGACTCTAGTATAGAGGAAGACCTCTGAGGTCGACTCTAGTATAGAGGAAGACCTCTGAGGTTGACTCTAGTATAAAGGAAGACCTCTGAGGTCGACTCTAGTATAGAGGAAGACCTCTGATTTCGACTCTTGTGTAGAGGAAGACCTCTGAGGTTGACTCTAGTATAAAGGAAGACCTCTGAGGTTCAACTCTAGTATAGAGGAAGACCTCTGAGGGCGACTTTAGTATAGAGGAAGACCTCTGAGGTCGACTCTAGTGTAGAGCAAGACCTCTGAGGTCGACTCTAGTATAGTGGAAGTCCCCTGAGGTCTACTCTAGTACAGGGGAAAACCTCTGAGGATGAATCTAGTATAGAGGAAACCCTCTGAGGTCAAATCTAGTATAGAGGAAGACCTCTGAGGTCAAATCTAGTATAGAGGAAGACCTCTGAGGTCAAATCTAGTATAGAGGAAGACCTCTGAGGTCAAATCTAGTATAGAGGAAGACCTCTGAGGTCGACTCCAGTATAGAGGAAGGCCTCTGAGGTCTAATCTAATATAGAGGAAGACCTCTTAAGTCGACCCTTGTATAGAGGAGGACCTCGACCCTTGTATAGAGGAGGTCGACTCTAGTATAGAGTATTGATTGTGATATCTGAAGTTACCTCTAGTACAGAGGAAGAATTCTGAGGTCGACTCTAGTATTGGAGAAGACCTCTGAGTCCGACTCTACTATAGAGGAAGACCTCTGAGGTTAACTGTAGTATAGAGGAAGACGTCTGAGGTCGAGTCTAGTATAGAGGAAGGCCTCTGAGGTCGACTCTAGTACAGAGAAAGACCACTGTGGTTAACTCTAGTAATAAAGAAACACCTCTGAGGTCGACTCTAGTATTGAGGTCGACTCTAGTATAGAGGAAGACCTCTGAGGTCGAGTCTAGTATAGAGGAAGACCTCTGAGGTCGAGTCTAGTATAGAGGAAGACCTCTGAGGTCGAGTCTAGTATAGAGGAAGACCTCTGAGGTCGAGTCTAGTATAGAGGAAGACCTCTGAGGTCGAGTCTAGTATAGAGGAAGACCTCTGAGGTCGAGTCTAGTATAGAGGAAGACCTCTGAGGTCGAGTCTAGTATAGAGGAAGACCTCTGAGGTCGAGTCTAGTATAGAGGAAGACCTCTGAGGTCGACTCTAGTATAGAGGAAGACCTCTGAGGTCGACTCTAGTATAGAGGAAGACCTCTGAGGTCGACTCTAGTATAGAGGAAGACCTCTGAGGTCGACTCTAGTATAGAGGAAGACCTCTGAGGTCGACTCTAGTATAGAGGAAGACCTCTAAGGTCGTCTTTAGTAAAGAGGAAGACCTCTGAGGCCGACTTTAGTAAAGAGGTTGACTCTGAGGTTGACTTAAAGCTAAAGGAAGACCTCAGTGGTTGACTCGAAGCTAAAGAAAGACCTCACTTGTTGACTCGAGGCTAAAGGAAGACCTCAGTGGCCGATTCTAGAATAGAGGAAGACCTCAGTGGTTGACTCTAGGCTAGAGGAGGACCTTCGTGGTCGATTACAAATTCCCGAAGAATTTACATATATTGGTGCGCCAATCCCCACATGTAAGCTTTGGCTTAGGCAAGAGGCAATCAGGCAATCCACTGAAAGATGGACAGAAATCTGCACATGTAGGATAGCTGGACGGATCTGGAAAAGATATGGCCTGAGAAGGTCAAAGTATCCCTTCACACTGCAGAGGAAAAGACTGTCTTTGTTGGTGTCAGTTCTGACGGAATACTGTCTCATCAGCGAACTCGATAGAAGGTTGGGTTGGGTATCCCAAGACTTCAGCAGGTGGAGGACATTTAGCACTTGCTTTGTTACTGTCCCGCATTATAGGCCTTTCTAGGAAGTCTGACAGATCTTTCCGGTACCAATATTCGTACAATTGATAAATTTGTTTATCGAACAGGTTGGTTTCGATGAGGGGCATTTGAACCCGTGGTATCACTAGGCACCTACATTGGTATATGTTAGCTGGCAAAGCTGGCTGCCAGCCTAACCTAAACCTAACTTAACCTAGAAGCCTTCCTTTATTCCATGCAGATTTCAGTGGTCTTCCTTTATTGGTCATCCGATCTTAGAGGTCTTCCATAAATCGACAATTCTTTTATTCTAGAATTTTATTGAGGTCAGGAGATTTAGTGACTAAATGTATTTTATTTAACAGATATTCGCATTTATAATGTGAATAAATAATGAGAAGACTCGTAAAAAAATTGGGTGAAAAGTAAAGAAAAGAAAAAACGTATATATAATCGGCACATATCTAGAAACCGGTTCAAGGGAAAGCAACAGTCTACTTTAAGTCTACTTTAAGGATTCTCAATCGAATGGACTTTTTGTGTACTTTAGGGTGGGATCATAACGATTCTAGTAAGTGCAATTGGTTCGTTGACTATGTGTTCCTCTTTTCTGTTCTAGGGCTGCTCTTGAAGCGGATCATACAACGGATACAAAATGACGAGCCCGGTAAAATTGTGGCCATTTCTGCAATGGATAATAAATGACATACCAGTGATGTTGTAGGATTTTAAAGTATACTTCTAGGAGCCCACATTTTAAATAAACTGTTGAATATATTAAGGAATAAGCGAATATCAGATCCTACTAGGAAGGAATGTATGACTAAAATATGGAGCGTAGTTTTTCTTTCAGAATTATTTTCTGGGCAGGTTATAAGTCTGCCATATTATACCAACTGATTGCAGAAGCATCCCCATTTCCCCATCTGATACACTGCATTTCTTCATTTATCAAAATAATACTACGAAATGCTATTTTATGACTTCTCTCATAAATTCCCATCAAATTGAAATCAAATTTATGACTGATTTCAAACATGTATTGGACATTATTGGCAATATCTGCCAGACGCATTCGCCAGCAGACATAGTTTTCTTTGAAAGAAGAGAACAAGATATAAGAACATTATATGGTTAATAACACTTTGAGCATCTTAAGAAATTTGCCGGAAATCAAAATTGATGATTATTGCTTTTTGACAGCTCTAATCATAGAGCCAAAGCAATGAAAGCAAGACAAAATATATGAACAACGAAGGAGATTTTTTTGCAAGGAAGATGAAGAACAGACAGACGGGCGAACGGACAGCTAATACTGAATGTGGGCACCAGGACATGGGCTGTGATTTTTCCTGAACAAGTGTGAGATGTTGTTGCTCGTGTTGTGGGTTATAAAAATTAAATAATATATGGTTAAGTACAATCTTCCCCCCACACAATTAGAAGGCGATGAAAGCATTGACTCCCCTTCCAACAGAAATTGTTGCCAAAATCCACACGTACCGGACAATAAAAATATAAGACCAACAAGAGAGCGAGCGAGAAAAAACGCACACAAACAATCATAAAACTGCCAACAGCTGCAACTGTTAAATGTCCTGCCACAGGACCAAAAAGCACGCAGCTCAAAGCAGTAGCAGCTTCGAGACAATAGAGCCACGAAAAGGAAAGTTTATTTTTATGTGTATTTGGCCAGCAAAAGAAATGGCAACATTGTTGTATGTTACTATCAATAAAATACTAAAAGAAAATATATTTATGACGATGTTATAGTAAGTGCAAAATAATAGGACAATATTCCTGCCACACTCTTCCCCACTTATGTACCCACGCATGGACGACAGACAACATGTTTTACACGAACTTCAGAGAACATGGACACGCAGGACACACACACATACTCGTGAAACTCGAAAATTGTCGCTTGAATTGTAAGCGTTCTGGTGTGGGAGAAGGAAGCAGCAAAAAGCCTCCAATATAGCAACTGAGATGGCCAGCACGTTTTATGATTTTTTATAGGCGAGTCTATGGGTTTTTGGCCTCCACAATTACCGGAAATTCATATAAGCTACTAGCGGACACATACACAGGAGGCTCACACATGTGTATTAGGGTAAATCGAACAGTTACGGCAGATCCTACGCAACAGGAGCAGAACTAGGAGCTACAGTTAACATAGATATATGTGTAATCCATAATGTTGCTAGGTGGACATAGGGCTTTTTCAGTTAACATACTCAGCATTAATATATAATTATTTACTTTAAAAATGTATCCTTCATGAAAACTTAGCCCGCATAATTTCAACCCACTAAATCGAATGGCATTAACAGTTTTTTCCTGTGACATCGCGTTTTAGAGATATTTAGCCACAAAGTTTGCTGGATCAACAAAGAGGTTAGTCAATTTAAACACAATTTTAGTATAGAAGGCTTCGAAATACCATACCCTCATACCCTTACCCCTGAATATAACCCAACAAAATTAATACGAGTAATATATCAAAAGTCGTAGAAATTGAGGGATTTTTTGGATGATGTATTCGACAAAAAACCCAGTGACGTCGACACTAGTATAGAGGAAAACCTCTGAGGTCGACTCTAGGATAGAGGAAGACCTCTGAGGTCGACTCTAGCAAAGAGGATGACCTCTGTGGTCGAATCTAGTATAGAGGAAGACCTCTGAGGTTGACTTTAATATAGCGGATCACCTAGAAGATCGACTTTAGTATAGAGGTGCACCTCTGAGGTCGATGCTTGTATAGAGGAAGACTTCTGAGCTCGACTCTAGTATAGAGGAAGACCTCTGAGGTCGACCCTATAATAGAGGAAGACCTCTGCGATCGAGAAGACCTCTGCGGTCGAATAAGACCTCTGAGGTCGATTCTAGAATAGAGGAAGACCTCTGAGGTCGACTCCAGTATAGAGGAAGACCTCTGAGGTCGATTTTAGTATAGAGGAAGACCTCTGAGGTCGATTTTAGTACAGAGGAAGACCTCTGAGGTTGACTTTAGTATAGAGGAAGACCTTTGAGGTCGATTCTAGTAAAGAGGAAGACTTTTAAGTCGACTCTAGTATAGAGAAATTCCTTTGAGGTCGACTCTAGTATAGAGGAAGACCTCTGAGGTTGACTCTAGTATAGAGGAAGACCTCTGTGGTCGACTCTAGAATAGAGGAAGACCTCTGAGGTCGATTCTAGTAAAGAGGAAGACTTTTAAGTCGACTCTAGTATAGAGAAATTCCTTTGAGGTCGACTCTAGTATAGAGGAAGACCTCTGAGGTTGACTTTTGGTATAGAGGAAGACCTCTGAGGTCGACTCTAGAATAGAGGAAGACCTCTGAGGTCGACTCCAGTATAGAGGAAGACCTCTGAGGTCGATTTTAGTATAGAGGAAGACCTCTGAGGTCGATTTTAGTATAGAGGAAGACCTCTGAGGTTGACTTTAGTATAGAGGAAGACCTCTGAGGTTGACTTTAGTATAGAGGAAGACCTTTGAGGTCGATTCTTGTAAAGAGGAAGACTTTTAAGTCGACTCTAGTATAGAGAAATTCCTTTGAGGTCGACTCTAGTATAGAGGAAGACCTCTGAGGTTGACTCTAATATAGAGGAACACCTCTGAGGTCGATTCTAGTATAGAGGAAGACCTTTGAGGTCGATTCTAGTAAAGAGGAAGACTTTTAAGTCGACTCTAGTATAGAGAAATTCCTTTGAGGTCGACTCTAGTATAGAGGAAGACCTCTGAGGTTGACTCTAGTATAGAGGAACACCTCTGAGGTCGATTCTAGTATAGAGGAAGACCTTTGAGGTCGATTCTAGTAAAGAGGAAGACTTTTAAGTCGACTCTAGTATAGAGAAATTCCTTTGAGGTCGACTCTAGTATAGAGGAAGACCTCTGAGGTTGACTTTTGGTATAGAGGAAGACCTCTGAGGTCGACTCTAGAATAGAGGAAGACCTCTGAGGTCGAATCTAGAATAGAGGAATCTGAGGTCGAATCTAAAATAGAGGCAAACCTCTGAGGTCAACTCTAGTATAGAGGCAAACCTCTGAGGTCGACTCTAGTATAGAGGAAGACCTTTGAGATCGACTCTAGTATAGAGGAATACCTCTGAGGTCGTCTCTAGTATAGAGGAAGACCTCTGAGGTCGACTCTAGTATAGAGGAAGACCTTTGAGGTCGACTCTAGTATAGAGGAAGACCTCTGAGGTCGACTCTAGTATAGAGGAAGACATGCGAGGTCGACTCTAGTATAGAGGAAGACCTCTGAGGTCGACTCTAGTATAGAGGAATACCTCTGAGGTCGTCTCTAGTATAGAGGAAGACCTCTGAGGTCGACTCTAGTATAGAGGAAGACCTCTGAGGTCGACTCTAGTATAGAGGAAGACCTCTGAGGTCGACTCTAGTATAGAGGAAGACCTCTGAGGTCGACTCTAGTATAGAGGAAAACCTCTGACCTTGAGGTCGACTCTAGTATAGAGGAAGACTTCTGAGGTCGACTCTAGTATAGAGGAATGCCTGGCTTTCAATGCCTCTTTTAATGACCTCTGTTAATTTAAATGTTAAATAAAATTCCGAGTCTGCATTGGATCGGACTCGGTCAATTTTGACTGAATTCGCATATGAATGGTTATCTTAATTAGATACAAATAATGTATTGGAGGCCTCCAATCTCTGAAAAAATAATAAAAATAAAGACAAATACATGTGGTGCAAGGGAATGTTTAATTTTGTAGAAAATAAAAGGAGACAAAAGGCAATGTGGAGTTAACGATTATAATTATATGTAAATATGCGTCAATGGGCTTTGATCTTCTGTCAAAGGTCTTCGATCCTCTTTCAATGGTCATTCAACTCTAGTCAATGCTGATTTAATTACATATTTGAGATCACGGTGAAAAATTAATTTCGTTCCACTCTAATATAATATTCCTGTATAAGTGTCTATGTGCAGAGAAGAGCAAGGAGGCTCTGAGAGTTAGTTTTCTTCGTGTGACTATGTTGAACCAAAAAGCAATAATGCACTCGACACTTTTATTTCTTTTTCATTAGTCCGAGAGGCCGTGAAGTCCAGTAAAAACGAGTAAATGATTATTTATCTAAAAACGCACAATACCAACTGGTAAAGCAACAACAGGCAGGACATTTTCTTCTCTATCTTTCTCTCTCTCTCTTTCGATGTCTCTTCCCACATTGAATCCTTTACAAAGGACTTGTAGGACAATGGCTAGAGTTGTGCAAAAATTCCTACAGAATCTTTTCCTCGACATTTTACGACAAAAAAAAATATTGTTATGATTTTCGAAGTTTATGCCGTTGTATTGTCATAAAATGGACTTTCCCCCAAAATAATTGTGCTGGTCAAACAGGAAATCTGGAAATATTTAGGAGCATAAGTATGGACGACGACGGGACAATTGCCATAATTTTTCATAAACCAAAAATACTTTGGAAGAAAATCCTTTGGTGAAAAATACTTTTGGTTTCCTTTTAGGACATTATCGAATTGCTGGTAATTATAGTTAATGAGGGGCTTAATCAGAGATTCAGTATTCAGTCTCATATATTTTATAGGAAAAAAATCAATAAATAGGTCCAAACCTTACATTTTTGAAGATAAAATTTGTCCAAACCTTACATTTTCGAAGATAAAATGGGTCCAAACCTTCAAAAAGTCAGTAAATTCTCTCGAAAGCTGACTGAGCGTCAATTTTTCTAGAGAAAAAGCTCCTGTTTGTTACTTTCAGTGAAGCACAGGTCCCTTCCTGTACATTTCTTCTGCAGGAGATGTTCAAGTGCCTCAACTTTTCTGTCTAAAAAGCTCCCTTGAGAAGATTTTTGCGACTTCCTGGATTATAATGATTTCATTAATCCTTTTCTCTTTGCATTTGACATTTTAATACTTTGTGACAGTAGTATCAAACGATAATCAACGTACAATTCAAATGATCCTTTTTTTCTCGCTCGTCTCCTTTTCGGTCTTCTCCCCATCAAATCAATGCCGTTCTGTCCGGCTGTCCGTTTCGATTATTGGCGGAGATCTCTCGGCATTGTTTTTGCCATTGTTCCCATGGCCGCAGCAGAAGGCATGATCCTCAATTTAATCATCATGTTCCACTTGATTAACTTAACAAAATTCCAATCAATTTTAATTTGCAACGTGCAATAATGTTTAAATGTCAAATTGTATTAAAGTGTAGAAGGCTGCCGGTGTCTGAATGCGGAGCTGTAGCTGGTGCCGCCTGATGGTGATGATGATGACAGCATTCATCCAGTGGATCTGGCTTCCCCCCGGGGCAGTGCAGAGTCCCATGTTTTGTGGCAACTCAATACCAATTCCCATTCAATGCATTACGATTGAAGTTGTCATCAATTCGTTGCTCTTCCTCTTAAGAATTTCAATTGATTTTCTGGTGTTTTTATCTGTGTTGCTCGAGACGGAACGTAGTGAAAAGACGGTGCTTTTGATGGCACTTTTTTCCTGCTATGTTGCTGTGGCACCAGCACTGGAGTTTAAACAAGGCACACATTGTAGGACCGTCCGTCCGTCTGTCTGTCTGTCCTTCTGGTGGTGTTTGGAGCCCCAGAAACCAGGGAACACAGTTGTTAAATAAAAGTGCGCTCTGGCACAGCTGTGAAAACATGAAAGCCAAATAGGCGGCACATCATCAAACATGGTAGGACCATTTTTTGATGACTCACTTTGTAAAAGATAAAGAAGTGTCCCCTAATGTCTCGGGGAAACCTTAAGAGGTGTTGGAGAGAAATTGCAAATATTAATTGATTTCTGTTAAATAATTGTCACACATAGTGTGACAGTGACATGTGCGCTTTTTTCCTGAACTCTTGACAACAAAGCTCTTTTCCTCAGGTAAAGAAATATTTAATTATATAGCCTCATTTGACTGCTACCAGAAGCCAAAGTACTGTATTTATTTTTACTTTAAAGACTAGTGACTTTAAGCTTAATTGGTTGTGGCACCTATTAAAACCATCATTGTCATCAGCCGTAGTCTTCGAGCTTATAATCGCCATCAATAGCAGAAAGCGCTTTGCGCCTGCGCAAATGCCCAATGCCCACTGACCAACTCTCAACTGATCGGAATAACACAAACACGATTATAAGCGAGCAAACATATGTAGACATGCCGGCTGCCGTTGATAAAGGATCAATTTAGCTTGCAATGCGTCACTGATTTAAATCCGATATTGTAAAATTGAGCTGCTTGATCCATGGTAAAACATGGCCAAGGTATTTGCAATTATTGAACATCAAAGGTTCACGCAAATGGCAAAATAATCAAAAGTAAAAGACACAATGTCCGCGAGGAGCTCCTCAAAAAAAATAATAAAGACACGAGGAACAAGAATTAAAGACAGGAGCGTAAAACCAAGTTTCCCCCCCCCCCCCACATTTCCTTTTGGCATATACACAATAATAACCCCTACTCTCTGCCTCTCGCTGATCACTCTCTGTTCAAGTATTATTGTAAGTTGCATTGCTTTAAGGCATTTACTAAAGCATCTCGATTAGACCATTGCTAAGACGTGCGTCTGTCCGTCCATCCGTCCGTCCATCCTTCCATCCATTCCATATCCTCATATCCCTCTGATCAGTTGTAAGCGAAATTTATTAAATTGTAATCAACATTGAATGGTCAAATGGAAGGCATTCAGTGGTCAGAATCAGGCAAAGTAAGTTCGTTAAATGTTATTTGAGTTTGCACTGAAACTGCAAAAATACTGAGGACAACAGTAGTTGTTCGTTTACTTGACTAACTAAATCGATTTTAATCAAAATTTATGATAATTTTACGAAATGCACTTCAATTGTGCAGAAGAAGAAAAAAAGAAGACATGACAACAAAAAATCTCAAATCATCAGAAATACAGCTAATTGGCAGAAGGGAGCCATGTGTAGCATATCTAATGAATAAATTGGTAAAGAAAAAAATTACAACAGGAAAAAAAAGCAAAGGGCAAACAATTTTTAATACAGGATAATTTCAAATAAAAAAAGGACATAAGTTATGTCAAAGTTCGAGTATCACTAATTACACTTTTCTAGGGAAAAAGTATCATTGATTATACTTTTCTAGTGGGGAAAGTAACACAAATGATTATTTTCCAAAGGAAAGGCATAACTAATCAGGCTTTTCTAAGATGAAAACACAGATGACAATTTTCTATACGAAAAGCATCACTGAAGATACTTTTCTATACGAAAAGCATCACTGATGATACTTTTCTATACGAAAAGACCACTGATGATAATTTTGCTATACGAAAAGCTTCACTGATGATAATTTTGCTATACGAAAAGCTTCACTGATGATACTTTTCTATACGAAAAGCATCACTGATGATACTTTTCTATACGAAAAGCATCACTGATGATACTTTTCTATAGGAAAAGCATCACTGATGATACTTTTCTATACGAAAAGCATCACTGATGATACTTTTCTATACGAAAAGCATCACTGAAGATACTTTTCTATACGAAAAGCATCACTGATGATACTTTTCTATACAAAAAGCATCACTGCTGATAATTTTCTATACGAAAAGCATCACTGATGACACTTTTCTATACGAAAAGCATCACTGATGATACTTTTCTATATGAAAATCATCACTGATTATACTTTTCTATACGAAAATCATCACTGATTATACTTTTCTATACGAAAAGCATCACTGATGATACTTTTCTATACGAAAGGCATCACTGATGATACTTTTCTATACGAAAAGCATCACTGATGATACTTTTCTATACGAAAAGCATCACTGATGATACTTTTCTATACGAAAATCATCACTGATTATACTTTTCTATACGAAAAGCATCACTGATGATACTTTTCTATACGAAAAGCATCACTGATGATACTTTTCTATACGAAAAGCATCACTGATGATACTTTTCTATACGAAAAGCATCACTGATGATACTTTTCTATACGAAAAGCATCACTGATGATACTTTTCTATACGAAAAGCATCACTGATGATACTTTTCTATACGAAAAGCATCACTGATGATACTTTTCTATACGAAAAGCATCACTGAAGATACTTTTCTATACGAAAAGCATCACTGATGATACTTTTCCATAAGAGAAGCTTCACTGATGATACTTTTCTATACGAAAATCATCACTGATTATACTTTTCTATACGAAAATCATCACTGATTATACTTTTCTATACGAAAAGCATCACTGATGATACTTTTCTGTACGAAAAGCATCACTGATGATACTTTTCTATACGAAAAGCATCACTGATGATACTTTTCTATACGAAAAGCATCACTGATGATACTTTTCTATACGAAAAGCACCACTGATGATAATTTTGCTATACGAAAAGCTTCACTGATGATAATTTTGCTATACGAAAAGCTTCACTGATGATACTTTTCTATACGAAAAGCATCACTGATGATACTTTTCTATACGAAAAGCATCACTGATGATACTTTTCTATACGAAAAGCATCACTGATGATACTTTTCTATACGAAAAGCATCACTGATGATACTTTTCTATACGAAAAGCATCACTGATGATATTTTTCTATACGAAAAGCATCACTGATGATACTTTTCTATACGAAAAGCATCACTGATGATACTTTTCTATACGAAAAGCATCACTGATGATACTTTTCTATACGAAAATCATCACTGATTATACTTTTCTATACGAAAATCATCACTGATTATACTTTTCTATACGAAAATCATCACTGATTATACTTTTCTATACGAAAAGCATCACTGATGATACTTTTCTATACGAAAAGCATCACTGATGATACTTTTCTATACGAAAAGCATCACTGATGATACTTTTCTATACGAAAAGCATCACTGATGATACTTTTCTATACGAAAAGCATCACTGATGATACTTTTCTATACGAAAAGCATCACTGATGATACTTTTCTATACGAAAAGCATCACTGATGATACTTTTCTATACGAAAAGCATCACTGATGATACTTTTCTATACGAAAAGCATCACTGATGATACTTTTCTATACGAAAAGCATCACTGATGATACTTTTCTATACGAAAAGCATCACTGATGATACTTTTCTATACGAAAAGCATCACTGATGATACTTTTCTATACGAAAAGCATCACTGATGATACTTTTCTATACGAAAAGCATCACTGATGATACTTTTCTATACGAAAAGCATCACTGATGATACTTTTCTATAGGAAAAGCTTTACTGATGATACCTTTCTATACGAAAAGCATAACTGATGATACTTTTCTATACAAAAAGCATCACTGCTGATAATTTTCTATACGAAAAGCATCACTGATGACACTTTTCTATACGAAAAGCATCACTGATGACACTTTTCTATACGAAAAGCATCACTGATGATACTTTTCTATACGAAAAGCATCACTGATGATACTTTTCTATACGAAAAGCATCACTGATGATACTTTTCTATACGAAAAGCATCACTGATGATACTTTTCTATACGAAAATCATCACTGATTATACTTTTCTATACGAAAAGCATCACTGATGATACTTTTCCATACGAAAAGCATCACTGATGATACTTTTTTATACGAAAAGCATCACTGATGATACGTTCCTATATGAAAAGCATCACTGATGATACTTTTCTATATGAAAAGCATCTCTGATGATACTTTTCTATACAAAAAGCATCACTGCTGATAATTTTCTATACGAAAAGCATCACTGATGACACTTTTCTATACGAAAAGCATCACTGATGAAACTTTTCTATACGAAAAGAATCTCTGATGATACATTTCTATACGAAAAGCATCACAGATGATACTTTTCTCTACGAAAAGCATCACAGATGATACTTTTCTATACGAAAAGCATCACAGATGATACTTTTCTATACGAAAAGCATCACTGATGATACTTTTCTATACGAAAAGCATCACTGATGATACTTTTCGATACGAAAAGCATCACTGATGATACTTTTCTTTACGAAAAGCATCACTGATGATACTTTTCTTTACGAAAAGCATCACTGATGATACTTTTCTATACGAAAAACATCACTGATGATACTTTTCTATACGAAAAGGATCACTGATGATACTTTTCTATACGAAAAGCATCACTGATGATACTTTTCTATACGAAAAGCATCACTGATGATACTTTTCTATACGAAAAGCATCACTGATGATACTTTTCTATACGAAAAGCATCACTGATGATACTTTTCTATACGAAAAGCATCACTGATGACACTTTTTTACACGCAAAGTATACTTTTCTATACGAAAAGCATCACTGATGATACTTTTCTATACGAAAAGCATCCCTGATGATACTTTTCTGTACGAAAAGCATCACTGATGATACTTTTCCATAAGAGAAGCTTCACTGATGATTCTTTTCTATACGAAAATCATCTCTGATTATACTTTTCTATACGAAAATTATCACTGATTATACTTTTCTATACGAAAAGCATCACTGATGATACTTTTCTATACGAAAAGCATCACTGATGATACTTTTCTATACGAAAAGCATCACTGATGATACTTTTCTATACGAAAAGCATCACTGATGATACTTTTCTATACGAAAATCATCACTGATGATACTTTTCTATACGAAAAGCATCACTGATGATACTTTTCTATACGAAAAGCATCACTGATGATACTTTTCTATACGAAAAGCATCACTGATGATACTTTTCTATACGAAAAGCATCACTGATGATACTTTTCTATAGGAAAAGCTTTACTGATGATACCTTTCTATACGAAAAGCATAACTGATGATACTTTTCTATACAAAAAGCATCACTGCTGATAATTTTCTATACGAAAAGCATCACTGATGACACTTTTCTATACGAAAAGCATCACTGATGACACTTTTCTATACGAAAAGCATCACTGATGATACTTTTCTATACGAAAAGCATCACTGATGATACTTTTCTATACGAAAAGCATCACTGATGATACTTTTCTATACGAAAATCATCACTGATTATACTTTTCTATACGAAAAGCATCACTGATGATACTTTTCTATACGAAAAGCATCACTGATGATACTTTTCTATACGAAAAGCATCACTGATGATACTTTTCTATACGAAAAGCATCACTGATGATACGTTCCTATATGAAAAGCATCACTGATGATACTTTTCTATATGAAAAGCATCTCTGATGATATTTTTCTATACAAAAAGCATCACTGCTGATAATTTTCTATACGAAAAGCATCACTGATGACACTTTTCTATACGAAAAGCATCACTGATGACACTTTTCTATACGAAAAGAATCACTGATGATACATTTCTATACGAAAAGCATCACAGATGATACTTTTCTCTACGAAAAGCATCACAGATGATACTTTTCTATACGAAAAGCATCACTGATGATACTTTTCTATACGAAAAGCATCACTGATGATACTTTTCTATACGAAAAGCATCACTGATGATACTTTTCGATACGAAAAGCATCACTGATGATACTTTTCTATACGAAAAGCATCACTGATGATACTTTTCTATACGAAAAGCATCACTGATGATACTTTTCTATACGAAACGCATCACTGATGATACTTTTCTATACGAAAAGCATCACTGATGATACTTTTCTATACGAAAAGCATCACTGATGATACTTTTCTGTACGAAAAGCATCACTGATGATACTTTTCTATACGAAAAGCATCACTGATGACACTTTTTTACACGCAAAGCATCACTGATGATACTTTTCTATACGAAAATCATCACTGATGACACTTTTCTACACGCAAAGCATCACTGATGATACTTTTCTATACGAAAAGCATCACTGATGACCCTTTTCTATACGCAAAGCATCACTGATGATACTTTTCTATACGCAAAGCATCACTGATGATACTTTTCTATACGAAAAGCATCACTGATGATTCTTTTCTATACGAAAAGCATCACTGATGATACTTTTCTATACGAAAAGAATCACTGATGATACATTTCTATACGAAAAGCATCACAGATGATACTTTTCTCTACGAAAAGCATCACAGATGATACTTTTCTATACGAAAAGCATCACAGATGATACTTTTCTATACGAAAAGCATCACTGATGATACTTTTCTATACGAAAAGCATCACTGATGATACTTTTCTTTACGAAAAGCATCACTGATGATACTTTTCTTTACGAAAAGCATCACTGATGATACTTTTCTTTACGAAAAGCATCACTGATGATAATTTTCTATACGAAAAGCATCACAGATGATACTTTTCTATACGAAAAGCATCACAGATGATACTTTTCTATACGAAAAGCATCACTGATGATACTTTTCTATACAAAAAGCATCACTGCTGATAATTTTCTATACGAAAAGCATCACTGATGATACTTTTCTATACGAAAAGCATCACTGATGATACTTTTCTATACGAAAAGCATCACTGATGATACTTTTCTATACGAAAAGCATCACTGATGACACTTTTCTACACGCAAAGCATCACTGATGATACTTTTCTATACGAAAATCATCACTGATGACACTTTTCTACACGCAAAGCATCACTGATGATACTTTTCTATACGAAAAGCATCACTGATGATACTTTTCTATACGAAACGCATCACTGATGATTCTTTTCTATTCGAAAATCATCACTGATGATTCTTTTCTATTCGAAAATCATCACTGATGATACTTTTCTATACGAAAAGCATCACTGATGATACTATTCTATACGAAAATCATCACTGATGACACTTTTCTATACGAAAATCATCACTGATGACACTTTTCTATACGAAAAGCATCACTGATGATACTTTTCTATACGAAAAGCATCACTGATGATACTTTTCGATACGAAAAGCATCACTGATGATACTTTTCTATACGAAAAGCATCACTGATGATACTTTTCTATACGAAAATCATCACTGATTATACTTTTCTATACGAAAAGCATCACTGATGATACTTTTCTATACGAAAAGCATCACTGATGATACTTTTCTATACGAAAAGCATCACTGATGATACTTTTCTATAGGAAAAGCTTTACTGATGATACCTTTCTATACGAAAAGCATAACTGATGATACCTTTTCTATACGAAAAGCATCACTGATGATACTTTTCTATACGAAAATCATCACTGATGATACTTTTCTATACGAAAAGCATCACTGATGATACTTTTCTATACGAAAAGCATCACTGATGATACTTTTCTATACGAAAAGCATCACTGATGATACTTTTCTATACGAAAATCATCACTGATGATACTTTTCTATACGAAAATCATCACTGATGATACTTTTCTATACAAAAAGCATCACTGATGATACTTTTCTATACGAAAAGCATCACTGATGATACTTTTCTATACGAAAATCATCACTGATGATACTTTTCTATATGAAAAGCATCTCTGATGATACTTTTCTATACAAAAAGCATCACTGCTGATAATTTTCTATACGAAAAGCATCACTGATGATACTTTTCTATACGAAAAGCATCACTGATGACACTTTTCTGCACGCAAAGCATCACTGATGACACTTTTCTACACGCAAAGCATCACTGATGATACTTTTCTACACGCAAAGCATCACTGATGATACTTTTCTATACGAAAATCATCACTGATGACACTTTTCTACACGCAAAGCATCACTGATGATACTTTTCTATACGAAAAGCATCACTGATGACCCTTTTCTATACGCAAAGCATCACTGATGATACTTTTCTATACGCAAAGCATCACTGATTATACTTTTCTATACGAAACGCATCACTGATGATTCTTTTCTATACGAAAAGCATCACTGATGATACTTTTCTATACGAAAAGCATCACTGATGATTCTTTTCTGTACGAAAAGCATCACTGATGATTCTTTTCTGTACGAAAAGCATCACTGATGATTCTTTTCTATTCGAAAATCATCACTGATGATACTTTTCTATACGAAAAGCATCACTGATGATACTTTTCTATACGAAAAGCATCACTGATAATACTTTTCTATACGAATAGCATCACTGATGATACTTTTCTATACGAAAAGCATCACTGATGATACTTTTCTATACGAAAAACATCACTGGTTATAATTTTCTATACGAAAAGTTTCATTGGTGATACTTTTCTGTAGCAAAAGTGTACCTGATGATACATTTCTATAGTAATATTTTCACTGGTGATACTTTTCTGTAGCAAAAGTGTACCTGATGATACATTTCTATAGTAATATTTTCACTGGTGATACTTTTCTATAGGAATTGTGTCACTGTTGATACTTTTCTATAGGAAAAGTGTCACTGGGGATTCTTTTCTATACCAAAAGTCTCACTAATGTTAATAACGGTACATTTCCATACATTTTTTCCTTCTCTTTTGTCTACTCTCCCTTTTCTTTAAATTTCTATTGTTATTATTCAAAACTATTTACTTATAAAAACTAAAAGAAAACTTTTCCTTTTATGCCCGATATGTGGGGGTTCCAAATGCGTTTGTCAGTTGAGTCACTCCCCGGTCGTTGTTGTGGTCAAACTTGTCCCTGAAGTCCTCCTATTGTTTTATCATAAATAACAATTGACCCATGGCGATGGTCATCATTGAAGTCCTGTGGCATTTGCTTCAAATTTACTTGTCTTTTGATTATAAATTATTTTCGAACAAACGATCCAAACGACTTGAGGTCAAGTGTGTCTTTGTCACTGAGATGTAGTTATTGTGGATAAAGTTGAGAGGGTTTCCCTAACAAAACCCAGCAGGATTTTTGTAAACCCTTTTTACACAGGACAATTTGAACATTTCTGTTATTTCTTCATGAAAGTGTTGAAGTTTATTTAGTAACAATGACATGGTTTATTAGGGGGTCTCATCGGCAAGAACAATTTTCTTTTTGGGAAAGGAAACTATTGTATTTTTTTGATAGTTTTCAATAGCATCCGGTCTACCAACTACTGCTCCCCGAGGGCTTAACTTTGGATCGGTTTACGTATCAAAAGGAGCAGTGTCATTTATCACAAAAAATAACAATTGTTGTGTATTATTTGTGGTTTTTTTCAATTTACTATTCATTATTGAAAAACTATAGAACTTTTTCTTTTGGCTATCAAAACCAAAAAAAAGGACAAATTCAAAGCAAATGATCATTAAGGAAAGGACATTGTGATTGTGACATCTTTATTGGTAGGTAGGTAAGGAACTCCAAACATATTCTATGAGAGGGTACTTTACTACATGAAAACTGTCACTGAATATGCTTTTTTAAAAGAAAAGTGTCACTGCTGCTACATTTCTGTAAGAAAAGTTTCACTGGTAAACTTTTCTAAAAGAAGAAAACACTGGCGAAAAGTGATAAATTTATTTAAGAAAAATATCAATGGTGATACTTTACTCTAAAAAAGTGTCACTGGTGATAGTTTTACATACGAAAAATGTCATTGGTGATACCTTTGTATACAAAAAGTGTTACCAGTGATATTTTTAATATAAAAAAAGTACCACCGGAGATATTTTTATTTTATTTTTAAGAAAATTCTTACTTTCCTATACGAGAAATGTCTCCGGCATAATTTTCTTTGTGGAATGTGATACTTTTCTATTAAAAAAATCGATGTTTTCTCATTTCGTTTCCCCAAACTCCACTTTGCTTCCCCCACTGCACTCCGCTTAAACCACCTTTGCCTTTTTAAACGTTTCACTTAAGCCTCAATAAGTTTTTCTTTTCGGCTTTTTGTGGCCGTTTTATAAAGAAATTCGCCGTCTTTGATGTTTTATTTAACAACAGATTATCAGGCATCTTCCATGCTAAACACACACAAGAAAACCCCGGAACTCTATGGCAAACAATCGCTTGCTTTATTGCCTTTATTGCCTTTATTAGCGTTATTATTGCTTTTCGTTTCATCAAAGATGATGACTTTCTTTTAAAAGATTAAAATGTTTACATGATTTACGAATAAGAAAGGCATAGAGAGACAGGCAGTAAGGCAAGTAAAGGGCATCACCGGAGAAAGGGAAACCCATTGGCACAAAAGTGATGGAAAGTCATGACAATACATAAACAATTTTTTTGTAGGCTATGGATTTTTCAGTTTATTAAAGAAATTGAGGTGAATTGGGCGTCACATTCAATATTGTATTGGTGACGGGAGAGAAAATTATTAAACAAAGTTTCATAATCCATTATTGCAATAAATTCATATCCTTCAATTTATGAAGGAATCCTCAGTTGTGATACTTTTTTATGTGATCTTCTATATGAAAAGGCACAATTCCGATACTTTTTAATATAAAAAGACTCACCGGTAATCCTTATCAATATAAAAAGCTGACAGTTTTCTGTATGAAAAAAGTCACTAGTGATATTTTTCTATATGATAGTAATAGTGTCACACACTTGTCTCTAGAAATACTTATATTTTCTTTGTTTTTACTTGTCTATATGATCCTGTGATACTCTTCTATATGAAAAGCTCACTAGTGATACTTTATTTATATAAAAAGTCTCACCGGTAATACTGTTCTATATGAAAAGTCTCACTGATGATACTTTTCTATATAAAAGTCTCACTTGTGATACTTTTTTATATGAAAAGTCTCACTGCTGATACTTTTCTATATGAAAAGTCTCACTGGTGATACTTTTCTTAAAAAAGTCTCACTTGTGATACTTTTCTATATGAATGGTCTCACTGGCGGACTACAAAGGTATTTTTCATTTAGAAAAGTATCAGCAGTCATACTTTTTTATATTAAAAGTCTCACTGGTGATACTTTTCTTTATGATCTGATGATTCCTTCCTATACTCGTATGAAAATTCACACTTTTGACACTTTTCTATATAAAAGAGCTCACAAGTGATATTTTTTATATGAAAAGTCTCATTGAAGATACTTTTATATATGAAAGGTCTCCCTGGAGATACTTTCCTATAATAAAAGTCTCACTTTAGATACTTTTCTATATGAAATCTCTTTGGAGATACATTCCTATAATAAAATCTCACTGGCGATACTTTTCTCTATGAAAAGTCTCACTTGTGAAACTTTTCTCTATGAAAAGTCCCACTTGTGAAACTTTTCTCTATGAAAAGTCTCACTTGTGATGCTTTTTTATATGAAAAGTCTCAATAGTGATACTTTCCTATATGAAAAGTCTCAATGAAAAGACTCACTGAAGATACTTTTATATATGCAAAATCTCTCTGGAGATACTTTCCTATAATAAAAGTTTCACTGGTGATACTTTTCTTTATGAAAAGTCTCACTGGTGATACTTTTTTATATGAAAAGTCTCACTGGGTATACTTTTCTGTATGAAAAGTCCCTTTGGCTATACTTTCCTATTTGAAAAGTCTCACTTTTCTATATCAAAAGTGTCACCGTTGATAATTTTCTTTATTAAAAATTCCACTAGTGATACTTTTCTATATGAACTTGCGACCGTACGACTTTTCCAGCAGAAAAGTATCACCAGTGATCCTTTTCAAATACAAAAGGATCACTAGGAAAAGTCTCACTGTTGAAGGTATAGTCTCTCACATTTTTCGCATCTGGTCCTCCGAGCTAATCTGCAGTCTTAACTTTTTATACCCTACACCACACTGTTGTACAGGGTATTATAACTTTGTGCATTTGTTTGTAACACCAAAAAGGAAAAGGAAAAGAAAAGGAAATCTCACTGGTGAAACCCTTCTATATGAAAAGTCTCACTGGTGACACCTTTCTATATGAAAAGTCTCACTGGTGACACCTTTCTATATGAAAAGTCTCACTGGTGACACCTTTCTATATGAAAAGTCTCACTGGTGACACTTTTCTATACGAAATGTCTCACTTGTGACACTTTTCTATATGAAAAGTCTCACTTGTAACACTTTTCTATATGAAAAGTCTCAGTGGTGACACTTTTCTATATGAAAAGTGGTGACATTTTTCTATATGAAAAGTGATGACATTTTTCTATATGAAAAGTGGTGACAATTTTCTATATGAAAAGTCATACCGGTGACACTTTTCTCACTGGTGACTTTTCTTTATGAAAAGTCTCACTGGTGATACTTTTCTATATGAAAAGTCTTACTGACGATAATTTTCTATAAGAAAAGCCTTAATGAAAATACTGTTATATATGAAAAGTCTCACTGGTGATAATTATACCCTACACCACACTGTGGTACAGGGTATTATAACTTTGTGCATTTGTTTGTAGCACCCAAAAGGGGAAGAAATAGACCCATCGTTTATTATACCGATCGACTTAGAATCACTTTCTGAGTTGATTTAGCTATGTCCGTCTGTCTGTCTGTCCGTCTGTCTGTCCGTCTGTCCTTCTGTGCATGTATTCTTGTAATCAAAGTACAGGTCGCAATTATGGTGCGATCTCGACGAAACTTTACACGTATCTTTTTTTTGGCCCAAGGACGATCCCTATTGAATTTGGTTAAAATCGGTTCTGATTTAGATATAGCCCCCATATATATGTTACCCCGATTTGACATGTAAGCGCTGTAAAAACTTCATTTTATATCCGTTCAGTATGAAATTTGGCAGAAAGAGGTCTCTTTTTATATGGATGAACACTGTTAAATATGGAAGAAATCGGTTCAGATTTAGATATAGCCCCCATATATACGTTACCCCCGATTTGACATGTAAGCACTGTAAAAATGTTATTTTATATCCGATCAGTGCGAAAGTCGGCAAAAAGAGGTTTCTTTCTACATGAAGGAATACTGCCAAATTCGGAGAAACTCGGTTTAGATTTAGATATAACTCCCATATATATGTTACCCCCGATGTGATCTGTAAGCGCTGCAAAAACTGTATTTTATATCCGATCAGTGCGAAATTCGGCAGAAAGAGGTTTCTTATTACATGAAGGAATACTGGCAAATTCGGAGAAAATCGGTTCAGATTTAGATATAGCTCCCATATATATGTTACCCCCGATTTGACATGTAAGCGCTGTAGAGACTGTATTTTATGTCCGATCAGTACGAAATTCGACAGATGGATGTCTTTTTACATGAATAAGTATTCAGGGAAGATCGGTTCAGATTTCTTCCTGATTTGGTATGTTTCTTCCTGATTTGGTATCAAACCGCTATAGATGTTGTATTTTACTTCCGATCAAATTTTCCAGAAAGATGTTTCTCAATTTAGGAACGAATATTGCTTAATTTAGCGATTATCGTTTCAGAATTAGATAATATGTTTCTACCCATTTACCAATTATTCCAAATTATTATGGCAATGACCCTTATCGCATTGTTAGGGAGGTGTAGGGTATTATATAGTCGGCCCCGCCCGACTTTCTGCCTTTCCTTACTGGTTTCTCACTAGCATACTTTAAAATAATTTCTCTGTGGATTTCGCGTTAATTGCCAGAATTGAAATAAGTATTTATCATTTTCGGTTTTAAATTACAACTCATCAATTGAAAGGGAAAACAGATTTAAAGTACACTCCTTTTTTTCTACTCATCCCCTAATTTTTCTCAATTAATATTTCTACTGCTTAATTAAGGGAAATTTTGTAGCATTTTAGCTGTCAATTAGTTATGGCCAATATGATGACAATTGGGGTTTTCAGCTCAACAAAAACTTGTATTTTGTTTGTCATCATCCTTTCGTCAAAGCGAAAAAAAGATACTTTATCACAACAAAATTTCAAAAAAAAAAGTTTAATTAAGTTGAAGTGAAAAAAATCCCGCACAACTCCTGGCCAAAGGAAAGTGGCTCAAGTATCCAACTCTAAAAGTCCTTAGAGACTGTAACACTTTGGGCTAAGGATGCTGGTTTGGAAAAATAGCAGAAGAAAAAAGCCTGAATATCCGTTGCTTTTCAGTTTAATATAAAAAATCAACGTAATTAAAAATCAAATGATTTTTTCCATCCTCTTCACTAGGTTTGCCTAACACACGAGTGTTGCGTCTCCAATGCCGATCAACCCTTTCGCTTTGTCCTGGAACGGGACAGAGCCAAAACAGCAGCAAAAAAAAAACTTCATTAATTTCGAAAAATGAACACATTTCGCTGGTAATTTTTAGCTCATTAACGGGTGTGAGTTGGGTTTGGAAATAAAATTGAAATGAAAAGAAATCTTGAAATAAAATCGAATGTTGTTTCAACGGTCATATGAAAGAAAAGAAGAAAAAGAAAAAACCAAAGCATAAGACCAATGTCTTTGAGGCGTAAAAAAGCGGAAAAAATATTGCAGGATCTATTCGTCCTGATTTATTTATTTAATCCTTTTCTTTGTTTGATGCCTTTTCCCAATTCGCTTGTCTACGTTGGGATAATGAAGGCTTAAATGAACAGTGGAAGCCTCAAGTGGTTGTTATTTTAAAAACATTTTTGTTCATTTTTTTCATTCAGACAGAAACTTGAGTCTTTCTTGCAAAAGGAAAAAACACAGAAAAACGACTGAGACTAAAAATCAAATCTCCAGTGTATCAAAATTTATAATTTTGTATTAATTGTAAAAGAAAAAGGATTCTAGTAAATGATGGAAGAAACCAAAAGGATTCTTTCTCTTTTTTTATAATGTATGCATAAGGCGTCAGTAGTTAATTTACAATTAAAACCAAATCCTTTCTTCTAGCCTGATGTCTTTTCAATATAGGACAGACAAACTTTAATCCCAAATAACATCTGTATGTTGTGTCTTTGAAGAGACGAAGCTAAAAAATAAGGCAAATAATTGTAATTAGATACTAAACGAGAAATAATTAGGGATTTGAGAAATAATTCCCCATAATAAAGTATTATCAGTGATACTTTTCTTATAAATAGAATCATTAGTATTATTTCCATCAGTGATGCGTTTCGTGTAGAAAAGTATCATCAGTGTTGCTTTTCGTATAGAAAAGTATCATCAGTGATGCTTTTCGTATAGAAAAGTATCATCAGTGATACTTTTCGTATAGAAAAGTATCATCAGTGATGCTTTTCCCATGGAAAAGTATCATCAGTGATGCTTTTCCTAGAGAAAAGTATCATCAGTGATGCTTTTCCTAGAGAAAAGTATCACCAGTGATGCTTTTCGTATAGAAAAGTATTATCAGTGATGTTTTTCGTATAGAAAAGTATCATCAGTGATGCTTTTCGTATAGAAAAGTATCATCAGTGATGCTTTTCGTATAGAAAAGTATAATCACTGATGCTTTTCGTATAGAAAAGTATCATCAGTGATGCTTTTCGTATAGAAAAGTATCATCAGTGATGCTTTTCGTATAGAAAAGTATCATCAGTGATGCTTTTCGTATAGAAAAGTATCATCAGTGATGCTTTTCGTATAGAAAAGTATCATCAGTGATGCTTTTCGTATAGAAAAGTATCATCAGTGATGCTTTTCGTATAGAAAAGTATCATCAGTGATGCTCTTCGTATAGAAAATTATCATCAGTGATGCTTTTCGTATAGAAAAGTATCATCAGTGATTCTTTTCGTATAGAAAAGTATCATCAGTGATTCTTTTCGTATAGAAAAGTATCATCAGTGATGCTTTTCATATAGAAAAGTATTATCAGTGATGCTTTTCGTATAGAAAAGTATCATCAGAGATGTTTTTCGTATAGAAATGTCTGATCAGTGATGCTTTTCGTATAGAAAACTCTGATCAGTGATGCTTTTCGTATAGAAAACTCTGATCAGTGATGCTTTTCGTATAGAAAAGTCTGATCAGTGAGGCTTTTCGTATAGAAAAGTCTGATCAGTGATGCTTTTCGTATAGAAAAGTATCATCAGTGTTGCTTTTCGTATAGAAAAGTGTCATCAGTGATGCTTTTCGTATAGAAAAGTATCATCAGTGTTGCTTTTCTAGAGAAAAGTATCTATGTGATGCTTTTCCTAGAGAAAAGTATCATCAGTGATGCTTTTCCTAGAGAATAGTATCATCAGTGATGCTTTTCCTAGAGAAAAGTATCATCAGTGATGCTTTTCGTATAGAAAAGTATTATCAGTGATGCTTTTCGTATAGGAAAGTATTATCAGTGATGTTTTTCATATAGAAAAGTATCATCTTTGATGTTTTTCGTATAGAAAAGTATCATCAGTGATGCTTTTCCTATAGAAAGTATTCATCAGTTATGCTTTTCGTATAGAAAGTATTCATCAGTGATGCTTTTCGTATAGAAAAGGATCATCAGTGATGCTTTTCGTATAGAAAAGTGTCATCAGTGATGCTTTTCGTATAGAAAAGTGTCATCAGTGATGCTTTTCGTATAGAAAAGTGTCATCAGTGATGCTTTTCGTATAGAAAAGTATCATCAGTGTTGCTTTTCTAGAGAAAAGTATCTATGTGATGCTTTTCCTAGAGAAAAGTATCTATGTGATGCTTTTCCTAGAGAAAAGTATATATGTGATGCTTTTCCTAGAGAAAAGTATCATCAGTGATGCTTTTCGTATAGAAAAGTATCATCAGTGTTGCTTTTCGTATAGAAAAGTGTCATCAGTGATGCTTTTCGTATAGAAAAGTATCATCAGTGTTGCTTTTCTAGAGAAAAGTATCTATGTGATGCTTTTCCTAGAGAAAAGTATCATCAGTGATGCTTTTCGTATAGAAAAGTATTATCAGTGATGGTTTTCGTATAGGAAAGTATTATCAGTGATGTTTTTCCTATAGAAAGTATTCATCAGTGATGCTTTTCGTATAGAAAGTATTCATCAGTGATGCTTTTCGTATAGAAAAGGATCATCAGTGATGCTTTTCGTATAGAAAAGTGTCATCAGTGATGCTTTTCGTATAGAAAAGTATCATCAGTGTTGCTTTTCTAGAGAAAAGTATCATCAGTGTTGCTTTTCTAGAGAAAAGTATCTATGTGATGCTTTTCCTAGAGAAAAGTATCTATGTGATGCTTTTCCTAGAGAAAAGTATCTATGTGATGCTTTTCCTAGAGAAAAGTATCATCAGTGATGCTTTTCCTAGAGAATAGTATCATCAGTTATGCTTTTCCTAGAGAATAGTGTCATCAGTGATGCTTTTCCTAGAGAAAAGTATCATCAGTGATGCTTTTCGTATAGAAAAGTATCATCAGTGATGCTTTTCGTATAGAAAAGTATCATCTGTGATGCTTTTCGTATAGAAAAGTATCATCTGTGATGCTTTTCGTATAGAAAAGTATCATCTGTGATGCTTTTCGTATAGAAAAGTATCATCTGTGATGCTTTTCGTATAGAAAAGTATCATCTGTGATGCTTTTCGTATAGAAAAGTATCATCTGTGATGCTTTTCGTATAGAAAAGTATCATCTGTGATGCTTTTCGTATAGAAAAGTATCATCTGTGATGCTTTTCGTATAGAAAAGTATCATCTGTGATGCTTTTCGTATAGAAAAGTATCATCTGTGATGCTTTTCGTATAAAAAAGTATCATCAGTGATGGTTTTTGTATTGAAAAGAATCATCAGTGACGGTTTTTGTATTGAAAAGAATCATCAGTGATGCTTTTCGTATTGAAAACTAACATCAGTATCATAGGGAATGCTCTTCACAGAGAAACATTCATCAATGCATTTTGTCATATGAGAAAAGTATCATCAGTAATACTTGTCGTATGAGAAATGTCTCCTCAGTAATGATTTCTCTTCTCGCATGTGACCCGTCATTTGACTGAAGCATTCTTATTCCTTCGAATTCCTTAAATTATATTGTTATTTCTTTAAGAACAATGTTATTGAACACCATTTTGCTTCATTTCATTTAATTGTCATTTATCCTGTTTTAATTTAATTAAACTTAATCCTTAAATTTTGTGGTCGCAGCTGTGTCATTTCCTAAGGTCAGCGCACGCCGTGCTTTGCCGCGCCAGTTATCCGTCTAATAACAATCCCCCCCAAAGACTATTATGACTGCCATCCGCTTGTTCCCAGCCTCCAAAGTACTTATCTTTCCATGTGGGTTCGTTCGTTCGTTCACTGGCTCGTCTTGGTCTGGCCTGGCGGGCAATAACAAAAACTATCGATGTTGTAGCCACAAGTGAACGCTAACAAGATATTACCAATTTTAGTTAACCACGAAAACTTTGCCATCAATGACAATTACGGCGGAAGACAACACAACACACAAATTTTGAACAAACACAAAGAGAGAAATAATAATAAACAGTATGCAAAAGGAGATGAAATAAGGATAATGAGCAGCGGCGGCGATGGTTCCATGGACACGAACGCGAGGACAACATGCTGCCGAAATGGCTTAGGGTTTGGGTCTGTCGAAACCAAACGCACTGAATGACGAACCGAATGGCTTTGAATGTTGACAATAATGATGAGCAAGGACATGAACGAACAACAACAATATCGCTGCGAAGCCAGGACAGCCAAAGGCGGCAACATGTGATGTGTTGTTGGCCAACATTAATACACATTCATACATACTTATGGAAGCATAATGTCCTCTAATCAGAGAATGGATGCATGGATGGATGCGTAGGTATCCTTCTACCAAAAACACCCACAACTCCACTTACATACACAAAGTCAATATCCGTTCATTTATGAAACGAACGGCTATGCATATGTGGGCGATGTGTGGATGGGAAGGATTCTAGCTTGGTTGGCTGGTTGCACGCCCGACTGACGAACAGTGTCCTTTTATTAAGGTGGTAGATTGTGGTTCATTTCAATGAATTCCTCCATGAATGACTGACTAACTGAATAAAATGTGTGAGTTTTTGGGGGGAACTGTAGTTTGGCTAAAGGGAAACTTGTGACATCAGGAATGTCACTTTGTTTCGAATGGGGATAAATTGTAGTCAATATTTGGAAAACACATGTATTGTGCAGAGAGACGTGTATAGTTTTTAGTCCATTGTATTTATATTGAAAATCTCTACGAATTTTTATTATTGTTTGACATGATGTCGAAGTAAAAGAACACTGGAAGAAATTAAGCTTCTTTTAAAAAATATTTACAAAATATCACAGTTTGACATAGGAAATGTATCACTTATGAAACTTTTCCCTAGGAAAAGTATCACTTATAAAACGTTTCCATACGAAAAAATATCACTGCTGAAACTTTTTCAGAGAAAAAGTATAACAAATGGATTTCTTTCTTGAAACATATCACTAATAAAACTTTTCCATAGAAAAAGTATTACTAATGAATCTTTTCCATATAAAAAGTACGAAACATTTCCTTAAAAAAAGTATCACTCGCGAAACATTTCCTTTGGAAAGTATCACTTATGAATCTTTTCCATAAAAATGTTTGGCAGATGAACCTTTCCATGGAAAAGTATCACTGACGAAACTTTTCCACCGCAAAATTATCACTGATGAAACTTTTCCATGGGAAAAGTATCACTGATGTCATGGGTAAATTATATCTCATGAAAGTTTTCCATAGGAAATATAGCACTGATAGATATTTTCCATGGGAAAAGTTTTACTGATGAAACTATTTCACGGGAAATATCACTGATGAAATTTTCCATAGGAACATGTAAAATTTCAGTGATAAAAATTTTCCATAAAAATAGTATCACTAATAAAACTTTTCCATAGATGGTGTCACTGACGATTCCTTTCCATACGAAAAAATTCCACTGATGACACTTATCATTACTAAAATTACCACTACTGACATTTATCCGGGAGATAAGGACAAATTAAAACTTAACATATTTTACGGTTAGCAAAGTGTTATTTCTGATTTCATAGGAAAAAATTATCATACGTTGAAATTTTTTCAGTGTACGCGCGTGATATCCCTCAGCATAAGTTCTCCGTATTGACTCTAAGTTTAGTTTATTTCACAATTAAAAACATTTGTGTCCAACCGGAAACAAAACGTTTAATTACAAACCGAACGAATGAATGAATGAACACATGTATCGTAGGACATTCCCGTATATACTGGTAAGTGGTATGGCTGAGATCTATAAACCATCATCTGCGACTATAAACTCAGCAACAAAACCTCAATCTGGAAGTTATCCTTTACTTCGTCAATTGCTTAACTGGGTAACGGGCGGTTTGGGAGAGGATGCCTCAAATGTGGGTTTAAGGAATGCCAGACCTCTGGGTGAGTTTTTGGAATGCTGGTTTATTTAGAAGTCTTTGGATGTTTAGTGTTTGAATATCTGCAATATTTGAGCTGAAATTGAAGGCTATAAATTTTGTTTAATAAAAGGACAAAACACATGCTAAGGATAACAAAAATATTTCTGATTTGATACAATTGGTTTGGGCTTGTGGTTCCAAAATATGTTTGTGGTTATAATCAATGATAATCGGGAGGGCCGTGGTAGTAGCACAATTCAGAAGAAACTTTCGCCAGTAACACTTTTCCTACAGAAAAGTTTCACAAAAAACACTTTTCCTATAGAAAACTTTCACCAGTGAAACTTTTCCTATGGAAAACACTGTTCCTATAGAAAAGTATCACCAGTGACACTTTTACTATAAAAAAGTATCATCAGAGACACTTTTCCTATAGAAAAGTATCACCAGAGACAATTTTCTTATAGAAAAGTATCACCAGAGACAATTTTCTTAAAGAAAAGTATCAGCAGTGACATTTTTCCTATAGAAATGTATCAGCAGTGACATTTTTCCTATAGAAAAGTCTCACCAGTGACACTTTTCCTATACAAAAGTCTCACCAGTCACACTTTTCCTATTGAAAAGTCCCACCAGTGACAATTTTCCTATTGAAAAGTCTCACCAGTGACGCTTTTCCTATTGAAAAGTCTCACCAGTGACACTTTTCCCATTGAAAAGACTCACCAGTGACACTTTTCCTATTGAAAAGTCTCACCAGTGACAATTTTCCTATTGAAAAGTCTCACCAGTGACGCTTTTCCTATTGAAAAGTCTCACCAGTGACACTTTTCCCATTGAAAAGACTCACCAGTGACACTTTTCCTATTGAAAAGTCTCACCAGTGACAATTTTCCTACATAAAAGTATCACCAGTGACAATTTTCCTACATAAAAGTATCACCAGTGACACTTTTACATACAAATAAAAGTATCACCAGTGACACTTTTCCTATTGAAAAGTCTCACCAGTGACACTTTTCCCATTGAAAAGTCTCACCAGTGCCACGTTTCCTATAGAAAAGTATCACCAGTGACAATTTTCCTATATAAAAGTATCACCAGTGACACATTCACCAGTGAAACTTTTCCTATAGAAAAGTATCACTAGCAACACTTTTCCTATAGAAAAGTATCACTAGCGACACTTTTCCTATAGAAAAGTATCACTAGCGACACTTTTCCTATTGAAAAGTCTCACCAGTGACACTTTTCCCATTGAAAAGTCTCACCAGTGCCACTTTTCCTATAGAAAAGTATCACCAGTGACAATTTTCCTATATAAAAGTATCACCAGTGACACTTTCACCAGTGAAACTTTTCCTATAGAAAAGTATCACTAGCGACACTTTTCCTATCGAAAAGTATCACCAGTGACACTTTTACTATAGAAAAGTATCATCAGAGACACTTTTTCTATAGAAAAGTATCACCAGAGACAATTTTCTTATAGAAAAGTATCACCAGAGACAATTTTCTTATAGAAAAGTATCAGCAGTGACATTTTTTCTATAGAAAAGTATCAGCAGTGACACTTTTCCTATAGAAAAGTATCAGCAGTGACACTTTTCCTATACAAAAGTCTCACCAGTGACACTTTTCCTATATAAAAGTATCACCAGTGACACTTTTCCATAGAAAGAAAAGTATCACCAGTGACACTTTTCCTATAGAAAAGTACACCTTTCCTAAAGAAAAGTTTCACCAGTGACACTTTTCCTATAGAAAACAATCACAAGTTACACTTTTTCTATAAAAAAGTCTCACCAGTGACACTTTTACTATAGAAAGAGTGGACAGAAATCCCATATAAGGACGATACTTGTTTGTGAAAATTTTGCTAACAAAGTGGTATCATTAGTGCCATTTTTTCCAATGGAAAATGTTGATCTGTGATACAAATATCCATTAAACGCACTGCACTCTTACTTCGTCTGGAATAAATGAAAATCTTCGCACTTTGTTTTTCAATAATTTACAATTTCTTTTCCGGTGACATCCACTTTAGTTCTTCAGTTCCTGCTACAAATTGGAAAGTTATTCAAACCCACGCTCGATTCACCCACTTCATCCTGTGACAGTTGCATTTGTATGTGAATCATTAAAAACTCATAAATTCTGAGCCAAAATTTTGCATAAATAGGTGCTGATTAATCGTACAAAATAAAATGTTGTGACTTCTTGTCCAAAGGCTAAAGAAAAACCAGCTAAACTCCAGCATTAACATCCACACCACATATGGACAATTTGCAGCGGGAATAAAAGAAATGATGCATTTTAACAGGAGACACACAATCTGTGGCTACTTCAATGAAGAAATTCAATATCTTCAAAGACTTAATGCATTCAAGTCTATAATCCAAAGCTGAAGAAGAGGTGGAAGAATTGGGGATTCAAAAATGAGCCAGTCAAAGAAGCGGTTAGTAACACTTCATTGTGTGGAGGCAAAAAAAAGAGTAGAGCTGGAGACACTGTAGGTGTGAGTGCTCGAAGTGGTCACAAACAATGACTTCCCAAACACTCAGTTAACCAAGCAAAAGAACGTTGAAGTGTTTTAAATGGTCTCGTGTACAGAATCCCAAAGAACAGTGACCATTGCTGCTGCTTCTGATGATGATGATGAGGCCACACTGATCAGTTCTTGGGCAGCATGTGTGTGGTGTGGAGTCTGGCCTCAATGAACGAACGGTAGGTAGCTCCTCACTTTCTGGGTGCAGAGTTTTGTCTGAATGCACCTTTTGTATGAAATTATCTTAAAGTTAATAAATTTCCAAACTCCTGCGCAATATGGTTAACAATAAAAGCTTTAGAATGAAATAAAATAAAATGAAAAAAAAAAACAAGAAACCCCCAGAAGAGAATGATTTAGATTTTTTTCTGTTCTCCAAGGCACACTTTTGCAATTTAGCTTTGATTACGATGCGGTAGCCAAATGAAATGACATTTATTAAAATATGTACAAAGTTTGTATGTACCAGAAATATAGATACATAACATAACATGCCACCGAAGGCGATAGTGAATGAATAAAACAGGAAATGAGACAAACAATGTTCATTCGTAGCTATGGAAAACTAGGAGTATATCTTATCAATTGATATATTCCTTCATTATCAGACTGCAGATAATTTTGTGGTACACTTTTGGCATTTTTAAAACCGGCAAAAGTTTAAAAGATTTGAAGCAGTGGAAAGCTCTTGGCTTAGAGAGATGCAGAAAAACATTTACAATTTATTTTATTTAGTTTTAAAGTTTTTGAATCAGAAATTTAATTTCCCACCTACATATATCAGCAAATTGGCTTGCAAGTAATTTTGAGGTTCACTTTTAAGATTTATAGTGCATCTGACATATACCAAAGTCTTTTTCTGGCGTAAGCTCATGGCCCAGAGATTTGCAGAACTTCATTATAATATATGCTAATATCCAAAAAATCATTATACCCAAGTAAATTAACCTGCAGTTAATTTTTGACGTACATTTTTAAGATCCATAGAATCTCTAACTTATACTAAATTCTTTATCTGGAGAAAACTATTGGCCCAAAAATGTGCAGACGTGCATTATAATATATTTTAGTTGATGGTAATGCCCAGAAAAAAATTTATTCCAATATCACACACATGTAAGTAAATGAACCTGCAGGTAATTTTGTGGTACATTTTTAAAATTCATAGAGTCTCCAAATTATACTGAAGTCTTTATCTACGAAAACCTCCTGGTCCAAAGAGGTGCAGAAGTCCATTATAATATATATTTTAGTTGATGCTATTGTCCAAAAAATGAATTTGAAATTAACGCATACCTAAGCAAAGAAACCTGCAGGTAATTTTGTGGTACATTTTTAAAATCCATAGAGTCTCTAACTTATACCAAAGTTTTTGTTTAGGGAAACCTATTGGCCCAAAGATGTGCAGAACTGCATTATAATATATTTTAGTTGATGGTAATGTCCAAAAAATAATAAGAATTTCGTGTAGAAATGCCATAAGTAAATTAAACTGCAAACTTAAATAAACAAATCAATCTGCAGTTAATTTTATGGTACACTTTCAAGAGCCATGGTATCTATAACTTATATAAAAAACTTTATCTGGAAAAAGCTATTGGTCCCAAGATGTGCAGACTACCATTATGATATATTTTAGCTGATGCTAATGTCCAAAAATATTCGATTTTGTGATACACTTTTAAGATTCTACCGTATCTAACATACCCTAAAGTCTTTATCTGGTGAAAGCTATGGACCCAAATATAAGCAGAATTTCACTAAAATATATTTTAGTTACGAGCGCCCCAGAGTTGGTAGCGTACTCGACTATGAGTTTGGGGGTCGTGGGTTCGATTCCCACCAGAGGCTCTGGTCTGTCGCTGCAAACATTTAGCCATATGGTCTTTGTAACCCGGCCTTTCCCTGGACCACAAAATTAGAATATAAATTTACTTTGTATTGTAATTCATATAAAATAAAAATAAAATATTTTAGTTGCTACTATGTCAAAAGAAATTATTTCAGATTTACAAAAGCAAACCAACATTTTTGTGGTACACTTTTAGGTCCTTTATGTCATATGCCAAAGTTTTTATATATGGAAAACTGTTAGCCCAAAGATATGCAGAATACTATTTTAGATATAGTTTAGGTAATGCTAATGTAAAAAAGGTTAATGGAAATTGCATGATTATATAGCAAATCAATCTGCAGGTATTTTTGTGGCACACTATAAAGACATTTAAAGGCCTCACATTATTCTAAAAATTGAATCTAAGGAAAGTAATTTTTCCCAAGATGTGCAGACTGTTTAAATTAGTTCACTTTTTTTAATTTGAATCTCCAAAAAGAGGGAGTATTTCTCTCAGTAGGTACATCCCGGTATTTTGTAGTCCAGTTTAAGGGCCTTTATATATAACGCCTTGCTCGTCGTCTATGGATTACGAGCAGCCCCTCTACTGGGCATAGACAGTCTAATATTGTCGCCCATTTCAGCCGGTTTGTGGCTATTTCACTTAGCTTTGCAATGTTACTAAAAGATCTGCCAAGACTATGAGATATTGAGTTTATTTTCGTCAATGTTGACCTTTTCCACGTGTTTTTTCGGCTGTCCTCTTTTTCTACTTCCATGCGGATTGTATACTAAGGCACAATTCTAGCCGAATTCTATGGATTTCGATGTTTATGTCTCCCAGCTCTGCCTTTAGCCATACTTGTTCATTGGAGATTCTGCGTGGCCAAAATATTCGAAGAATTCTGCGTAAACACCTGTAGGCGAAACCACGCACGTGGTTTCTTCTGTATGTTCTCTGTAAAAAACCATGTTTCGCAGCCATACAATAGAACCGAAAGAATGCAGAATTTAGAGATTTTAATTTTAATTTTTTTGTTTTGAGCGCCCCCGTAGGTGAGTTGGTAGCATGCTCGCCTATGAGATTAGGGGTCGTGGGTTCGATTCCCAACAGAGGCTCTGGTCTGTCGCTGCAAAATCTAGCCACATGGTCTTTGTAACCCGGCTTTTCCCTGGACCGTAAAATTAGAATATAAATTTACTTTGTATTGTAATTCATATACTCGTAAATAAATAAATTTTTGTTTTGATGCTATAGCAATTAGAGTTCTAGGCTTTTCTAATTCGGCTATCAATGTCCTTTTTGGTAGGTTAAGTAGGTTTTGGGGTTCCCTGGAAGTGTAATTAATGTTAAGTTCCTTTGTCTTTGCAGTATTAATTTTTAAGGACCCTTGGCGTATTCAAATGAACTAAAGAAGTAATCGTATCTAAGGACACTTTTTTCTTCTATTATGTGCGTATTACTGTTTAAATGTTTCAGTTATTGCTGATAACCAAAAAATAGAATATTGCTATAATCTATAATCATTCTGAAGTAATTTTTATGGTATAGTTTTAGGATCTTAATTGTCTTAACAAGATACTAGATATATTAGTTGCAGAAACGCTGTGGTTTCAGAGGGTGCAGACTACCATTTTATATTTTTTATTTTCTTTAATTCTTATGCCCAAAAAGCCTACAAAATCTAAAAACAAATTTGTTTTTAAATATTTTAAAAAATATATATCTACCTTCCTTTTTTAATTAACTACTAAGGCAGAATTCACCCACATTTACTTCCAGAAATTCCCATCTATTAAATCTTCAATATCTTTTCGCTTACACTCGCGCACCGCCGTTCGTGTGTCATGAGCAAATTTTTGTCTATTTTTGTTGGCGTAAAATAAACAAAATGCAATTAGCAGGATTTGAATTAATTACAATAAGTATGTTCAAATGTCTGGTTTGACTCGGAGCTCTTTCTTATCTCCATTTGAGTGTCTTCGAATATGTTCACGTAAGAAAGTATGTAGTAGTTTTTGTCTTAAGTTCAAAAACTAATAGTGAAAGGGTGTTATACGATGGCATGAAATATTAACCTAAACAAACTACGAAGTTAATGCCTTACTGATTTCGGACCTGCCGAACAGATAAACAACAATCCTATAGAGAACTTTGATTAAGAGAAGTTCTTCTACATAAAATAGACTCTGAATCAGAACAGTTTTTCAATATAAAAGTCACCGTTCAAGAACATTTTCTAATAGAAAATAGGTACTAATTCAAAGCAAATCTTCTACCAAAAAATTTGACCTGCTGCAGAGGAATTAACCTACAAAACAAGATCTGATACACATCGATTCTCCTATAGGAAGTAGACTTTTTTAGAGCATATTTCCAACATAAAAGGATAATATTCTTACAGCATATTATCTGATTCAGAACAATAGACTCTGATTCAGAGCATTTTTTTATAGCATAACAGAATCTGTCAAGTAGCAGTTTTCCTATAGAAAATATGAAAAATGTTCCCATAGAAGAAAGCTCTGCTACAGACAAATTTTCCTATAGGAAATAAGTTCTGATTCGGAGCTGCAATTGTTTGCAGCCATTTTTCTATCGGAAATTGACTCCGATTCAGATCAATATTCCTTTTGGAAATAAGTTCATGTACAGAGAAATTTATGGTCAGAAATGGCATATATGTAATTCAGAGCAATATCCTATCGAAAGGCTCTGATACTATTTTCTTATTTGTCATTTACTCGGACAGCCAGGCTTCCATCAATTCTGTGGAGGCAACATCCCATAATTCACAAACAGCCCTCGACTGCCGCAGATCTCTTAGCGAGATGGCTGAGCAGTTCAATATACACCTCAAGTGGGTGCCTGGGCATAGGGATATCCCGGGGAACTGCAAAGCCGATGAACTTGCTAGGAAAGGGACGACATTACAAATTCTTGAAGAATTTTCATATATTGGTGAGACACTATACAGGTGCAAGCTTTGGCTTAGGCAAGAGGCAATCAGGCAGTCCAACGAGATGGACAGAAATCGGCACCTGTAGAGTAGCTGGACAAATCTGGCCAAGGTATGACCTGAGAAGATCAAAATATCTCCTCGCAGTAGAGAGACAAAGTTTGTCTACGTTAGTATCAGTTCTGACGGGACACTGCTTGATCGGCAAACACGCCAAAAGATTGGGTATTGACTCCAATGACTTCTGCAGAAGCTGTGGAGATGAGGAAGAAGTGGAGAGCATTGAGCACTTGCTAAGCGACTGCCCCGCTCTGAGTAAACGACGACTGGACATACTGGGAACGACCTTTCTAGGCAGCCTAACAGATCTTTCCAGTACCGATATTCGTACTATCGATAAATTTGTAAATCAAACAGGTTGGTTTCGATGAGGGGCATTTCAGCCCGTGGTAACACTAGGGACCTAAACTGGTCTATGTGAACTTGTATAAAAAAAATACGGCTGCCACCCTAACCTAAACCTAAAACCTTGATAATTGTCCTCTTATCAACGGTTATTAATCTATTTTCTATTGTTATGACCTGTGCGCTGTGTATATTCATTGAGCTCCTTTCACTTGTCTTTGATCTTCACCCAAAAGTAATCATCGCGCTCCTCTCAATGGGCATAAGGTCTCTCTATGGTACTGAGATACTCTCCATGATCATGGAGATACGCTCAATGGTCATTGAGCGCCTCTCTGTGGTTTTTTAGTTTTCCTCGATGGTCACTGAGCTTCCCTGAATAGCTATTGGGCTTCTGGCAATAGTCATTGAGTTTGTTTCAATGGTTATGATCCAAAATGCTCTGAATACGAGCTTCTGTTAATGATAACTGAACAATGGTCGTTGACCTTATGGCAATGGTCATTGAACTTCTGCATATTGTCATTGAGCTTCTGCATATTGTCATTGAGCTTCTGTCAGTGGTTGTTGATCTTCTTTCAGTAGTTGTGTACCTTTTTTTTTAATTTAATTCAATTTTATTCATTAGATATATTTACAATGAAATATTTGCCCCAGCGCCTGACAGGCATTTGATCACCTTTCAAAGTTCATTGATCTCCATTAAATTTTCAATAAAGTCCATTCAATGGACATTGATCTTTAATAATAGTCATAGATCTTCTGCCTATTGTGAACTCAGTCATTGGTCATTGAGCTTTGTCAATGGTGATTAATCGTCCGCCTATGCTCCTTATATCAATTAACTTATATGGGATTGGAAGGTCTGATATCAGGGCATAGGAGGTCTGATATCAGGGATTAGGAAGTTAGATATCACGGCTTGAAGGTCGGATATTAGGGATTAAGACGTCTGATATCAGGTCTTTGTTCTGGTATAGGGTCTTAGAAGACCCTCGGTACTTTGGAAGTCTGATATCAGAGCTTAACAGGGATGATATCATGGTTTAGGAGAGATGATATCAGGGCTAAGGAGGTCTGATATCAGGTCTTCGGATGTCTGATATCGCGGCTTAGCAGGTATGATATCAGAGATTTAAAGGTCTGACCGTTGAAGGTCTAAATTCATATCGTATGAGTTCTGTCTCCTTGGCCTTCTATCAACGGTCATTGACCAGTTAATTGCCATTGGCCTTTTATCAATGATCATTGATGTTCAATTAATGGAACTTCACCTTAAAATTTCAAAAAAAAATTCACTTTTCATGTTTCATCATTACCAAGACAATCCCTTTGAAAACAGTGTTCAACTCTTATTATCTCCATGCCATATTTGCAGCCATACATAGATTTTTACCACTTACACCATATGTCTCCGAAGAGATTTTTTAAGGATATACTTTTGTGGATGTTTACTTTCGAGAAAAATTCCCAGCCCAACTATAGCTGAACTAAAATCCAAAAATCAGTAAATAAAAGACAGAACAAATGAATAGTATAAATGAATATGTGATTATCAAATGCAGCCACTACTGCTGAAACCTTTCTACAAAATATCTGGGAGCTGGAAGAACTCACTCCTAGGGATTTAAGGAGTTCAGATAAAACTTTTGTCATAGTTGCTGAGGCAAAGCAGCGGGAGTAAGAAGCCCTGCATTATCTATAAGAAAACAATTAAGTCAAAAATGTTCCCCAAGTTACTTACGGTGAGCAACCGAACGTAGGTGATGGCTGTGTGAAGGCGGAAGTATTAGAGGGAGGAAGCATGCGTAAGTGAGAGTTAAGTAAAGTTAACACAGGTGTTTGATTTCCGTCGAAACGAATTAAATGGAAGTTGCCTTTCACAAAGTTTGCAGTTTGCTTTCCGTTACAGTTTGATTTTTGTCATGATATTTTAAGTAATTGATGGTGTCGTTTGGGAGTCGGATGATCTGGGGTATAGGGTGGGGGATTGCTACAATTGATATACGAGATAGAAAAAAACGAAATCAATTTTAGCCTCAAACAATCAACAATTGCGGTAGCAATTGCCAATGACTTCCTTTGTCTCCTCAAACAAGGACTCCGGGTTGCCCTAACAAATATCACGTAGCAAATCACTTAACGTTCCTACATTTTTTTGCTCTTCTCTGCCCCAATTGATTATATATATTTTTTTCGCATTTCGGCTGAAAGGGAGCTAACATTTATCTAACCTTTGTTGGTGGGGATTCTTTATTGTTAAGGGCCGTAACACGCAAATGCGTACAAATCAATTGTTTACGTTGTTGTTGTTGTTGCTGCTTCGTCTGTGTTCAGTTTAACAGCAACAAAGGGAATTTATTGAAAAAATTCGATGTGAATGTCTCGTCCTATCCTGCTGCTCCTCAGTTGGGTTTCCATAACATCCGTCCATGCCATCGAGGAGAGTTGTGGCGTGCCAAGCATCACAAATGAGTCCCGGTATTGAGGTCATTGATACACCATCGCTCGCGCACACGCTCCAATCGTGCATAACAACCATGAGCCAAAATAAAAGTGAGCTGGCCAAGTGTTGGTCCTTCTGCTTCTCTAATTGGGGAGGGGTAGGTTTTTTCAGTTTGATTTTTTTTCTCTACTTGTTCCCGGCAATATCAGTGGTCAATTGGTTGTTACACAAAAGCTGGCCCAGGACACGTGCTGTAATTTTGATTTCTCCCCTATCTCTCCCTCTCTCTTGGCACAGAAGCCACAGAATTTTCTAAAGAAAATTTTTCATTGCCTAGTTAAGAGGGCTGAGACTGGGTATTGTGCTTTTTTACGAGTCCTGTTGAGTTTTTTCTTGGTTTTTCCTTTTCTTTTTTTCCTCTAATGTTCTGTGATATGATTAGTTGTCATTTGTAAATGGTTTGTTATCAATTTTCAAGATGATTGAATTAAGTGATTTATTTGTGGCATGTGGCCTGTTTATGAAAACATTTGTTATTGAGCCATAATGAATAGAAAAAACGTAATGGAAACCCCCCAGAAAATACGAGGGAAATGACCTAGAGTTCAAAAGGTGAATATTATGAAAAATTACCAGAGATAAATTAGGAGAAAAAAATAGATAATAAAAAGAGGAAAAATGTTGGGAGTGGGAAAAAATACGAAAAAACTGCTAAAAATGAGAAGAAATAGGGAAAAAATTGGATTTGTTCAAAGAAATCTTTAAATGAGTTATAATAAATTCTTAGCTCTCATATAGAGGCTCTAGGGATTTTTAACCGAAGCTTTTCATTAGTCTAAAAAAGTAAGTTTCAGACAAAGCATCTTCTTTCAGAACTGATCAATCTCTGTTATTTTGGACACGTTTTTTCGAGAAGACTTCTCCAATTAATAATATAACTTAATCCCTTATGACCATAGTTTTGAGGAAAAAGAATAATAGTTTACTTGAATACTTGAACATTTAGGTGGTAAAATATAGGGCAGATATGGGTACGAGTAACTAATGTACATACATAAAATTTTCACCTCCAAAGTTGAAGGTTAAGTCTAAAGGTCTACATAGCAGAAAACAAATAGAGTCTATGAGGTCATGGCTTGGGAGGCCTTTTGTCAGGGCTTATAAGGTCTGATACCAGGGTTTAGAAGGTCGGATATCAGGTATTAGAAGATCTAGCATCAAGGCTGAGGATTAATCTGATATCAGGGATTAGATGATCTGATGTCAGGCGGTAGTAGGTCTAATATTGGCGGCTGAGGAGGTCTGACATCAGAGCTTAGGAATTCTGATATAAGGGATTTGAGGGATATTGGGGCTGAGGAGATTTGATATTTGTGGTTAGGAGTTCTGTTATCGGGGAGTTCCGATAGAAGGGCTTAGAAGGTCAGATTTTAGTGCTTAGTATGTGCGATCTCAGGGATTAGGAGGTCTGATATCGGCTTAGAAGTTTTAAAATCATTAGTTTTTAGAAATAAAGATTTAAAAAAAATTAAGTCTTCTGGTCTCTCCAGCGGCAAACAGTAGGGCTTAGGAGGTCGGATATCAGGTATTAGGTCTGATATACGGTATTAGGTCTGATATCAAGTCTTAGAATGTCTGATATCAGGGCATAGGAGGTCTGATGTCAGTGATTAGGATGGCTGATATCAGGGCTTAGGAGGTCTGATATCTGGGCTTTGTGGTCTGATATCAGGGCTTGGAATGTTTGATATTAGTGTTTAGGAGGATTGATATCAGATCTTAGGAGGTCTGATGTCAGGACTTAGAAGGCGTAGAAAGTCTGATATCAGAGCTTAAGTGATCTGGTATCAGGTCTTAGGATATATCAGTACTTAGGAGGTCTGATATCTGAGCTTTGTGGTCTGATATCAGGTTTGTGATATGAAATCAAGCTCTGATATCAAAGCTTAGAAGGTATCATGCCCAGATTTAGGAGCTCTGACGTTAGGAGTTCCGGTGTTAGGGGCTTAGGAGGTCTGTTATCTGTGAGTAGAAGGTCTGTTATCAGGTCTTACGAGGTCTGATAGCAGGACTGAGGGGGTCCATTATCAGCGGTAAGAAGGGGTGGTACCATGACTTAGACGTTCTGAAATCAGGTCTTAGCAGGGCTGTGGAGTCGAGCTAAAACTACTCGACTCCGACAGCCGGAGTCGAATTTTAAAATCATTCGAATCCGACTCCGGCAGTTAAATAAACAAAAAAATAGGTATTCAATACCAGTAATTAAATAAAATTGTATTATTTATTTATTAATGATTGACTTGCAAGCTGCAACTAATATGACAATTCTTTCATCATGATAAAATTTTCATCAATCACTGCCTCAGTTTTAATATATCGCAATTTTTGGAAATTATGTTCGCTTCAGGCAACCAGTTCATTCGTTAGTTATTATACCCTATAGCACACTATGGTACATTAGCAGATTTGTAAAAAATACTACTGCTAGACCCAACTTAAAATATACCGTTCTACTCAGAATCACTAGCTGTCCGTCTGTCCATCTTAAGTTGTTTCGTTAAGCACAGGTAGATATTTCACTACGATCTTGCTAGGACCGAAACCTATTGCAATTGGTCAAAATCGGTTCATATCGAAATTGCCCCCATATATAAATTTTTCTGTAGAAAATTCTTATTATTAGATTCATATTTATAAGGTAATTATCTCATATTTATATTTACAATATCCGAGCTTATTCTGCTCTAACAAGGTGTTGTATGGTATCATATATGGCGATTTATTTTCTTCAAAAAAGTGCAATATTTCCGTTGCCCTTTTCCAGAAATCTGGAGTTTTACAACATATTTTGGAATTTTGAAATATGAGGTAAGTTTATTTCGAGGGACTGCATATGTTCCACCCAAAAAAGGCAAATATTTTTCAGAATTTCGAGTCGAGGGTGCAAAATTTTTTTCAGAATCGAAATCACCAATAGTTTGCTTCGCCCGACCTTTCCTTACTTGTTTTGTACTCGCTTAATAATATCGTATAGTCTTGCAAAAATACTTATTTTGTTAGATAAATATAATCAGAGCTTTCATAACACTGCGTTACCTAAAAAAATCGATAGTTTGGTTAACATCATAGATATTTTTGGCATACAAAAAAGGTTTAAAAAGCTTCGAATAAAAAGCTTTTATATCAAAATTGTTTTCACAAAATTGTTTGAGTGCACAAGTTCTATCACATAAGTGGTACATTTTGCACAATCCATCTCGGAGTAGGTGTCGACCATAATTTTAGGACTCCGACTCCCGGCATATTTCCCAGACTCCGACTCCACAGCTGGGTCTTAGGAGGTTTGATATCAGTTTAGTACGACTTCCGAATTTAGTGCACATCATCATCAGCTATTTTTGTATCCTCCGTTTGTAATACCAGATATGCCCGTCTGTTTGCAAGTCATGCTCCAGTCTACAATAATTCAGTTAGATGACAGAATTTTTGTACAAATAATTCTTATAGCTGCAGGTAAGTTGAGATTGAGAATGGGCAGTAACGGTGCATTTTTTATATAGCCCCGATATATGTATAGCATCTTCCGATTAGACTTCTTAGCGTCATAGATACTGCAAATTTAAACTGACTGGGCTGAAATTTGGAAACTTAAGTATATTTATACTCAGAACCCTTCACATGGTCATCATAGGTCCATGTTTTGATATTGCTCCCATGGGCAAGGTAAGCAATACTTCTATACAGCCTGAAAGTGGGCAATGAAATGTGTTTTCACTGAACTAGACCGTTTAGCCTTCTCTCGCAATTATTATAAAATGTTTCGATCATTTTCAGTTGTACCTATCATAATTAGTTGAATTATATGATTGGACGTTATCTAAATGTCCTAATGCTAAACGACCTAAAAGTAGACAAGATAATCAACATGTTTTCCACCTCTAAACAGTAATGTAGCTATTCCTAATGTAGGAAATCTTAGTCCTTTCTCGCAATTAATTAGTCCTTTCTCGCAATAATTAGATCTTTTACATGATTAGGCGCTTTTAATATTTATTCACAATTAAACGTCTTAAAAATAAGCAAAGTGAGCTATATTTTCCAATTTCGAAAGAGTCTGGAAGTAAGCAATGTAGTATACATGATTAGGCGCTTTTAATATTTATCCACAATTCTACGTCCTAAAAATAAGCAAGGTGAGCTATATTTCCCCATTTATAAACACCCTGGAAGTAGGCAATGCAGTATATCTTTTACTGAGCTAACCAATCATAGTTGACTTTTACAATTATATAGTAATGCGTAGATGATTTTCAGGTGTAGCTATTATAAGTTAATCTATTATATGACTAGGCCCCTTCAATATTTTTCGGCAATTCTAAAAGACCTAAAAAATAGACAAGGCAAGCAATAGTTTTCCATTCCAAAAATGCCTGAATATAGGCACTGCAGTATTTATTTGTTTTATTCAATCTTATCCCCAACTCTATATGGTCTAATAGTAGGCAACCTAGTTTATTTCACAGAGTTAGCTAATCTTAGCCCTCTGTCACAATTACTATAGAATGCATAGCTAATCTTTAGCTTTAGCTAATGCTTAGCTTTCTTAAATGTTTAGGCCTAAATGTAGGCAATGTTATACTTCTTTCGCCGAGCTAGCCAATCTCAGCTCTCTCTTGAAACCACTATGCAGTGTTTACATCAATTAAAAATTTTGTTAAATTCTATTTTAAACTAATTTAATTCGTATTGCCTCAACAACTATACGGACAGACAGACTTACGGACCCGAGAAGAGATGAGTTTCGTATTTTTCTTAAGAAAGTGTACAATTTCTAATTAAAACTCAATATGTCCGCAGTTTTGCAAAACATTTTCTATCAAGCGCAAATTCGCCGAAGCAGGAAACAAGGATGTGGAAGATGAGATGAGATGAAGGCTATAGGACTGCATGTGTGGGTAACTACGAGTATGTGTGTGTGTGTATAGATATAGACCATCTTCTAAGCTAAATTATGCCCTCAAAAATAATTTTAATAACCTTAGAATAAGGCGGCAAAACACATGAGTGTGAACGAATGAAGGCCCGTCATGGCATTCGTGGTATGTTGTTACAGCCGTCGTTGGTTGATAAAAGTAATTTTCAATTTTCGTGACCATCCCCGTACACCTTCAACTGAGTGTGGGTGTATGTTTCCTTAAATAGTGTAAGGATGTACGAATACATTTGCTTTTGGTGGGCACTCAGACTCCAGACTTTGTCTAGAAGATTTCAACCGCAATTACAAAACTTTTTGCTAAACTGAGAACTCTGTACAGAACTACATAAGAAAATATCAAACACTTCGGGCTCCCGGAGTCCGGAGTACAGAGTCCTGTTTGCTATTGCAAGGCTGGGTGGGTGTTGGAGTTGAGTGTTACACCACCATTCACGGGTATAAATTTTATCGCCCCCCACATATGTGTTCATATAACAGTGTCAGATTCAAAATTTCATTTTGCGCCTTAACATATGCACCATTAAATATGCAACCAAACAAGACATTCGCCAAGTTGCCAGCAACACCAAGAGTAAGTAAGCAGCATCTTGTTGTTCTCCAAACGCCAAAGACAAAAAAGGCAAGTCCTTGAAGCCAAGGACTTAGTTGCCTTTGGAGTTGTTTTTTGTTGGATATTGATTTTCTTGCATATTTGCACTAAACTTAACATCATTTTACACCTCCACATGAAGTCACATCCACACACACACTTACTTAGATAGTCGTTCAAGTTCTATCACCCCCTGCCCCCAAAAGTATGCAACAACAAAGGAACGTATGTTAGCCCCCAAAGTATGCAACACCCAGCGAACGTATGTGAGCCCCAAAATATGCTGTGTTTTCTGTTAATGTGTTTGGCCGTCTGTTGGCATTGTTTATACCTTATTTGCATGTAAATTCTTTGGTTTGCCACTGCAATTTAATGATACTTTTTTCTCGTTTCGCTTTCGTGTTCGAGGTAATTTTTTCCGGTAGCATATTTTGCGGCTCATAAGCTTTTCAGTTCAACGCTTTTTTTTGTCATTTTTTTTCTCTTTTTTGCTTCTTTTGTGTGGATTTAATATTATTAATAGAAATGACAGCAGCGTTATTGTGTCATCATTTGTTTTTCGAACGTTAAGTGGAGTACATTGCCCCGTCCTCTCTGACTTCCTTTAAAACTGTTCAATTTTTTTCCTGTTTTCAGTTCTTTTAACTCATGTTTGTCTTTGTCGTTTATCGCCCTCCTATATATGTATATAAGTTGGGCTGTCCTTTGCTCTTATTACCTGCCAGTTGTGTGTGGGGGCTTGTTAGTATTTGGTATGTTGTTCTGATCCTGTAGTGTTGTTTTAATGACATTAGCTTTCATCAGCATTAAGTTTAATGTCAATTAATGTAACAGGTTGGCTGAAGGTAAACGCTAAAAACAAAAACTACAAAAAAACACGGCTATGAAATGTGATAGCTGGTTGGCGTTTTTTTCCTGTTTTTTTCTATTTTGAAGTGTTGGTAATTGTGCTTATGACATGGGGTCATTTGCCATTGTCTTTTTTGAGTGTTTGTAATTGAATTGTGTTAATTGAATTCTATAAAATTAAAAGTAATTAAGGGGAGAATAAGTAAAAATCCAGTGTTGTGATTGGATTTGTTTTAAATGTCAACAAAAAACGAAAAGCAAACCTTTTCTCTACAAAAAGCATCACTGATGATACTTTTCTATACGAATATCATCACTGATGATACTTTTCTATACGAAAATCATCACTGATGATACTTTTCTATACGAAAGTCATCACTGATAATACTTTTCTATACGAAAATCATCACTGATGATACTTTTCTATACGAAAATCATCACTGATGATACTTTTCTATACGAACAGCATCACTGATAATACTTTTCTATACGAAAAGCATCAGTGATAATACTTTTCTATACGAAAAGCATCAGTGATAATACTTTTCTATACGAAAAGCATCAGTGATAATACTTTTCTATACGAAAAGCATCACTGATGATACTTTTCTATACGAAAAGCATCACTGATGATACTTTTCTATACGAAAAGCATCACTGATGATACTTTTCTATACGAACAGCATCACTGATAATACTTTTCTATACGAAAAGCATCAGTGATAATACTTTTCTATACGAAAAGCATCAGTGATGATACTTTTCTATACGAAAAGCATCACTGATGATACTTTTCTATACGAAAAGCATCACTGATGATACTTTTCTATACGAAAAGCACCACTGATGATACTTTTCTATACGAAAAGCATCACTGATGATACTTTTCTATACGAAAAGCATCACTGATGATACTTTTCTATACGAAAAGCATCACTGATGATACTTTTCTATACGAAAAGCATCACTGATGACACTTTTCTATACGAAAAGCATCACTAATGATATTTTTTTATACGAAAAGCATCACTGATGATACTTTTCTATACGAAAAGCAACACTGATGATACTTTTCTATAGAAAAATCATCACTGATGATACTTTTCTCTACAAAAAGCCTCACTGATGATACTTTTCTATACGAAAAGCATCACTGATAATACTTTTCTATACGAAAAGCATCACTGATGATACTTTTCTATAGGAAAAGCATCACTGACGATGCTTTTCTATAGGAAAAGCATCACTGATGATACTTTTCCATACGAAAAGCATCACTGATGATACTTTTCTATACGAAAAGCATCACTGATGATACTTTTCTATACGAAAAGCATCACTGATGATACTTTTCTATACGAAAAGCATCACTGATGATACTTTTCTATACGAAAAGCATCACTGATGATACTTTTCTATAGGAAAAGCATCACGGACGATACTTTTCTATACGAAAAGCATCACTGACGATACTTTTCTATACGAAAAGCATCACTGATGATACTTTTCTATACGAAAAGCATCACTGATGATACTTTTCTATACGAAAAGCACCACTGATGCGACTTTTCTATAGGAAAAGCATCACTGATGATACTTTTCTCTACAAAAAGCCTCACTGATGATACTTTTCTATACGAAAAGCATCACTGATGATACTTTTCTATACGAAAAGCATCACTGATGATACTTTTCTATACGAAAAGCATCACTGATGATACTTTTCTATAGGAAAATCATCACGGACGATACTTTTCTATACGAAAAGCATCACTGATGATACTTTTCTATACGAAAAGCATCACTGATGATACTTTTCTATACGAAAAGCATCACTGATGATACTTTTCTATAGAAAAATCATCACTGATGATACTTTTCTCTACAAAAAGCCTCACTGATGATACTTTTCTATACGAAAAGCATCACTGATGATACTTTTCTATACGAAAAGCATCACTGATGATACTTTTCTATACGAAAAGCATCACTGATGATACTTTTCTATACGAAAAGCATCACTGATGATACTTTTCTATACGAAAAGCATCACTGATGATACTTTTCTATACGAAAAGCACCACTGATGTGACTTTTCTATACGAAAACCTTTACTGATGATACTTTTCTATACGAAAAGCATCACTGATGATACCTTTCTCTACAAAAAGCCTCACTGATGATACTTTTCTTTACGAAAAGCACCACTGATGATACTTTTCTCTACAAAAAGCCTCACTGATGATACTTTTCTATACGAAAAGCATCACTGATGATACTTTTCTATACGAAAATCATCACTGATGATACTTTTCTATACGAAAATCATCACTGATGATACTTTTCTATACGAAAATCATCACTGATGATACTTTTCTATACGAAAATCATCACTGATAATACTTTTCTATACGAAAATCATCACCGATGATTCTTTTCTATACGAAAAGCATCACTGATGATACTTTTCTATACGAAAAGCATCACTGATGATACTTTTCTATACGAAAAGCATCATTGATGATACTTTTCTATATGAAAAGCATCATTGATGATACTTTTCTATATGAAAAGCATCACTGATGATACTTTTCTATAGGAAAAGCATCACAGATGAAACTTTTCTACAGGAAAAGCATCAATGATGATTCTTTTCTATAGGAAAAGCATCACTGATGATACTTTTCTATACGAAAAGCATCACTGATGATACTTTTCTATACGAAAAGCATCACTGATGATACATTTCTATACGAAAAGCATCACTGATGATACTTTTATGTACGAAAAGCATCACTGATGATACTTTTCTATACGAAAAGCATCACTGATGATACTTTTCTATACGAAAAGCATCACTGATGATAGTTTTCTATACAAAAAGCATCACTGATGATACTTTTCTATACGAAAAGCATCACTGATGATACTTTTCTATACGAAAAGCATCACTGATGATACTTTTCTATACGAAAAGCATCACTGATGATACTTTTCTATACGAAAAGCATCACTGATGATACTTTTCTATAGGAAAAGCATCACGGACGATACTTTTCTAAACGAAAAGCATCACTGATGATACTTTTCTATAGAAAAATCATCACTGATGATGCTTTTCTCTACAAAAAGCCTCACTGATGATACTTTTCTATACGAAAAGCTTCACTGATGATACTTTTCTATACGAAAAGCATCACTGATGATACTTTTCTATACGAAAAGCATCACTGATGATACTTTTCTATACGAAAAGCATCACTGATGATACTTTTCTATACGAAAAGCATCACTGATGATACTTTTCTATACGAAAAGCATCACTGATGATACTTTTCTATACGAAAAGCATCACTGATGATACTTTTCTATACGAAAAGCATCACTGATGATACTTTTCTATAGGATACTTTTCTATACGAAAAGCATCACTGATGATACTTTTCTACACGAAAATCATCACTGATGTGACTTTTCTATACGAAAACCTTCACTGATGATACTTTTTTATATGAAAAGCATCACTGATGGTAAATTTGTTTTGTTCTTTCTAATGAAAATATGTCTAAAAATCCTTTTGTTGACTCACTTAATATGTGTAAATTCCTTTAAAATCCCCCTTTTCAGTGAATCGAAATATTTTTCTTTCAAATCTCTATATTGACACACCAAAAAGGCCACATAAATCATTGTTAGTCGTATAAATCACTTGAAATAACCATAAATAAGTGGATTTGTCAAAAAATAGATTGAACAAATCCTGACAGTCAACCACTAAAAGCACACAAAAGTAGGCTTCAAAAAAATATACATATAGCAGAGACAAGAGGATATTTCTGAAAAAAAAGAAAACATCAAAATTCTGAAGACAAACCCTTGAAGATCTTAAGAGTTTATTACAGAGAAAATATTCGCATACTTAAAGGGATAAAAGCACAGACACACAAGGAAATCTTTCTGCGAAAAAAAGTATTGCATATTTTCGTGCCTGAATGTGGGGAGTTTTCATAAATGAAAATAAATGTTTTGATGGTTAACGAATTGCAATGCATGATTTATAGACTCTTTTCGGCGTAACGAAAGCTCGTCATACTGGAGGGGGGACGGAGTTCTAGCTGTATTGAATTTGCCAGATAAACAAACAAACGAGGCCTGGTCGGATTCATGAGCTTATGAAGAATGTGAATGTGTGTTCGTGCGAATGTGTTTGACATTTGCCAGTTTGAATACGTGCAAATATTTCAAGTGTGTCTGGCTCACACTCTCGGTTCCCCTTCCGCCAGCCCAGAAATCATTGAGAAATAGCGAACTCAAATGAGCTGCTCATATTCAAGTAGATATCATTTGCAAAAGAAATACATATTTCTGCCAGAATAGAAAGCAATATAGGTTAACACTGTTTCCAAACAGAAAATATTAAATATTTTCAAAACTACAGACGAAGAAGAGAAACACGTTTATGAGCCTGAAGGTAGGCAATGTTCTCATTCAGAAAAATGTTTTAATGTAGGAAAATTCAAATTAGAAAAATTCTGCAAATATTTTGATATATAAATAGTTCAAAAGAAAGATAGAATTCCCCTAAAAATAGGCCACACTTTGTGCCAAAAGAAAATCCTAACACGAGGCAATGAGATACGTGATTATGCTAAAATCTCTCAGTATTTCTTCGAATTTCATAGTTTGTGAAAGGTGTGCCAGAGGGGTTTGAGCCTCTATAAGTAGGCAGTACTTCGTAGGCAAAGCTGCGCCCAATTCTAGACAATTTTAAGTTGGGCAAGTTTAACATAATTATATTAAACTTGTGACTACTGAAGAAAAGACTAATTAATTTATATAAAAATAAAAAATTAAAAAGATGTTAATATTTGTATAACAACAGAAAACGTTGAAATTCGTGTACATCTAAGATTTTAATCAGCTTTCCTTTTGTTTCCAATGGAAATGGTGTATCCAGGAAAGAAAAAATATTTCCCGAAATGATTTATATGAAATTTTTATATTTGCTAAAAGCTGTACCGGCTCACAGACAGACAGAGGGACAGACAGCCAAAGAGACAGCCACACACATATCCCAAAGATATGCATGACAAATTGTGCCAACGAAAATGCAAAAGGAAGTGAATGAAAAAAAAAGAAAGGATGTGCCTTTATTGAACGCTAATGCGCGTATGGTTATCAGTATACACTCATACATACGAGTACGTACATCGCATCCCAGGACCTTCCACCTATACTTACTCAGATAAGTAGCATGTGTGTAAGAGATAGTTACAAGGTAGTCCTTGTGCCACATCTGGCCGTGGCTAGGGGTGGTGAAAAGGTAGCTTTATAATAAGCTTCCAAAATGAAATTCCTTCAACATACTTCCCTCGACGATATCAATGTTTTGTTGAACGAGTTGATTAGCTTAGATATGAAGAGACTTTGCCCTCGGTATATTTCAAGAACATATACAATATCTCTCTATTTTCGGGGAGGCTAATGATTTATGGCAGAAGATTTTTCAAAGACTTCTTAAAAAATAGAAATATATCATTTTCAAAACTGTAAGATAGCATACCTATTTGGTTTGTGAAGAAAAGTTGCATACTTTAAGGTAAAATAATGTAAAAAAGACATTGAATACTTTTAGGCCGATAAAAACAAAGAGATGCTTTTCGTATAGAAAAGTATCATCAGTGATGCTTTTCGTATAGAAAAGTATCATCAGTGATGCTTTTCGTATAGAAAAGTATCATCAGTGATGCTTTTCGTATAGAAAAGTATCATCAGTGATGCTTTTCGTATAGAAAAGTATCATCAGTGATGCTTTTCGTATAGAAAAGTATCATCAGTGATGCTTTTCGTATAGAAAAGTATCATCAGTGATGCTTTTCGTATAGAAAAGTATCAGCAGTGATGCTTTTCGTATAGAAAAGTATCAGCAGTGATGCTTTTCGTATAGAAAAGTATCAGCAGTGATGCTTTTCGTATAGAAAAGTATCAGCAGTGATGCTTTTCGTATAGAAAAGTATCAGCAGTGATGCTTTTCGTATAGAAAAGTATCAGCAGTGATGCTTTTCGTATAGAAAAGTATCAGCAGTGATGATTTTCGTATACAAAAGGATCAGCAGTGATGCTTTTCGTATAGAAAAGGATCAGCAGTGATGCTTTTCGTATAGAAAAGTATCAGCCGTATAGAAAAGAATCATCAGTGCTGCTTTTTGTATAGAAAAGTATCATCAGTGATGCTTTTCGTATAGAAAAGTATCATCAGTGATTCATTTCGTATAGAATTGTATCATCAGTGATGCTTTTCATATAGAAAAGTATCGTCTGTGATGCTTTTCGTATAGAAAAGTATCATCTGTGATGCTTTTCGTAGGGAAAAGTGTCATCAGAGATGCTTTTCGTATAGAAAAGTATCATCAGTGATGCTTTTCGTATAGAAACGTATCATCAGTGATGCTTTTCGTATAGAAACGTATCATCAGTGATGCTTTTCGTATAGAAAACTATCATTAGTAATGGGTTTCGCATAGAAAAGTATCATTAGTGATTATTTTTGTACAGAAACGTATCATCAGTGATGCTTTTCGTATAGAATTGTATCATCAGTGATGCTTTTCGTATAGAAAAGTATCATCAGTGATGCTTTTCGTATAGAAAAGTATCATCAGTGATGCTTTTCGTATAGAAACGTATCATCAGTGATGCTTTTCGTATAGAAACGTATCATCAGTGATGCTTTTCGTATAGAAAAGTATCATCAGTGATGCTTTTCGTATAGAAAAGTATCATCAGTGATGCTTTTCGTATAGAAAAGTATCATCAGTGATGCTTTTCGTATAGAATAGTATCATCAGTGATGCTTTTCGTATAGAAAAGTATCATCAGTGATGCTTTTCGTATAGAAAAGTATCATCAGTGATGCTTTTCGTATAGAAAAGTATCATCAGTGATGCTTTTCGTATAGAAAAGTATCATCAGTGATGCTTTTCGTATAGAAAATTATTATCAGTGATGCTTTTCGTATAGAAAAGTATCATCAGTGATGCTTTTCGTATAGAAAAGCATCATTAGTGATGATTTTCGTATAGAAAAGTATCATTAGTGATGGTTTTCGTATAGAAAAGTTTCATTAGTGATGGGTTTCGCATAGAAAAGTTTCATTAGTGATGGGTTTCGCATAGAAAAGTTTCATTAGTGATGGGTTTCGCATAGAAAAGTTTCATTAGTGATTGTTTTTGTACAGAAAATTATCATCAGTCATGCTTTTCGTATAGAAAAGTATCATCAGTGATGCATTTCGTATAGAAAAGTATCATCAGTGATGCATTTCCTATAGAAAAGTATCGTCTGTGATGCTTTTCGTATAGAAAAGTATCATCTGTGATGCTTTTCGTATGGAAGAGTGTCATCAGTGAAGCTTTTCGTATAGAAAAGTATCATCAGTGATGCTTTTAGTATAGAAACGTATCATCAGTGATGCTTTTCGTATAGAAAAGTATCATTAGTAATGGGTTTCGCATAGAAAATATCATTAGTGATTATTTTTGTACAGAAAAGTATCATCAGTCATGCTTTTCGTATAGAAAAGTATCATCAGTGATGCATTTCGTATAGAAAAGTATCATCAGTGGTGCTTTTCGTATAGAAAAGTATCATTAGTGATGGTTTTCGTATAGAAAAGTATCATCAGTGATGCTTTTCGTATAGAAAAGTACCATCAGTGAGGCTTTTCTTATAGAAAAGTACCATCAGTGAGGCTTTTCGTATTGAAAAGTATCATCAGTGATGTAGAAAAGTATCATCAGTGATGCTTTTCGTATAGAATCATTAGTGATTCTTTTCGTACGGAGAAGTATCATCATTGATGCTTTTCGTATAGAATTGTATCATCAGTGATGCTTTTCGTATAGAAAAGAGTCATCAGTGATCTTTCAATTGAACATATTTTTCTATATATCACTTATTATTGTACAGTTGCCTTTTAAAAGCATAGCCTACCATTAGGCTTTTTATGAGGCATTTAATTGTTGCCTATTTTCAGGCATTTTCCTTAAATTTCGTATAATTAATTTTCACACAAATAAATATTGAAACACTTCCGAAATTTTTTAAGAAGAAAAAAATATATTTTTCCCATTTTATTAAACATTAGTTTTAATAGTCCCAAAGGCTATAATTCTGCTTCTTTCCATACTCTGGCTAATAACATTTCCATTTGCCCGGAAGATTTTGAGGATTCCTTCTCATTTAGGGCATCTGAACGGAAATAAAGCTCAACACCTTATTTAAGGCGTTTCCTTACACAAATGACAGTCAAAGCAAGAAATATCGTGTTTAGCCGAAGAATTTGTATGTTTTTTTACATTTGTTTTCGACTTGTAATTCCTTCTGTTTTTTTTTTTGTTTTGCTTTTTAAGGAAATTATCAGAAATTTTCTTTATTTCCTTTTCAAGAGGGGTGAGGGATAATTTTTTGTTAGGTTTGTTAAGTTTATTTTTTACTTTCTTTCTATCTCTTTGTATTCATTGCTTTTTTTGGTAAAGAAAAAAAGCATCAATTTAATGTTACGAAATCCAACATTAGCAAAGCCCACTTATCAACTTTGCTATTCGAAGACTTCACGCTGGTTTCACGCCATTGTGAGTTGCAAGTCCTGACAGGGGACAGGTAACGCGCCTGGATGGATGACGAGCTTCGCGCTTAGCAGCAGCAGCAAAAAAGTAAGTGATTAATTTTTACGCCTAAAATATGCAAAATACTCAATGATGTATCCGACATTGGCATTTGAGCGTTCATTCACTTTCCTGCAGGACCTCCGGCCGAGCATCTACTCCCCCGACGACCCTGCTTAACTAAATAAACGCCTCCTTGGGGAATTCTGTGGGGCAGCGAAAAAAAATCTAACATTTTTTGTGTTGTTTTTTGCCTTAAAAAAGTTTGGAAATTTGTTTTCATGCTTTCGACTGGGCTATGAAAAATTGTACATCATAATTTTTTTTCGTGTTCATCTTCGCTTGTTTGCATTTCCTTTTGAATTTTTGATAAAAATAAATTTCACATTTTTTGTTTGGAGGGGAGGGGGACAACTTACTTTGTTGCTTAGACCCTGAAGGTAAATTGATTATGGTCATTTTTAAGGGTGAGTATCTTGGATGAATGAGTGGCCTGGTGTACCGGGCGAAGGATGCAAAGCACATAGGAAAAAAAAAACGTGAAATTCTGCTGCTCCTGCTAATGTTAGAAAATCAAGCAGATGTCATTTCTGAGAGCAACATTGCTCTCTCGCCCTCTTCTTCTCGCAGTTCAATTTTTTGTCATCAAATAAAAAATTCTGTTGGGTAAACAAAACATTTTTTTAATTTAAAATATTTCAAATAAGTACCACCACTCACTAGATGAGGTGAGGTGAGGTGAACGCTTCGCGCGCCGTGTACCAAAGACCAATTTAATTGTCTAACGCTTATTAGTCACCTGAGGGTCAATTGTTTTCTGTATCTGCCTCGCTGCGGCATACTTTTAGGGAGTACAACATAATATTTATTTTTACATTTTTTTGGGGAATTTTCTTTGTGAAATGAAAGAAAATCAACAAGGAAAATGGTTATGGATGGTGTACACAATTTTCAATTAAATTAAAAAGTAATGAATATTTGTAAGGTAAATTCAATTCATGAATATAGGAGATAATCAGAAATGCTATGGACATTTTAATGCAGATGCAAATTAATTAATTTCTAAAAAGGAAAAAGGGCAGGTCTTGTCTTATTCAGAAAGAGATTTTTAACTAAAAACTTTAGATCTTGAGGAAGCGAAAAAAATTAACCAATTTTGTATAATGCATACTTATAGGCGTAAACTTGACAATATAGCTTGAGGTGTCCGATCTCAAAAGGAAGAACTAGGTAAGCATTAAAATAATCAACATTTCATGAGATCATGCATTTTGTACATAGCATACTTATAGGCGTTCATCTGACAACATACCTTTAGGTGTCGACTAAAAAAAGAGAGAACTAAGAGATGAGACGTGTATATGAACACTAAAATATGCTGCATATCATAAGATCACTAATAGTTTTTTATAGGCATGACTATGTAGATGATATCTTTGAATTTCGTGAAAGGTAGGAAGAATATGATAGATGATAAAATGCGTTCTATGCAAAATGCCATTAGATCCCTGGGAGGTACACGAGTATATTTACATCTTTCGGTATAAAAATAATTTCTTTACGTGACCCGTCCTGTTGCAATCGCCTGAAGGTTTAACATGTGTCGCGCAGTGCGCAATAAAATGCGTTATGCGATCCCAAAAGTATGTATCATTTTACGAGATCCCTGGAAGATATAGTTAATATTTCGAGCATTTTTATACCCTCACTTTAGTGTGACGAGGGTATATATCATTTGCTACGAAAAAAAGTGTAACACATCGAAGGAGTGACCTAAGACCCCAAGTATGTTCGGCGGAAATCCGTTTTGGACCATTTTAAGTCGAATGAGCAATGTCCGTCCGTCTGTCTGTCTATCTGTCTGCTGGCTGGTGCGCACGATAACTCTCGAAAGGAGTAACCGATTGACTTCAAATTCGGTACGTGGTAATATTTTTTTCTATCTCCAGCTAAGTTCGAAGATGGGCTATATTGGTCCACTCCTTCTAGTACCTCCCCCACAAAGGGGTAAAATGTTTTGAAATATTAAATCTTTTATATCTGCTATACTACTTATTAGAATCTTCTGAAATTCCACACATAGTATTAGTCGCTATCAACTCGAGAAAAATGGGCGAAGTTGCCACGCCATTTTTGATACCTCCCACACAAATAGATCATTTTGCACCAAAAATTAACATTTTATGACGTTAATACCAGTACATAAAAATACTTGAAATTTTGTATAGTGTAATGTTTTTATAGTTCCTACAAAAAATTGGCATTATTGTAAGGCCCCTTTTGGTACCTCCCACACAAATGGACCGTTTTGCACCAAAAGTTAACAGCTTTTAACGTTAATACCTATGCATACAAATACTTGAAATTTTGTCCAGTGTAATTCTGTTATAGTGTCTACAGTTCAGTGAAAAATTGGCGTTATTGCCCAGCCATTCAAATTATTGAGAAGATCAGATGTCTAACATAAAATAAAGCATATATTTGGTTCAAATTGGGTTCACACCCTCATTGACATAATCTAATATATATATGTACTCATAACTGAATATTTATCAACTCAAAGAATTTTACAAATCCTCTCATAAACATTTAGCAAACGCATCAAATTTGTTTTTAAAACAAAGCATAACTTCAGGCTTTTAGTAAATAATCCTTCAAACAAAAAATATAACCCTCATTTAGTTAAGGATTTTTTCTTTTCGTTAAATTGGCAAATGATCCGGAATGAAAAGAAAAACACATTCATTTTGAAAATCCATACGAATTTTTCATTTAAATCGTTTTGAATTTAGAGCAAATCGTTTTATGACAACCATACTAACCACCACTAAGACTTTTTGTAAGCGTTTCTTTTTTTTTTAACTTTGTAAGAAGACGAGTTGTGTTTTTTAAAAAATTCTGACTGTTTTAATAGCCAAACAAATATTTCACTTTGTATGACTACGATTTGCAGTCATTCGAATTCATTTCGTTCCTTCTTCTCTGTTTGTTTCAGGAAAACGACGACGACGATGACTATGCCTGACTGACTGCCTGCATTCGTTTTGCTATATTTTTCGTTTCGTTTTTTGAAAATCCTTAACATATTCATTTAAATATGTCACGTCCACACATTCAAATGGCAGTCATCTTCTGGAAATGTAGTGGCAGCGTATAGTCCCCCCATCCTCCTCCCCTTTATCACAGGAGTGGTGTATCACGAGAGAAGATGTTGTGTATGTGAAAGTCATAAGTAAACCTTTATTTATATTTGGAAAAAATCATACAGCAACTGAAAAGTCGGTTGCTGTAGAAAAAAACTTGCAAAATGAAGTAATTTTAAAAAATATGAAATTGTATATGTTCAGTTAAATGTATGGGTGGTTATGGTAGTTAAATAAACTGGGGTGGAGGGTAGAGAGGCCATCAAATATGGGGCCTTCTGGAGTAGAGAACAGACGTTATTTTGAGACAAATGGGATACAGCAGCGCCACTTTTCCATCAAAAAAGTATCAAACGTTTTATTTTTCCTATAGAAAGTATCAACAGAGATATTTTTCCTATAGCAAAGGGATCGGTATTTATACTTTTTCTGTACAAAAGTATCAGTAGGTATAATTTTTCAGAAAAGTATCATCAGGCATACTTTTCCTTTTGAAAAGTATCATCAGGGATACTTTGCTTATATAAAATTATTATCAGGGATACTTTTCCTTTAGAAGAGTATCAGCAGTGAAACTTTTCCCATAGAAAAATATCAGCAGTGATACTTTTCCTATAGAAAATTAACAGCAGTGATACTTTTCCTATAGAAGAGTCATCAGTAAAACTTTTCCTATAGAAAAGAATCATCAGTAATACTTTTCCTATAGAAAAGAATCATCAGTAATACTTTTCCTATAGAAAAGCATCATCAGTAATACTTTTCCTATAGAAAAGTATCATCAGTAATACTTTTCCTATAGAAAAGTGTCATCAGTAATACTTTTCCTATAGAAAAGTGTCATCAGTGACACTTTTCCTATAGAAAAGTATCATCAGTGACACTTCTCCTATAGAAAAGTATCATCAGTGACACTTTTCCTAAGGAAAAGTATCATCAGTGATACTTTTCATACAGAAAGGTATCATCAGTGATTCTTTTCCTATAGAAAAGTATCATTAGTGATACTTTTCTTAGGAAAATGTGTCATTATTTTTACTTTTCCTACAGAAAAGTATTATTAGTGATACTTTTTTAAGGGAAATGTGTCATTAGTTATACTTTTCGTACAGAAAAGAATCATTAGTGATACTTTTCCTATAGAAAATTAACAGCAGTGATACTTTTCCTATAGAAGAGTCATCAGTAAAACTTTTCCTATTGAAATCAGTAATACTTTTCCTATAGAAAATAATCATCAGTAATACTTTTCCTATAGAAAATCATCATCAGTAATACTTTTCCTATAGAAAAGTGTCATCAGTAATACTTTTCCTATAGAAAAGTGTCATCAGTAATACTTTTCCTATAGAAAAGTGTCATCAGTGACACTTTTCCTATAGAAAATATCATCAGTGACACTTTTCCTAAAGAAAAGTATCATCAGTGATACTTTTCCTACAGAAAGGTGATACCTATAGAAAATTATCATTAGTGATACTTTTCCTATATCAAGGATTCTTTTCCTACAGAAAAGTATCATAAGTGATACTTTTCTTAGGTTAATATGTCATTAGTTATACTTTTCCTACATAAAATTATCATTAGTTATACCTTTCCAACATAAAAGTATCATTAGTGATACTTTTTTGATAGAAAAGTATCATTAGTGATACTTTTCTTAGGGAAATGTGTCATTAGTTGTACTTTTCCTACAGAAAAATATCATTAGTGATACTTTTCCTATAGATAAGTATCATTAGTGATACTTTTACTAAAGAAAAGTATCATTAGTGATACTTTTCCTATAGAAAAGTATCAGTATCACAGATGATACTTTTCTCTATGAAAAGTATCACACAGACGATACTTTTCTCTAAGAAAAGTATCACCGCTGATATCATCATTAGTGATACTTTTCCTATATCATTATTATTACTTTTCCTATAGAAAAGTATCATTAGAAATACTTTTTCTATAGAAAAGTATCATAAGTGATCATTTTCCTATAGAAAATAATCATTAGTGATACTTTTCCTATATAAGTATCATTAGTGATACTTTTCTAAGGGAAATGTGTAATTAGTTATACATACTTTTCCTACAGAAAAGTATCATTAGTGATAGAAAAGTATCAGTTCGATACTTTTCTTAAGGAAATGTGTCATTAGTTAAAATTTTCCTACAGAAAAGTATCATTGGTGATACTTTTCCTATAGAAAAGTGTCATTGGTGATACTTTTCCTATAGAAAAGTATCATTAGTGATACTTTTCTTACGAAAAAGCGTCATTATTTTTAGTTTTCCTACACAAAAGTATTATTAGTGACACTTTTTTTAGGGAAATGTGTCATTAGTTATACTTTTCCTACAGAAAAGTATCATTAGTGATACTTTTCCAATAGAAAAGCCTATTAGTAATACTTTTCCTATAGAAAAGTATCATTAGTGATACTTTTCCTATAGAAAAGCATCAATAGTGATACTTTTCCTATAGAAAAATACTTTTCTTAGCGAAAAGTATCAGTAGTGATATTTTCATTGGAAAAAAGTATCAGCAGTGATACTTTTCATACAGAATAATATCATTAGTGATACTTTTCCTATAGAAAAAAGATCCCGCAGAAAAGTATCAGAATTGATGAATTTCCCATAGGAAATTATCAGTGGCGACTCTTATATAAAAGGTGTGATACTTAATAAACTAAAATTGTACAACAAAAATCGCTTAGGGCCTGTTTCTGTAACTTATTTTCGTTCGTCTACGGCGAACGATCAAAAATCACTCAACTATTACTTAAATTCTATAAAACGCAGGTTAGAAATATTTTAGATACGATCTTTTTACGTGGTTTCCTATAGACACAACGAATTATAAACTGCTGTAACTTATAGATTTCTCGGAATAATTGAGTGATTTTTGATCGTTTGCCGTAGACGAACGAAAATAAGTTACAGAAACAGGCCCTTATTCTTCGTTTGAGAACACCTTATTGAGGCCCCCAACTCTCAGTGGCCCTGTTGCTACGTCTTTTTCGCCCTTTTCAAATATTTTAATGTGTGTGAGAGAGTTGGGAAAATGTTATAACAAATTATCAACGGTATATTATGCATGATGCATTTCTTCAGTTAACTGTTGATGACATCTTACGTTTGTGGTAGTGGAAAAAAATGGCACTACAAAAACCCAAACCTACGAAAGCAGGAGGAGTTAGAAGAGAATTGTGGTGGGGGGCTTCCACTAAGAGAGCAAAACGAAATCAACGGAAACGGATTTTGTTCTATACGTGTGATTTGAGCTAGAAATGAAATTTATAACTCAAACCTGTAACCATATAGAGCAACATTTCTTGTTCAGCATTTTTGTCCCGTTCTTCGAAAGGTTTTCTCTCGCTCCAGTCAAGCAGTGCCACCAACACTTGCCACTGCTGATGGTGTCGGCGTCTCTCACCTTTTTTTCCAAAGGTGTTGAGTGTTCACTCCACTAGCAATGGGCTCTGCCACTCCCGGCCTGCTTTAGTTGCGATATGGCATTCTCGATGAAAAATCACCAGCAAATAAAATATAAAATTTTGTATGTGTACATACGATGTAATCACCAGTCAAAAGCATTTCTGGTTACGGGTTTTATTTTTTCTGCTTTCATTTGGTTCGTTCCAACGTGTCATCATAAACGTAATGGTCGAGGTGGTGAAGATGACGCTGAAAGTGGTGGAGGTTGTGCTGACTGGTTGACTGCAATATTTATCTTAATAAATTGCAGAGGGCAGAAGAAAAATTATGGGTTTAAAAACAGATATGTTTAGATCAGAGACAAATGTCAGACTTCAATAAACAGCAAAAAGTATAATCACAAATAGTTTTTCTGCAGAAAGTATTAACAGTGATAGTTTTCCAGCAAAAAGTATCAGCAGTGATGCTTTTCGCAATCGAAAAGTATCATCAGTGAGGCTTTTCGTATAGAAAAATATCATCAATGATGCTTTTAATACAGAAAAGTATCACCAGCGATGCTTTTCGTATAGAAAAGTATCATCAGTGATGCTTTTCGTATAGAAAAGTATCATCAGTGATGCTTTTCGTATAGAAAAGTATCATCAGTGATGTTTTTTATATTGAAAAGTATCTGCAGTAATGCTTTTCGTATAGAAGAGTATCTGCAGTGATGCTTTTCGTATAGAAAAGTATCTGCAGTGATGCTTTTCGTATAGAAAAGTATCTGCAGTGATGCTTTTCGTATAGAAAAGTATCATCAGTGATGCTTTTCGTATAGAAAAGTATCATCAGTGATGCTTTTCGTATAGTAAAGTATCATCAGTGATGTTTTTCGTATAGAATATTATCATCGGTAATGCTTTTCGTATAGAAAAGTATCATCAGTGATACTTTTCGTATAGAAAAGTATCATCAGTGATGCTTTTCGTATAGAAAAGTATCTTCAGTGATGTTTTTTATTTTGAAAAGTATCTGCAGTAATGCTTTTCGTATAGAAAAGTATCTGCAGTGATGCTTTTCGTATAGAAAATTATCTGCAGTGATGCTTTTCGTATAGAAAAGTATCATCAGTGATGCTTTTCGTTTAGAAAAGTATCTGCAGTGATGCTTTTCGTATAGAAAAGTATCTGCAGTGATGCTTTTCGTATAGAAAAGTATCATCAGTGATGCTTTTCGTATAGAAAAGTATCATCAGTGATGTTTTTCGTATAGAATATTATCATCGGTAATGCTTTTCGTATAGAAAAGTATCATCAGTGATACTTTTCGTATAGAAAAGTATCATCAGTGATGCTTTTCGTATAGAAAAGTATCTTCAGTGATGTTTTTTATTTTGAAAAGTATCTGCAGTAATGCTTTTCGTATAGAAAAGTATCTGCAGTGATGCTTTTCGTATAGAAAATTATCTGCAGTGATGCTTTTCGTATAGAAAAGTATCATCAGTGATGCTTTTCGTTTAGAAAAGTATCATCAGTGATGCTTTTCGTTTAGAAAAGTATCATCAGTGATGCTTTTCGTATAGAAAAGTATATTCAGTGATGCTTTTCGTATAGAAAAGTATCATCAGTGATGTTTTTTATATTGAAAAGTATCTGCAGTAATGCTTTTCGTATAGAAGAGTATCTGCAGTGATGCTTTTCGTATAGAAAAGTATCTGCAGTGATGCTTTTCGTATAGAAAAGTATCTGCAGTGATGCTTTTCGTATAGAAAAGTATCTGCAGTGATGCTTTTCGTATAGAAAAGTATCATCAGTGATGCTTTTCGTATAGAAAAGTATCATCAGTGATGCTTTTCGTATAGAAAAGTATCATCAGTGATGCTTTTCGTTTAGAAAAGTATCATCAGTGATGCTTTTCGTATAGAAAAGTATATTCAGTGATGCTTTTCGTATAGAAAAGTATCATCAGTGATGTTTTTTATATTGAAAAGTATCTGCAGTAATGCTTTTCGTATAGAAGAGTATCTGCAGTGATGCTTTTCGTATAGAAAAGTATCTGCAGTGATGCTTTTCGTATAGAAAAGTATCATCAGTGATGCTTTTCGTATAGAAAAGTATCATCAGTGATGCTTTTCGTATAGAAAAGTATCATCAGTGGTGCTTTTCGTATAGAAAAGTATCATCAGTGATGCTTTTTGTATAGGAAAGTGTCATCAGTGATGCTTTTCGTATAGGAAAGTGTCATCAGTGATGCTTTTCGTATAGAAAAGTATCATCAGTGATGTTTTTCGTATAGAATATTATCATCGGTAATGCTTTTCGTATAGAAAAGTATCATCAGTGATACTTTTCGTATAGAAAAGTATCATCAGTGATGCTTTTCGTATAGAAAAGTATCATCAGTGATGCTTTTCGTATAGAAAAGTATCATCAGTGATGCTTTTCGTATAGAAAATTATCATCAGTGATGTTTTTTATATTGAAAAGTATCTGCAGTAAAGCTTTTCGTATAGAAAAGTATCAGCAGTGATGCTTTTCGTATAGAAAAGTATCTGCAGTGATGCTTTTCGTATAGAAAAGTATCATCAGTGATGCTTTTCGTTTAGAAAAGTATCATCAGTGATGCTTTTCGTTTAGAAAAGTATCATCAGTGATGCTTTTCGTTTAGAAAAGTATCATCAGTGATGCTTTTCGTTTAGAAAAGTATCATCAGTGATGCTTTTCGTTTAGAAAAGTATCATCAGTGATGCTTTTCGTTTAGAAAAGTATCATCAGTGATGCTTTTCGTTTAGAAAAGTATCACCAGTGATGCTTTTCGTTTAGAAAAGTATCATCAGTGATGCTTTTCGTTTAGAAAAGTATCATCAGTGATGCTTTTCGTTTAGAAAAGTATCATCAGTGATGCTTTTCGTTTAGAAAAGTATCATCAGTGATGCTTTTCGTTTAGAAAATATCATCAGAGATGCTTTTCGTATAGAAAATTATCATCAGTGATGTTTTTCGTGTAGAAAATTATCATCAGTGATGTTTTTCGTGTAGAATATTATCATCGGTAATGCTTTTCGTATAGAAATGTATCATCAGTGATACTTTTCGTATAGAAAAAGTGGTACTTTCGTATAGAAATATATTATCTGGTTAATTTTTCCTGCGGAAAATTATCTGAGTTATTTTTCTTTGTAAATAAGTTATACTTTTGTAAATTTAACTTTTGAGAACGTATTGATATTAATTGTAATTGCAACAGAACAATTTTCCAAAGTTTCTAAATTGCTGTTTAGTTTAGAATTTAATTAAAAATCTGCTCTCTATTCCTTTTGTACATTTTTAATTATTGGTTATTTTGAAAAGTTTCTCTTTTATATGCAGAAAAAAGAAAGAATTCTAAAATACTGTGGTACACAATTTGCCATTTAATTGTATTTGTATTTATTCCATTTGTAATTCTTCCTTTTTTGCCGAACACAACTCTCTTTGCGTATTGCTAAGGTCCAAAGGAAGTGGCTGAGGAATTGGCAGTACGGGTTGAAGCCCACATATAAAATGCATGGAAATTTTAAGTTAACATTTTGTTGCTTCCTTTGCTGCACTCGCAGGCAACAGGACCAGTCAAAAGTTGCAAAGTTTAAAGTATAGTTTTTGGCCAAATTGAAATTGGCAATGACGTTGAAAGGATTTGCTAACAAATAGAGAGAGAAAAAGTGGCAAAAGGGAATAACTAAACGAACAGAAAGTGGTCAGTAGACGTAAAGACAAATAGAAAGTGTAAATTGAATACCAGGCAGGAAGAGGGGATTTTTTTCCAATTTTACAAAGTTCGACAAAGGCGGCTGAGAGGCGCATGGCAATATTTGCTTAGGCCAAAAAAGAAAAAATCTAGAAATTTAAATTTTCCCAAAAAATATACACTAAAGTTAACAATGGGTGGGGGGAAGGGGTAGAAAGGTGGCCTGTACTGAAAATGTAAATTAATTTAATTTATGCCAAATTGAATGACTGACACTTATTGTTGTTTGCTATTGTTTTTTACGATATTTTGTAAAGAAATCAAACCATTTTCCCCTTTCTTTGGTAAATAAACCATTTACAGAAATCATATTTTTTTATTGACACTGAAAAAGAACAGCCGAAAAAGAGATTTGCTGCCAAGAGATATCCTTTTGTTTGTTTTTCTTGGGAAATGTGATGCCTAATATTTTGTCTTAAGGTCTTCCTTGGAAACATATCACATGTATGGTTGGACGGATGTTGGGGTTTTCGAAGAGGAAAAACTGATTTGTATGCAAGCCTGTGGATGGCTTTCCCCCTCTTTTGTTTGTAAGACTCATATTAAAAGGGTAAATATTTGGGTTGGAAATTTCAGTTATCCTTTTTGGCAGAGTGGTGCGTGGAGTGAGAAAGAAGTCCTGTAAGTGTTGGCATTTCTGTGTGTGATGAACATAAAAAGAAAGTGTTAAAAAGATGTTTCTTTTTTTGTGAGAGTCGATTTGAGTTGATTTGTTGGCTTAAGCAAATAAAAAAGGATTTGTTAGATTTTCTTATATTTTGCATAAGGATTCAGTGGTATAAACCTAATACAAATACGCACTTACTTTGGTATATAGTCGTGTATGTATGAATGTTAATGTTTATAGTCACCACTACAGGCAGCTGTTTACATATTTACATGATGGCTATAACTTATTATTGCCAGCAGATTTTTTTTGGTAGCTAAAAATGTGGTAAACCGCAAAGACCACTGATCATCTAGAAAAAACTACATTACACTTATTTCACACTGAAGCTTAAAAGTTGTTGTCAACTAAATCTGACGCTGCTCTGAGCAATGCAGTCCAATTCTTCCAGAGCTTGACTGTAGGGACCCATACTTCGAATATATTAGGATTATCGGCATAGAGCTGCTTAACGTATACGACCTGTAAGACATTAATCTTGTAGTTTTGGAACCTGGGAGACTCTAGAAAGCATCATGAAGCATGACAGTCCCTTCCAGGCCCTGCTCAGAGGAACATAGATCTGACCCTGAAATCCACAAGAACTGTTTGAATTGAGATAAGAAGCCTGAAATAACTCTACGAGTCGTCTACATACAGTAGAGTAGATATCTCTACAAGCCTTCTACATTAGGGTTGATGACTCTGCGAGTCGTCTACATTAGAGTATATGAGTCTACAAGACGTTTGCTTTAGAGTAGATACATCTACGAGTCGTCTACATTATATAAGATGACTTTAAGAGTTGTCTACATTAGAGTAAACAACTGTACGAGTCGTCAATCCCACGGCAGCCGGTTCTTTGTACCGGCTTGATTCGAAGCAGCAATTATGTTGTTTTATGTTCGTCCATTTTGTTGCCTTGGGAGAGGCACATGGCGGCGTGTCTGCTCCGAGTACTTCTGGTCCGTGCCGGGACCGAACAAAATCCCGGACCACAACAATATTTCTGCTCTGTCTGCGGGAACCTTATACATGGCAATTCAACATCAGTAAGGTGTACCCTATGTATGGAGTGGTTGCATCTCCCGGGTTGTTCTGGCCTTAGGAACGCCGGGGAGTATCGCCGCATAGGGAGTTATGTTTGAGCCTGATGTGCCTCCATACCTCTCAGTGTGCCTCAAGGATCGCAGTCGTCTGTGTCGTCGTCACCGGCGTGTACGTCATCGGCGCCTTCGGCGTATGGGACACCGCCGAAATCTCCCCTACAGCAACATGCACAGCAATCAACACCACACATTACTGTTCCAACCCCCGAACATGCATCCTTCTTCCAATTTAATTGCAATGATCTCCGCGGCAAAATCAACGAGATTGCAGATTTTATGAATCGGAAGAACATCAAGGTCGCTGCGATCCAGGGAACAAAGCTGAGCGACACATGCAGCTTGCACAGTTGTCAGGGTTACAATGTGCTACGTAAGGACCGCACTGGAAGTGGAGGTGGGGGACTGACTTTCCTATAACACCATTCTGTGCAATACAGACCTATCTCGCCTGAGCTTGACTCTAGAGACCCATACATTGAATGTAAGGGGGTAGCAGTTTAGTCGGGGACTGCCGAGATAGAACTGTATATATACCGCCGATTGGTATGCCGGACATTAGTCCGTTACTGCAGGGCAATAATCGCGTGGTCCTAGAAGACTTTAATGCCCATCATGAGCTTTGGCATTCTCTCCTAGCTAATGACCATAGAGGCATAGCTTTGGATGAGCAGATATATGGCTCTACATTCTGCACAGTGAATGAGACCGTCTCCACACGGACGGTGATTGCAGCAGCTCGCCAGATATCACCATCGTGTCGACTGGTCTGATTAATGACGTCACCTGGCAGCCCATCATTTCATTGGGATCAGACCACCTCCCCCTAAATCCTCTGCATAGGCAGACCAGCCGATTTCATTATTTCTGAACGCCGTATTTTCCTGAATCAAAGTAAAGCGGACTGGAACGGGTTCAGAGAATTCACCAACCGCAGTTTCAGTGAACTACCCATCCCCTCAGATGTTCGGGTAGCTGAGAAGAAATTCCGAGGCATCATCAACGCAGAAGCCGCTTGCTTTATCCCTACTGGTCGAATACCCGAGATACGACATAATTTCCCAGCAGATGCAGCGGGACTAGCAGACGAGCGTGATGAAATTCGTCGTTCTAACCCTGCTGATCCTAATCAGGGAACTGAATCTAGAAATCAGTAGGAAAGTCAACGAATATAAGCGGAATAAATGGCTAAATCAACTGAAGCAGTGCAACTTTAGTTCCGGTATTGGTAAATTATGGGCAACGGTTAAATCACACTCGAATTCAGGCAGGAAAGACAACCGGACGGCAGTCATATTTGGTGCCACCACTGTGACTGACCCGAAGAGGTGCGCGCGTTATTTTAACCGACAATTTATTGAGCACCCCGTGAGTGACAAGGCGAAAAGGAGAGTAATGCGTCGTATCCATGCTCTCCGAGCTGAAGAAGTACCACCATAATTTACAGTTGGAGAAGTTGCAGATGTCATCCGTAGCGCTAAGTCATCCAAATTCGATGCTGATGTTGAAGCAGTTGGACATACCGGGAGTTGAGTATCTGCCTAGGGACCTGATAATTATCAGAGTGGTCAAGGACAGATTGATTTATTATAATGGCCGAGGTATTATAATACCCGAAGGTATTATAATACCGGGTACTATAATACCCGAATAATACTCGAAGCATGTGAGCCGCGGTCTTAACCAGAACAAGTCCGGTGACAGGACCTATCGAAGGCCTTCGATACTGTCAGCCACGCCACGCTGTTTGAGGACATCGCCAACTCGTCCCTCCCGAATAGTTTGAAACGTTGGACCGTCAATGACATGTGTGGGCGCCAGTTGTATGTGAAGTATTCAGAAATAAGAAGTCCAAACCCCGTAGAGTGAAACAGGGATTTCCCCAAGGTGGTGTGATATCTCCGGCGCTGTTTAACCTCTACCTCTCTGTAATTCCACCTCCAAATGACGACGTTGAAATCGTATCATATGCTGATGACTGTACGATTCTTGCATCGGGCCCTTTGATCGATGACATATGTGGAAGGCTGAATGTCTACCTGGCTGAGATTGCCAATTTCATCGCTGCAAAAGAACCTGAAAATATCCGCCACAAAATCATCGGCCACACTTTTTACTGCATGGACAGCGCAAGTGAAGGAGCAACTCAATGTGATAGTCGATGGCACACGAATTCCAACTACCCTAAGGTTCTTGGTGTCGCATTTGATAGCCTCTTCAGGTCTAACGCGCATGCCACAGCTATCTGCAATAAAATGAGAAGTAGGAATAAGGTCCTCAAGTCGCTAGATGGTAGCACTTGGGGCACAGATAAAGAAACCTTGTTGGCCTCTTACAAAGCGACAGGTCGGTCTGTGGTAAGCTATGCAGCACCAGTGTGGTCACCGAATGTGAGCGAGACGCAGTGGAAGAATATACAGACCTGCCAAAATGCCGCCCCGAGAACTGCGACAGGGTGCCTCCTCATGTCTTCTGTGGACCACTAAATGAGGAAACGAAGATCATAACCGTGCGACGAAACAAATTTTTTGCTGTCGAAGCAGTATCTGCTTGGTTGCTACCGTCCTAGCCATCCCAACCACCATCTAGTGGATAGTCGCCCACCTCCCAGGCAAATCAGGAAAGGCCTACATGATCTAGAGCGCGAGGTCCAACGCTACAAGAGAGAACCTCTAGATCAAAGAGCTTACCAGGCAGATCTGGCTGATATGCACTCTGAGGCAGTCGCTGAAGCCGTGAATAATTACAGAGTCAATGTCGTGCTAGGAGACCATCCTCCATCAGTGGACTCAGAGGAAGAGGAATTACCACCACAGACAACAGTACTATTGGTCCAATTAAGACCTGGCTGGTGTAGCCGGTCATACTGGACAAGCGCAAGGATTGATGGCACCACGTCGAACACATGTCCCTCTTGTAACCTGGGAGCAAACGACACACTACTCCTTTTTAAGTGCCCTGCCAAACCTACTCAACTTGTTCCCAGGTCTCTTTGGACCCAACCAGCCATCTTCCTCGGCCTGGAAACAAATACAGCAGAACCCACTATACAAGGCGTATAAAACCAACTAATGGACAACAAACACATATACTGCTACAACAACAACAACAACATTAGGGTAAATAACTATACGGGTCGTCTTCACTAGAGTTGATGACTCTGCGAGTCCTCTACATTAGAGTTGATGACTCTACGATTCGGATTAATACACAAGTCATATGCTAGAATGTATATGACTCCACACGTCATCTGCTGAGGAGTTAATTAATCTACAGGTCATATATTAAAAAGTAGATCACCATACAAGTCATCTATAAAGGAGTTTATGACTACAGAATTAATCTACTTAGGAGTAGTAATCTCCAAAAGTCCTCTAGTGAGCAGAAGTTATCACCAAAAATCATCTACTAAGGAGTAGATGACTCCAGAAGTCATCTATTGAGGAGTAGATGACTCCAGAAGTCATCTATTGAGGAGTAGATGAATCCACAAGTCATCTATTGAGGAGTAGATGAATCCACAAGTCATCTACTGAGAAGTAGGTTTAGGTTAGGGTGGCAGCCGTTTTTTCCAGCTCAAATAGATCAGTTTAGGTCCCTCGTGCTACCACGGGCTGAAATGCCCCTCATCGAAACCAACCTGTTTTATGTACAAATTTATCGATAGTACGAATATAGCTACCGTATAGATCAGTTAGACTGCCTAGAAAGGCCGAACCCAGTATGTCCAGTCGTCGTTTACTCAAAGAGGGACAGTCGCATAGCAAGTGCTAAATGCTCTCCACTTGTTCACAGCTTCGGCAGAAGTTATTGATGTCAATTTCCAAACTTCTGGCGTGTTCGACGAGCAGGCAGTGTCCCGTCAGAACTGATATTAACATAGACAATCTTCTCCTCTCTAGTGCGAGGAGATATTTTGACCTTCTCAGGTCATACCTTGGCCAGATTTGTCTAGCTACCCTACAGGTGCCAATTTCTATTCATCTTTCGTTGGACTGCCTGAATGCCTCTTGCCTAAGCCAAAGCTGGCAAGTGGATAGTGTACAATGTTTGCAAATTTTTTGAAAATTTGTAATGTCGTCCCTTTCCTAGCAAGTTCATCGGCTTTGCAGTTTACCGTGATATCGCTATGCCCAAGCACCCATATGAGGTGTATATTAAACTGCTCAGTCTTCTCGTTAAGAGATCTGAGGCAGTCTAGGGCTGTTTGTGAATTTAGGGATGTGGCCTTCAGGGAACTGATGGCAGACAGGCTGTCCGCGCTGAGATAACTCCATAAGTCATCTATTGAGGATTTGATTACTCCGCAGGACATCTACAAAGGAGTGAATTAATCAGCAAATAATCTAATGAGGATTTTATGACTCAAGAAGTCATCTATTGAGTAGTAGATGACTCCACTAGTCATCTGCTGAGAATTAGATGAGCCCACAAGTCATCTTCTGAGGAGTAGATGAGTCCACAATTCATCTACTTAGGAGTAGATAACTCCACAAGCAATCTACTGAAGAGTAGATAACTCCACAAGTCATTTACTGATAAGTAGATGAATACACAATTCATTTCCTGCGGAGTAAGTAGATGTGTCCACAAGTCATTGACTGAGGAAAGGGTTTTAGTTTATGTTACTCTGCTGTTAAAAGATGCCAACTGATGTATACTTTGGTGACCAACTGTATATCGCTATAGTAAGTTCTTCTAAACACAGTCTATCATAGTGAACAAACATACTATATTCACACAATGAAAAGCCTTTTTATAGTTGTAAACTTTACCTATAACATTTTATCTTCTCGTTTTCGTTGATTTTTTTTTTGCATTACATTTGGCCTGGGAATCTATTCCCCGTATGATGATTCTTTGCTTTTTTCCGGGTCCCCAGTTTATTCCGGTGATTTTTTGCTAGCCATTTCGTAGTCCTGTTGTCTCTTTGCATCGTTTTTTTTTTGTGTCCCATTCAGCCGAACAATTTTTATTGCTTTTGTTCCATATGAATGTTATACATTTTTATTGCCTGAGAACCCTGCGGCGTTTTTATGCCGAACTTTTTTTTCCGCCAATTCTGGGTTCAAATTTTCCCGCGTGGCTTTTTGTTGTTACACGCGTTTTGCGTCTTTTTTGCGGTGAAGAGCAAAAAAACTGAAAAGGAAAATATTTTAAATTCGAAAAACGGGGAAAAAGGACTTCTAGGTATCAATAGCCGTCGCCGGCAACAAAGGGGATGAAGATTGTTGATTTTCGTTACATATTATTTTGCATTTAAAAATAGATTTGCATTGTGGCGTATCCAATTGATTTATGGTTTTTGTAAATAAAAATGTCTTTCTTTTTTGCAACATTTTTGCAGTAGTGCCTGAAAAAAACGCTCTGAATCCAAGGGGTCCTTTTGTTTGTTTGTTTAGCTGTGGTTGTAACTTCGTGTGTCCTTTTTTGTTGGTTGTTCTTGCGGTAGTGTTTGTGGGTGGATTTTTTCTTCCAATCTAAAGCTGTCAGTTCTTGGTATTGTTGCTCCTCATTAGTCATGGTTTGAAGGTTATGTGTAGGGATCTACACACATCCTTCCTCATGTGAGTGCGTGTGTATGTGGGTGTGTGTTATAAGTTTATTTACTTTTAAACTACTAATCCTTTGGGTGTCGTTCACCAGGATATTGTCTGCATTTTTAAAAACTTTTCATGGTATTTTTTTTTATGCAGGACTATTTTTGTATTGGACTACAACCACAAAAAACTGTGTCATATGTGGGATTTATAGATAGATAAATTTGGTTTGTTATGCATACGCCTTAGGCATTATTTACTATTAGGTTAGACATAGTCCTGTCATATCCCCTCATGAGAATGTAGAACACTTCTACACCCCCTCCCGCAAATTATAACTTTCATGGGAAAAAGATCACAATCAAAGGTCATCAACATAACTGGATGATTTTAATAAAAACAAAAGATGTTAGAAATTAAACTTCAAGAAAGTTTCAGCAAAAATTTGTAAGCATTTAATACAAAAGAAAAAGCTATAAGATTTTTTAAAATAAAAAATTAGTAATATTTTTAATAAAAAAATTTAATGTAATTTTAAGAAATGTCCTGCAAATGCAAAGCTTTCCCATTAAAACTAAATCTCCAAGAAATTATCTGTAAAAAATTCTAAGAAATTTTCTATAAAAAATTTATGAATTTTCATATTAAGAAAATTCTAAGTCATTTTCTGCAAATAAATTCTTTTTAAGTTTCCTAAGAAAATTTCTGTAAATGAAAAATTTATACATATAATTAAAAATGCTAAAAAAAATTAAAAAAAAAAATCTCAAAAACGTTCTATAAATAAAAAAATGCGATGAAATTTTGCATAAATTAAAAAAAAAATACCAAAATATTAAGAAATTTTGTTATAAATAAAAAAAACCCCAAAAATATATGAACAAATAAAAACGCAAACAAAATTCTATGATTTTTTTTATAAATAGATTATTCTTCTGCGTTTTGAACCGAAGAATTACAGCTGAACCTTCCTTGTTTGAAATCGCAAAACAAGGAGCTAAGCTGTCTAGACTTACCATTAAAAAAAAGTTGCATTATATAGCTGTATGAAGCAATAATGGTCTTAAGGCAGAACATTCTAGTTACAAATCAGAATTGATTTATAGACCAAAATAAAAAACAAAACAAACCAATTTTCTATAAATATATATATTTTGAAAAGTTTTCTATAGATATACAAATATGAAGAAATTTTCTATAAATAAAAAAATTTGAAGAAATTTTCTATAAATATAAAAATTTGAAGAAATTTTCTATAAATATAAACATTTTAAGAACTTTTCTATAAATATAAAAAAGGATTTATAGAAAATAAATATAAGAAAAAAAATTCTAACGAAATTTTCAATAAACAAAAAATTTCGAAGTATAAAATAGAAAACTACTAATAAAAAATTTTAAATAAATTCTATATATAAAAAAAATTTATGAAATTTTCTTTAAATAAAAAATCTAAAAAACTTTTCCGTAAATCAAAAATTCGGAAGAAAAATAAATAAAAAAATGTTAAGAAATTTTCTATAAATAAAAACTTCCATAAACATAAAATCTCTAAAAAATTCTACACATAAATCAAATATTTCAAAGAAAATTTCTACAAAATAAAAAAAAATTCTTTAAATAAAAAATGTCTAAGAAAATTTCCATAAATAAAAATTAATAAAAAATTTCTAAGAATTTGTTGTTAAAATTTTCTATAAATTAAAAATTTTGAAGAAATTTTCAATAAATACAAAATTTTGAATACAATAAATAAAATATGTCCTATAAATAAAAAATGTTTATGAAATTTTCTATAAATAAAAAATGTTGAAGGAATTTTCTATAAATAAAATAATATAAATTTTATACAAATAAATAAAATATTTTATGAAATGTTCTTATAAAAAATAAAATTTCTAAGAAATTTTTTTATAAATATATAAAAAATGTCGCAAAAATGTTCTATAAAAAAAATGTCTCAGAAATTTTCTATAAATAAAAAAATTTTAAAACATTTTCTATATATAAAAATTTCTAAGAAATTTTCAATAAATAAAAAATTTCTATAAATAAATAAATTATGTTTTAAAATTTTCATATAAATATAAAAAAAAATCTTATATATAAATTTTTTTTTTACAAAAATCTATAAATGAATTTTGCTGAAAATAAAAAATTTCTAATAAATTTTCTATAACTACAAAATTTCCTAGAAATTTTTTATAAATAAAAAATTTTGACATTTTCTATAAATAAAAAATTCACAAGAAATTTTCAATAAATAAAAAATTCCGAATAAAAATAAATAAAATATGTTCTATGAATAAAAAATGTTGATGAAATTTTCTATAAATAAAAAATGTTGAAGAAATTTTCTATAAATAAAATATATAAATTTTATACAAATAAATAAAATATTTTATGAAATGTTCTTATAAAAACTAAAATTTCTAAGAAATTTTGTTATGAATAAAAAATTTCTAAAAAAAATTTCTATAAGTGAAAAATTTCTAAGAAATTTTCAATAATTAAAAAAATGTCTCGGAAAATTTCTATAAATGAAAAATTTCTCAAACATTTTCTATACATAAAAAATTTCTAAGCTAAATTCTATAAATGAAAAATTTCTAAGAAATTTTCTGTAAATGAAAAATTTCTAAGCAAATTTCTATAAATACAATATGTCACAGAAATTTTCTATAAAAAAAAAAATTCTTAGAAATTTTCTATATATTTAAAAAAAATCTAAGGTATTTCCAATAAATAAAAAAATACTATAAATAAATAAAATATGTTATACAATTTTCATATAAATATAAAAAAAAATTCTTATAAATAAAAATTTTTTTAAAAAAATTTTATATATGAAAAGTTGTATTAAATTTTCTATAAATGAAATATTTTTGAAAATAAAAATTAAAAAAATTTTAATAAATAAAAAATTTCGAAACAAAATTTATGTACTTGTAAAGAAAAAAATGACGTATCATACACGTCTTATAACAAAAATATCACATGTTAGACTTTTCATTAAGAAAGTATCACAGATGAAACCTTTCAATAGTAAAGGTATCACAGAGTTTTCTAAATTCTATAGCAGTATAGGGGCAAAAAAGGTCTTAAGCCTGAAAATTATAAGTATAGTTACAAATCAAAATTGATTTATAGATCAAGATAAAATGGGCTGGCGACGTCATCGGGCCATGCATCTTCGAAAAACTGTGAATGGTGTTCGCTATCGTGATATGATAACGAACTTTTTATGGCCCGAATTGGAAGAGATGGAGATGGACAATATGTGGTTTCAACAGGACGGTGCCACTTGCCACACAGCTAACGAAACAATGGATCTTTTACGCAACAAATTCAATGGCCGTGTTATCTCACGTCGTGGCGATGTCAATTGGCCGCCAAGATCATGCGATTTGACACCGTTGGACTTCTTTCTTTGGGGTTATTTGAAAGAAAAGGTGTACGTCAATACGCCAGCAACAATTCAAGAGCTGAAGGATGAGATAATTCGGCACATTAACGGCATAGAACTTCAATTATGCATCAGCGTCATCGAAAATTTGTTCCATACATAATCGAACCATACCAATAATGTCATAATAAAAAGAAATGACAATAATTTCCTCAATAATTTGAGTTTTATTTAAAATCAACATCGCCCTTTAAATTTAACCACCCTTTTTATATAAAAAAATTTTATGAATTTTTCTATAAATAAAAATAATCCGGCGAAATTTTCCGCATATAAAAAAATTCCGAAGAAAAGTAAATAAAAAAGGTTTAAGAAATTTTCTATAAATAAAAAATTCCGAAGCAAATTTGCATAAATATAAAATGTCTAAGAAATTTTCTACAAATAAATAAAACATTTCAAAGAAAATTTCTATAAATAAAAAATGTCTAAGAAATTTTCTAATAATACAAGCGAAACAAATTGCTTTACAACTAAAAACATCAAATGGTTATGTGAAAAAATGGGTAAATCCACATTGACATTTCATGTAAATATTTATCAAATAATCCCCAAAATTATGCCACATTCTACGGCATTTTCTCGTACCCCTCAAAGTATGCAAATGCTGGCACACCACAAGGCGTCACTAACACCAGCTTTATCTGTCGCACCCTCACATATCCTGACAGACGTTGCCATCCATTTCAGACACTTATCTTCACTCATATGCACGTTTTGCTAATAATTTTTGCCTTCTTTTGATCTAGACAAACTTATCCAATCAAAACAACAAAAACACAACAAATAGCAAATTTCTCTACGCTTAATCTTTGATTGTCTTTTTAAGTAATTTTCACATCAAAAAAACGCTTTATAAAAAATACAATGAAAAAATTACTCTAAACATATGCATACATTAGACATCCTTCCACACACACATCCTCCGTGTCCTCAAGCCCTCTTATGTGATATCCTGGAATTCGAAGGAAAATATATGCCAAATACAAGACAACTACAACATGTAAACAGACATGTCCTCGAGGGTTGACGGGGGGAGGTTGTCATGCAAAAAAACAAATTAATGTATTTTTTCACAAATTTTCCCATACATCGATACATGTATTTATATATAAGGATATTTAAGCACACAACGAAATTTATACATGTACATATATCTGTTCGCCCGTCCTTCAGTCTGTCTGTATGTAAATTCAGTTTGATGATGTCAATGCCACCGAAATTCCAGCCTCAGGGGACTTAAAAACCTATAAATTTTTTGTTCCTTTGGCATTTGCCAAAAATGAAAAAATAAAAAAAAACGAACCACCAACGAAATGAGGAACATATTAAAGTCGTGGGTGTGCTGTGCTTGTTTCAGCAGGATATGCCAGGATATGGAACGCCTACGCGGTTTAACGCAAACATTTTACATACGCAACATACGTTTAATGTAATTCGCGAAAATGTTCCGCATGTGAACTGGTGTTTGCTATGGTTGTGATGGTTGGGAAGGCAGTAGGAGGAGCATCCACCTTTCCACAACCGACTCCCTTCTCCCAAAGGATGCTATCAAATTTCATAGGGGATTTTTTTCAGCAGAGATCTCTTGGCAAACACCATGAAAATTGCAAACAATTTAACAGCACTTTCAAAAGAAGGGAAATTGGCAGTAATTAATGGATTGGTATTTCGCGTTGGGCAGGTGGGGGTATATGGAAATCGATACGGGCAACATTTCGATGAGAAAATTATAGAAGGTTAATTTCTGTGAAGCGGAAAAATAGTCTACCTCTACAGGTTTGAGGAAGTATGATGAGTTTTTTGACTTATTATATTTGCTCTATATGAAGAGTATCATAGATGAGACTGAGGAAATGTCTCCCTGAAGGGACTTTTCTATAGGAAAAGTCTCTCTGAAGAAACTTTTCTATAAAAAAGTCTGCCTGAAGAGATTTTTCTATAAAAAAGTCTGCCTGAAGAGAATTTTCTATAGGAAAAGTCTCCCTGAAAAGACTTTTCTATAGGAAAAGTCTCCTTGAAGAGACTTTCTATAGGAAGTCTCCTTGAAGAGACTTTCTATAGGAAGTCTCCCTGAAGAGACTTTCTATAGGAAGTCTCCCTGAAGAGACTTTTCTATAGGAAAAGTCTCCCTGAAGAGACTTTTCTATAGGAAAAGTCTCCCTGAAGAGACTTTTCTATAGGAAAAGTCTCCCTGAAGAGACTTTTCTATAGGAAAAGTCTCCCTGAAGAGACTTTTCTATAGGAAAAGTCTCCCTGAAGAGACTTTTCTATAGGAAAAGTCTCCCTAAAGAGACTTTTCTATAGGAAAAGTCTCCCTGAAGAGACTTTTCTATAGGAAAAGTCTCCCTGAAGAGACTTTTCTATAGGAAAAGTCTCCCTGAAGAGACTTTTCTATAGGAAAAGTCTCCCTGAAGAGACTTCTCTATAGGAAAAGTCTCCCTGAAGAGACTTTTCTATAGGAAAAGTCTCCCTGAAGAGACTTTTCTATAGGAAAAGTCTCCCTGAAGAAACTTTTCTATAGGAAAAGTCTCCCTGAAGTCTCTTCTATAGGAAAATTTTCCCTGAAAAGACTTTTCTATAGGAAAAGTCTCCCTGAAGAGACTTTTCTATAGGAAAAGTCTCCCTGAAGAGACTTTTCTATAGGAAAAGTCTCCTTGAAGAGACTTTTCTATAGGAAAAGTCGCACTGAAGAGACTTTTCTTTAGGAAAAGTCTCCCTGAAGACACTTTTCTATAGTAAAAGTCTCCCTGAAGAGATTTTTCTATAGTCTCCCTGAAGAGATTTTTCTTTTTCTCCCTGAAGGGACTTTTGTATGGGAAAAGTCTTACAAAGTCTTACAAATTAACTAGACTTTTCTATAGTAAAAGTCTTACCAAATGGGCAAAGTATCACTGCTATTTTATTCCTGTAGAATAGTCCGCATGATGTTAGCATTTCCGATGAAGAGTTCTAATATTTTCATTGATTTTTGTTATCTTATTTTTATTTAATTTTTTATTGTTTCACTATAGGAAGAAAAAAATCCTTCCCCTTATAAAACCAGAGGAGTGAAATAATTCTCATTCCCACAATAATCTAATTTTTTACGATTCCTGCATTTTTTCTATATTTCCTCACCAAAAAAAAATCCCGAATATATAAAATGAAATTGAACGTAACATAAAAGCCAACAAAACAATAATTTTTGATTAAAGATGAATTTTTAATTTAATGTACAAGGCAAATACGGCACGCGGACTGAAGGACGGACGGACGGACGGATGGCCGTTCGTTCGTTTCGGTCAAAGAGAGAGACACTTAAAACGATAGTCCTTCCCAAAATCTAAACGACAACCGCGAATCATCCCAACATCCGAAACATGAAGGTTGATATGCAGATAGAGAAGGCACTCCCTTACCCACACACACACACACACACGCAGACACAGAGAGCGAAACATACATTAATGTGCAGCGCGAAATATTTAATCTCAACGGCAAACGGAAACGGAAATCAAACGACCAGAACAAGTATCAAACAAAATTTTTAATGTCTTCGTTGAGGACGAACGACCAGAACAGGACAGGACAAATGGAGAAGAAAAAAGCACGAAAATACATAAAAATAAGAATGGTAATGGAAAAATCACCAATGAAAAAAAAAATTGGGAGAAAAAAACTGAAAGTTTTCAACTGAAGGTCTTCTTCAGTTAGAATTTGTTAAGCCGGGGGTGTCATTTAGACAGTATCGGACGAGGACGGTGACGTCGGCGGTGTTAGTGGTAAAATGGGTGGTGTTGATGGTGATGTTTGGCGGTGGTGGTGGGTTGCCAGGCAGGCGGGCAGGCTGACAAGAATACCCAAACCACTTCCCCGCAATGAAGGACCAAAACCAAACTTGAGTAAACATCAACAAATGTTTATCATGTTCCTTGATGTCGAGCGGTGGGCTGATGCTGCCTCTTGATTTCAAACTTTTTTTTTTAAGTTTTTTTCGAACTTTTTTTGGCTCATTAGGTTTTCTGTTGTAAATTTTCACATTTTCCGTTATTTTCCAATGGATTTTTCCTCAAAAAAAAAAAAAGAAAACACGCGGCGATAAAAACTTCTCCTTTTTTGGCTAAGGAAAAAAATTAGGAGCAGTGGGGGGGTACAAAAAATTGAAATTGTGTTTAATGATTTATGAATAATCGCCATTTTGCTCGATGAGTGATGGTAATAGAACCGTTAAAATGAGCAAAGCCTACAGTTTCCTAAAGGGAAAGGGCGGTTGTGACGGTGTTCAGTTTCTGTCTCTGGGCCATCACATTTTTTTTTCGTGTAATTTTTGATGTGTTTTCTTGTTAATTTTCTAAGGTTTTTAAGTGTTTTTTTTTCGTTTTGCTTCATCTCTCCCAGCGTTAAGTGAATTCATCCGAGCAAAAAAAAAAACGGCGGAAAAAACGAGACAGTCTCGGGCGTTTAACAAGCATTTGTCGGGGCGTGTGTCCATTTGACAGCATTTTTGACAGCCCAGCATGGAGAGTCTTATAGCTTTTCAGACGTTTCTTTCTGGGTGGGATTTGATTTTGATGTTTCTTGCTTCGGAAATTACCATTTTTGTGTTTTTATTGATAACAAAAACTAATTGTTTGGAAAAATGGTTATACGATAATGGTCAGCGATAAAGTCAGAAAATTAATTACGATAGCGTTATAAAATGGGATTTTCCAAAAAGGACATGTTTTTTTGTGAAATCGAATTGAAAATGACAAATATATGTGTCAGAGACCTTAACAGTAATTATGGTCTATCAAAAAAACGTCATTCAAAAGTTCCCATAAATCTCATTAGGGAGACTTCCTACAGAAAACTCTCATCAGGGAGACTTTTTATATAAACAAGTGTCATAAGGGAGACTCTTCTTATGGAAAAGTGGCAAAAGGTAGACTATTCTTATAGAAAAATTTCATAGGGAGACTCTTCTTATGGAAAAGTGTCGTAAGGGAGACTTTTCTTAGAGAAAAGTGTCATCAGTGACACTTATCTTAGAGAAAAGTGTCGTAAGGGAGCCTGTTCTTAGAGAAAAGTGTCCTCTGTGACACTTTTCACTTTTATCGAAAATTTCCAAGAAATTTTTTATTTGTAGAAAATTTCGTAGAAATTTGGTATTTAGAAAGAAAGTTTCGTAGAAATTTTGTATTTATAGAAAATTTCGTAGAAATTTTGTATTTATAGAAAATTTCGTAGAAATTTTTGTATTTAGAAAATTTCGCAGAAATTTTGTATTTATAGAAAATTTCCTATAAATTATGTATTTATAGAAAATTTCGTAGAAATTTTGTATTTATAGAAAATTTCTTAGAAATTTTGTATTTATAGAAAATTTCGTAGAAATTTTGTATTTATAGAAAATTTCGTAAAAATTTTGTATTTATAGAAAATTTTGTAGAAATTTTGTATTTACAGAAAATTTCGTAGAAATTTTGTATTTATAGAAAATTTCGTAGAAATTTTGTATTTATAGAAAATATCGTAGAAATTTTGTATGTATAGAAAAATTCGTAAAAATTTTGTATTTATTGAAAACTTCGTAAAAATTTTGTATTTATAGAAAATTTTGTATTTATAGAAAATTTTGTAGAAATTTTGTATTTATAGAAAATTTTGTAGAAATTTTGTATTTATAGAAAATTTTGTAGAAATTTTGTATTTATAGAAAATTTTGTAGAAATTTCATATTTTTAGAAAATTTTGTAGAAATTTTGTATTTATAGAAAATTTCTAAAAAACTTTGTATTTATAGAAAATTTCGTAAAAATTTTGTATTTATAGAAAATTTCATAGAAATTTTGTATTTATAGAAAATTTCATAGAAAGTTTGTATTTTTAGAAAATTTTGTATTTATAGAAAATTTTGTAGAAATTTTGTATTTATAGAAAATTTTGTAGAAATTTTGTATTTTTAGAAAATTTTGTAGACATTTTGTATTTTTAGAAAATTTTGTAGACATTTTGTATTTATAGAAAATTTCTTAGAAATTCAGTGACACTTTTCATTAGGAAAAGTGTTATCAGTGAGACTTTGCGTTTAGAGAAAAGTGTCTTTTCTTAGGGAAAATTGTCATCAGTTAGACTTTTCTTAGAGAAAAGTGTCATCAGTGAAAATTTTTGTATAGAGAAAAGTGTCATCTGTGATAGTTTCTGTCTTCTTAAAGAGAAAGCACCTGTAATACTTTACTTATATACAATTATAATATGTGATACTTTTCTTGTAGAAAAGCATCAACTGTGATATTTTTTTGGAGAAAAGTATCATTTGTAATAACTTATTGTATAAAAGATTTTTCAGGGGTACTTTTCTGGAAGAAAATGTGATATCTGTGATACATTGTTAGAGAAGAAACTAATCTATAATAATCTTTTCTTAAAAAAAAAACAATCTGTGATACTTTTCTTGTAAAAAGTCTCATCTGTAATAGAAATTCTAATAGAAAATGTATAAATTGGCATTAAAAATTAAAAAAAAATATGCATTTTTTCTGCAGTATTTTCCGTTGATTATACCCTCACTTTAGTGTGACGAGGGTATATATCATTTGCTACGAAAAAAAGTGTAACACATCGAAGGAGTGATCTAAGACCCTAAGTATGTTCGGCGGATATTCGTTTTGGGTCATTTTAAGACGAATGAGCAATGTCCGTCCGTCTGTCTGTCTGTCTGTCTATCTGTCTGTCTGTCTGTCTGTGTGTCTGCTGGCTGGTGCGCACGATAACTCTCGAAAGGAGTAACCGATTGACTTCAAATTTGGTACGTGGTAATATTTATACCCTCACTTTAGTGTGACGAGGGTATATATCATTTGCTACGGAAAAAAGTGTAACACATCGAAGGAGTGACCTAAGACCCCAAGTATGTTCGGCGGAAATCCGTTTTGGGTCATTTTAAGTCGAAAGAGCAATGTCCGTCCGTCTGTCTGTCTGTCTGTCTGTCTGTCTGTCTGTCTGTCTGTCTGTCTGTCTGTCTGTCTGCTGGCTGGTGCGCACGATAACTCTCGAAAGGAGTAACCGATTGACTTCAAATTTCGTATGTGGTAATATTTTTTTCTATCTCCGGCTAAGTTCGAAGATGGGCCATATTGGTCCACTCCTTCTGGTACCTCCCCCACAAAGGGTTAAAATGTTCTGATATATTGATTCTTTAATAACTGCTATTATGCGTATTCGAATCTTCTGAAATTCCACACATAGTATTAGTTTGTTAGTCGCTATCAACTCGAGGAAAATGGGCGAAATTGCCACGCCCCTTTTGGTACCTCCCACACAAATGCACCATTTTGCACTATAAGTTAAAAGCTTATAACATTAATACTAGTGTTTAGAAATACTTGAAATTTTGTACAGTGTAATGCTTTTATAGTGCCTACAGTCCAGTGAAAAATGGGCGTTATTGCCGCGCCCCTTTTGGTACCTCCCACACAAATGCACCATTTTGCACCAAAAGTTAACAGTTTATAACATTAATATCAGTGTATACAATTACTTGAAATTTTGTACAGTGTAATGCTTTTATAATGCCTATGGTCCAGTGAAAAATGAGCGTTATCACCACACCCCTTTTTGTACCTCCCTCACAAAATGGCCAAATTATACCACAATTTAATATCTCAACGTTAATATACCAGTCCATATAAACGGTTACAATTCGGCACAGTGCTATGTATTTAAAGTATCTACTGTTCCGCGAAATATAGGTGTATTTCTTAAACCCCTTCTGGTACCTCCAACAAAAATTGACAGAATAATTTGTGTAATATTCAATATTACATTACTCACAAAGTGAGGGTATATCTTAGTCGGTTTACCCGACTGAAACTTTCTTACTTGTTTTCTCTATCTCCGGCTAAGTTCGAAGATGGGCCATATTGGTCCACTCTTTCTAGTACCTCCCCCACAAAGGGTTAAAATGTTGTGAAATATTGATTCTTTAATAACAGCTATACCACTTATTCGAATCTTTTGAAATTCCACACATAGTATTAGCTTATTAGGCGCTTTCAACTCGAGAAAAATGGACGAAGTCGCCACGTCCCTTTTGGTACCTCCCACACAAAGGCACCATTTTGCACAAAAAGTCAACAGTTTATAACATTAATAACAGTGTATAAAAATACTTGAAATTGTGTACAGTATTGTGCTTTTATATTGCCTACTGTCCAGGGAAAAATGGGTGTTGTTGCCACGCCCCTTTTGGTACCTCCCACACAAAGGTACCTTTTTGCACCAAAAGTTAACAGCTTATAACATTAAAACCAGTGTATAAAAATACTTGAAATTTTGTACAGTGTAATGTTTTTATAGTGCCTATAGCCCTGTGAAAAATTGGCGTTATCGCCACACCCCTTTTTGTACCTCCCCCACAAAATGCCAAATCATACCACAATTTAATATCTCATAACGTTTTTACCAGTGCACATAAATGCTTATAATTCGGCACAGTGCAATGAATTTAAAGTATCTAATGTTCAGCGAAAAAAAGGTGTATTTGATAAACCCCTTCTGGTACCTCCCACACAAATTGACAGAATAATTCGAGTAATATTCAATATTACATTACTCACAAAGTGAGGGTATACCTTAGTCGGTTTACCCGACTGAAACTTTCTTACTTGTTAATCTTTAACATTTTCTCTACATTTTAGAATTGAATTATCAGCTTCAGTCCCAATATTGTCTCATCGAAAATAGTTCTGCTCACAAAACATTAGTAAAATTTATTTAAACATTTACAAAAGGTATTTGTTAAATTTTCCATATTTTAATATGAATAATTCACTAGGTCAAAGCATCAAAGCACTTCTTAAATTTTAAAAATCCACATATGCTTTAAATATCCAAATTTATTTTTCCCGAAAATTTGCTTAGATTTATTTCCCTAATAATGTATTTTCTTCTGCCGGACACTAAGGATTTCCTGATATGCGTTTCAAGCTTTAAATAAAATTTTATCTTTTATGAAAATTCATAATTTTGTGTTTTTTCTATGAAATTGTCATTTCTTGAAGCTTCATTTGTAACAAAAACAGAGCACAATGGAGGCATTCATTTGCAAAAAGGTTTATTTTAATTTGACGACTTAGGAATTTGAAAAGTTAAATTCTTTTTAACGCCTGGAAAAAATTCCAATTTAACAAATATTTTTGATTCACGAAAAAATTCAACTTTTACAATTTTTTCCCATTTTAAGATATTTGCCTTTTTATTTTTGAATAAACTCCCTTACTTTCCATTTCTGCTTTTTAAATTACTCGATTTATATTTGCATGTCTGATTAAATCCGCCATTCTTTAGCTTTTTTAACAGCTAAAGAAATTTTAAATAGTTTTTTTTTCTTTCACCCTTTTCCCCGAAACAATACTCATTAATATGCTAATTATCCAAAAGGAAAGAAGTTAAATTTGGGGAGAAAAAATCGAAGTCGAAAAATTAAAAAAAACCCTTTCCAAATCACCTTTCCGCCTGACTACATTTGGTTTAATTTGAAGAAAATTATTTCCAAAACTTTAGCAAATTAATTCGCTTAATCACTGAAATTGGTAATAATAAAGAGTTTTGAAAGATCAAAATGCGAAAAACAAAAATCCCAGGAAACAAATAAAAAAGATAATAAGAAAAAAGGTGGGCATGACTTTTGCTCCAACAAAAGGATAATAAAATATTTCTGTGGAAATCAGAATATGCAATTTTATATAGACCACTTTTTGTTGTTGTTTGATAACTCTTCAAGGATATTTTTCTCTTAAGCGGATCTAATATTTATGTAGATGAGCAAATCTGTATGTATTCGTATATGTGTTGTCCCCCCTCCACTGTTCCCCGTCAATATTTAACCCTTTCCTTTTGTTCCTATCGACTTCAGCGGCGCATTTTTCGAGATACTGCTCGTAAACTTCAATTGGTTATATTTGCATATGTGCTTGCCGTCGGAGACGGGAGCGGGGGCAAGAACATAAAAAAATATGAACACAGGAGCTGTTCAATATTTGCCGAAGCTTATTAAAAACTGGTTTCTCAAAACAATTCCCAGACTTAAAAAAAAGCCCCCGAGTTTTTCTTTTTGTCAAATGTCAACACGCGTGTGTGATGCTTTGCATAAATCCGCCACCCCTGCCGCTTCCTGTTCCTATCTGATGCTCATTACGACCTTTAACCCCTTTTGTTCTCACCATTACACCCAAGACCATTGCGCCAGTGCCTATGAATAGACTATGGACTGACAGAGATGAGAGGAGATGGAAAAGGATGCATCAAAGGATAACGAATTAAAAAATTAAAAATCGAAATGGAAATGGAAAAAAACTCCAGGCCAAGTACAAGGACCAAAGATAGTCTCACCCTTTTGGCTTTGAAATTAAACAAAGGTATCCTTGTAATCGTCGTCGCACTTTTGGGGAGGGAGGGAGATAGACAGGGTTAATTTCTGCCTTTGTGAACTGAAGGGTGTGATGTTTAGTTGATTAGTTCAAGAAGTTTGGTTGCCATTGAGATAACAAATGCGCAGATATGACGACCGACGAGTGTTGTTGTCGAATGTTGTGATGAGTTTTTTTTATCAAAGCCGATAAATTTCAATAAATAGCATGTCAGGTCAACAGAATACCCTACACAGAATACCCTTCTTAGAGATTTGGTATTTATAGAAAATTTCCTAAAATTTTTGCAGTTATAGAAAATTTTCTCGAAATTTTGTATTTATTACAAAATTTCCTACAAATTTTGTATTTATAGAAAATTTCCAAGAAATTTTAAATTTATAGAAAATTTCCTAGAAATTCTGTATTTATCGAAAATTTCCTAGAAATTTTGTATTTATCGAAAATTTCCTAGAAATTTTGTATTTATCGAAAATTTCCTATAAATTTTGTATTTATCGAAAATTTCCTAGAAATTTTGTATTTATCGAAAATTTCCTAGAAATTTTGTATTTATAGAAAATTTCCTAGAAATTTTGCATTTATAGAAAATTTCCTAGAAATTTTGTATTTATAGAAAATTGCCTAGAAATTTTGTATTTATAGAAAATTGCCTAGAAATTTTGTATTTATAGAAAATTTCCTAGAAATTTTGTATTTATAGAAAATTTCCTACAAATTTTGTATATATAGAAAATTTTCTAGAAATTTTGTATTTATAGAAAATTTCCTAGAAATTTTGTATTTATAGAAAATTTCCTAGAAATTTTGTATTTATAGAAAATTTCCTAGAAATGTTGTATTTATAGAAAATTTCCTAGAAATTTTGTATTTATCGAAAATTTCCTAGAAATTTTGTATTTATCGAAAATTTCCTGGAAATTTTGTATTTATCGAAAATTTCCTAGAAATTTTGTATTTATCGAAAATTTCCTAGAAATTTTGTATTTATCGAAAATTTCCTAGAAATTTTGTATTTATAGAAAATTTCCTAGAAATTTTGTATTTTATAGAAAATTTCCTAGAAATTTTGAATTTATAGAAAATTTGCTAGAAATTTTGTATTTATAGAAAATTTGCTAGAAATTTTGTATTTATAGAAAATTTTGTATTTACAGATTTTTTTTCGAAGTTGTAAATTAATTTTTCTAAGAAATCTTGTAATTTCAGAAAATTTTCTGAGAAATTTTATATTTATAAAAAAAAAATCTTAGACATTTTGTCTTTATAGATTATCTCTTAAAAATTTAAAGTATTTATGAAAATGTTCTTAAAAATTGTTTCTATATAAAAATTTTTATTAGATTTTTTATTAATAGAAAATTTTTGCAAACAATTTATTTCTGAAAGTTTAATTAAAATATAATTATACCAAATTTCTTAAAAACTTTATTCATATATCGCTCACTTACTTCAAGACTGTCATAACTCAAAATATAAAATTTTTGAGGTTGGCTTACAGAAATGGGAATTTTGCAAATATCCATAAATTAATATCAATAATATTTATTTATTTATATGAATTACAATACAAAGTAAATTTATATTCTAATTTTAAGGTCCAGGGAGAAGCAGGGTGACAAAGACCATGTTGCTTGTTAATTTTTGTTGCGACAGACCAGAGCCTCTGGTGGGAATCGAACCCACGACCCCCAAACTCATAGGCGAGCTCGCTACCAACTGGGGCGCTCCAATAATATTTACTTTATAAGTACACAACTATATACGAGTACATGACTTTTCCATCGATTTAGAACTCGAATTTTATGTTACTTATCTTTTTATTCGGACCTATAGTTAAACATCTTGAAAATGTTCAATTTTGAGTTATGACAGTCTTGAAGTAAGTGAGCGATATATATTTTTACTTAAAATGAGTGAGGGCTAAGTCATTTCTGAATACGTAATTGGTATAGTATAAGTTCCTGTCGACTTTGCCCAATTCATACTCCTTCCATTTTAAATATAATTATAATAAAAAAAATAAAAATATAGAATTTATTTGCAGCCACAATAGCGCAACAAAAACTTGTCTAATCCGAATCATAGAATACATCTCGGCATACGTACGTCCTGACGACTGGCTGTATTCTTTTGATTTGTGTTTTAACGTCTTTTTGTCTTCCTCTGCCACTGAGATAGCCAATGATGTTATTTTGGTTTAGGAATCAAATCGACTTTTAATCAATTCTTGTTTTCCTCGTCTTTCAATTTTTACCCTAAACTTATTTGCATACACATGTTTTTTCTTTTTATATCATTGTTTCTTTTAGCATCGCATCACATCACAAAGCATTGTTTTAACAGCCTTAAATTATGCTTCATTTTGTTTAAACTTTGTTTTTTCATTGTCTATAGTCTAGGACTAGGACTAGGAGGGGGGAGATAAAAGAAAACAACGCTTTAGACCTGCCAGCCGACCACCCACCCGTTTTGTTTTGCGTTTTTTCGAAACCTTTCAGTATAGCCCACCAACAAAATGTCTATCAATACCCAAGACTCTTCGGGTACTTCCTGCATAGATGTGCTGCCGTCGTTGTCGTCGATGTGGTTGTTATTGTAGTTTTTGTTTAACATCCGCTTCCTTTTTAGACAAACATTGCGAGCGTTGAAAGTTAACACGTGAAAGGGTTATTATTTCACGCGATGACCCGCAATGCCGCAAAGTAACGCCTGTTTTTACCATAAAAATTCGTGGCGTTTTTTTTTTCTTTCCGTGTCCTGGCGTTGAGAAAGCCATCCTAGAAACAACAACATCAACGGGTGGTCGCCGTTTAACTTTTGGTCGCGTGTTTTTTATTTGGATTTTTTTATTTGTTCATCGAACAAACGAACGGCCGACCGTTCACAGTTTAAGGATATTTTATGGTATTCCTGGGCGCTGAGAAGACAACGTTAAGTTTATGGAAACTTTTGTTAGGATATCGAGTCAAAGGAGTTGAAACTCAAATGCTTTGTTGTCGCGTTGCTTTTTAATGATATGCAAACCTTTATCTGCGATATTGAATAATGCAGTTAAAAAATTTACTTCGTCAAGGACTGATAGGGGTTTCTTTAGTGCTGATAAAAAGTTACTAAAGGATTAATGAAATGAGTAATAAAATTTAAATGAAAATCGAAGGGGAATGAGTGACATAGATCTCAAAAAAAAAGAAAAAGTTTAGAAAAGCAATAAAGTGTGAATCAAATATATAAGAAAAACATTTTCTTTAGCCAAACAATTATAAAAGGATTCGTTATAATAGAAATTAAATAATATAGAAATATTATATTATATAAATATAAATATTTAAAAAAAAATGTCAATAAATGAAAAAATATCTATCTCAGAAAATTTATAAAAATTGTGTTTTTGTTTGTTCTATTGTGGTCTACATATATGTACATGTCATTTTTACTTGTAACTAGGATATTCTCCTGGCTTTAGACCAATTTTGCTTCCAAAATTCTATGGAGTGCCAATCTTTTTCTAAACGGTATGGCAAAGCTAGTATCACAAACATTGTATCGCGATAGGAAGAATACTAATTCAATCTTCAGCAATTTTTTGCTGAGATTCCAAACGAACAATAAGTATTACTCAGTTCTCAACCCAAAATGTTCACACCAACTAATGTGCTCGCCAAAAAAAGATTTGTTTTATTAAAAAAAATCTATAAATTACAAATGTCTCTGGAACTTTTAAATAAAAAAATCAAAGACATACTCCAGAAATAAGAAATTTCTAAAAAAAATATAAGAAATTCTTAGAAAAATTCTATAAAATAGGCATGAAAGATTCTAGGACGTTTTTAATGATTAAAAATCTTTTAAGTTAATATCTATTAATAACAAAATTTTAAGAATTTTTTTAAAAATGAAAAAAAATGTACTGATAACAGTGAAAGAAAGAAAGATTTCTATAAATATAAAATTTGTACAAAATTTGTAACCAATAAAGCAGTAGAGAAATGCTCTGAAAGTCAAAAAAATGAGATGAAATCTTCAATAGATAAGAAGTTTCTAAGAATTTCCTGAATCAAAAATTGTTAAGATATGAAAAAACATAAAAAAATAATAAAATGTGATAGTAAGAAACTTGTATAATACCAAAAATTTACAAAATATTTTATATAAATAAACAAATTCAAAGAAATCTTTTATATACATAAAACAATTTCTAAGAATAAATTTTATATAAATGACAAATGTACAAAGAATTTTCTATAAATACAAAATGTCTACGAAATTTTCTATAAATACGATAATTTCTATGAAATTTTCTATCAACACAAAAATTTTAAGAAATTTTCTACAAATACAAAATTTCTACGAAATTTTTTATAAATACAAAAATTTCTACGAAATTTTCTATAAACACAAAAATTTCTACGAAATTTTCTATAAACACAAAAATTTCTACGAAATTTTTATAAACACAAAAATTTCTACGAAATTTTCTATGAATAAAACAATTTCTAAAAAATTTTCTATAAGTATAAAATTTCTAAAAAATTTTCTATAAATATAAAATTTCTAAAAAAATTTCTATAAATACAAAATTTCTAAGAAAATTTCTACAAAATACAAAATTTCTAAGAAATTTTCTACAAAAACAAAAAAGTTTAAGAAATTTTCTACAAAATACAAAATTTCTAAGAAATTTTCTATAAATACAAAATTTTTAAGAAATTTTCTATAAATACAAAATTTCTACGAAATTTTCTATAAATACGATAATTTCTATGAAATTTTCTATAAATACAAAAATGTCTACGAAATTTCTATAAACACAAAAATTTCTATAAATATAAAATTTCTAAAAAATTTTTCGATAAATACAAAATTTCTAAGAAATTTTCTAAAAATACAAAATTTTTAAGAAATTTTCTATAAATAAAAAATTTTATTCAGTCAGAATTTATTTTTGGTTTGAGATATCGAAACTGCAGTCAATTCTACCAAGCAATTAAAACTCTCTACCAATTTTTTTATTTGTTTCTATTACTTTCTTGGAATAGACAGAAAGTAAATGGAACATATGGTATCAAACCAAAAATAAATTCTGACTGAATAACAAAAGCACAGAGCAACAATAAATAACAACAACACATAAAATTTTTTTTCCAAATTCTACGAAATTTTCTATAAACAAAAAAAAATTTCTAAGAAATTTTCTATAAATACAAAAATTTCTACAAAATTTTCTCTAAATGTAAAATTTCTATAAATACAAAATTTCTAAGAAATTTTCTACAAAATACAAAATTTCTAAGATATTTTCTACAAAATACAAAATTTTTAAGAAATTTTCTATTAATACAAAATTTTTTATAAATACAAAATTTTTAAGAAATTTTCTATAAATACAAAATTTCTACCAAATACAAAATTTCTGAGAAATTTTCTATAAATACAAAATTTTTAAGAAATTTTCTATGAAATTTTCTATAAATACAAAATGTCTACTAAATTTTCTATAAACGCAAAAATTTATAAAAAATATATAAATATAAAATTTCTAAAAAAATTTTCGATAAATACAAAATTTCTAAGAAATTTTCTAAAAATACAAAATTTTTAAAAAAATTTCTATAAATACAAAATTTCTACGAAATTTTTTATAAATACAAAAATTTCTACGAAATTTTCTATAATACAAAAATTTCTACGAAATTTTCTATAAACAAAAAAAATTTCTAAGAAATTTTCTATAAATACAAAAATTTCTACGAAATTTTCTCTAAATATAAAATTTCTATAAATACAAAATTTCTAAGATATTTTCTACAAAATACAAAATTTTTAAGAAATTTTCTATGAATACAAAATTTTTAAGAAATTTTTTATAAATACAAAATTTTTAAGAAATTTTCTATAAATACAAAATTTCTACGAAATTTTCTATGAACACAACAATTTCTAAGAAATTTTCTATAAGTATAAAATTTCTAAAAAATTTTCTATAAATATAAAATTTCTAAAAAATTTTCTATAAATACAAAATTTCTAAGAAATTTTCTACAAAATACAAAATTTCTAAGAAATTTTCTACAAAATACAAAAATTCTAAGAAATTTTCTACAAAATACAAAATTTCTAAGAAATTTATACAAAATACAAAATTTTCTACAAAATACAAAATTTTTAAGAAATTTTCTATAAATACAAAATTTCTACGAAATGTTCTATAAATACAAAAATTTCTAAGAAATTTTCTATATGTAAATACAAAATTTTTAAGAAATTTTCTATAAATACAACATTTTTAAGAAATTTTCTATAAATACAAAATTTTTAAGAAATTTTCTATAAATACAAAATTTTTAAGAAATTTTCTATAAATACAAAACATAAGAAATTTCCTATAAATACAAAACATAAGAAATTTCCTATAAATACAAAATTTCTAAGAAATTTTCTATAAATACAAAATTTCTAAGAAATTTTCTATAAATACAAAATTTCTAAGAAATTTTCTATAAATACAAAATTTCTAAGAAATTTTCTATAAATACAAAATTTCTAAGAAATTTTCTATAAATACAAAATTTCTAAGAAATTTTCTATAAATACAAAATTTCTAAGAAATTTTCCATAAATGCAAAATTTCTAAGAAATTTTCTATAAATACAAAATTTCTAAAAAATTTTCTATAAATACAAAATTTCTAAGAAATTTTCTATAAATATTACATACAATTTTTCTAAGAAATTTTCTATAAATACAAAATTTCTATCTGTATAATTACATAAAAAATGTCTCAATATTTAGTCATATAAAAATGCCCCCTTTCCCACCCTCTTTTCATTGTGGTCTCCTACTTGGAACAATTTACGCACATTAAAAATAATTATATGACAAAGCAAATCACACAAAGAGATTTTGTCTGTTTTCCCGCCTTTTGTCACTCTCACTTACCAAATGTTCTTCGATTCCTCCTCTTATAAAGAGCAAGTCGCGACATTTTTCACAAAAGAAAACGCAACCCTTTCACAGTGCAGCATTTATTTTACAATCGAAGACAAAAAGGCATTTTTGGGGCGAAAGGCATAAAAAATGTAGCATTTTTTGGCACAAAAGAAAACACCATAAAACTGTTCTTCAAAACAAAGAAAATAAAGTTATAAAGAAGTTCCGTCAAGTAGCGAGTAGTCTATCAGTGACGAACGAATAGAAATTTGATTTCAGCGAGTGATTTTTTAGCGTATTTCAAAGCCTATTTCCGAGATTTTTTTTGTTATTATCACATTTAGAAAATTAATATCGATCGTTATGTACCAAAAAAGTTCAAAAAAATACTCCAGAAAACTATATTTTTCGCGTTTGAAAATCATTTCTATTCGTTCGTAACTCACGCAAATGTAAACAAAGTCACGACGGAACATCTGTGTAATAGAGAGTCTGTGGTGTAGATTGTATGTAAATGAATTGCATTTCCTGGCGCAGTGTCAGCTGTCAACGTATTGTCCACACACTGCACAAACAGGTCAACACCATTTTCAGTACTTTTTGTTAATTTGAATTTACTTTATTTACACGGTAAATCGAGTCATATTAGTACCGTATTTTCTAAAATATTTAGTTTCCATGTTTTTGCTTTATCCTGCAATAAACAAATTGCTGTTCAAAAATGTTAACAATTCCCCGAAGGTATTTTATACTCTCCTCTGTAGCCGCTCGAAGCCTTCAAACCTTGACAACCGAATGAAATCAAATGGAAATTATGCAAATTACTTACGGTAATGGCTGAACTTTATTGGAAATCCATCAATCCCAAAGATATTGAAAATAACAGTCAAGTCAAGTTAAGCTGTCAACAGAGACAACTCGAAAATATTGACAAACACCAAAAAAGCCTTAAGGTAATTTGACAAGTACCAATACCGTCGGGGGATACAGCTACAGCCAGCCATATACACCCAGGAGTAACATCCTTAAGCGTCACAGGCATAACAACAGCGTCAACAACAACAAACGCGAAGGATAACAAAACAAACAGACAAGGAATCAATGTCACTTAGACAACGGAAATGAATATTGAGGAGAGAGAGTGAAAAAAATTACAAAATATTGTAAATATTGGCTAACGTCGTTTGTTGCATATAGTAGAACATATCAAAACCCCGGGAAAGGTGGGTATTTTCTCGAGGAGCTGGGGGAGGAATTTATCCTGCTTCCCTTGAATCTCTAAATGATGGAATTGAATACGGATATGAATGATATTTTATTAATAAAACAAGACTATATTAAATTTATATCATCCTCTCTCTTGAGAAGCGATGATATGGGAGACATCGGCAAGCAATTGGGTTGGGTGTCTTCACTTATTGGACTTCACAACATTGTTGACATTTAAAAGACAATGACATAGCTAAGAAAAAAGGTGGAGCAATCAGTCGCGATGATGTTCGGGAAGGATAGACGTGTAAATTCCTTGTTCAGACCGGAAGTGAAGAAATTGATAATCTTGAGAAGCGACAACAAAACATTGTTGATATGTAAATGGGAATGTTAAGAATGTCCTTAAAGCATATTTGATTAGATATTTCTCTTCTTGTTGTGAACTGTATAAAAAGAAGTGATTACATTGAAAAACAAGTTTAATTGACATAACTGCATTAAAATTTAAATTCATTAAAATTTTCCATAAATACCATATTTCTAAGAAACTTTCTATAAATACAAAACGTCTTAGAAATTTTCTATATATACAAAATTTCTCAGAAATTTCCTATAAATACAAAATTTTTTCAGAAATTTCCTATAAATACAAAATTTCTCAGAAATTTTATATTTATTGAAATTTTTTATTTATAGAAAATTTCGTAGAAATTTTTTATTTGTAGAAAATTTCATAGAAATTTTTTATTTCTAGAAAATTTCATAGACATTTTTTATCTGTAGAAAATTTGATAGTAATTTTTTTTATAGACATATTTGTTCTTTATTGAATTTTCTATAAATTGAAAAAATTTCTATGAAGAAAAACAATTCTATGAAATTATATAACGGGTGATCCAAGTAGAGGTACTTTTTTCAATATCCTTTTTTGACAGATCACGTGTGAGTCGTGTCATGCTGTCATGTTATTTTTGATAAGTATTGTTTTGCATTTCATTATGGAAAGAACAACGCCTGAACAACGTTTACAAATCGTTCAACTTTATTACGAAAATTCACGTTCTGTGAGGAATGTGTTTCGTGCACGTCGCTCAACTTGTGGTCAACATAATCGAGTCATCGAAAATTGGACTCAACGGATGGACCATCTGAGACGTAGCCGTGGTCAACATTTGATAGACATAATCTTCAAAAAATAAATGCCAAAGAATGTTTTTTCAAATGATAATAAACATTCCCCATTCAATTTGAATTTTCCGTGTTTTTTTCTTTAAAAAAGTAGGGAACCTCGAAATGGATCAACCTGTATAATGAACATAAATTCTATGAAATTTTCTTTAAATAAAAAATGTCTACTTTTTTATATATAACAAAATTCGGACCAAGACATTTTTTTTTTAAAAATTGTATAAATTAAAAAATCTGAAATTTTCTATAAATACAAAATTTTTATTTTTACTGAATAAAAATTTCTTTAAAATTTTCTATAAATGAAAAACATCAAAGTTGTCAGAAATTATATAAAAATAAAAAAGTTCTAGGAAATTTACCTAAAATAAAAAATATTAAGAATTTTTTTTTAAATAAGGTTCTTTTTTATTTTTTTTGTTTATTACTAAATTTTGTATACCCTACACCACACTGTGGTACAGGGTATTATGACTTTGTGCATTTGTTTGTAACACCCAAAAGGAGAAGAGATAGATCCATTGTTTATTATACCGATCGACTTGTAATCACTTTCTGAGTCGATTTAGCTATGTCCGTCTGTCTGTAGATGTATTTTTGTAATCAAAGTACAGGTCGCAATTATGGCCCGATCTTGACGAAACTTTACACATATCTTTTTTTTTGCCCCAAGGACGATCCCTATTTAATTTGGTTAAAATCGGTTCAGATTTGGATATAGCCCCCATATATATGTTAGCCCCGATTTGACATGTAAGCGCTGTAAAAACTTTATTTTATATCCGATCAGTATGAAATTCAGCAGAAAGAGGTCTCTTATCATATGAATGAACACTGTTAAATTTGGAAGAAATCGGTTCAGATTTAGATATATCCCCCATATATACGGTACCACCGATTTCACCGATGTAAGCGCCTTAAAAAATTTATTTTATAACCGATCAGTGTGAAATTCGGCAGAAAGAGGTTTCTTCCTACATGAAGGAATACTGCCAAATTCGGAGAAAATCGGTTCAGATTTAGATATAGCCCCCATATATATGTTACCCCCGATTTTACATGTAAGCGCTGTAAAAATGTTATTTTATATCCGATCAGTGCGAAATTCGGCAAAAAGAGGTTTCTTTCTACATGGAGGAATACTGCCAAATTCGGAGAAAATCGGTTCAGATTTAGATATAGCCCCCATATATATGTTACCACCGATTTGACATGTAAATGCTGTAGAAACTGTATTTTATGTCCGATCAGTGCGAAATTCGGCAGAAAGAGGTTTCTTATTACTCGAAGAAATACTGCCAAATTCGGAGAAAATCGGTTCAGATTTAGATATAGTCCCCATATATATGTTACCACCGATTTGACATGTAAGCGCTGTAGAGACTGTATTTTATATCAGATCAGTACGAAATTCTACTGAAAGAGGTATTTTTACATGAATGAGTATTCAGGGAAAATCGGTTCAGATTTATATATAACCTACATATATATGTTCCTCCTGATTTGGTATCAAAGCGCTATAGAATTTGTACTTTACTTCCGATCATTAATATTTTCCGGAAAGATGTTTCTCAATTTAGGAACGAATATTGCTTAATTTAGCGATTATCGGCTCAGAATTATTATCGCAATGGCCTTTATCGCATTGTTGGGGAGGTGTAGGGTATTATATAGTCGGCCCCGCCCGACTTTCTGCCTTTCCTTACTGACAGAGAGACGGACATAGCTAAATCGACTCAGAAAGTGATTACAAGTCGATCGGTATAATAAACAATGGATCTATCTCTTCTCCTTTTGGGTGTTACAAACAAATGCACAAAGTCATAATACCCTGTACCACAGTGTGGTGTAGGGTATAAAAATTTTCTTAATGCAAATATTTAAGAAATTTTCTTTAAATTCAATTTTAAGATGAGTAGATGATATGTTCCATTAATAAATGTGTCTAAGAATTTTTTCGTGGTAGTCATATGAATGATGTTGTTTTCCATTATTGAATGACAAAGTTCAACCTTTCCTGTACCACATACACCAGTATGGTATAAATATCAGATCAGATCAGGAGATTGAAATTTAAAATTTTTAATGGCCCACACAGTATAAAATTTTAAGAAGTGTAGAAGGAATTTTTATGACATTATCTATCATTTCAATTTATAAATGCATCTAAAAACATTTTCTGTTGTGGTTTCGGTAATCATTTTCGATTTAGGGTGAGCAGATGATTGGTCTGCCGCATCCGATCCTGACGCTAGGGCTGCTAGCTGAGCATCCAGGCTTACTATTCTTATACAAGGCCGCTTCTACTAGAGGAACAGACGCCTACCATGAACCGATCATTCTGATTCAGACATTACATGGATTTAAGTGCATGTTTTGGTCCGCGGGTGGTATTTTATTTCCCACCTACCGTGTATATCTACCGGGCATCCCTCTATCCGCCGCCCGAGGACGCGTCCGATGGGAGACATGCAACTCCGCACGGAACGTTAAGTCTGTCATTCTTTATGGATGTGAGACATGGAACTTAGCATTGGCTGAGATAAAGGCACTGCAGGTCTTCATAAACAGATGCCTGAGAAGAATCATGAGGATATTCTGGCCTAATGTAATATCAAATGCAACGTTATGGAGTGTAACTAAACAAACACCAGTAAGCCAAGAAATAAGAGAACGTAAATGGAAATGGATAGGTCATACCTTACGAAAGGCAAGAGACGATTTTGCAAGACAGGCGCTGGAATGGAACCCGCAAGGTAGCCGCAGACGAGGTAGGCCTGCAAACACCTGGAGAAGATCCGCGGAGGCTAGAAGTCTGGGTCGAAGCTGGAGTAAAATAAAGTATTTATCATTAAACAGATCTGAATGGAATAACTTTGTTGTGGCCCTATGCTCCTTAATGGAGTAAAAAGGAATAAATAATAATAATCTAAAAAAATTTCATTTATAGAAATTTTTTACATTTTTCTCTTAATAAAATTGTTTAGGAAATTTTCTTGTCAATTAAATTAAAAAAATTTAGAAGACCATTTCTTTTGATAAAAATTTCTAATTAATAAAAGTTTCTAAGACATTATACAAAATTTTAAGAATTTTACTTTAAATTAAATTTTAACAAGTATAGATAATGTTTTCTATTAGTAATAGTCTCTAAGAAATTTCCTATCAATTTTCTCATAATAAAAATATTTAAGAAATTTTTTTTAAATTAAATTATAAAAGAGTAGCTGGTATTAATGGAAATTCTAAGAAATTTTCTGAAAATAAAGAATTTTAAGATATTATCCATACCAGTAATAAAAGTTTTTAAACAATTTGATCTTAGTTTAGAAAGCATTTTTTATCGATAAAAGTTTCTAAGAAATCTTTTTGCTAAAAAAAAGAAAATCCGTAAATTAAAATTCTATAATTTTTCTACAAATTTATTTCTGGTTTTCTAAAAAGTTTCTTAAAAGTCTGTATAAATAAAATATTTCTAGGAAATTTTCCACAACACAAATTCGAGATTTTATACAAATAGAAATTTTTTAGAGAATTTCGTAGAATTTTTCGAATAATTTTATTCATAGAATATTTAATGGTACATTTTTTATATAAAGGATTTTTTAGATTTATTTTTATCATTATTATTATTATTTTTTCCTTTCTAATCCATTGAGGAATATTTCATTCATTTTTGTACTTCTAGGAAAAATTCTAAACAAATAAAAAATATGTGGTATTTTTACATTCATAAAAAAAAAATTATTATAAATTCTGATAATAAGAAATTTTCTATAAATATAAGATTTTATACAAAATTTATAAAACATTTTGTTTAAATAATTTTCTATACATTTTCTATAAAAAAGAGTATTTCTAAAACTTTGCTATAAGTAACAAAATGTATGTAAACTTAAGACATTTTTCTATAAATATAAAATAAAAAAAATTCTATAAACCTAATATTTCTAAAAAATTTCTGTCTATCGAATTGACTTTTCCAACATATGTCACTTGCATTTGGAGCTGATATGTAAAAATATATAAGGAACAAATTCATTAAAGGCAAATCCTTTTAAAGGATTTCCCTTAATACAACAAACATATCAATTTAGAAACATTTTTCAATTTTTTAATCCTCTTCTGTCTCCGTAATCATGTGTGAGACCATAACTTATTGATTAAAATATCATTTGCCTTTGGCAGATATACGAGTAGCTCTGCAACCCTCTTCCAGCCGCTACTTCTGGAGAACAGTGTTCAGATAGTGATTGTTTAATCGAATGACTAATAGTGCAACTGTCAAATGTGACAAAGGTCTGTCAAAATATACATTAAAAATGTGATCTAATAGCGGCCAGAGTTAGGCGAAGGACAGACGATTGTGAGGTTGTATTGGACATTTTGTGGAAAGAAGCTTAAATTTAATGGTTTTTCGTGGTTCAAAACCTGGCAAGGAAAAGCAAATAAAAACCCTTCGTCCCAATGAGACACTACAGGAATCCTAAATCATCTTAGGTTTCATCAACACAAGTGTGTGGAATGGTCTCACATATGAATGTGTTACTTTTGTGTATGAGGGTGTAACGAAAAATAATTTCCCCAATTTGCTTTTCGTCTATATGACGCAAATATAGGAAAATCACATAAAATAGGTCCATCTGAATTTTTTGTGGTACAATTTTAGAGTATTTAGTTATCCTCAATTTCGGTAAAATGTATATCAGTGAAAAGATTCTTCATCAAAGAAGTGCAGAATAATATATTTTAGAAAATTACTGCAAATTATCACACTGAAAAAAGAAAAACACTGTAAAATATAATGATTCATCTGACTGAATTGTTGTGGTACAATTTTAGGGCTATCAGAACCTTATATTGTACTAACATTTATATAGACAGAAAGCTTACTTCCAAATATGTGTCGAAATACAGTCGTACACTTGAAACACATTTCCAATATATATAACTCAAAAATTAAGACAACATTTTGATCCAATTCTAATTGAACAAGGCGAATCATATTAAAATAGGGTCATACGATTTTTTTGTGGAACAATTATAGAATATTTGGTGTCCTTAAACTAGACCAAAACTACAATTGTATTGATGTGCAGTCTAAAATAGCTTAAAACATGTTTGTACACTATAATTCTAGTTATAATAAAATAAAACATGTTCCATTACAACCTAATATTCTCGCCCGTAATACAGACGAGCGAGTTCGTGTGATGTGTTGTGTGGGGTTTTTTCTAATGACAATCTGTCAAACTTATCATTTGTCATAAGAGACATTAAATTTTTGGCAAACACAAAAATATTGAAACAAATACATATGGATATGTGGAATTACATACACACATCTGCAATTGGAATTAAGCTGTCTTCTTGGCGCACATCACTCGTTGAGGTCCTGCCACGCGGAGCATAGCGGGCAGCTGGGCTCACATGTCTTTCGTGGTATTTGCCCGGCATTTTGTGGAAAAAGGATTCTCGTTATTGGCCTTATATGGATTGCCGCAAAAAGCAGATAATCATTTATCATTTGAGTGTGTGAGTATTGCTGTTTTTGGTATTTGTATTTGTGAGGGTAACTAACACAAACCACAAAAATTGTCAAATATTTCAAAACGGCTTATTTTACCTTTTGATGACCAAAAACGGCCAACAAATGTTGTCACGAGGAGAAGGGGAAGGGCGGCACGAATTGTTTGGTCAACGCTATGATTTCTTATCAAAGAACAGTGGTTTTTTTGAAATCTGAAAAAACCTGAAACTGTTCCAATGAATATGAAAGTATCACCAGTGACACTTTTCCTATAGAAAAGTATCACCAGTGACCCCTTTTCTATAGAAAAGTATCACCAGTGACACTTTTCCTATAGAAAAGTATCACCAGTGACACTTTTCCTATAGAAAAGTATCACCAGTGACACTTTTCCTATAGAAAAGTATCACCAGTGACACTTTTCCTATAGAAAAGTATCACCAGTGACACTTTTCCTATAGAAAAGTATTACCAGTGACACTTTTCCTATAGAAAAGTACCACCAGTGACACTTTTCCGATAGAAAAGTACCACCAGTGACACTTTTCCTATAGAAAAGTACCACCAGTGACACTTTTCCGATAGAAAAGTACCACCAGTGACACTTTTCCTATAGAAAAGTACCACCAGTGACACTTTTCCTATAGAAAAGTACCACCAGTGACGCTTTTCCTATAGAAAAGTATCACCAGTGACATTTTTTCTATAGAAAAGTATCACCAGTGACATTTTTCCTATAGGAAAGTATCACCAGTGACACTTTTCCTATAGAAAAGTATCACCAGTGACACTTTTCCTATAGAAAAGTATCACCAGTGACACTTTTCCTATAGAAAAGTATCACCAGTGACACTTTTCCTATAGAAAAGTATCACCAGTGACACTTTTCCTATAGAAAAGTATGACCAGTGACACTTTTGCTATACAAATATATGACCAGTGACACTTTTCCTATAGAAAAGTATCACCAGTGACACTTTTCCTATAGAAAAGTATCACCAGTGACACGTTTCCTATAGAAAAGTATCACCAGTGACACTTTTCCTATAGAAAAGTATCACCAGTGACACTTTTCCTATAGAAAAGTAACACTAGTGACACTTTTCCAATAGAATAGTTTCACCAGTGACACTTTTCCTAAAGAAAAGTATCACCAGTGGCACTTTTCCTAAAGAAAAGTATCAACAATGGCACTTTTCCTAAATATAAGTATCACCAGTGACACTTTTCCTAAAGAAAAGTATCACCAGCGACACTTTCCCTATAGAAGAGTGTCACCAGTGGCACTTTTCTCACCAGTGATACTTTTCTTATTTAAAAGTATCACCAGTGACACTTTTTTTATTTAAAAGTCTCACCAGTGACACTTTTCCTATAGAAAAGTATCACCAGTGACACCTATTTTCTTATCGAAAAGTATCACCAGTGACACCTATTTTCTTATCGAAAAGTATCACCAGTGATACTTTTCTTATTGAGAAGTATTGTTAGTGAATATTTCATGTGTAAAAATTTCGCCAGTGATACTTTACCTTTAAATTAATTTCCATCTGTGATACTTTTCTCATAGCAAATTTTCATCGGTGAAATTTATCCATATGTTCTACATGACCACTGTACACAATCCTACAAAACATGTCAATTTTGTTTTCCTATATTACAAAGGTTTAAATGTCATATTTGAGAATAATTTGTTTTTTTCTCGTTGTTCTGTACTCTACCTTTCTGCTCCTTGTGTCCATTTTTAGCAGCAATAACAAAAAACACAAATAACATACCTCGCAGCTATTTTAATTTGTTAAAAAATATATACAACCTGAAAAAATGTCATAACGAAACAAACAAAACATGTCACAAAGAGCAGCGTGAGAGAGAGAAAGAAAAAAATACGTATAACAAACAATACCAAATATAAATAACCAAAGATACATTCACCAGAAGATTGGCTGGCTATGCCAGCATCTGAAAAACGAAACAAAAAAAATCAACAAAAAATCATTGTCAACAATATCTCAGAATACAAGAACAGCGAGTGGAATGAATGAATGAACGGATGACAATAATAGAAAATATTGCATGACCTGGGTTCAGAGTTTGGAACTACAACAACTATGTACAGCAAGTGAAATGCACACGAAGGCAACTTTGGCAAATAAAGCAATACAACAACAACAGAAGCAGCAACAAAGCAATGGAAAACAGGACACGGATACAACAAGTGTAGCCACTTGCTTGGAGGATCTAGGAGGAGGAGGAGGAAGAGGAGAGAGGAGTAGAAAAAGGATTTTATGTTGAGGGTTTACTTATTGTTAGCCCTACCCCCATCAGCAACCAATGGCCTGGCTGCCCGGCTACCACTTGTTCTTATTACTGGAACTTACTAAAACACAACAGGAAAAAAATCTAGAGACTAGAAAAGTGTTACGGATTTTCTTCGAGTGTATTCAGGGGTTATACAAATGGGGCCGAAGAAAAGGAAGTCCTTCGAAGCACTAAATTACAGATGGTCACTTAAAATTTGCTTGTATCAAATTAACAAAACCAATCACCAATCAAAATATATTCCCTAAGTATATCTAATGGCAAAAATAGGGCCAAGTTACAGAAAGGCCTTTAAGGCATTAAATTTCAGTAATTTTGTGGTACACTTCTAGGGTAAATAACTTATAATTATAAAAATGCGGAACCTATCTTCCTACAAAAGATCAGCATTTTACTAAATATGCTACTTTGATTTTGTGGTACACTTTTAGGCACTTTTTTGCCCTCAGATTGTATTGAAGTCTACTTCATTGAAAAGCAATTTCTCTAGGATGTGCTGAGCGGCAATTTTTTTAGTGATACATATCGATACCTCCATTCTAAACTATGCTAAATGCAAAAGGTAGTTTTTCAGGAGAAGCGATCAAAGATTGATGCATTTTTTAAATTTGTGTGGAATTCCTTTATAATGCAAATCGAATAACCTGTACTGTTTTGTGGATAACTTTTGAATGGGTTGACGGATAAACACCAAATTTTGACTGAATATAATTTGGAATATTTAGAAATGAAATACGCAATCTCCCTAAAGCTATGCTAAGTCGACTTAGCATGTTTTAGAATGGAGGTATCGATATGTCTAAATGCACTCGAGTCTGTGTTTTGGTTAGTTATAATAAAAGCGAAATATATATTTTTGTGGTACACTTTTCGGTTCTAATAAACTCTCAAAAGGACATAAAAGTTATATCAATGGAAAGGTATTCCCTCCAGCAGGTGCAGAAATATATTTTGTATTTCATTTGGTACGAAAAAAGAATTTAATTTTTGGATAAATTGACTTGGATTAGAAATTTCTTGAAACTGCAGATACTAGTATTTCCAAAAAGGCCTAATATGGGCTCCCAATAACCCTTTTGTCCGCGTAAGTATATCAACACACCTGAATGTCTGAATAAAAAATTCTGAAATATTTCCACAAAAGATGAGCATTTTACTAAAATTTTAGATAATTTTTGTGGTATACTTTTAGGTACTTTCATGTCCTTAAACTGTATTCTGTATTTTCTGCAGAACATGCATATTTTATTAAAAACTTCAGATAATTTTTGTGGTACATTTTTGGTACTTTTTTGTCCTCAGATTGTACTGAACTATACATCACTGCATAGCAGCTTCTCCAAAGATGTGCTGACTGACAATGTTTGAAATATACATTTATATAAATGCACTCGAGTGTCGAGTTTGAGGTTTGGTAAGTTTTAATGAATCCGTAGCTTACATTTTTGTGGTACACTTTTCTGTTCTAATATACTCTTAAAAGGACATAAAGGTTATGTCAATGGATAGATATTCTTCCCAGCAGGTGCAGAAATATATTTTGCAATTATTTTGGTACTTAATAATATCCCAAACAGATGATTAATTTTTAGTAAAAGGATATGAAATCGTAATTTGTTCGACCTGCAGATACGAGTATTTTAAAAAGGCCTAATATGGGCTTCCACGTCTCTTTAGTCCGCGTAAGTATATCAACACATACAATTGTCTGTGAGATTAAAAAATGATAAAACTATTGTTCCACAGAAAATTAATATTGTATTGAAAGCTTCAGATCAATTTAGTGGTACACTTTTTGGTACTTTTTTATACTCAAATGATACAGAAATATACATCACTGAAAAGTTATTTTTCTAAAGATGTGTTGAGTGATAATATTTTAGCGATACATCTGTCTAAATGCACTCGAACTTCGAGTCTGTGGTTTGATTAGTTATAATAAAAACGTAGCCCACATTTGTGTGGTACCCTTTTAGTTTCTAATATATCCTCAAAAGATAACAAACCCTATTTCAATGGAAAGATATTACTCCCAGCAGGTGCTGAAAAAATTTTGTAATGATTTGGTATCTTACAATATCCAGAAAGGAAATTTAACTTTTCGATAAGTGGACATGAATTAGAAATTTGTTGGACCTGCAGATACCAGTATTTTTATACCCTCACTTTAGTGTGACGAGGGCATATATCATTTGCTACGGAAAAAAGCGTAACACGTCGAAGGAGTGACCTAAGACCCCAAGTATGTTCGGAGGAAATCCGTTTTGGGTCATTTTAAGTCGAATGAGCAATGTCCGTCCGTCTGTCTGCTGGCTGGTGCGCACGATAACTCTCGAAAGGAGTAACCGATTGACCTCAAATTTGGTATGTGGTAATATTTTTTTCTATCTCCGGCTAAGTTCGAAGATGGGCCATATTGGTCCACTCCTTCTAGTACCTCCCCCACAAAGGGTTAAAATGTTGTGAAATATTGATTCCTTAATAACTGCTATACTACTTATTCGAATCTTTTGAAATTCCACACATAGTATTATCTTATTAGTCGCTATCAACTCCAGAAAAGTGGGTGAAGTCGCCAAGTCCCTTTTGGTACCTCCCACACAAATGCACCATTTTGCACCAAAAGTTAACAGCTTATAACATTAATAACAGTGTATAAAACTACTTGAAATTTTGTACAGTATTATGCTTTTATATTGCCTACAGTCCAGGGAAAAATGGGTGTTGTTGCAACGCCCCTTTTGGTACCTCCCACACAAAGGTACCTTTTTGCACCAAAAGTTAACAGCTTAAAACATTAAAACCAGTGTATAAAAATACTTGAAATTTTGTACAGTGTAATGTTTTTATAGTGTCTATAGCCCTGTGAAAAATGGGCGTTATTGCCACGGCCCTTTTTGTACCCAAATCATACCACAATTTAATGTCTCATAACGTTTATACCAGTGCACATAAATGCTTATAAGTCGGCACAGTGCAATGAATTTAAAGTATCTAATGTTCAGCGAAAAATAGGTGCATTTGATAAACCCCTTCTGGTACCTCCCACACAAATTGACAGAATAATTCGAGTAATATTCAATATTACATTACTCACAAAGTGAGGGTATACCTCAGGGATGATAATTTTGAGCAACCAAATGGTACAAAAATCGTTCTAAAAAGGTAATTTTTGGACCCAAAAAGTACCAATTTTAAAATTTGTTTAAATTCTTCTTGAAATATTGAGATAAAAATTAGTAAGATCCAATTCTTGATAACATGCTACTAAATTATTATATACGCAAATATAAACCGATATTTACGGAAATTGATACAATCGGTCCATGTTTTTATTTAGACTCTACATATATAGAGGTACCTTCAGATTAGAATTCTGGACTCTCCAGAGAATGAATTTTTAGCCGATTTCATATTGCATAAAATCATCTGTAAAAAAAGTTAATTCATGTCTGTACAGTTTTAATATAAAATTAATTGACTTTACATTGTATTTTATCCAGTATCGCTCCTTGTTAGAATTGCTTCACGTTTTGATTATATATGATGGTTCGAGACGAATTTTAGTTTTTGGTGTAGATGCCACGTTTTACAACCTACGTGCCTTTAATCTTTTCTTATAGGTTTTTAGTTTCGTTAAAAATGCAAAATTTGTCAAATCGCAAATTTTTACACTTTTGAAACTGGAAAGGCGTGATTTCAAACACAATAAAAAGAAACTGAATTTTGTTGTAATACAAGAGCCAAACATATGTCTTGGCGTTGCGTAGCTATGTCGAACCATGTCGAAAGAGCATGTGTACGACTTATATAATTTACTAGCTGGACCCGGTCCACTTCGTTGGTCCACTATTTGCAATTTTTTTTTCCAAAACCATCTCAGACAAAATAGCTTTCAAACAAAAGAAAAAATTTTAAAATCGGTCCAGTGGTTTGAGCGTCTATAAAACACATACATACATACATACAAACATTTTTCAATTTTTATATATATAGATTTTGAAAAAGTGTATATTTTTTCGTGCAAAGACATGTTTGATAAAAAAAAGTATCAAATGGGCGGCGGGAGTATCACGGTACTTTGAGGGTCTGAAAAGTACCAAAAAAAGTACTAAAGTATCAAATTTATCATCCCTGGTATACCTTAGTCGGTTTACCCGACTGAAACTTTCTTACTTGTTAAATAGTCAAAATATGGGCTTACAACATCTTTTTTGTCGGCCTAAGTATTTCACCACACCCGATTGTCTGATTAAAAAATGCTGAACCTATTTTTCTACAGACGATGAGTATTTTATTAAATCGGCTTCTTGCTTTTTGTGGTAAAATTTTAGGAACTTTGTTGTCCTCAAATTGTACTGAACTCTACATCACTGAAAAGATATTTCGCTAAACATGTGCTGAGTGACAATATTTTAGAGATAAATATGCCTGAATGCACTCCATCTTCGAGTCTGTTGTTTGGTTAGCTATAATAAAAACGTATCCTACATTTTTGTGGTACAATTTTAGTTTCTAATATACCCTCAAAAGGTAACAACAACTATATCAATGGAAAGATATTACTCCCAGCAGATGCAGACAAATATTTTCTATTTATTTTTCTGTATTATAATATACAAAAAGGGAGTTAAGTTTTTGTAAAAGGACATGAATTCGAGATTTGTTGGACCAGCTGATATGAGTATTATTTAATAAGACCTCCCAATAGTATACTATCAACACGCCTGATGGTCTGTGAGCTTAACAAAGGCTGAACCTCTTTTCTTAGAACATGAGTATTTAAGTAAAGCCTTCAGATAATTTTTGTGGTACACGTTTAGGTACAATTGTGTCCTCAAATTGTACAGAGCTTTATATCATTGGAAAACTGTTTCTCCAAAGATGTGCTGAGTAATAATATTTTAGCGATACATATGTTGAACTTCCAAAAAAAGTTAAATTTTTTTTAAAAGGACCTGAATTCGAAAGTTGTGGGACTTGCAGATACGAGTATTTTTAAAAAGGCCTTTTTAGGACTTCCCTTGGACCTTTTGTCCGCCTTAGTATTTCAGTACATCTGATTGTCTGTGAAATGTTGTGTCTATGTGTTCCGGAAAAAGGTCCTAATATTTCCACTATTCACTAACACTGTCTCACACTCTCTCTCTCCCAGATATTCATAAATGTTTTCACTAGTTTTTTGTTTCTCTCTTTTTTGCCAGCTTCGTAAATATTTTTAGTTTGAAATGGGCTGCAGAGGAGGATTGGGGCCATTCGGCCTTAACTATTCCCTTAGCTCTTCCCTTCAGTGATATGTGACCGTATCTGCATCTACATTTGTATTTGTATCTGTAGACATGTAATCATTATTTTGATACCTTCCGCTAACCTGTATTTTACAATCTTGTCAGTTGCTTGTAGTTGTGTGTGTATATATTTATCTGTATGTGTGTCCTTTTTTATTACCAACATATTTTTGTAGCTCTTCTGCACGTTCTTGGAGATACATGTCACCTGGTATTAGGTTTACTGATAGAACTGTCATCTGACACAGCAGCCATATTGTTTGAAGAAGACGACTACTACGACGATGATGACGGTGTTGACGACAAAAAAAAATCGCAGACAAATACAGCTACAGAAACGGAACTGACTTTTCTTGTCCCAATTGAAACAGTGAGAGAAATTATGGGACTACATATACCTGCAGCGTCAATCAAGCCGAAATAGTGGCAATAAGGGAAGTCTTCAAGTGGCTGAGTCGCAACTTAATGACCAACACTGGAGTCGCCTTTTACTTGGACGGTCAGACTGACATTAAATCTCTGAAGGTTATATCACTAAATTCACAAACTGCTGCAGATCTCTGAACGAAATGGCTGAGAAGTTTAACATATATCTCATACGGGTAACTGGGGAACTGCAAAGCCGATAAACTTTAAGAGACGACAAAAAAAATTCTCGCAGAACTTTTATATATACTCTGCGCCACTAACTGGATAGAAGGTTTGGCCTAGGCAGGAGGCAGTCAGGTCGCCCATTGAGAGCTGGACAGAGTTTTAAAACTGTAGGGTATCTAGACAAATCTAGTCACGATTCGACCTAAGTAGGTTAACATATCTCCTCGCAATAGAGAGGTAAAGTGTCTATGTGAGTTATAGTTGACCCTATAGACACAGTTCTGCCCTATCCGGTACGTAAGCAATATCTCCCGTTTTCGTAGAACAACTGAAGATAACTTGTACAGTTTTTTATATAAATATAAGACTTCTACACAACTCTACTGCCACGTCACTATTTGCTTCAAATTTTGTTATTTTCTTTCTTGTCATTCTGGAGCTGACACCTACCTACATAGCTATAATCCTGCTCCCGGAACTTGTAGTACGAATACGTATGATGATTGGAGGTTCAGCAAATTTGGAGACTATCGGCGAGTAACAAACAAACACAAGAATTTTTCTATATAAGATTTAAAAATCTATATATAACAACATTTGTTATTGGTAACTTGGATATTATCCGGGCCCAAGAAAAAGGACAAAACAATTTTTCTTATATTAAAAGTATGTATATCCTTTCTTTCCGTGTATAGTTTACCTGTCATTTTCCTTTGAGTACTTGCATTTCGAATAATAAAAAAAACAAAATCATTTGTGTATGTATGTGAACACACACCGAATAACACATATAGAGAACTGAACATTTGGCATCATAATTTTCATTTCTTCTCTCCAATACTCTCACAACAATTGCAATTTGTTTAGCTGTCGTTTGTTCCGTTCCGTTTCATTCTATTCTCATGTTTTGTAGTTTATTCGGTTTATTTATTTCTATTTTCTAGAACCTCTAGCGCGGAAAGAATGGAAGCATATTAATTTAGTTACAAGATTGGGAACATATCGTATAAAGTCAGCCACAAAGTCCTTCCTCTCTAAGCTCTCTATTACTCCCTAGAAGCCTTGGTATTTGATCAATCTATTCGAAGTATTCCGGAGAAAAACTATTCATTATCGAAGAGTTTGGTGTATGTATGTTGAAACAGGAACTATGGGAAACATATTTATATCGTGGGACTTAAAATCTTAGTCCCGAATAGATTATGTCAGGAATGTTATCCTACTGATTTCTAGTAAGAATCTGGCAATTATAACAAATGAATACAAGCCATAATAATTATACGAATGGTTCAGATTTAATGCTAATTACTTTAGATGCAAATATACCCATCTTCTTTATATATAAAAATCCTTTGTACGCATGATCTCCAAAACCATAAGAGCTAATGGGCTAAAAATTTAACAATATATTAAATTTGGGGTCATTTGTGTTTTAAAAATATTTTCACTGCGATAAATTGCGGAGTGGCCAAGTTATTTGCAAAATTCGCATTTCCAAAGCAATTTAAAATGATTCTAACCGGTAGATGGCGCTGTAGTGGACATATGGGCAATATACATTTTTTTTATGATTTTTCCTGAAACTCGGGATGTTTGCATTGTTGAATGAATGAATCAATGAATAACAAACCAATACATTCCAAACAGGACGCGCAGGACGCGCAGGACAACGTCTGCTGGTTTCAGCTAGTAAACTATAATAGTTATACATATACATATGTATCTAATGATTTAGATTTAGTGCTAATAACTTTAAATGCAAATATGCCCATTTAGACCGGCGGTTAATTTGATTGCATCGAATTAAGATAACCATTCACAGCAACTCCAATGGCATGTATAGTCGGTGCTTCTGGAAGTATTCGAGAGAAAAGAGTAATAAAAAGCAGAGAAAATCAGCATATATTAAAGACATTATATAAAAAATGTGGTCATAATAATCGTAGTCCAAAACTGAGCATTGGTCATGATAAGTGAATAGATGAAATATCCGGTGCAGAAGAGAATGACTTAAACTTCGTTTGAAAGATTAATTTGACGAAAGTGCTAATAGTTAAGCTTGACGTGAGAAACTATTCCCTCAGTTCCAAGAGGGACATCCGGACTTTGACAATTGATAGCGACCATATTGTCGCTACAGTCTGTTTTGCCAAATCAGCATGGACGGATATGGAGTGATGTGAATCGGGGTCGTAGGATTTGATCCGGTTAGACTTTTTGGGTGGGTTTTTTAAGTCGCAGGGCTATGCGAATAAGGCAAAACCATAGCGGCCCTCAATGCCAATATATATATATATATATATATATATATATATATATATATATATATATTACGTCATAGACATTTCTTCTACAGACGGGATTTTTATTCTGAAAATCAGCTCATAAGTGTCGTATTGGGTTAGATTAGAGTGGCAGCTGGAGTTCACATAGACCAATTCAGATTCCAAGAGCTAACACGGGCGCCGGTTCCCCTCATCGGAACCAACCCGTTTGATACACATGTGATGAATAATACAAATATAAATACCAGTCAGATCTGTGAGCAAGAGCTCCATGCTCTCCTTTTCTTACTCATCCCCACAGCTTCTACAGAAGTTAATTCCCAAACTGCTGGCGTATTAGTTGATCAATTAGTGTCCCGTCAGAACTATCTTAGACAATTTATTCTCTATAATGCGAAAAGATACGTATTTTGACCTTTTCATGTCATATCTTATATCTTGTCCAGATGTGTCTTGCAACCCTATAGGTGTCAGTTTGTGTACATACAGTTCAGCCATTTTCTTCAGAGATCTGCGGCAGTCGATAGTTGTGTGTGATTATAGCGATGTTGCCTCCAGAGATTTAATGGCAGTCTGAAACTGAGTAAATGACAACACCAGTCTTGGTCACTATGTTGCGACTCAGCCATTAGGCGACTTCCCTTATCGCCATTATTTCGTCTAAAGACTAAATTCTGTAGAGTACAGTGTAATCCAAAGACAATCTTCCCATCAAGCTTCAAACAATTTGTATAGAAGTGGAGTTCTATTTCCTAGTATTCCTCTCTGGCAGATATCTTAGTGGTAAAGTTCTTCTTTTAAACTGCTCAGCCATATCTTTGAGAGATCTGCGGCAGAAGAGGCCTTTTTGTGAATATAGGGATATAGCCTCCAGATATTTAATGACAGTCAGTGTGGGTCCATTTCCATCCATCCATTTGGTGGCATCCTTTATTACCATTAGCTCGGCTTGATGGCCACGGCAAATATGTGGTAGCCGGTGAGCTATATCAAGACTAAGTTATTTGCAGCGTAATGCGGAGCCATCCTTCTCATCACGCTTCGAACCAACGGTATTGGAATGAAAATAGTTTATAATTTGCCAACCCATGCATTTCTGGGAAGTTTCTTAGAGGTAAAGTTCTTTTCAAAATAGGCATTCATTGCACTACAATGTGATATCCTTATGTGACCGTAGTTCATGTACTTCCACATTGATAGACAGTTTAATCTTAATGCCGAACTGGTTCCAACTTCTCTAGTCACAATGTCAATCGGCAGCAGGTAAAGTAGGATATGTAGAAACTCTGCGGCTGTAGTGCCAATGCTTCGATTATGCTTAGGCAGGAAGTTCTCTGAACCTTCATTAATTGACTGATGCTGGATCGCTCATCAGGGCAAACTACTGTTATATATATCCAATGGACGGATTTATTATAATGCAGTTTTCCCATGTATAATTCAGCATTAGTGGTTATAACTTTAAATGCAAATATGTCCAAAAGAGATTAGGATATGTTAATATGTAGGTTAAGAGTGACAGGCTGTACATATAGCAGGCTCACTTAGACTACATAGGTTAATTGTGCTACCGCAAGGGCTCCTACCTTTGAACGAATTTTAACATCACCGAAGTTGACTAACTCCCCATAAAAATAATAGCCTAGAGTATACCTTCTAGAGAGAGCGGGACACAGACACTGAAGGTGTTCTATTATTTATTTTTATCTTCGTCCCCATAACTTCGGCAATATGTAGGCTATTACAAAAACTTTGCAGTCTCAAATTAAGATAACCATTCATTTTATACCCTAGGCATATATGATTTCCTAATACGAATAGATCTGTAAATCGTTATGATTAGATCTGTAAACTCGTAAACGGTTCAGTACCTACTCAAGCAAGTTAAGTTCAAGTATATGTGTGGTCGAGAGAAACATCCTTGTTAAGACTAAACAACTCTAGAAGAAAATTTATAGAGGATAGCAGTGTCAGTTGAATAGGGTGCCAGAGATATTGTCCAAGTTCCAATGGGTGTTTGTTTGATATGAGAAAATTAAGATTTTAGTGAGGTGTTCGAGAGAATTCTTCACAGGACACAGGTAAAAAGTGCAGATGGAAAACCATATCTGAAGAAAATATATCAAAGCTGGATTTAAGGGATATAATCACTGGGTGCAGTCTAAAAGCTTTGGTAAGCTATCCAGCCTAACTCAATTTATATACAGAGTTTTAAATTAGGGTAAGATTACACTCAGAAAAAAGTTTACTAAAATTGAGTAAAAACGTAGTAAATTTGAGGAAAATTGAACTTCATATAGCTCCAAAGAAATATTTCATAAAACCAAGTATACACATTTATTCAAAACAAAGACATTTTATTTACTCATCTGTAAGAAAATTTTACTCTATATAAAAAAACTTTTACTCTGTTGTAGTTAATTTTATAATCAAATAGAGGAATATGTTCGTAAATTTAAGGAAACCTGTCTCATTAAAAATATTAAAATTGTACTTAAAATGAGGACAAATTTACTTAACATTTCTCTAAAGAAATACATTCTTCAAACTGAGTACATTTTCCATTAATATTAATATATGCATTGTACTGTGAATTAGTTAAATATTCGTTGTTCGTATCACAATTTTACTTATTTCCGTTAAAATTTTTACTTCTCATAAGGATATTTTAAAATCAAATTGATACAATTTTTCTTAAGATTGACTACGACTTGGTGTTAAATCAAGGAAATTCTTACTCCGTATAAATACATCACGTAGTCAATTTTGTTACATTTATGAACCACATTTTTAAATGCTAAATAAAAATGTATTCTAATCAAGTTCATATTTTCCTTCGAATAAGTACATTTCGTAGTTAAAGACAAAATTGACTACGAACATTTACTTCATGGAAGTAAATATATTATTTGTATTAAGTATAATACTCGTACAATCGATTTCTATTCAAATTTAAAATAAACTCAAGAACGTACACTGACTTCAGAATTTTATTTTTATTAGTTATAAATTTTTAAATATTACAATATATAATTAGGCTAAATGTTAATTTTAAAATGTTAAATATTAATACTACACACACATATTTTATATACACAATATATATAATTTTTATTAAAATAAAATACTTATTAACTATTAAAATAGAGCTTTAGGTCGCAAAAATGAATTTTGGTTTAATTTATATACATGTATTGGAGGAGATTTTATACATTCTGCTAGGAAAACAACAAAGTCTGATAGTTTATTATCGACTATATATGACAGATAATGATTTTCATATGATAATATGGGTATCCGTTGACAAAGCAGAAATATTGTGTCTTGTAGTGTATAGTTAAATATCAAACTTGTATTTTTTGCTGAGACGCAAATCTCTTCAACGTTACTATCAATGTTAATATCGTTATTGATATTGAAGCGCTCATTCTTCTGTACTTCGTTTTTCATATGTTTTACAAATGATTTGTAAGTTGAAAACTTTTGATTGCAGGAGGGAACACCACATTCATAATTACTAATAGTTCCCAATTGATGAAAATATTTCAAATGTGTGAATAATTGATTACATTCTGTGTAGTTGTGTGTACATAAGAAACATTTCAACTTTATTTTTACAATTTATTAATTCATTGATGGAAAAAGTTTTAAATCATTTAGGGCATTAAATACTGTGTTGCATTTTTCTGATTGCTTCAAATTAATTTCATAAAAATATTCTTGTGCAAAAGCCAGGCTGCATTGCTCTGGATATTTTAAATGTAAAACATGGAATATTTTAAAATTCACGTCAAATGCTGCTACTATAGTAGGTAATTTATAAAAAACAGTTCCGTAATATACATAAAAATCCTTTAAATTGTCGATTTTAGAACCAACGGCACATATTATAGGCTGCAGTCTTTTTCTGTTTATACAGTTCATCTACTTTTACCTTAAGTTTTGATTGCAGTTCACAGCTTGTTGGAGCCCAAATCAAAAAAGCGTTTCTGGAGTCTGCTATTGTTGCTTTAGTGAACTTTCGTTTTCTTTGCGCATCTATTACGCAAGTTCTACTATTTGGTTTCAGTAGTGAATGCAATAGATATAAAAGAACACAATTTTTATTTTCTGAAAGAATAGAATATGTTAAATATGTGTATTTGCACTGTCTTTTTTGAAAGTTAGTATTAAATGCAAAGTTCGGTTATATTTGCCAAAAACTTCAAAGTATATTTCACATTTTGGTTTGGTTTAACAAGGTAATTAATAAAAAATTATAAGGTGGTTATTATAAACTGAATCTTTGATTCCCTGTATGAGATCATTATTACTTAAATCTTTCAGTTGATCAACAAGTACTTTAGAAACAATGTTGCAAAAAGCTTCCCATTTAACGTATAAAAGGTTGTCTTTGCCGGGATACAGTGCAGAGAAATCCGAAGTAATCTAAAATTAACAATATTTATATTTTTAATTTGAAATCAGTTTAAACACTTTACAAGATTGTTTCCATATGATTGTTTATATAACGGCCACTCTTCGAGTGTCATTCAGATTGCGTTGTTCCCTTAAAAATGATTTCCTTATGGAAAATGTGTATGAAGAATCTCCAGAAAAGATCGCAACAGTTTATAATTATTATTTTTTCTTATTTTTAAGAACAGAAAACCTTTTTCCAGAAATTATGTGCGAACATTTTCTGGGGTGTGTTCACTATATTAAAAGGGAGCAGAGTGCCTGGTGACAGGTCTTCTTCGTAATTGTCGGTTGTATCTACAGCTTCGGCTCCTTTACAAGGATTTTTCTCGAAAACTCCGTCTCTCCTAAGTTTCGATATTGCGTTGTGATATTTGTTATACAAGCACCCACCTGCCTTTTTGTCTTTCTGGTGAATGAAATATATTTCCTGATTCACATAAGAAGATAAAAAGGCGATGCAATAATATATATACTCGTAGCATTATTAATTTAAATATAACTCACTTTATATTCTGTTGCAAAATATACCACAATATTTTCTAAAATTTATGCAAAATCTTTAGGAGTTGCTGCAATTTGATTTTGAAGCAGATACTCAGTCTCACACGAAGCGATTAACTTACGGTACTTTGGATCAAGTTTCTTGTTATTTTTGTAAAATTTCAAAATACTTAATCCATTATGAGATTGTTGCAAAATTGTTTCAATGGAATTCTAACAAAACAGATTTACGATTAATTAGGTGTTATTTTTATAAAGAAAACTTCTATAAAGTTACTTTTTAAAGTAATGAAATAAAACGCTGTACGTTCACATAGAAAATGTTAATAAAATTTAAAGTGCAGCACAATTCGCCAACATGTTGTATGAATTAAAAGATGTACTCAAGGGATACACCCTACGGTGTAATATACTGAGACTATATCGTATCCTGTAATGATCAATTATAATGCTACCATATTTTGTCATTTATATATATAACTTTTAGTACATTGAGAAAAATAGGGGAGGTTCAAAACAGCGAATGTATCTTTGTACCGCATGCTAATAGCCTCACCCGCCACTCGCTCAATGCCCGAATACAAAATTCCGACTTACAACAAAATTTAATCATTTTCAGGATGAACGTTCATATGTATATTACACGAAGCTCATACTTTACAATTTTACAACATATAGCTTTTTGGGCACTTTTTTGAAGAATGAAAAACATGGAAGTAACTTCCAATTTTCCCATGATTTATGAGCACGTACGTTATATCCAAATGGACATAGGAAATGAATTCGTATTGAAGAAATTGCACTAATATTTCCCGACCAAGTACAAAAGAAATTCATGAAACTAATATAAAATTACTCCTTCAATAGGAGTGATACGTACACGCTGAAAATAATCGCTTCTGTTGTATATTGAAGTAGTATGAAACAAACAAATATTATATATTTGGGAAGATCTTATTCTAAACAAATCTTTGTTTCCATCTAAATATTTTTTATTTGGGACTATCATTTCCTTAACAACGAATTATTTGAATAATAATCGGAAAATATATAGAAACTTATTTTCTTAGAAAGTATATATAAAATTTCGAAATCGCTGTTCCAAATATATTTTTTTCTATTCAAACGTATCAAAAACGGAGATTCAGTCTCGTGTACGAATATAATTTTGAATACTTTCTCTGCTTGTTTTTTTCGTTTTTATATTTGTACATTCGTTTTAATACATTTTAACATGAAACCAAAATACTTACGGTTATATCTCCTGTTGGCACATCCAGCGAAATTCCTGATATATGTTCTTCAATTCCGGCACTATCCTCCGAGTTCTGAAACATTAAGTGTTCGATTATTTTATTTATATACACATATTAATACTATATTTATATTAATATTACCTGCTTCGACTGCCACTATTTTAGGTTTTTCTCAAAGATGATTCTCGGGCCAAATAGGTTTGGCGGCACAATCTTATCCAGATGACCCTCTGTCATGTAACTTTCTTCGGTTATAGCATGATCTATTAAAATATTGCAAATTTAGTTTTATTGCAAGAAAAGTTTTAATAAATTATCCTTTTTTTCGCTGAACAATATATATTTCAAATGCATTGCACTGTACTGAAGTGAGCTATAGGGACTATAAAAACAAAACACTGTGCAAAATCGCAAAACATATTTTGCTAAGGGCAAGAGTGGTACACATCGAAGTCAATCGGAGAGTAACCCATTGACTTAAAATTTAGTATGCGGTAATGTATGAAATATTATCGATGTTGTCAACCAATAATTTAATTGATCATACCTTCAATGGCAATGCACAGTACAAGGCCTTGGAAGTATCAACTGTTCAGTTTAAAAAAGAATTATTTATTAAACCGTAATATATATCAATAGATTTTAAAACTGTGAGTTTGGGTGGGAACATTTAGACAATGGTGTACCTGAAGGGGTCTAACAAATACGCCTATTTTTGCCGAATTTTGTATGTTTAGGTGTACATATATTTAAGTTATGATCCAGTCTATTTTTTTTGCTGACTTGGACATTTTGTGTGGGAGGTACCACAAGGGACGCCACAATAACGTCCACTTTTCATTACAATGTAGAAATTCCACTGCACAAAATTTAAAGTTTTTGTACACACTGGAATCGAATTTATAACCCGTTAACATTTGTGCAAAACTGCCGCTTATGGGAGAGGTACACGAAGGAGCATCTTTGATCTTAATCAGGGATGGACAAAAATATAACAATATACGAATTTTGAAGTCAATAGGTTACTCCTTTCGAGAGTTACCGTTCGCACCAGCCGGATAACAGACGGATGGATGGCCGGACGGTCATTGCTCAAATGACCCAAGACTGATTTCCACCAGACATACCATTGTCTACATACATTATATATATATTTTTGGACTTACCTTTAAAAACATTATATAGTTGACCACCATTCAGTTTTCCCAGTAAAGCTGCGAAACTAGCGTCTTGATTTTCCTCCATACACATCGATAATTGGTTCTTAATTTTTTTTCTTCTTCGGATTGAATATGTATTTCAAACGAACACAAAATTTCAAATGACAGAAGAGAAAAATATTTTTTTTTCAAAATAGTTCATGTATGTATATACGAGTACATGTATATTAGAGAGGCTTCAAAAAGTTTTTGATGTTCTATGTTTATGTTTTGCATAAACAAATTATACTATTTCTGCTATTGTTCAATTGCGATTGAATCGCATTCAAATTATCTCCAAATATAATGGTTTTCAATAATATTTTTTTTTGGGGAAAACATACCCAATTTTTATACATGCTTTAACATCCACCACCTTTTTTATCCAAACAAATGAAACCACTCTGATGTATATACCAACATACGTGTTCCATTTCAATACTAGAATTATTTTTATTATGGATTTATTCAAAAGAAGAAAAAAAGGCAGTATATTTAATTACATATTGTAATACATTTGAATAAATCGTAGTTAAAAATCATTCCAAATTTTTAAGAAATATTTTCCTTAGGGTGAATAATAATTTCCTTACTGGCATTATGTGATAACCATTAAAGCAATTATAAAATTTACTTGTTATAATAAAAAATGTAGTCAAATAATTTTCACCCAATTTTTATTCCATTTATGTTTGATTTTCCTTAACTGTAAGATGTGTGTACTCAATAGTAGTTCATATATACTCAATTATAAGAATATTTGGAATCAAATCAAAGAATTACTCTTAAGTAAATCTCCTAACTTAAAACAAATATAAGTAATATTTCCTACGTTTTCGGAATGAGTAATATTTACTTAATTGTACTAAATTTTCTCTCTTTTGAAAAATTTTTTATTCAATTTGAGTAATTTGTTTGTAGTTAATTTGACTACGCATTTTACTCAAATTTACGAATAGTATTTTTATGAGTGTAGATGTTCGATTTATGACCTGTAGGCTAACCTTGATAATGTAACGCGTGTCTAACCCAAGGCATGACAAGAAAATCATAAGAACATGATAAATAGGAAAAGCGTAGATAAACTATGCTTTTGAGCGCCCCAGTAGGTGAGTTGGTAGCGTACTCGCCTATGAGTTTGGGGGTCGTGGGTTCGATTCCCACCAGAGGCTCTGGTCTGTCGCTGCAAAAATTTAGCCATATGGTCTTTGTAACCCGGCCTTTCCCTGGACCTTATAATTAGAATATAAATTTACTTTGTATTGTAATTCATATAAATAAATAAATAAATAAAAAACTATGCTTCTCCAAGCTTGATGTGGGAAACTCGATTAGCAGTGGGTAAGTATTTAGAAATCGATCTTCCTCCCAGCTGAAGGTTGTTTATGTTCAGATGTAGATATAGGGGTTTATATAGCCGTCTCAACACACCTGCAGTCCTTCCTTTTATCCAGCTTCTTGTTTTGGGGGAATATTGGCCCTCCTGTCCCCTTCTGACTCTTTCCATATTCATAACAAACCGAAATTCAAAAATGTTTGCACCCATTTCTAGTCCTCTTTAACTTTTTCTGTTATTTTTCCTTCACTGGATTTATACTCTAGAGCATCGGCATTTTCTATTCATTGCAAAATAAGAAGAATACGAAGAAAACTTCATCAGAAATAGAATGAATAGAGTTTTCCTATGTGTCCATCACTTCCTTGGCTTCGGCATGGACAACCTCGTCGTCGCGGCTCTCTCGCTACATGTGGTGTTGGTGATTGTTATGTTTATCTTCCTTTTGTTCCTATTTCTCGCTTTCTTTTTGCACACCGATGAAATGAAATGTATTGCAATTTTGTAAGTCTAAAGTTATGGTTTTCATTTTTTCTTCTCCTACTCCTTGCTATCCTCAGCGTCAGCCTTCGCTGATGAAAAACTGAAGTGCCGAGTAAATAGAGATGACTTTTCTGACCTGGCTGCTGTTAGAGAAAAAAGTTAAAGGGTTGGTGTCCAGGCTTACTTTAGCCAGGATGAGGTATTAATTGTAAGCTATTGTTGGACTACTAATCAAGATTTCAAGCCTTTTGGTTACACTGTGACTAGGAATGGGAACAGATTTCCATTGGTATTTTTTTTTACAATTTAGTTAATTGGTAGGTATGAACCAGGTAAATCTGTGTGGGTGTGTGTCTGAACTGTTTTCATTTCTTCTTCTTCTTTTTGAATACTTTTTTGATGCTACTGTTTGTTCTGTTGTTGTTGTTATTGCTGTCTTCTTTCTTTATTTCACAATAAATACTCTCTCTCACACAAAGCCTGAGTAAGTGCAAGTGTTCATGTGTGATTGTACGTATTTATATGAGTACGTGAGATACATCATCTCTCCTTCATACATGTGTTGTATGTGCTCAAGTGTAAATTGTTTTGTTATTTTAGCATTTATTTTACAATAATTAACAAAACAACAACAATGACAGCAAACGGAGAAGCATCATCAGTAGCAGCAGCAGCAGCGACAGCGGCATCAGCAGAAACGACGTGTGTCTGTTTCTGTACAAAGAGCACACGAAACTCTTTCGTCTCTTGGCCATTCTTCATCGAGGCTTTCGAACAGCTTCTTAAAGTGCACAGTAGTTACAATGCAATATAACATATTTTCTTTCGGTAAATTACTGTGAACCAGAGATTATTTTCGATAACAAAATCATCAACCGTCTTACGACATATAACAGTAATTGCAAATATGCCCAAAAACTATGAGGATATGGTGACGATTAATCTGTTATACTAAGTCAGGCCTAATTTTCTTGTATCTAATTAAGATAACCATTCATATCAATACCCTGCGTGTGTATAAACAACGTGTTTTGAAATATTCGAGAGAAAAATACTTTATACATCTATATATAAGAAATAAAGAGAGTACAAATCGTGGAAATAGTAAAGTGTTGTCAGAGACAACATTTTCCCAATGAAAAGTTCCTATGAAAAGTTGTCAGAGACCACCTTTTCATAAGGAAAAGTTGTCAGAGACCTAATTGTAAAAGTTTTCAGAGACGACAGAAATAACTTTTTAATACGGTAAAGTTGTATAATCTGTCAGAGACCAACTTTTCCTAATGACAAAGTTGTCCGAGACAACCCATTTCTAAGGAAAAGTTATAGAGACCACCTTTTCCAAAGGAAAATTTGTCAAAGAACACATTTTCTTAAGACAAATTTATAAGAAACAACCATTTAGACCACATTTCCCTAAGGAATGATTGTCAGAGAGCACATTTTCCTAATGAAAAGTTGTTAGAGACTAAGTTAATGGAGAGCACATTTCCCTTTGGAAAAGTGCTCAGAGTCGACAGAAAGTTGTCATAGACTACCTTTCCCTAAGGAAAAGTCGACAGAGATCACTTTTTCCTAAGGAAGAGTAATTGGAGACCACAGTCCCCTTTGAAAAAGTTTTCAAAGTCAACAGAAATCGCCTATTTCTAAGGAAACTTTGTCAGATCTGTCAGAGACCCCTTTGTTTCTAATAAAAAGTTGCCAGAGACCATCTTTTCCTAAGGAAAAGTTGTTATAGTCGACATAGACCACTTTATCCTAATAAAAAGTTGTCAGAGGCCAACTTTTATAGGGAAAGGTTGTCAGAGACAAATTTCCCTATGTAAAATTGTTCAGTCATCAGAGATCACCTTTTCCTAAGGAAAATATGTAGGATCTTTCAAAGACCTCCTATTCTTAACAAAAAGTTGTCAGATCTGTCAGAGACTACATTTTCTTAACTTTCATGTGCTCGGGATTGTAAATTTACGTGGGCAGTCGGATGACTACATTTGTAGCAATCATCGAGCTTTAAGAAATAAACACTTAACGAGTGATAAAAAAATTAACAGAAATCAGCATATTATTGGTTTATTCGAAAGAGCAAATATTCCCAGCACTTAAGGAGCACGATTTCATTCATGTGGCATTCCTCGGCTGGTTTACAGTAACGCATAGTGTCAAAAAAATTTGGCAATACCATGCTGACTGTTTCGGCAATATCTTACAAACGACCTTCTCCATATTCGCCTTAAGTGGCTGAATCGCTAATGGAATGTTCCCATAAAATAAGCGTTAAACTAAATGCCATTTCTAGTTGAATTTTCAAAGTAAAATGTGCTGATGATGACACACTCTGAGGATGCATTGGCCTCGTGATGATCACCTGTTCGCTTTGCGATCCCCAGATGCGGTAGTTGTTATAGTTAACAAAGCCCCTGAGATGAAAACGTGATTCGTGAGAAAAGATGATTTTTCGAGCAATATTGTTGTCGTTCTCGAGCTGCTCTAAGGGCAAATCTGAGGAGCGAAAACGAAGCGTATGGTTGTCTCCCTTTAGTTGCTGGGTCAATTGGACCTTGAAAGTGAATAATACGAGATCAATGTGCAAACTTCGCTTCAGGCTGGCGCGTGGAATATTGAGCTGCAAAAATCAACGGGTCGATATTCTAGGACTTGGTCGCTCACTTTCAGCAACGGCAGACACATTCTCGTTAGTACGCACCATACGACGACAGGAACCGTGAGTGTTGTCCACCATTAAATAAATATTTTTTGTTGACTGAACCTATATTAAAGACTTTCCAGATGATGTGCGGACAGGATTCATCTCGTTAGGCACAAATGGCTTATTTGCACCGCCGTTCATAAAATAGTCACGAACGGGGTTTGTGCATTTTCATCCCCGTATGTGAACGAATTATGCACGTACGTGATTGATTTATCTTTAAATGTATTATTGTTCTGCCAATGCCAGATAAGCTTTTGCAACACACTCTCTTACAGATTGAGAGCACGAGATGTAGTATTTTCAATATAAATATCGCTGTTTATTTCATAGAAAGAGTTCGCATCGCATGAGGCCTGTTTGAAGCACGTTCGGATATGTCTTTGTACACAACAAATATTTCTTAGACGAAAAACACATTAAAATGAAAAGACACGTATAATCTGCTTGAACACCAGTTCTAAACTGATAAAAGTAATGCGAAAATTTAATCTTCTGCTATTTAGAAATTATTTCGTATGCACACAAAAACACACATTAGAATATACAGAAACAAAAACACCAGTTTCGTCAAAAAGTAATCATAAAAAAGATTTAAGTAGAATGTAAATTTAATTTCAATGCATTTTGTATGGTGACTACATAAGTAGTAGTCCGGCCAGGAGATGGTAATTTTAGAATTATGACGTGAAAGTATCATTAGTAAATTTTTTTATGTTTTTAAGAACTAAATCAGCTATAAACACTTTTTTAGGACGCTATTGAAAATTTCGTAGCATAACAAAAAAGTTACACGAGTTATTCGCAAAATTACTACAAATGTAGACTACTGAGCACATAAAGGTTAAGTAAGAGTTTTTAGAGACCTCATATTCCTTAGAAGTGTTCAGAGTCGACAGAGCCCACCTTTTCCTAAGAACAAGTTGCCAGATCTGACAGAGGCCGCCTTTTTTCTAAAGATGTACTGTCAGAGACTACAAATAAGACCAGATTTCCCTAAGAAACAATAATAAGAGCCTATTTCCATAGGAAACTTGTTTTAAATTTATGTATCTACCCAAGGCATGTCGACTCAGCGAAAATGAAGTAAGGCTGGTTAGCTTTCTAAGCTTACATATATTTTCTTCAGATCGGAGACCACATTTTCCTAAAGAAAACTTGTCAGAGATCAAATTTTCTTAAGGAAAACATGTCAGAGACCAAATTTCCATATGGAAAAGTGTTCTGAGTCGGCAGGGACTACATGTTCCAAAGGAACTTTTTCCTAAAGAAAAGTTGTCGGAGACCACCATAAACAGATAAGAAATTTCCCAAAAAAATAATAAGATCCTATTTTCTACAGGAAAATTGGTCTGATTATAAGTACCTACCCAATGCATCTCGAATCCACGGAAACTTTGTTCCTACGTCATAGGAAGAATTCTATCAGACACACCAATCTAAATGTACTCAAATTAAGCTTAAACTTAGCATGCATCTTAAACTTGGACGATTTCTTTAGGACTCCATTCGATTGTCCAATATCAATTTTTTGTTATCCAATATCAATTTTCTGCTAGATCTGCTTAAGTTACTTGACATGGTACACAACCTTTTAAACGAGTTTCCAGATCTGATAGGTTTTATGGTCTGATACTTGGTGTTAGTCACAAACGTAATGATTTATTTTTTAAATTTTGAGGCATGTAACATTTTTACCTAGATATTTAAATGAATGGTTATCTTAACTCTATACTACAACGGCTTAATAATAGCTTAAATATTACAATATCCCTACCACATTTGGATATATTTGCATTTAAAGTTATAGCATAATTAAATATCATCAGTATCGATCGTCTATAACAGGACTACTCACCACTTCTGGTACCTTGAATGTATTTTACATCAGGAAAATTCCTCTAAACGAGAGCCTATTTTCCATTAGGCAAATATTTCTGAATGAGAGCCTATTTGCCATCAGGAAAATATTTCTGAATGAGAGCCTATATTCCATCAGGAAAATTTCACTGAATCAAAGACTTTTTTAAAAAAGAAAATTTCTCTGAATCAGAGTCTATTTCCATAGGAAAATTGCTCTGAATCAGAGTGTTTTTCCACAGAAAAATTGCTCTGAATCAGAGTCTATTTTTCATAGGAAAATTTCTCTGAATCTGTGTTTATTTTTCATAGGAATATTGCCCTGAATCAGAGTCTATTTTCTACAGGAAGTCATTTTCTGTATAGGAAAAATGCTATGAAGCAGAGCCTCTTTTCTAAAGCAATATTATTCGTAAGAGCCTATTTTCTAAAAGAAAATTGCACTGAATCACAGCCTAATTTCTATTTGAAATTTGTTCCAAATCAAAGCCTATTTTCTTTCAGGAAAATTACTGTGAATCAGAGCCTTTGTCTCGTAAGACATATATTTTTAGGATCAGAGTATATTTTCTATATGAAAGTTGTTCCGAATCATACACTAAAACGTTTATTCTAAAAAGTTTTCTCTTATGTGGATTAAAGAGCCACGGTGCAGCACCTGTGCCCCTGCCTCTGCCTTGTTGTTGTTGTTGTTACACTTAAATATGAATTATAAGTTGAATCATAATATATGATGATGACGACGATGATAATAATAATGATGGCGAGGCAATGCATAGCTACAATAACAAATACAACAAGAACAAGAGTACAACTACAATTGTTATTTTTATATGTGTAAAAATTTATGTTCATACTCGTATATGTCCTTTCGTCCGTCCGCTTGATGAAGAGTGTATGGTGATCTAAAAAAGCTCGAATACACTCTCTCATACATACTTATGTACGTACAGATAAATTGTAGCTCGTTGAAGGATGCCTACGTGTTGGCATCAACACCTCTTGCGTGTGTCACACACTTGTTCTCTCTCACACACCGACACAGACACAACAACCGCTTCAGCTGTATACCTTAGCGTATAAGTTATTTTAAGGTAGGCGCTAGTGTATTTGTTTGTGCATGCAAAAACATGCATAACATTTAACAGAGAAGCAGTCGAAGCAAAGAAAACGTTTGTTTTTCCCTTTTTCCAACTGTTATTTTCATATTTTCATTTATTAAAAAAATATATGTATATACACCATTCGCGAATGTGTTTGAAAATACAAACGAAAAACCGAACACACTCTCCACACAGGTATCACATACATACATACATATGTATAAGACGATTGTGTGATATTCGTGTGTGTTTGAATATGAATTAAAAACAACAACAAAAAGAAAAGCTTTTGAAGAAATTATTATTTTTATTCAAATTATTTCCATACTTACGAGTATTGCTTGGTAAAGGACATTTTATTCGAGTCTTGCTCTTCTTCATCATCATAATTCTGTATGGGGAATAACGAGGGTAATTTAAAAATATGGAGATAAAAATGTTTAAAGTTTTGGAAAAAATCGAATTTTGATCAAAAATAATGATACCGAATTATCGTAATTTTTGCCATAGCAGCCTTATTAAAGGAGATACAACCGTTTAAAGTTTTGGAAAACGAAATTCAAACTTTTGACCGAATATAATAATCAAGAATTTTCGTCCTGTTTTCCCTAGAAGCATTTTTTAACGAGATATAACCGTTTAAAGTTTTGAAAAGAAATTTCGTCATCTTTTTCTGCTGAAAGCTAGGTTTTTTTATAGAAATAGAATTATAGAAATTTTGTGCTTTTGCCCTTAGAGTTTTATCTAAGGAGATATGACCGTTTAAAGTTAATAGAAATTTGCTGGAAGCCAAGTTTTCTTATAGAAAATTTGGTGGAAGCCAATATTTGGTGGAAGCCAAGTTTTCTTATAGAAAATTTGGTGGAAGCCAAGTTTTCTTATAGAAAATTTGGTGGAAGCCAAATTTTCTTATAGAAAATTTGGTGGAAGCCAATTTTTCTTATAGAAAATTTGGTGGAAGCCAAGTTTTCTTATAGAAAATTTGGTGGAAGCCAAGTTTTCTTATAGAAAATTTGGAGGAAGTCAAGTTTTCTTATAGAAAATTTGCCGGAAGCCAACATTTCTTATAGAAAATCTGCTGGAAGCCAAGTTTTCTTATAGAAAATTTTGTGGAAGACAAGTTTTCTGATAGAAAATTTTGTGGAAGTCAAGTTTTCTTATAGAAAATTTGGTGGAAGCCAAGTTTTCTTATAGAAAATTTGGTGGAAGCCAAGTTTTCTTATAGAAAATTTGGTGGAAGCCAAGTTTTCTTATAGAAAATATGGTGGAAGCCAAGTTTTCTTATAGAAAATTTGATGGAAGTCAAGTTTTCTTATAGAAAATTTGCCGGAAGCCAACATTTCTTATAGAAAATCTGCTGGAAGCCAAGTTTTTTTATAGACAATTTTGTGGAAGACAAGTTTTCTGATAGAAAATTTTGTGGAAGTCAAGTTTTCTTATAGAAAATTTGGTGGAAGCCAAGTTTTCTTATAGAAAATTTGGTGGAAGCCAAGTTTTCTTATAGAAAATTCGGTGGAAGCCAAGTTTTGTTATAGAAAATTCGGTGGAAGCCAAGTTTTGTTATAGAAAATTCGGTGGAAGCCAAGTTTTCTTATAGAAAATTCGGTGGAAGCCAAGTTTTCTTATAGAAAATTCGGTGGAAGCCAAGTTTTCTTATAGAAAATTTGGTGGATGCCAAGTTTTCTTATAGAAAATTTGGTGGAAACCAAGTTTTCTTATAGAAAATTTGGTGGAAGCCAAGTTTTCTTATAGAAAATTTTGTGGAAGCCAAGTTTTCTTATAGAAAATTTGCTGGAAGTCAAGTTTTCTTATAGAAAATTTGCTGGAAGTCAAGTTTTCTTATAGAAAATTTGCCGGAATCCAACATTTCTTATAGAAAATCTGCTAGAAGCCAAGTTTTCATATAGAAAATTTGCTGGAAGCCAAGTTTTCTTATAGAAAATTTGGTGGAAGCCAAGTTTTCTTATAGAAAATTTGCTGGAAGTCAAGTTTTCTTATAGAAAATTTGCCGGAAGCCAACATTTCTTATAGAAAATCTGCTAGAAGCCAAGTTTTCTTATAGAAAATTAGCTGGAAGCCAAGTTTTCTTATAGAAAATTTTGTGGAAGACAAGTTTTCTTATAGAAAATTTGGTGGAAGCCAAGTTTTCTTATAGAAAATTTGGTGGAAGCCAAGTTTTCTTATAGAAAATTTGGTGGAAGCCAAGTTTTCATATAGAAAAAACATTACTTATTATATTTCTCATTCCATCCTCCTTCTAAATACTCCTATATATAAACTCGTACAAATTTATGTATTTCAGTTGTTTTTTTTTATTGTTTTTATACACAATGAGATCATTCGTATATCACAGCGATGAATGTGAAGAGTTTTTGAAATATAACAACAACAAGACTACATATTTAACTAAAAATGACTGCGAAATAAGATGCTGATGGGCCGGGACCGTCGTACCTGATGAAATCCGAAGGTAGCAAAGGAGTAGGACATATGCAGCCCACCACCCTCTTAGACAAACCAAAGCATTGGCAACAGTGGGAGGCATAGCTAAGGCTTAAGCTAAGGTAAGTAGGCAATATTTGCATACTCAATTGCATTGTAAATTTTCATATGTATGAGGCGTTGAGGAGAGAAACTTTTGCATATGCATGTCATGGCACGCATGGCATAGATGGTAGTAGGCACATAAATAAATATCCAACGAAAACTCAAGCTCCCCTCTATCCCTCTCTCTGTCGACACACTCAGACTATAAAGGTGCTCTCCACCCAACACAGGTGGTTTAACAGAAAGAAGGGACTAGGGGATAGACGAAACGTCGGCGGGCAATGCAAGTATAATTGCTCCGCAGTTATTATTATTTTTTGAGATTCGCCAACGTCGTTGTTGTTGTTGGTTCGTTTCTCTTGTATGAAATAAATCAAGACACTGAAAGAACAACTGTTGTCAGAAAAAAGATATCCTAATATTTAAAGTAAAGATGTGTTTGGTCTTAAAGTTAAGGACATTTTAAAATTAAGGACATACTAAATTTAAAGAAATTTTCTTTACATTGAGACCATTTAACTTAATTTGAAGTTAATTCGTCATGTTTCTGGTTAAAATGTGGAATGTTCTTGTTGAAAAGATGTTTGTCTTTAAATCGAAAGCATTGTTATTTTTCGTAATTTAAAGAAAATGTCTTCAATATTGCAGTATTCTTTAAATTAATACATATTAGAGTTTGTCCATAATTCAAATAAAATTAATTTAGAATTTCTTAACTCTCATGTCTTAAGTTTAAGTATAGACACTACTTATTTATAATATTATTGGAAATGACTACAGATTGTAATCTTATTCATAATGTCCTTAATTCAAAGATAAATATCCTTAGTACTTTATGTAATTCTAAACTTAAAGAAATGTTTTTTCCATAAAGACAATCTAACATAATTTGAAGTAAATTCCTAATGTTATAACTATAATTATGTTCTAATTTAAAAGATGATTGCCTTTAAGACGTAATCAATGATATTTTTCGTAATTTAAAGAAAGTTTCATTAATATTTTTCGTAGTCTTTAAACAAATGTTGCAATTTGTCCCCATGTCTTAAGATTGAGTATATAAGTAGAATGTACTTATTTACAAACAACATTACTGTCTTCTTTAACTCGGAAAAATGTTCTCTACCAAAGTAAAGTATGTTGTCCTAAATTTAAAGATTTGTTTACAATGAAGATAAATTACTTCATTTGAAATAAACATTTTCGGTTTACGTAGATTTTTCTTAAAATTAATTAGATATGTTTAGTGTCGAAACTTTTGGTAATATCCTTAATTTAAAGAAAGTTTCTTTAACATTTTTCTCTAATCCTTATTTATAATATACATAAATTGAATGAACTTTTCTTTACACATAACAGGCCAATTAATTTCGTTTGATGCAATCCAAATGATTTAGGTTTAAGTATGTCATGTTCTTATTTCAAATATGGCTGTCGTTAAATAGTAATCATTGTGATATTCTTTAATTTAAAGACAAATTCATTAATATTGTTCTTAATGCTTATATCAATATTGAAATTAGTCCAAAACTCATGACTTGCTTCGATAATGATTTGACTATATTATTTTCAGTTGTCCTTAATTTAAAGATTTACAATGACGATAAAAAGCTATATTTAAAGTAATCATGGAACGAAAATATAGTAATTATTAACGGTACTTGTTTCCAAAATTTTTTCTATGAATAGTTAATGTCCTTAAATTAAGGACATTTTCGCATATTTAAGCATATTCTAATTTAAAGTATTGTTGGCGTTATTTCATAATCGGGTAATTCCAAAGAAAATCGACCCAAAAATGACGATTTGAAAATTTTACATTTTTGATTTTGCTGAAATTTTGCATGCGCATACTGCAAGATGTTACGAAATAATGATAGTTTACCGTATGCCAAAATTTGTAGCGGTTTAGATTTTATAGGGTGCCAAAATAGGACATCTACATTGTTTTGTAAAAAATTAAGCTATGTTCAAGTCGCCATAACTTTTGAACGGAATGTCAGATTTAATTGAAATAAGTTCCATCTTAAAGATATTAACGATATTTCTAAGTATTACACACATAACGATAACTGTATGTGTATTAAGGATATCAAAAGGACGAAAATGTCCTTAATCCTTAATTATCCTGAAAAATGTATTTTCAATTTTTTTAATTTTATTTGTGAATATTACCCCCATATTGCTCCATAAAATATAAAATTTTCAGAATGGGTGCTCAATGGGTTCAAAAGATATGACTTATTTAATGTCCGTCTGTCTGTCTGTTTGACTGGTTTATGCCAGTGATATCTCTGAAAAGGAGTGACCGAATGACTTACAAATTAGTATGTGGTAATATTTTCCTCAAACCTACTTAGTGTTTTGAAGTGGCCCATTTCGGACCCCTCGTTGTGGTACCTCCCTCACAAACGGTTAAAATTTTGTGACATATTAAAACTGTTATAACCTCTGTACTACTCATGGGAATCCAATGACATTTCATACATAGTAATTATTTCACCGCATTTATAAGCTGCACAAAAATGGGCGAAAATGTCGCGCCCCCTTTGGTACCTCCCACACAAAGGGACCAATTTTTACAATAAGTTCACAGCTTATAACATTAATACCAGTGCATAAAAATACTTGAAATTTTGTGCAGTGTAATATTTTTATAGTACCTACAGGCCAGCACAAAGCGGGCATTATTGCCCCGCCCCTTCTAGTACCTCCCACACAAATTCTAACAATTTTATGAAATGTTAGAGCTTTTTATTTATATGTTTACTTTAATGAGTTTATAATTTTTCAACATTTCACAAAATTGTTAGAATTTGTGTGAGTGGTACTAGAAGGGGCGGGGCAATAACGCCCGCTTTGTGCTGGCCTGTAGGTACTATAAAAAGATTACACTGCACAAAATTCCAAGTATTTTTATGCACTGGTATTAATGTTATAAGCTGTGAACTTATTGTAAAAATTGGTCCCTTTGTGTGGGAGGTACCAAAAGGGGCGCGACATTTTCGCCCATTTTTGTTCAGCTTATAAATACGGTGAAATAATTACTATGTATGAAATGTCATTGGATTCCCATGAGTAGTACAGAAGTTATAACAGTTTTAATATGTCACAAAATTTTAACCGTTTGTGAGGGAGGTACCACAACGAGGGGTCCGAAATGGGCCACTTCAAAACACTAAGTAGGTTTGAGGAAAATATTACCACATACTAATTTGTAAGTCATTCGGTCACTCCTTTTCAGAGATATCACTGGCATAAACCAGTCAAACAGACAGACAGACGGACATTAAATAAGTCATATCTTTTGAACCCATTGAGCACCCATTCTGAAAATTTTATATTTTATGGAGCAATATGGGGGTAATATTCACAAATAAAATTAAAAAAATTGAAAATACATTTTTCAGGATAATTAAGGATTAAGGACATTTTCGTCCTTTTGATATCCTTAATACACATACAGTTATCGTTATGTGTGTAATACTTAGAAATATCGTTAATATCTTTAAGATGGAACTTATTTCAATTAAATCTGACATTCCGTTCAAAATTTATGGCGACTTGAACATAGCTTAATTTTTTACAAAACAATGTAGATGTCCTACTTTGACACCCTATAAATTCTAAACCGCTACAAATTTTGACACACGGTAAACTGTCATTATTTCGTATCATCTTGCAGTATGCGCATGCAAAATTTCAGCAATATCGAAATTCATAAATTTTCAGAGTGGGTCGATTTCCTTTGGAATTACCCAATCATCTTTATATTTTTATAATTATTTATTTAAAAAAATTTAAAGAAAAATTTAATATTTTTACATTAATATTTTTCCTAAGCCTTAAATCGATATTAAATTTAGGTCAAAATTCGAAGATCTTTAGTTGACAATAGTTTACTTAAATTTAAACTAAATTTGTTTTCTGTTCAGTTCCTCATGTCTTATGTTTAAGTATTAATGTACTTATTTTAAATAATATTGTCTTCAGCTCGAGATAATTGTCAATTTCCTTAATTTAAAGTCACTTTTTTAATATTTCCTAATCTTGAAATCATTGATACGTTTTGCCCTTTTATTCTTTTTATTTATTGACATTTACCTAAACAATTTCGATCTAGTAATGTTAATTTATCTGATTTACGTTTATGATCTAAGTACAATAGACATGTTTTCTTTACAAGCTAGCGATTTTAGTTTAGCACTTTGCAACGAAAACAACTGACTTCCACTAAATGGCGCATAACCAGTAAGTGGCGGTTTTCCACTATCTGGTAGCAATGGTTGTGAAGAAAGAACAGTGCGAAACAGACAAAAAAATCGTGAAATGTATTTATAAAACATAAATTTACTATTCTATGTTCAATTGTTTACACTCTTTTTGCAAATACATATTATAATAATTTTCCATGATTTTTCTTCTTCTTCCCGTTTATTCACAATTATTGACAACAATCTCTCCAAAAAATTAGATGCCATACTGCGAAATATAGGATACCCAATCTGGCAACACCATACTCGATTAAGACACGAACACAAGCACCAAACTTCATATTAAGTACAAATTATGTACCTACAATATGTAAAAACAATTTTCTTTGCTCAGAGGACTATTACTTTTATACTTCTTATTTATTGCAAATTTTCTTTAACTTACTTCAATAAATCCATAGTTTAAGTTGGTGTGTCTTTATTCGAAATATTACTAACATAAATTCAAAGAAATTGTTTTTATATGGAAACAGATACACTTTCTTCAATTTTCTTCATTACGTTTATGGATTAAGTACGACATATGCCTATTCGAAATATAACTGTCATAAATGTAACGAAAGTGTCTTTACATTGAGAACATAAAGATCTAACTTCATTCGAATTTTTAGGATTAAGTAAGGAATGTTCTTACTTAAGAAATTGTTTCGAGATCATTGCCAATTCTCTTAATTTAGGGTCACCTTTTTAATATTTCCCTAATCTTTAAAACAATCATACGCTTTATCCTACAATCAAAGACATTTTCTTCAAAAAGGCGACAATTCAGTTAATTCTTTTTATATATTGATATTTACTCCAACTTATTTCTGGTTTCAAAAAAAATCTTTAATTTGCTTCATTCCATTCATAGTTTCGTTAGGATGTGTCCTTATTCGAAAGATTACTAACATAAATTCAAAGAAATTGATTTTATATTAAGATCAGCTAAGTTCATTCAAGAAAATGTGCATTAATTTACTTCATTACGTTCATACTTTAAATATTTAGTTATTTCGTCCTAATTTTATCTGTAGTACGTAGTTATTTGCAATATTATTACCTTTGATCCGAAGTTGTTGTTTATATCCTTGTTTTTAAGACATTTCATATAATTCTTTAAATCGATGCTATCATTTGTCATAAATGTAAATAACTGTGAAAATGTGAAATAATTTTTTTGAAATAAGTACTAGGTTAAAATATGATTGTCTTTAATTCGTAATCATTCTAATATTCTTTAATTTAACGAAAAATTCTTCAATAATTTTTTAATCCAGTAAGGTATGTTCTTATTTAAAAGATTATTGTCTCGAGATCTTTGTCATATCCTCAATTTAAAGATATTTTCTCTAGCCTTAGCAAACATAATTTTTGTCTGTGTACGTATGCATATGTTTACGAAATTCATGTGTTTGTGTGTGCATTTCTTCGTATCAACGAACGTGTTTTTCTCTTGGTATGAGTGCGATTTTTTAAGTGAGGTTTTTTTCTTGCTTGCTTTGCATCAGGCATCAGTTTTCCATATTGTATTTTTTTAGCATTTGAAGCTGTTGTTGTTTTTCTCGGGTTTGTTGTATTTGTTTATTATGATTATTTGGTACAGTTTCTCAAATGTTCAAATGAGTTTGATGCTGCTGCTGCTCTGGCTGTTACACATAGGACCCGATGACAATACCATCAGCCAGCCGGGGCTAAACGATAGGATAACAAATAGACAAATAGAAGACGGTAGCTGAATGTGTCAGTGTGAGGGCAATTGTTTGAGCCTAGTTGCATTTGAGAGCCGGCACAAGATTAGTCGTGAATTTTTTACATTTTCTTCGACCAGTAGAGATGTCGACAAAGAAAAAAATCATGTTTAAATTTGATTTTTCGTGTTTGAGTGTAAATTAACGCAAATTTACTTTCCTTGGGGCGTATACTTTTTTAATACAATTTTGTAGGTATACTTTTCGGGAGATAAGTACTCAAAAAGTTCAACAAACTACATTTATTAGGTAATTCATTTTCCAAAGATGTGCAGAATAACACTTTTGCTTATTTCTGTAAATTTTACTAAAATTTTGTGGTACACTTTTCGGGAGTTCAACATTCCAACAATACAACAAACTACATTTATTAGGAAATTTATTTTCCAAAAATGTGCAGAATAGTACTTTTGCTTATTTCTGTAAATTAAAAACCAATTTTATATGGTGTTCTGTAAGCTCAATGTCTATGAATTACTAGAGTGTGAATGATCAACTTAAATGAATTTTTTTAATATTTTTTATTATAATTGCATAATACTATTTTTTGTGGTACACGTATTGGCTATTTAGCAGTCACAAATTATGAAAACATATATATAAATCTAAAGCTATATTTCCAATAATGTGCAGAAACCTAATTGGGGTTATTTTAGAAATTTCTAAAATCGAATAACGTTTTTGTTTTTAAAGGTTCGGGAGGGCGTTTCGTGTTATTTTGTACATTTTATGTTTCAGAAAAATTGTTCTACAAATGCGAATATTGCAAATAACTTGATCACTCCGCAATTTATTGCTTTTAAAATAACTATAAAAAACAGATGACACTGAACTCAACCTATTGAGCAAATTTTCCAAAGATTTGAGACCACAAATTTATTTTTGTATGTTATAAAATCTGATGACTATTATTTTCAGTAAAAACTCTTTAAAATAATTTGGAGGAGTACGTCTGAGTAATTACAGCTAATTTTCCATGGAGGCATATAATCATTTTGATATTGACTGCTCTATAACGAATTTTTGGGGTACAATTTTTGGGATATTTCTCTTTATGATAAAACCTAATGGCTTAATTGTTTTAAATAAGTTCAGGAGTGCGTATGCTTAACTCTAATATACTGTCCATAGTGGCGTATAAATACTTTTATTATGAGAAACATTTTTGTGGTACATTTTTCTGGTATTCAACGCAGCTAAATTGTGACCATATATATGTTAATGGAAAGCTATTTTGTCAGAGATGTGCAGAAACTTATTTTGGTTATACTCTGAAAATGTTATAAGAAGAAAATCCTTCAATCGACGGCATCCCTATTGTTTTCTAAACACTTCCAGTGCCACCAAAAGCTTCACAAGCTATTACCTTTGATGCAGACATTTGGAATACCCTTTACTTGCATTGGTGGTGATGCAACTGATGTTAGCGTTGTCCTTATATTGTTATGATTTGCTGATGCTGCTGCTTTTGCCGCTGACGAGCTGCATTTGTGATTCTTGGAGGTGATGAGGCGTGGCATCCGTATCACCAACCACCCCATTACCCTTACTACCCGTGCAAGTCCTTTACATCAACAAAGAATGCCTTAATGATGTCGTATATGAGAATCTAGATAAATTTACATGAAGTGGATAGGCAACAACACTTAACACATTCTAATTATTCGTACTTACTTTATACTATTACAAATGCAAAAAAGAAACGAATACGAACACAAATGCGAATGAGAATACGACAAGTATTGTTACTTACTTGACAATACTATTTATACTTGCATATTTTCCATAAGAATACTTTTTTTATATTTACTTTGAACAAAAAACGAAAACAAGAAGACAAATTTCAACATTTCATCAGCAACAAAAAATACTGTAACGAAACGAAAGAAACGTTACAAAGTAACGTAAATAAAACATTTTCACATATGAGCCTACAAAGCAAAACTAACACCTAGTTTTTTCAAGTGAGCCTTTTCTTGAAGTGCCACCCCATCCCCAGTCAGCCCATTGTGCAGAGAGTGCTTGGCTTGGCTTGGGTTTAGAGAAGAATTGTCAAGAACTAACTTTGCAGTTAATAGGCGGTGCAGTTGAAAAACAACAACGGAATTCTTGGGTATGGGGTAACAGTATAGCAGATAGACTGCATTATTCTAGCATCTAGTGTATTGTCAATCTCTAATGGCCAAGCAACCAGCCTCCATTGTAAACCCGGAAGATATGCAGACACCTTTGAAGTATGTAGTAATACAAAAAGTAATAGTCGGCAGCTTTAAATTGCATATAAATGGGGATTGGAATAGAATAAACATATTCATATTAAAAAACGCAATGAAAATCCTAAGAAATCCTGGAAAAAGTAATGAAAATTATATTGTAGATTTAAAATTGGTTTAATCTAATAGTTAATGTCTAAGAAAAATATCTAATTAAAACGTATAAGTAATATTAATTATTTGCCAAGGGTGCGTATGATAAATTCTATTCATATCTGCTAAAAAGACATATGATGGAAATCGCAATGAAAATCCTAAGAAATCCTGGAAAAGTAATGAAAATTATATTTTCGATTTAAAATTGGTTTAATCTAATAGTTAATTTCTAAGAAAACATTTCTTTATAAAACGTATAACTTATATTAATTATTTTCCAGGGGTGCGTATGATAAATTCTATTCAAATCTACTAAAAAGACCTACGAAGGAACTGAGAAAATTATTATGTATAAATATAAAATAAACCATAAAAAAATCCGGAAAAGAAATAAAGTCCATATTGAAGGTTTTATAATTGGTTTTGTAGATTTCACAATGCCTATGAAGAATAGTTTTAGTACGTATAAGTAATATTAATTAATTCCCTAGGGGTGCGTATGATAAATTATATTTAACCCTGCTATTGAGTGAATATAATTAAAGTTTTATGAAGTTCCTGGGAAAATAATATCAATTATATTGTCATATAAAAAGCTAGATTTATCAGTTTGATAATGGCTATACGGAGTATGAGCGTATAAGTAATATTAATCAATTTCCAAAGGAGCGTATGATAAATTTTATTTGACCTTGAAAAGGCAAAATATAAGTCTCATCGTTTGGTTTTAGGCTACGGAGTTCGAGACCGTTGATTTCGTTTTCTGTTGCGGATAAAATCTACTTGGGTCACTATTGACTGGAATGGCTATAAAGAGAATCTCAAAATCTATAAGAAGGAGCTTAGGGAAGAGCAATGACGTTCTTGGTATAACTTCTGTGGAGAAGTGGAAAAGGTCTTAGGAACATCATCCACAGTGTGTTATCTATATGATGAGGATTAAAATTGCACAAAAATATCAAGCAGTCACTGCAGGTACTTCTGGAAACATATTTCCCGGGGAAATCCCAGACAGAACTCGAGGACAAACATGAAAACGAGTGGATGACAAACGTTGCAAAATTTTTGACCGAAAAGTCTAGACTAAGCTGGGCAATTAACAGCTTTGATCCCTTTTACTCATCTGGTCAGTTGGCATTTATCCAGTAGAAATGCAGAACATGTTATCCCCTGGTTGAAGAAGATTTTTTAAGGCTGTATTAGGTTCTCTTATATACCCAGTCGATGGAGAGATACCAAAGTGGAAGCCATACACAAAAGAAGATTTTTGAAGGTTGTATTAGGTTCTCTTATATACCCAGTCGATGGAGAGATACCAAAGTGGAAGTCATACCCAAAGCTGGAAAGATACTAAACGCTTGGTCAAAGGTATTCAGGCCAATTTGTCTATCCTCGCTCCAATTAAAATATCTATAAAGGCTCGTAGACTCTTTCATTAGAGAAAACATGGATACAAAACTATTGTACGGAACCAACATACATACAACAAGGGCAAGTCTACAGAATCGGCCCTGCATGCACTGAAGGGCACTAACGAATCGTCCCAACATTTAAAAAAATTCACCATGGTGGCATTTCTTGACATAGAAGGGGCTTTTACAAGCATTCAATCAGATGCGGTAATTGCGAGCCTGTCACATCTAGGTGTTCTCTAGCTTGATTCGACTAATTCAAACCCTTCTCAACGAAGACACATAATATATCAAGTCTTGGGCCCTCAACTCTAACAAGGTTTGTTAACAGAGGGACCCCACAAGGAGAAGTACTGTCTCCAATAATTTGGAATCTAGCGTTGAATGGAATCCTGTTAGATGTGGAACGTTGCGGCTACATAGTCGTGGCATATGCGCACCTCGTTGCAATCGCAGTAACTGGCAAATTCCCCAACGTCCTCAGAGACATTATACAGGTGACAGGCTACCATCAATTCTCTGGAGGGCACATCCCTAAATTCACAAACAGCCCTAGGCTGCCGCAGATATCCTAACGAGGTGTCTGAGCCATTTAACATATACCTACCTCATATGCGATCTGAGCATAGGGATATCACGGGGAACTCCAAAGCCGATTAAGTTTCTATGAAAGAGACGACATTACAAATTGTCGGAAAATTTGCATATATTGGTATGCCACTGTCCACATTCAAGCTTTAGCTTAGGCAAGAGGCAGTCCCATGCGAGATGGAAACCGAAATTGACACCTATAGGGTAGCAGACAAATCTGACCAAAATATAACCAAAAAGGTCAAAATATCTCCTCGCCATAGAGAGGAATAGACTATTCTACGTTAGTGTCAAGGCTGGGTTAGGCAGACGTAACCGTTACGCCCCCGTACCGTAATGAATCTGCTGATTCAATCTGACATATAGAAATCAGTGTAAACGATTAGCCAACGGAAACGAAACGTAAACGGACGGCTGAATCTGCTGAAATTTGATTTGAAAGATAAGTTTATGTGCATTTGCAAAAAAAAAAATTAGTAAAATAATGATAAAAGAATAAATTTATGCGAAACTTTTGAAAAGTAATGATAAATAAGTAATAAAATTTGTTGTGAATGTCTGAGTGATACAGCAGGTTTTTCAAGTTTTGGGTAATTGCTCCAGCGGGCAACGTTACGGCGGCGCTAAAGTTAAATTACGGTTAAGTTTGCCGAACCCGGTCTTCAGTTCTGACGGGACATTGCCTGGCCGGTAAACAAGCTATGAGGTTGGGAATTAAGTTCAATGACTTCTGCAAAAGCTGGGGAGATGAAAAAGACATGGAGAGCATTGGGCAACTGCTTTGTTACTCTCCCGCATTGTCCCCTGGATATACTGCAGTCGGCTTTCCCATTGCTGGTGTGCTGGTGTGAAAATTTGCCATGCAGAATCTTATATACCACCATGGATTGCATTCAATTTTATTTCTGGAAAAATCTTTGGATATGGAGCAAATCATAAAACGATCCTTTTCGTTTAAGTAAATTATTAAAAAAACGAACGTTGCAATTTTTAGGCCACAAATTCTTTAGCCAAACACTTCACCTGAAAATGTGGTATCTGTGGCTTAAAATAGCTTTTTAGGAGTAACATCTACACGGGGATGTTGCTCCTAATATATACAAATAAATATATATTTATTTGTATATATTATATTGAGATGAATTCTTGCCAAAATAGAATACAAAGTGCAAAGTTTCAGCTAAATTTCTTAGAAAATGTTGTGTTTATGGCTTAAATAAGCCTTTTTGGGAGCAATATCTATAGGTGGACTATAACAAAAGATATAAACCGATTTGTAAAATTTCTGCTGTGATGAATTCTTGTTAAAATACAATACAAACCGCAAAGATTCTGCTACATTGCTTTAAAGATATGGTATCTATGGCTCAAAAACCGTATTTTGGAGCGACATCTATAGGCGAGCTATATCAAAACATTGACCGTTATGGCCCATTTGCAATCCCAAACAACCTGCAACTATAAGAAATATTTCTACCAAATTTGATCAACCTAGCTCTATTATTACGGACTGTAGCGTGATTCGTCTTAGAATTTTACGACGAATAAGAATATATACTTTTTGGGGTCTCAGATCTATATTTAGAGGTGTTACTAACGGAGTTACAACATGAATATACCCCCCCCATCCTATGGTGGATGGTATAAAAGGGTCTAAATATATCGCCTTCATCTGTTCTAACAGTGTTGTGTAGGGTACCATATAGTCAGCTCTGGCCGACTTTGCCTGTTTTTACTTGTTTCTATAACAGCTGTTTGTGCATTCTCTGTTAAGCTGAGTATAGACGATTGCTAGATCGGCAAACGTTATCAACCCTGCTAAAGTGCTGCAAATATACGGACAATGACAGATTGTTAGGCAAAGGTGAATTGACAGTTCAGACGATTGCAAGAAAACATTACAATTTTATATATTTACAATATATGTTGTAAATATTTATATGCAGGATTGCCAATAAAAATACATTATAGACAGTGTTGCAAATAAAATGTGTTTCTGGCAATGGCGCCGTTGTCACATGCATAAACTTCGCACATATAACAATCTGCAAATTATCTCGCAATGACTTTTCTGCTAACGTTGCAAAACAAAAATTGTGTGTTCAGACGGTTGTAAATTCACAGGGTTGCATTTTTCTGGCAACGTTGTCCGATCTGCAAATCGTGTGTACTTACCTTTACTCACATATAGAGAGTTTTTGGAACAGTATTATCGATTAGCTCTCCGAATTGTATTTGAATCGATTCACAGAGACGTGCCAATTATAGGATTAGGATTAGCTTAAACAACATCGTTTCTCAGTAGAATAGTTGTTGAGGTAGGATTTATTTAGCCCCTTATTCTTCTATAAATGCCACCCCTCTAGGGATTCTATTTTAAATCTGAAGATTTCCACAAAGATGGCGTTGTAATCAGAGATATGCATATGCATTTGGAAGCGGATGTCCTCACCTGTTTGTCTCTCTCTCCCCCTTACACACTCCCGTTATAAATCTTTCGCTCTGATTCCCCCGTCATGAATATGTAGAAAAATCATAATTTCAAATCATTCATTTGCAAAACATATCACACGACGAAACAAGTACACATAAATTTAACGTCTGTTGTTTCGTTCGTTCACTCGTTCGTTTTTTCTATCACAATTGTTACGTTTGTTTTTCTTTGAATTCGAATTTTTTCGTAATGTTTTCTTTTGCACAAAACACTTAAAAAACAGAGCAGAGAAAGGGAGAGGGAGAGAGAGAGAGAAAAAAATAACATATGAGTATCTATCCACATCCCATCCATATACAATTCACAATTCATACAATTCACATTAAAAATATCATCACTTAAGAGAAACAAATGAATGAAAGAATGCGGGAATGCAAGAATGAACGAATGAATAAATGCAAGATTCAGTGATGAGAAAAAAAGAGCGGCGTGGCAAAGTGTAACAGAAGTGAAGAGCAGGTGAGCTGAGAAATTAGTGGAAGGAGCTCAGTGGGTGAGGGTTTGATGGGAGGTGAATACAATCATAAATTGTATCTGGGAAAAATAATTTGCAAAAAGTAGCAAAAGCATACATTTGGTGTCATATGTGTGACAATTGTCAACGGTGTTGTTATCATTGTGTTGCTGCTGTTGATGACGATGGCCAAAGAGTATCTGTTTTTAGCTGTTATACTCTCAGTCTAGGTTATATATCTCACTTAGAGTGTGTGCACAGGTGTGTATGAGTACACCAAAGTGCGGGTGGTGGGTGTCTTGGGTGTAGCTTTCTGGTTTCTAGTGATATTATTTGAGGGAGCAAGCCAGCGATACTCAGAGTATGAGCTCAAGAAGGTAACAAGCTCTTTGTGTTTTTATAGCTATGTAGTCCGTCTGTCTGCCTGCCGTCTCTCTGTCGTTGTGTGTTAATGTTTTCGTTTGTTATTTGCAAATTTTTGTTAATAACAATGTTGTTGTACTTGTGATTGTTATTACATATCTCTGTTATTTTTTCTCCTTTTTGCTGTTGTTGTTGCTCTACTACTGTTTGATGAATATGTGAAGAGAGGCTTTGGTTGGCAAATCTTCAACACAAAACGTCAGTAGCAACAGCAGCATCAGCGGCAGCTACAACAATAATATTAAGAACAACAACAACATTGGTGTTCTCGTATGCTAATGTTGCTGATGACGTTTTGATGTGACTGACAAGTCAAGGATTTACCTTAACGACCGACCAACTAAGACCAATGGTGCACCTTTAGAAAGAGATAGAGCTAGAGTCATGCATTGATATTAGGGTGGAGAGTAATGGAAAACATTATTAGAAGATAAATTGCTAAATTTTTCTAGAAAATTTCTTCAAAATTGCATTTCGCTAGAAAAATTTCGCAGAAATTGCAATTTTATATAAAAGTTTCTCAAATTGCAATTTTTTTAGAACTTTCCGTCACAATTGAAATTTTGAAGAAAATCCAGAAATTTGTACAAATTGAATTTTTCCCGAAAATTTCACCAATGTTGCACTTTTATGTAAAATTTCATCACAACTGTAGTTTTACATAAAATTTCACCAAAATTTAAATTTTTCGGCAAATTTCACCAAAATTCCTATTACACTTTTATGTAACATTTCATCAAAATAAAATTTTTATTCATTGATCTCGAGGCCAAAGGCTTGGTATTTTATTGAATTTAACGACCCTTTGGCCTCGAGCTTAATCAATAATTGAAAGTTCGAATGCTAAAAACAACAAAAAACTCAAAATGTCATCAAAATTTTAATCTTACATAAAATTTCTCCGAAATTAAAATGTAGCAGAAAATTTCTCCAAAATTGCCTTTTTCATTAAAATCGCAATTTAAAATTTTTATAGAAAATTTCGTTGACAATTTTATATAAAAGTTCCTCAATTTAAATTTTTTAGAAAATTCCAACAACATTGCAAATTTAAAGAAAATTACATCCACATTATAGGAGGATTGCAATTTTAAAGAAAATCCAGAAAATTTAGTCCAAATTCAATTTTTACCAAAATTACATCCAAATTGCATTTTTCTAGAAAATTTCATCGATATTGCACTGTTATGTAAACTTGCAACATTTTATTCCTGTATATAAAATTTCACTGATATTTCTGTTTTGCAGAAAATGTCGTCAAGATCGCGTTTTTCAAAACAAGATCATAAAAATTTCAATTTTATGAAAAAAATCTAGAAAATTTAACCAAAATTATATTTTTGAACAATTTGTTAATATTAAATTTTCTTCAAAAATTGTGTTGAAATTAAAATTTTAAATACAATTTTGTATTTGTATTTTGGAGAATATTGTATTTTAGAGAAAATGCAATCATAACTGTAATAAATCTAGAAAATTTCATAGAAATTATATTATATATTATATTATATTTATATATTATATTTATATTATTGGAGATTTCTTTAAAATTGCATTTCATAGAAATTTTTTATTTATAGAAAGTTTCATAGAAATTTTTTATTTATAGAAAATTTCATAGAAATTTGTTATGTATAGAAAACTAGCATTTAAATACCCGGCGATGCCCGGGTTGTCTTTGAAAACAGTGATCCAAACATTAGCATTATTTTTGATTTTGAATAAAAAATAAGGACCAAAAAACTAAAAAAAATGTTGGCTATAGCAAAATTTATGTAAAAATACGTATTTAAAATCTTTGAACATCCAATTTGTTTAACATCCAGGATCAGTCTACTTGAAAGTCTATTAAACTCCAGATGCTCTCAAAAACGCAAACAAATTCACTGACGACAGTAAAAAATTCTGTAAATATGAAAGCACAACCTCAAATGTACGATATGTGTGCAAACTTTCAAATTAATACTTTTATGGGGTCAGTGGTCAAGAGGTCAACAAATAAGTGGCTGAGAAACAAATGCATAATATGCCATGTATGTTTCAAATTTCGATATACTCGCATACATTTTTGTTTAAATATTACCGGTGTATATAGCGAGCGATATATATCGAAAAGACTTTTAAACATTATGTCTCATAGAAATTTTTTATTTATAGAAAATTTCATAGAAATTTTGTATTTATAGAAAATTTCATAGAAATTTTGTATTTATAGAAAATTTCTTAGAAATTTTGCGTTAATAGAAAATTTCTTAGAAATTTTGTATTTATGGAAAATTTCCTTGAAATTTTGTATTTATAGAAAATTTCTTAGAAATTTTGTATTTATAGAAAATTTCTTAGAAATTTTGTATTTATAGAAAATTTCTTAGAAATTTTGTATTATAGAAAATTTCTTAGAGATTTTGTATTTATAGAAAATTTCTTAGAAATTTTGTATTTATAGAAAATTTCTTAGAAATTTTGTATTAATAGAAAATTTCTAAGAAATTTTGCATTTTTAGAAAATTTCTTAAAAATTTTGCATTGTTAGAAAATTTCTTAAAAATGTTGTATTTATAGAAATTTTGTATTTATAGAAAATTTCTTAGAAATTTTGTATTTATGCAAAATTTCTTAGAAATTTTGTATTTATGCAAAATTTCTAAGAAATTTTCTATAAATACAAAATTTCTATAAATACAACATTTTTAAGAAATTTTCTAACAATGCAAAATTTTTAAGAAATTTTCTAAAAATGCAAAATTTCTTAGAAATTTTCTATTAATACAAAATTTCTAAGAAATTTTCTATAAATACAAAATTTCTAAGAAATTTTCTATAAATACAAAATCTCTAAGAAATTTTCTATAATACAAAATTTCTAAGAAATTTTCTATAAATACAAAATTTCTAAGAAATTTTCTATAAATACAAAATTTCTAAGAAATTTTCTATAAATACAAAATTTCAAGGAAATTTTCCATAAATACAAAATTTCTAAGAAATTTTCTATTAACGCAAAATTTCTAAGAAATTTTCTATAAATACAAAATTTCTATGAAATTTTCTATAAATACAAAATTTCTATGAAATTTTCTATAAATAAAAAATTTCTATGAGACATAATGTTTAAAAGTCTTTTCGATATATATCGCTCGCTATATACACCGGTAATATTTAAACAAAAATGTATGCGAGTATATCGAAATTTGAAACATACATGGCATATTATGCATTTGTTTCTCAGCCACTTATTTGTTGACCTCTTGACCACTGACCCCATAAAAGTATTAATTTGAAAGTTTGCACACATATCGTACATTTGAGGTTGTGCTTTCATATTTACAGAATTTTTTACTGTCGTCAGTGAATTTGTTTGCGTTTTTGAGAGCATCTGGAGTTTAATAGACTTTCAAGTAGACTGATCCTGGATGTTAAACAAATTGGATGTTCAAAGATTTTAAATACGTATTTTTACATAAATTTTGCTATAGCCAACATTTTTTTTAGTTTTTTGGTCCTTATTTTTTATTCAAAATCAAAAATAATGCTAATGTTTGGATCACTGTTTTCAAAGACAACCCGGGCATCGCCGGGTATTTAAATGCTAGTTTTCTATACATAACAAATTTCTATGAAATTTTCTATAAATAAAAAATTTCTATGAAACTTTCTATAAATAAAAAATTTCTATGAAATGCAATTTTAAAGAAATCTCCAATAATATAAATATAATATATAAATATAATATAATATATAATATAATTTCTATGAAATTTTCTAGATTTATTACAGTTATGATTGCATTTTCTCTAAAATACAATATTCTCCAAAATACAAATACAAAATTGTATTTAAAATTTTAATTTCAACACAATTTTTGAAGAAAATTTAATATTAACAAATTGTTCAAAAATATAATTTTGGTTAAATTTTCTAGATTTTTTTCATAAAATTGAAATTTTTATGATCTTGTTTTGAAAAACGCGATCTTGACGACATTTTCTGCAAAACAGAAATATCAGTGAAATTTTATATACAGGAATAAAATGTTGCAAGTTTACATAACAGTGCAATATCGATGAAATTTTCTAGAAAAATGCAATTTGGATGTAATTTTGGTAAAAATTGAATTTGGACTAAATTTTCTGGATTTTCTTTAAAATTGCAATCCTCCTATAATGTGGATGTAATTTTCTTTAAATTTGCAATGTTGTTGGAATTTTCTAAAAAATTTAAATTGAGGAACTTTTATATAAAATTGTCAACGAAATTTTCTATAAAAATTTTAAATTGCGATTTTAATGAAAAAGGCAATTTTGGAGAAATTTTCTGCTACATTTTAATTTCGGAGAAATTTTATGTAAGATTAAAATTTTGATGACATTTTGAGTTTTTTGTTGTTTTTAGCATTCGAACTTTCAATTATTGATTAAGCTCGAGGCCAAAGGGTCGTTAAATTCAATAAAATACCAAGCCTTTGGCCTCGAGATCAATGAATAAAAATTTTATTTTGATGAAATGTTACATAAAAGTGTAATAGGAATTTTGGTGAAATTTGCCGAAAAATTTAAATTTTGGTGAAATTTTATGTAAAACTACAGTTGTGATGAAATTTTACATAAAAGTGCAACATTGGTGAAATTTTCGGGAAAAATTCAATTTGTACAAATTTCTGGATTTTCTTCAAAATTTCAATTGTGACGGAAAGTTCTAAAAAAATTGCAATTTGAGAAACTTTTATATAAAATTGCAATTTCTGCGAAATTTTTCTAGCGAAATGCAATTTTGAAGAAATTTTCTAGAAAAATTTAGCAATTTATCTTCTAATAATGTTTTCCATTACTCTCCACCCTAATATCAATGCATGACTCTAGCTCTATCTCTTTCTAAAGGTGCACCATTGGTCTTAGTTGGTCGGTCGTTAAGGTAAATCCTTGACTTGTCAGTCACATCAAAACGTCATCAGCAACATTAGCATACGAGAACACCAATGTTGTTGTTGTTCTTAATATTATTGTTGTAGCTGCCGCTGATGCTGCTGTTGCTACTGACGTTTTGTGTTGAAGATTTGCCAACCAAAGCCTCTCTTCACATATTCATCAAACAGTAGTAGAGCAACAACAACAGCAAAAAGGAGAAAAAATAACAGAGATATGTAATAACAATCACAAGTACAACAACATTGTTATTAACAAAAATTTGCAAATAACAAACGAAAACATTAACACACAACGACAGAGAGACGGCAGGCAGACAGACGGACTACATAGCTATAAAAACACAAAGAGCTTGTTACCTTCTTGAGCTCATACTCTGAGTATCGCTGGCTTGCTCCCTCAAATAATATCACTAGAAACCAGAAAGCTACACCCAAGACACCCACCACCCGCACTTTGGTGTACTCATACACACCTGTACTCATACACACACCTTAGAAATTTTGCGTTAATAGAAAATTTCTTAGAAATTTTGTATTTATGGAAAATTTCCTTGAAATTTTGTATTTATAGAAAATTTCTTAGAAATTTTGTATTTATAGAAAATTTCTTAGAAATTTTGTATTTATAGAAAATTTCTTAGAAATTTTGTATTATAGAAAATTTCTTAGAGATTTTGTATTTATAGAAAATTTCTTAGAAATTTTGTATTTATAGAAAATTTCTTAGAAATTTTGTATTAATAGAAAATTTCTAAGAAATTTTGCATTTTTAGAAAATTTCTTAAAAATTTTGCATTGTTAGAAAATTTCTTAAAAATGTTGTATTTATAGAAATTTTGTATTTATAGAAAATTTCTTAGAAATTTTGTATTTATGCAAAATTTCTTAGAAATTTTGTATTTATGCAAAATTTCTTAGAAATTTTGTATTTATGCAAAATTTCTTAGAAATTTTGTATTTATGCAAAATTTCTTAGAAATTTTGTATTTATGCAATATTTCTTAGAAATTTTGTATTTATAGAAAATTTCTTAGAAATTTTGTATTTATAGAAAATTTCTTAGAAATTTTGTATTTATAGAAAATTTCTTAGAGATTTTGTATTTATAGAAAATTTCTTAGAAATTTTGTATTTATAGAAAATTACTTAGAGATTTTGTATTCTTAGAAATTTTGTATTTATGGAAAATTTCTTAGAAATTTTGTATTTATAGAAAATTTCTTAGAAATTTCTTTAAAATTTTGCATTAATAGAAAATTTCTAAGAAATTTTGCATTAATAGAAAATTTCTAAGAAATTTTGCATTGTTAGAAAATTTCTAAGAAATTTTGCATTGTTAGAAAATTTCTAAGAAATTTTGTATTTATAGAAAATTTCTTAGAAATTTTGTATTTATAGAAAATTTCTTAGAAATTTTGTATTTATAGAAAATTTCTTAGAAATTTTGTATTTATAGAAAATTTCTTAGAAATTTTGTATTTATAGAAAATTTCTTAGAAATTTTGTATTTATAGAAAATTTCTTAGAAATTTTGTATTTATAGAAAATTTCTTAGAAATTTTGTATTTATAGAAAATTTCTTAGAAATTTTGTATTTATAGAAAATTTCTTAGAAATTTTGTATTTATATTAAATTTCTTAGAGATTTTGTATTTATATAAAATTTCTTAGAGATTTTGTATTAATAGAAAATTTCTTAGAAATTTTGTATTTATAGAAAATTTCTTAGAATTTTGTATTAATAGAAAATTTCTTAGAAATTTTGTATTAATAGAAAATTTCTTAGACTTTTGGTATTTATAGAAAATTTCTTAGAATTTTTGTATTTATGGAAAATTTCTTAGAATTTTTGTATTTATGGAAAATTTCATAGAAATTTTGTATTTATGGAAAATTTCATAGAAATTTTGCATTTATAGAAAATTTCTTAGTAATTTTTTATTTATAGAAAATTTCTTAGAAATTTTGTATTTATAGAAAATTTCTTAGAAGTTTTGTATTTATAGAAAATTTCGTATTTATAGAAATTTTTTTAGAAATTTCGTATTTATGAAAAATTTGTAAAAAAAAAATATAGAAATTTTGTATTTATAGAAAATTTCTTAGAATTGTTGTATTTATAGAAAATTTCTTAGAAATTTTTTATTTATAGAAAATTTCTTAGAATTTTTTTATTTATAGAAAATTTCTTAGATTTTTTTTATTTATCGAAAGTTTCTTAGAATTTTTTTATTTATAGAAAAGGAAATTTCTTAGAAATTTTGTTAATATAGGAGAAAATCTACAGATGTAGGACTAATATATAATTAATTACCTTGAATAGTATAAATAATTGCAGATGAAAGATAGACTTTTTTACACTTACCTGAAAATAAACAAGAAAAAAAATCTTTTTTAAAATATATGGCCAAACAATATAAAGTAAACAATTTAGAAATTTCCAGAAAACTGTTACAAACTTTGATCCCAAAAGAGGTGGCTTGGCAAAACAGCGTGTTTTGCTCTCACATCTACATGAGGTCAAACATGGTTTCGCTTGAACATTCGATGGACAAGGTTGTGTAGTCCGATGATGTCTGGCTTACACTAAGAGAATTTTTAATTAGTTTTGAAGTTATGTAGATTAAAAGCCAAATCAAAAAAATTATTACCTCCGCCCTTTTGTATATTCTAATGTCAACGTTTTTTTTGTTATAAACGACAAGAGGGCCATGACGACGGCATCCTAAATAAGAAGTACCCCTTTTGGCATTTGTAATACTTTAGATTTACTGCAATTTACTAGATTTGTTAGTTGCAACTGGCAGCTCAAAACACCCTCACCTCCACCGGACCCCTCTTACATCCAGCAATCTACAACAATGTTAATACTGTTTTTGCGTCACATGAAAATGGTTAAAACAACCAAGAGCAGTAATCTAGCAAACAAAAAAAAACTATGTAATTGTAAAACAGAAAGAGACTTTACAGGGACTCCTATATGAGTAGGACTACTCTGCAGTAGAATCACCTTCTTCTGCATATGACTGGTTGCCTGTCCTTGTTATTAGCACAAGTAATGAAATATTGAAACATGATGAAGCCTACTTCAAATCTTCGTCCTTTTCTGAAGCCTTTCATTTGTTTCACCTGCTGAATTCTGTTAATATATGGATGAGAAGTAAACATGACTGCTGGGAAGGACAAAATTGCCAGCAATTTACATATTTAAGAATTGCAGAAAATTTAAAAATAATTAATTTATAAAAATTAAATAATCACAATCAGGAAGATTTGTGGAATGCCCAAAGTATTTTAAAATGTTCGAATGCAACTAATCAACATCAATATATAGTAAGTTTAAGCAGTAACTTTTTTTGGAAATTTCTTCAAATAGAAATTTTCCACAAAGTTTCAACTTTACAGAAATTGTCATGAATATTGCAATGGTATAGAACATTTTCATTTGTACAGAACATTTCGTCAAAATTAAGTTTTTCTAATAAATTTTATCTAAATTGCAATTTTATAGACATCTAATCTTCTATATATATAAAAATGGAAAAATGTTTGTATGTTTGTATGTATGTATGTATGTATGTATGTATAGACTCTGAAACCACTGGACCGATTTTATTTGTTTTTCTTTTGTTTGAAAGGTTCTTTGTCAGAGATGGTTTAGGGAAAAAAAATTTTGGAAAAATGTGGGCGGGGCAGGAGTAGGCGTGGCATTACTTAAAATTCGATTATCTCAAAAAGTGTTGACCCTAGAAGAACGAAATTTGGAACACACGTTAGAGGAGTTATTTTCTAAATCTTCAATAAAAATGGACGGAATCGAAAAACTGATATCTGGGGCAACGAAGTGGACCGGGTCCAGCTAGTTGTCAATAAAATTGCAATAAGGATTAAGAAATTAGAAAACTTCTTTAAAATTATAATATAGAAAATATCGTCAATATCAAATTTTCATACAAAATTTCTCCAGAATTCATTTCTCCAAAAAATTTCCTTGAAATAGCAATTTTGCAGACAATTTCGTCCAAATTATAATTTTGTAAAAATTTCATCATAATTGTAAATTTACATATATAAAATTTCGTAAAAAATTGCAATTCTATATAAAATGCCATAACAATTTAAATTTTATAGAAATTTCATTAAAATTTTATCAAAATTGCAAAATTGTAATAAAACTTAATAAAACTGCAACTTTATAGAAAATTCCGTGAAAATTACAATTTTATAGAAAATTTCATCAAAATTGTATATAGAAAATTAGCTATTTTATAAAGAATTAGCAATTTTACAGAAAATTTGCAAGATTATAGAAAATTTGCAATTTTATAGAAAATTTGCAATTTTATAGAAGTCAGAAAAATTTTTGAAAAATTACATCTAAATTGTTATTGTAAGAATTAAAGATAATTTCATTCAAATTCCAATTTTATACAAAATTAATTGAAATTTAAATTTTATAAAAATTGCTATTTTATAGAATATTTTTCTTCAAATTTAAAATTCCTTTAAAATTGTAATATTATAGAAATTTCGCTGATATTGCACTTCCCTAGGAAATTTCATGAAAATTGCATTTCTCTAGAAAATTTCGTTGAAATTGTAATTTTGTATAAAATTTAAACAAATTGCTATTTTATAGAAAATTTCATCGAAATTAGAATTTTATAGAAATTCCGAGTTTTTTAAAAAAATACCAAATTGTAAATAATTTTACTTAAATTCAATTTTTCTAAACAAATTCATCAATTCAATAAAATAATAAAATAAAATCAATTTTATATAAAATTTCATCAGCTTTAAATACATACTATAGAATTTTTTTCAAAATTGGAATTTTACAGAAAATATCTTTGAAATTTCAGTATTGGAAGAATTTCGTTGAAGTTGATTTTAATTTCAATTTACCTAATAGATTTCTAGAAAGTTTTGTCGAAATGTCAAATTTCAACAAAATTGAATTTTTCAAGAAAATTTCATCGAAAACTCACCTTTTTATAAAATTCAATCCAATAGTAGTTTTGATGATATGAAATTTCACTTAAATTACAATTTTATAGAAAAATATCATCGAAATTGCATTTTTATACAAAATTTTATTGAAATTTTCTTGAAATTCGCCTTTTTTATAGAAAATATCATCGAAATTGAATTTTTATACAAAATTTTATTGAAATTGCATTTAAATTAAAAATTTCATCGAAATTCATCGAAAATTTTTGTCCAAATTACATTTTTATTGAATATTTTGTGGAAATTGATTTCTTTTATAGAAAATATATCGTTATAAATATTATATATATAAATTCAAAATATATTTATATATATTAAAAATGTCCAGAAATTTCATGGAAAATTGCAGTTTCATAAAATAATTGTCGAATTGTTAATAAGCCTATCGGCCATCGACCTAGATCAACCCATCAGTCATCGACCATTATTCCGCTCGCTCAGTGACCACCCATCGATCACCGCACTTAATCCACCAATGGGTCATTAACATTTATTCCACCCATTTCCGCCCAGTGGCCCTTAATCCACACATAAATCATCTCGCCTTAATCCACACAACTGCTATCGACCTTTAATCCGTCCTGGTCCTTAATCCATCCATCGGTCATCGACCCTTAATCCACCCATCGGCCATCTACATTTAATCCGTTCAGTGGCCCTTAATTCATCCATCGCTCATCGACCTGTAATCCGTTCAGTGGCCTTTAATCCATCCATCGATCACCGACCTTTAATCTGTTCAGTGGGCCTTAATCCACCCATCGGTCATAGACCTTTAATCCGCTCAGTGGTTCTTAATCCACCCATTGGTCATCGACGCCTTAATCCACCAATCCACCAATCGGCCATAGACCCTTAATCCACTCATCGTTCATCGACCATTAATCCTCTCAGTAGCCGTTAATCCATCCATCGGTCACCGACCTTTAATCCGTTCAGTGGCCCTTAATCCGCCCATCGGTCATCAACCATTAATACGCTCAGTGGATCTTATTCCACCCATCGGTCATCGCCCCTTAATCCACCCATCGGTTATCGACCCTTAATGCACCCATCGGTCATCGACCATTAATCCGCTCAGTGGAACTTAATCCACCCATCGGCATCGACCCCTTTATCCACCCATCGGTAATCGACCCTTAATCCACCCATCGGTCATCGACCATTAATCCGCTCAGTGGAACTTAATCCACCCAACGGTCATCGACCTTTAATCCACTCAGTGGCCCTTAATCCGCCCATCAGTCATCGACCATTAATCCGCTCAGTGGATCTTAATCCACACATCGGTTATCGACCCCTTAATCCACCCATCGGTCATCGACCTTTAATTCGCCCAGTGGATCTTAATCCACCCATCGGTCATCGACCATTAATCCGCTCAGTGGAACTTAATCCACCCATCGGTCATCGACCTTTAATCCGCTCAGTGGATCTTAATCCACGATGATCGATGGGTGGATTAAGGGCCACTGAGCGGATTAAGGGTGAAATTTTGATGATATTTTCTACTATAATTGCAATTTTGAAAAAAATCCATAAAATAGCAAATTTTGGAAAAAAAAAACAATTGAAAAAATGTTAAATAAAAATATGCATTATTTAATTTCGCTGCAAACCTTATGCTGGTTGCTATTTCATCCTATCTCTTTGACGGTCTTCCTCTCTATATTCTCGCTACTTTCCCTCGTCTTTTTTCAATACCAATTAGCAATTGTCTTAATTACTTTCCATACATTTACTTTTACTACATTCCCCTCCAAAAAAAAAACATACGAATATTGCAACGATTTTGCTAAATTGTTTTGTTTCTTCGAGCTTGACGGAATCCCTTTCACATTTTAGGATAACAACGTTGACGGAAACCAATATTTACAGAGACGTTTGGCTATTATCTACCTCTGGGTCCCATACCCTACCGGTCTGGCACAAGTCCCATAAACAATTAAATGCTGAAACAATTTCATTACATGTGAACTTAGGATATGAAGCATAACTGGAGTTGATTACTGAGAAATAAAACCAAACTACAGACTACATATGTACATAGATGACTCCCTCACACCAGAGATGATGCGACGAACAGGACTTCACAGGCAAAACTAAACGAGACGAGAAGGGAAAAAGGACACCAATTTAGCTTTCGCCCTGCTCCATCCCTCCCTCGCGACACCGGACATCGGATGGAGTTGAACTGTTGCTCTCGTCATAACTATAAAATTTTATGGCTTTTTGCGAATAGTATTTAGTTTTCGTTTTAGTTGAAATGTTTGGAGTTTTTTCCTCTATTCTTCCTGAACTTTGCTTTTTCGGGAGAAATTTTGCAACGTGTTCTCATGTTAGCAGGTAATTTAGTTCGTCTGGTTTAGTTAACAACCCATTGCCAATATTGACTATTAATGAAAGAGGAAGGCGGAAGATCTCTGTGAAAGAAATTGGTTTACAGGATTTCACTTAAACCATTGTCAGTCAATAAGAATTTCTTTAAAGGAAAAAACATGGAATCGTGGATCCTGCTGAAGAAGAACATTAATTAAAATGGAAATTCTTAACAATGTGTACACTATTCCAGATAAAACTCTACACTTTAGATGTATTTTTGTAAGATTTCAAGATGTATTTTTCGCCTTTTTTTCAATATTTGGTTAATCTGTATTTTCCTTGCCTTCTGCTCGAATTTTATTTATGTTTATGCCTTTTTATTTTATGTTTAAAATACGTTTATGGTTTGTTCTTATTCTCATGTGTGAAATTTTCAAATTTATTGTCACATATGAATTTATTGGTGGAATATATCATTTTCCGCTTCGAAGCAATTTGGTTATGATTAAAGAGTGTAAAATATGCCTCACCTTCAATATTTTATATTCTGGTTCTGCTTTACAAGAATTGCATATTTTTGGTGATAATTTATGTATATTGAAGGTAATAAATTATTCAAAGTGTTTTCGATTAATTCAATGAAAATAGCAGAAAAACTTGGGATCAGGAAGACACATAATACTCGTAAGAGAATATGATAATATTATATTCAGAATAAATCGGGATAATACAATTAAAATCTTATTTGTTTTAAATATTTACAACAATTAAGGAAACCCGACCATAGCTCAATTAAATATTTTGGGATCAGGCCATTTTTGGACCAACATTTTCTTTGTATAACTTTAAATGATCATAACTCCTTAAATAATGGTAGAGCAAAGGCCGCTTTTGGAGCCAAACATTTTTGCAATTTTAATTGTTGCATAGCATTTAATGCCCACAAATCCTCAAATGAGAGTTCGTAAATGAAAGGGATGTTATTTGGTGATATCCCATTTAATGGGTTAACATTAGAAAACTTTAAATTGCTATAACTCCTCAAATAAAGGCCGATAACCGAAAATATTCTCAGTTTTAGGTATCAACCATAGGTTAGGTTAAAGAGAGTAGCCGTTTAAACGTCTCATGTCCATGGACATTAAACCTGGTTTGTGTTGGTATCGATAAGTACTAAATTGCCTCATAGACGTCGCTGATGTACAAAGCCATTTTGTAATGCGATTGTCTCGAGGTGAGCTTTCATATTCCTCCTCGCAATTGATAACTTTTGTTCGTGACCCGATACGATTCTCGGGGTGAGCATTAATATTCCGCCTCGTAATTGATAACTTTATTTGGTGACCCGGTCTAATGGACATACACTTAAGCCAGTGGTTCGACCTGTTGTGCGCTCCTTATTTATGATCTTTTTTTTTAAAAAAAAAGGTATCAACCATAGTTGGTTATAAAATTTAAATTTTCTTTGCAAACTCCCTTAAATAACAGGCTCTGATCCGATTTTTTTCTAATTCGGCAGTGTTTATTCTAGTTTCTCTTACCAAACGTTGTAATGAGAGAAATAAATAACAACAATAAGACGTTTCATTGTGATATTTAGAAAAATGAGTATTTTTTAAGGGAAATTATCGGATGTTTATTTCATTGTAAAGAGAATGGCATTAATCATATGCTTTTCATAAAACGTCACCAATTCGCACATTTGCGGCTGATGTCCTCGATGGGGATATAATATAAATATGGGGGATAAGTACATATATGTAAATCTGTACCATTTTTTTTAAATTTTGCACTGTATGAGTTCAAAACATTTCTTTATGACGAATTTCAGACATATCGAATGAAAATGTGGCTGCTATAGCTCTTAAATATCAAACCGTAGGTACATACGTATATATGGTGGATGCATCTAAATCTGAACCGATTTTGACTTCTTCCCTGGCGTGAAAGATTGCGTTTTGTCAAATTTTATTAAGATCGAAATTTCCTTTTAATAAGAAAAATTGCGATCTGTACTTTGCAGACAACTGTAGACCTATCATGATATGATCAGGAAATTATTAGTATCAGTTAAATAGGTTTAAATGTATCAAACATGTCATTATACGACTGTTTCAAAGTAATATACTCCTTAGTTCAGTCGGATTATCTACTCCCCTTACTATACGACAAGTTGAGTTATCTATGCCCTAGTAGAGACCCAGTTCGGATATATACTTCTTAGTTTGTTTATTTAGTGCCCATATGTCCAGTTTATTTATCTATTCCATAGTAGATGGATAGCTGGGTTATCTACTCCATAGTAGATGACCCGTACATATATAATATAATCGTTAGTAGAGGACCAGTTGGGTTATCTACTCCTTAGCAGAGGACCAGTTAGGTTATCTTATCCTTAGTTGACGAAAATTTAGGTTATCTACTCCCTAGTATAACCCTGATGGGTTAAATAATCCTTAGTCGAGGACCAGTTGGGTTATCTACTCCTTAGTGGAGGACCAGTTGAGTTATCTACTCCTTAGTGGACGACCAGTTGGTTTATCTAATCCTTAGTTGAGGACCGGTTCGGTTGTCTAATCCTTAGTAGAGGACTAGTTGGGTTATCTAGTCTTTAGTATGTAGAAGATCAGTTGGGTTATATACTCCTTAGTAGAGGACCAGTTCGGTTGTCTAACCCTTAGTTGACGACAAAATAGGTTATCTGCTTCTTAGTAGACGACCTGTTGGATTATCTAATCCTTATTAGAGAACCAGTTGGTTTATCAAATCCTTAATTGAATACCGGTTCGGTGATAAAATCCTTAGGAGAGGACTAGTTGGGTTATCTACTCTTTAATAGACGACCTGTTGGGTTATCCAATCCTTAGTAGAGGACCAGTTGAGTTATCTACTGCATAGTTGACGACCTTATGGATTATCTAATCCTTAGTAGAGGACCAGTTGGGTTATCTACTCCATAGTAGAAGACCAGTTCGGTTATATAATCCTTATTTGACCACAAATTGGGTTATCTACTCCTTAGTGGAGGACCACTTGAATTATCTACTGCTTAGTTGACGACCAATTACGTTATCTACTCCTTAGTAGACGACCTATTGGGTTATCTAATCCTTAGTAGAGGACCAGTTGAGTTATCTACTCCTTAGTTGGTTGACGACCAATTGTGTTATCTAATCCTTAGTTGAGGACCAGTTCGGTTATTTAATTCTTAGTAGAGGACCAGTTGGGTTATCTACTCCTTAGTGGAAACCCAGTTGCGTTATCTAATCCTTAGTATCGTACCAGTTTGGTTATCTAAGCCTTAGTTGACGACAAATTGGGTTATCTACTTCTTAGTAGAGGACCAGCTGAGTTTTCTGCTCCTTAGTAGAAAACACACAAGGTGGCAGTTCACCAGCTCCACTGACAAAGACATGTCAAAGCTACCGGTTATTTTCAGATAAAAGGAACAATCTGCGGATCGATCCATGTTCTTAATGGACCTGTCACGTCTTTGGTATTGCACCGGTCCAATTTCCCGTTGGTGTATAACAAATATGTTCTTTTAGAATATTATGCTCGTACGTAACTACGAATGGAAACTACAAATCAAATAGGGTTATAGCTAGAATAACCTAAAATACCTAAATTATAATTTATTAATAAGATTATTGAATTGATACTATCCTGAAATTGCCTCTTAGTTCGATACATATGCCTTGATATTTAATTCCATTTCCTTTGCTAATTTTTCTCATATTTTCTACATGTCTTAACTAAACTAAAATCCTTTCAGTCTGTATATTTTATGCTCTTTTTTCCTAAATACTCATAGTACAAATCTAATATTTCAATAAATTATGATAGCATTTTTCTCCCTCCATCCCCCACCCCTTTCCACCCCATCCCTGGCACGGTTGAGTAACCCTTTTCCTTTATACCGCTTTGCCAAATTAAGATAACAATTTGACAAATTGGTCAAGTGATTTGCAAAAAAAGCAGAACAGAATACAATTCAAAGTTCATAATAAAAAGCCAGTCATAAAAGCAGCCAATAAACATAAAAACTACATGATAAGCCGAATAGATGAAGCAGAAGAAAAACAGCAAATAAAAATATTAGGAATAAAAGGATATTCTCGAGAACAAAACAATATTGATGAAATTGTTAGAGTAATCCTTAAAATAAACTGAAAAAAGGGTTGCTCTACTGAACTCCAGCAAACCATAACCCACAATACAAAAAAAATTAAACTACAGATATTTGTTGTCTATCATAATTGTATTGTTTCCATATCGATTCCAAAAAAGGAGGATATCCTTTATGCCTTTTCTGAGAGAGGGTTGCAAAGGGTGGTAAATGGCAACACTTAATAAGAAGCAAGAAATATGATTGTTAAACAAGACAATTTGCAACAATTTGCAATTTGTGTTGTCTTTGCCAACAATTTCATTAGATCCTTTGAGAGAACACACAGTTTCGGGGTAATCCACTTACTGGCACTCCCACTCTCAATCACACACATATGAACTCTCACACACTCCTATACCCGCATAAGGAAACAAAAAGGATATTATGACATAAATTTATGGTTAGTAATTGAATGTTTGATGAGCCAAACAATTTTGATTGAATTTAGACGAAATGATACCCAAAAGCCTGACAAGTCATGCGAACGACCGAACGCCCGAATGGGTGAACATTTTTTAAGGACCTTTCGGTGATTTAACAGAATTTCTTAAGCATCCTGACTAACCCTTTTTCTAAGGAACGCTTTTTTCCGACATTGTCATGGTTTTTGTTTAGTTTTGCAAAGGGTTGTTTCTCCTTTATGGTTTATAAGTTATCCTTAGTTATTGTTGTTGGTGTGGCTAGGAATGTCCTGTTTTTGCTTCGTGTTTACAAGGTTGGTAAAAAGATTAAGAGATTTTCAAGTCATGTTTTTTATGTTGTCGTTTTTTATTTGTCTTTACACAAACATGTGGACATGTGTAGGATATAGGGAGAGAAAGAGAGTTGAGAATATCTGTGTGGACTTTTGATGAGGACAATGATGATGATGATGGGATTGCAGATGGGAGTTGGGGACATTGACGATGATGGACTTGTGCTATGTGTATATGGTATTAACCCGTTTAGGCAATGTACTCATACACTCGAGGAAAATCTAATTAAAAAAATCAAACAAAAAATAGGTGCAGTAAACTCTCTAAGGAATATCCTCTACTATAGAGAAATATACATTGGAATGTGATGTGTTAAGAGGAAGGTGGTTGAAGGAGAAAGACAGGTAGTTAGATATTAATTGTGTTCCAAAACATCGACTCAAAGATTCTGAATCTATAGGTAATTCAAATAATTGCGTAGCTATTTATTTCTAGTAGAAGTATCGGAAGACCCGTGGATAATATAATCATTTATCCCCTGTCACGGCCCTTGAATTCCCACCAACGTTCATTAATCTCTCATTAACACTCATTAATCTCCCATCAACGTTCATTGACCTCCCATTAACGGCCATTGATCCATCATTAACGATCGTAAACGTCTCTTCAATTGTAACTGACCTTATCCAATGGTTATTGACCTCTTCCCAAAGATCAATGACAACATATAAATAGTCGTTGATCCCGCTCATTGTCCCTGACATCCGTAAATTATTTTTGACATTCTCTGAATGGTCAGAAACTCGGTCAATTATTATCGACCTCCGACAATTATTATTGAGATCCTCTTAATGGTCAGACACTCGGTCAAACGCCATTGACTTCCAGCCAGCCTCTAACTCCTTCAAACGACATTTATCTTGATCAGGGATGGTCCGTCGTAAACTGTGACGTATATGACATACATTTGAGACGTATTCGACATACGTATACAACGTCGTAAACCTAATGTCGGAAACTTGACTTTGTCACTAACAGTAAATAATTAGCAAATCAATAGAAAAGAAAAAATATTTATTTTGAACTTTCAAGTTTATTTATTGGTTCAAATGAATTATTATTTGTTTATAAATTAGGTTTATTCTTCACTCTAATCTCGAATCTCTTCAATGCCTTCAAAGTTGTCTTTTTTCACGTATTTTAAGTGAAAAGTAAACTTCCAGAAACTTTTTAGATCGTTCCGATTCTAATAGATTTCGAAAATCAGAATGCACATGAGACCAATTGGAGAAAATGGCTTCCAATTATGCAGTTGACGCTGGGATCATCAGTAATTTTAGAGCAAATGCTGCCAATGCGTTATGACGACTTTTTGCCATATTCCAGAATAAGTCAGGCCTTCTATTTTTTGAAGCAAGCACAGGAATGGGTGGGGTGTCAAAGTTTGTTGGAGAGCGGCAGACAAACTACAAACTTTGATACTTGCTTTGAAAAAATTGTCTCGTGTGAATCAGAACTTATATAATATTTTGCAAAAAAACTGAAACTGAACGATTTATTGTTCGTCAAGAATATAAATTAAATGGTCTACAAAAGATGTGAAGAAAAGTGAATTTTTATGATCTGAAAAGATGTGCGTGACATTGTTGAAAAAGTAGATTTATCGCCGAAAGTAGTTAATTTTCCGATTTGAACTTATTAATTAAGGGTTGTACACTATATCATACCAGTGCGTAAATATTGGTATTCGATCAAAAACATATATTTTCTCAAAAAATATTAAATGAAGTTGTATCTCGGATTTCGATTAGTTTTTATATTGTGTCTACCAGATTTTTACGTTAAGGGCTGAAAGCTGCAGCGTCCTTAGATTGATATTACAGTTTACGACATTTCATACATTTCAGACGGGTTTATGACGTATGTGACGTTTACACCTTTCTGACAGTCGTAAACCTACAAAATCATGTCGTGGACCATCCCTGATTCAATGACCCTTAAACTTGTTTCAATGTTCATCAACCTCCTTTCAATGACCATTGACCAACTTTCAATAGCTACTGAACGTTTATCAATTGCCTCGGATCGTCTGGCAATGATCATTGACCTTCCCAGCAAAAAAAGAGCATCCAAAGAAGCAATAAAAATGCCCAACTTATGATCCGGAAGTTCTTCTTATTTGGATTTTCACCAATGAATTTAACAAGGGGTTGTCGCGTCGGGGAAGTACTTCTTTGTCACCACTTTTGCACAACTCTTTTAAAGCACTGTAAGATTTGCTTTTTTGGTGTTGTATTTATTTGATGAATGTATGTCGTTCTTATTAACATCTTTGGGTCCAGAGATTTCATATTTTAAAGGAATACAAATGTTGACATAGGGAAGGGAACGTATAAATAATATACTATTGGCCAAAGAGATCAACGATCATATATATGTATGTATGTTTAGGACATTTGAAGATGTCTGTAATCTGTATGGTGTAGATGGCTCTTGAAAAGTGTGACCCCATAGTGTAATTAACATTCTCACAAAAAAAAGTTTTCCGTAGCCCCGGTTCAGAGAGTAGTAAAGTACCACAGTGTGGTACAGTATGTATGGTATGGTATATTTAATTACCATAAATTCTTTTAATATTATTTAATTATAACCTACACAACACTGTGGTACAATTTATTATGATTTTATGCATTTGTTTCTAACACCAAAAATGAGAAGAGATATATAGAACCATCGTTTATTATACCGATCGACTTAGAATCACTTTCTGAACCGATTTAGCTATGTCAGTTTGTGCATGCATTCTTGGAATCTATATGCAGGTCACAAATATAGTCCGATCTCAAAGAAATTTTGTACATATCTTTATTTTGGGACAAGACAATTCGTATTGAAATTGAAAGACAACCCGTATTTCTTTCGTCTACGGCGAACGATCAAAAATCTCTCAACTATTTGAATATCAGTTTAGAACCAGATATCGTAATATATGTACATTCATGTACATTCATTTAGCTTATACCCTCTATAGAATATATAATTTCCTTTCGATGTTCATGAAATTAGGTAAAGAGTGTCTTATTTTAACAGTTAATATCTGTGTGAACAATATCGGTTCAAATTTACATATAGCCCCACATACTCGCATGGATGTGTACCTTCCGATTTAGCATCTAAGCTCCATAGAAGTCATATTTTAGTCAAATGTACTATATTTTGCACAAAGGATTTTTTAATCCGAGAATAAACGGTCACTAGCAAGGTTGGAAAAATGTGTTTTCATGTTTTACATCAGAGCATTATTAAATTTGGCAGAGATTAGTTTATAGAATCACGAACACTGCGAAATTTGATAAAAAATGGATACCCTTCAGATAAAAGCCAAATTTAAATACAGACCCATACTTTGAAATGACTTTATGTTATTTTAATCGGCTATGAAAAAGTCGACTTGTAGGTCCGATTTATCGACCTAGTCGACTGAAACGAAATTTAATTGATGAAAAAGTCGACTAGCTTCCAGAACCATTCACTAATTCTGATATAGCCGCCATATAAATATATATTTCTTCCCTTTAGCACTATAGACGCAGTATTTTACATATATATCATATCCCTCATACATATGTTCCTTCCGACCTCAACTTTCATCACTTCACAGGATTCATTTTACATCTAATCGTTTTAAAATTATGTATTCTTGGGTTAATAATTTATATTCCGAAATTACATTTTGGTTAGTTATTTAGAAGAACTTCATTAAATGCCGAAAAAATATTCATACTTATGAATTGGAAGTACTTATAATGTTATTCTTTTGGAAGTACTTCTTTTATTTTTTGCTGGGTTATTTCAATGATCATTGGCGCTGACTTTACTTCATTGCTTAGAGTCTTTTTTTCAATGGTAATTGACTATTATCTGTATGCCAATGATTATTAATCTTTGTCAATGATTATTGACCTTATGTCAATAATTATTGACCACCTGTCATTGATTATTGACCACCTGTCAATGATTATTGACCTTCTTTCATTGACTATTGACCTTCTGTCAATGATTATTTACCTTCTGTCAATGATTGTTGACTTTCTGTAAATGATTATTGACCTCTGTCAATGATTATGAACTTTCTGTCAATGAATATTGACCTTCTGTCAATTATTATTGACCTTCTGTTAATAGTTTGTGACCTTCTGCCAATAGTTTGTGAATGACTGACTATCTATCAATAGTCATTGCCCTTACGTATACAGTAACAGAAGTTCTGTCAATGATTATTTAACTTCTGTCAATGATTATTGACCTTCTGTCAATGATTATTGACCTTCTGTCAATGATTATTGACATTCTGACAATGATTATTGAACTTCTGTCAATAGTCATTGCCAATTTCTGAACGATTGACTTTTTACCAATAGTCATTGACCTTATGTATACAGTAATTGAAATTCTGTCAATGACTATTGATGTTCTGTCAGTGATTATTGACATACTGTCAATGATTATTGACATTATTGACCTCAGTGATTATTGGCCTTCTTTCATTGACTATTGACCTTCTGTCAGTGATTATTGGCCTCATTTTATTGACTATTGACCTTCTTTCAATGATTATTGACCTTCTGTCAATGATTATTGACCTTCTGTCAATGATTATTGACCTTTGGCAATGATTATTGACCTTCTGTCAATGATTATTGACCTTCTATCAATGATTATTGACCTTCTTCAATGATTATTGACCTTCTGTCAATAGTCATTGCCAATTTCTCAATGATTGACTTTGTATCAATAGTCATTGATCTGTCAATGGTTATTGACCTTTTGTCACGATTATTGACCTTCTATCAATGATTATTGACCTCCTGTCAATGATTATTGACTTTCTATCAATGATTATTGACATTCTGTCAATGATTATTGACCTTCTGTAAATGATTATTGACATTCTGTCAATGATTATTGACCTTTGTCAATGATTATTGACATTCTGTCATGATTATTGACCTTCTGTCAATGAATATTGACCTTTGTCAATGATTATTGACCTTCTGTCAATGATTATTGACCTTCTGTCAATGATTATTGAGCTTCTGTCAACGATTATTGACCTTCTGTCAATGATATTGACCTTCTGTTAATGATTATTGACCTTCTGTCAATGATTTTTGACCTTCTGTCAATGATTATTGACCTTTGTCAATGGTTATTGACCCTCTGTCAATGATTATTAACCTTCTATCAATGATTTTTGACCTTCGTCAATGATTATTGACCTTCTGTCAATGATTATTGACCTTCTGTCAATGATTATTGACCTTCTGTCAATGATTATTGACCTTCTGTCAATAGTTATTGCCAATTTCTCAATTATTGACTTTGTATCAATAGTCATTGATCTGTCAATGATTATTGACCTTTTGTCATGATTATTGGGCTTCTATCAATGATTATTGACCTCCTGTCAATGGTTATTGACTTTCTATCAATGATTATTGACCTTCTGTCAATGATTATTGACCTTCTGTAAATGATTATTGACCTTCTGTCAATGATTATTGACCTTCTGTAAATGATTATTAACCTTCTGTCAATGATTATTGACCTTTGTCAATGATTATTGACCTTCTGTCAATGATTATTGACCTTATATCAATGATTATTGACTTTCGTCAATGATTATTGACCTTCTGTCAATGATTATTGACCTTCTGTCCATAGTCATTGCCAATTTCTGAATGATTGACATTGTATCAATAGTCATTGACCTTATGTATACAGTAATTGAACTTCTGTCAATGATTAGACGTTCTGCCAATGATTATTGAATTCCTGTCTACAATAACAGACGCACTGTCAATGATTATTGACACTCTGTCAATGACTGTCTGTCAGTGATTATTAACCCTTTGTCAATGATTATTGATCTTCTGTCAATGTCTATTTACCTTTTGTCAATGATTGTTGACTTTCTGACAATAATTATTTACCTTCTGTCAATGATTATCCGCTTTCAGTGCTTATTGATCCTATGTCAATGATTATTGAACTTCTGTTAATGATTATTGACCTTCTGTCAATGGTTATTGACCTTATGTCAATGATTATTGATTTTCTGTTAGTGTTTATTGACCTTATGTGGGGGAATAATTCTACTTTCCTAAGATGTTTAATTCGATCATACATTTTTCTTCGAGTTTGTGAGATTTTCTTAAGAAAACATAACTTTAGTTTAGTCCTAAGGTATGTTCGTTTTTTACGGTCGTTGTCGAGAAGTCATCGTCTAGTGTGTATAGATGGGTGTGTGCGTGTGTGTATCAGTAAAAGCCCATGAGAAGGACAATTTGACTACACATACATCCGTCAGTCGTCTAATGCGTACGTGCGTTTTGAATCCTTCCATCTCATGCTCTGTATTGTGGTGGTGTGTGGAGAAGTCTTTTGTGGCAAATTACAAGGGTTATTGAGCAAATCACTATCGTGGGTCTCATACAACCAACACCCACACCCTCTGTCAGGACAACAACAACAGCTTTTTTATTGTTTGCCATTTTTGGGCTTCAGTTTTTCGCCTATATTCAGTTGTCTTGCGGCATTATTTGGTTTGTTAACATAATTTGTTTGATTTTATTTGTGTGCGGCGGCAGTGGTGGGCTTTCGTTTCTATTCGGGATTTTAATGCTTGGAGTCAGACACAAAGGGGCTATCTAAACAAAATAATTCCCTTTCTTTCCTGGGTCCTGTCCAGGGCAAGTCCAATATGTGGGTTAGATAGACGTTTTCTTTTTAAGACATTATGACTTGACAAATTTTTTACTGTCAAGTCATAATAGTAAATGTATTAATATGATACCAAAGGGTATAATAAAATCTATGTTCCCATATCAAACGGAAGGATTCATCCTGGATGGATGGATGAGCAAAAGTAGATATCTATGTGTTTTGCGGAGATGGCGCACACACGTTTCTTATATTAATTTTTATTGAAATGGCCAAGACAAAAGCTACAATAAGTAATATTTTTATTTAATAAAAAATACAAAAATCCCTTTGAGACAATACCACACAAAAGGAAGCCAATTTTCATTTTAAGGGAATTAATAAAAAACCCTTTGTCTTGATTTGTTTGGGAGGTATCAAGGGTAAAAATGAAAATCTAAGCAAAGGTTTCTATAGACTTTTTGAAAAAAAAACAACAAAACTAAAAAACTATATCTCTATAGACTCTTGCAGTTTTACATTATTCATTCAAATTATTTTGTATGACAAAACCAAACCAAATGCCTCTTTCCACACGCAGAGAACACTTGTTTCAATATATTCCAAATCTTTTCCGGTTAAAAATTAACAACAAAGAAAGGAAACAACCACAAAGTACTTTCAGTTTATTACATTACAGTAAATAATATAATGTTTAATTATTTGCTTTAGCCAAATTTGGATTAAACAAATAAGTAAAAAAAATTTAAGAAACAGGAAATAAGTGTGGATTACGATTCAAAATGTTTCTTATAAAACCCCAATCGATATTGAGTTAGTTCAGTTTCCAAGAATCCATCACCATGAAGTGGTTTATTTCGTTCTCCGTCGTTCTGTTGGCCCTATTTTTAGATCAGGTGTCATGCTTGACTCTCAGCCGTAATGCGGTTGTACCCCTCAATCGAAGTGGGCCACGACTTAGAAGACAAAGACATGGCGGTGTTCCCTGTCCGGGTCATGGTTGCGGTAATTCTGCACCAATAATTATTATGGCTCCCCCCGTGTCTCCTTTGGATAGTGTAATGGGTTGGATGAAGTGTTGCTGGGGTGGCTGCCCACCCTCTCATCCCCCCTATTATCCACCAACTGCACCACCGGCACCGCCTACATCACCAGGATATACAGCATATCCCCCACCAGGCATAACACCTCCAGCAGGTGCACCACCTGCACCGTCTACATCACCAGGATATACAGCATATCCCACAGTAGGCTCAACATCTCCAACAGCTGTACCGTCTACATCACCAGGAGATACAGGCACAGCATATCCAGCTACAGCATGAACCTCCCCAACATATCCAACACGCGTACCAACTACCCCAGGATTTGCATAGGCAGCGCCACCTCCAGGAATCAATATGAATTAAGACACGTGCTAATATAAAATATTAATAATAATTTTATTGTGTCAACTGAAAAATGTTCCAAACGAATAATAAAAAAGTTACCCTGTAAAAACGTGGAACCCTGTAACCTTTCTAAATATGTAATATATTCATTTCAAAGGAAACAAGTTAAGTTAGTCCAAAGTCATATGTTTTTTCAAAAAAGGGCATTTTTTTAAAAAAAATTTTACAAACAAACTATAGTTGGTACAAACACATTTTTGCCGCCGTAACAGAGTTAACAAATAACAAACTCCAAAAATTTGAGTTCATTTTGAGTTCAAAGGCTTTTAAAATATATGAGAAACAGTTGGACAAAGTCAAAAAAGAAATTGCGTTTGTTCAATTTTCAAAATCTGAAAATGGTGAAAATCTGCAATACGAAAACAATTAAATTATTTGGCGCATTATGAGCAAATACGTAAAAACAAAAAATACATAAAAACAAAAAGTAGACATTTTATTTTTCGTTTAAATAAAGGGTGGTTAAATTTCAAGGGCCGGTGTTGATTTTGAATAAAACACAAATTATTTAGGAAATTATTATCATTTCTTTTTATTATCATAAAATTGGTATGGTTCAATTATGTATGGAACAAAATATCGGCCAAATGGCCTCCGCGACCTCGGCGGCACACCTCCATCCGATGGTCGAAATTTTCGATGACGCTGAGGCATAATTGAGGTTCTATGCCGTTAATGTGCGAATTATCTCATCCCTTAGCTCTTGAATTGTTGCTGGCTTATCGACGTACACCGTTTCTTTCAAATAACCCTTATCGACGTACACCGTTTCTTTCAAATAACCCCAAAGAAAGAAGTCCAACGGTGTCGGCCAATTGACATCGCCACGACGCGAGATAACACGGCCATTGAATTTGTTGCGTAAAAGAGCCATTGTTTCGTTAGCTGTGTGGCAAGTGGCACCGTCCTGTTGAAACCACATATTATTACACACATCCATATCTTCCAATTCGGGCCATAAAAAGTTCGTTATCATCTCATCTCATCAGCGAACACCATTCACAGTAACTGCCTGACCGGCCTCATTTCGAAGATGTATGGCCCGATGACGTCGCCAGCACCTAACGAACTGTTGCGAGCATGCACAGGTCTCCTACAGACCCGGTTCTCCCGTTTGTGGACACATTTGGTCGATTATGCTGATCAAAAAACCTCACGAAGTGCACGAAATGCATTTTGATTTGAACGCCCATTTTCGTAAAAGGCTTAAAAAACTTTAACGCGTTGCTTGATTGTGTATCTCTCCATAATTCAAATTGTGTTAGTCTGAAATTGAGAAATGAAAAGGAATGACATTCAACATCGGCCGTTACAATTTAACCACCCTTTATATATTTGTTTCGAAAATATTAGTTCCAACAAAAATTTTAGGATGGGAACATAGTGTTGTTTAGAACAATATCCTCTCAAACATTTACAGGGTGGCTGATATGTAATGCAACAAAGTAAAGCGCTATATTTTTTTAATTTTTTTTTAAATTTTATTGTTCAAAAGCAAAAAATGTCGGAAATAACACAAAACAAAAAGAAACAGTTTAGATTTGTTCGAATGGGCCACCTTTGGCATGAATTGTGGCCTTCATCACACGCTGCACGAAAGTGGCTCTGCGGTATTTTGACCCATTCCCGCCGAAGCGCCGTCTTGAGATGATCGATACTTTGGTATTTTTAGTGCGAACCTTACTCTCTAAAAAGCCCCAGGCGCAAAAGTCCAACGGATTGCGATCCGGAGATCTTGGTGGCCATTGTGCGGTAGAAATGAAGCGAGGAACCTCCTTTTTAAGCCATTCTTGGTTGACGCGTGCTGAGTGCGATGGTGCTGAGTCCTGTTGGAATGTCCATGGTCTGCGGCCGAAATGTTTGTCTGCCCAGGGCTTCAATACTGTCTTTAGGACATTTTCCCGATAATATTCGGCATTTATTTTGACCCCATGGTCGATGAATACGAGCGGGGAGCGACCATCGGCCGTTACGGCGGCCCACACCATTACCATCGGCGGCGCTTGATTTCTGGTGGCCAATCGAAGGTGTAAATTTTCAGCTGACCTCTTTGGCAAGTAAACCCGATCATTATGTTTGTTCACAAACTGCTCAATTTGGAATGGCTTCTCATAGGAGAAAACCAAATTCGGTAACTGGCCACTTTCGTGCAAGCGAAGCAACTCCTTGGCTCTTTCCAGTCTAACTTTTTGTTGTGCATCGGTGAGCTCTTGCACTTTTTGGAACTTCAATGGCTTTAGTCCAAGCTCATTTTTTTAAAATGTGTTGTATCCGTTCTCGCGATATGTTCAGCTCACGAGCAATTTTTCTACCACTGCGGCGTGGATTTCGATCAAATCTGGCCTTCACTTTTCGGATCATTTCTGGTGTTGTTACCGTTTTTTTTTTCGTCCACTTTTTGGACGCGATGCAACACTGCCAGTATCACGGTAACGAGCAATGGTACGAGAAACAAAAGATTTATTCACATTTAAATGCTGGAGGGCTCTAACGATAGCCACTTGTGTTTTTCCACCCAAATATAAAGCAATCACACTATCACGCTTGAATTCCATCACGAATAACTTTTTTCTGAATGCAATAGATCAAAATGCTTTTGTAAGCTTGTAAACAATAAAATGAACTGTCACTGAAATAAATCTGTCAGCTATCAGACTAGCGGTTTAGAAATGATAGCAACGTGAAGTTGGTTGCAATACATATCAGCCACCCTGTAATATTTGTGTGTGTCAAATACTAAATATTTTTAGTGTACCCTAATCATATGTATATTTCAAGCAGAATATGTTTGGGACAATATACTACAGAAGCTATTTTTTTCAGCGTGTAACAATTAGTTTCGATATTGTCAGCATCGGTCTTTTGCCATGACACACGCTTGTCAGATCTTACAATGTTATTAGATCTGTCAAAGTGCTGTCAATGTACTGACAATGACAGAATTGCATGAAAACCTTAAAATTTCATATATTTGCAATATATTTTGTAAATATTTATAGGCAGATGACTTTTTTTGCCAACTTTGCCAACTGACAGAATAGTAAGATCTGACAACCGCACAGTTGTTCAAAATCAAAAGCCATCGGCCAAAATTCAATAACTTTTGTTTTTGTAAATATTTTTGAGTTTTGTAAAAAACAAAAATTAGACAAGAAACCAATGATTACACTACGCAACAACAACAATTTTTTTTTGTGTCCTAGACCTAAAAATTATTTTTTTCTATAGATTGTGGCATACTATTATATAAAATTAAAACAAAAAATTTTTATGGATGAATTTTTTTTTAAAATTTTTTTTTATTAAAAATGTCTTAGTATTTTCACTATAATTTTTGGAGTATATGCCCGATCAGGTCGACTTATGCGTTAAATTGAAGCTACCAATGTTGGAAATATCTCTTTCACTTAGAAACAGTGGTTTAGTAACAGTTACTAAACAAATTTGAAAAAGTAGATTTTTTCAACAAAAAAACCTGGGACAAAAAAAAACATAAAAAATAGAAAAAAATCGAAAAAAAATGTTTTATTTTATTTTTTAAAAGTTTGCATCCTAGCGAAGAAAATAATGCCTATTTGAAAAAAAGTCTATGGATAAATGAAGAAATTATAGCCCTTTTGGTAGAGGTAAGATAATTTCAAAAAATCACTACGCAACAAAAAAAAATTTTTGTTTTTGTCTCCTAGACCTAAAAATTATTTTTTTGTATAGATTGTGACATGCTGTTATATAAAATTAAGACCAAAAATTTGTTTATGGATAAATTTTTTTTAAAAAAATTTTTTATTAAAAATGCTATTATCGTCGAAGGTACCCTTAGTATTTGCACTATAATTTTTGGAGTATATGCCCGATCAGGTCGACTTATGCGTTAGATTGAAGCTATTAATGTGGGCTACCAATGTTGGAAATATCTCTTTCTCTTAGAAACAGTGGTTTAGTAACAGTCATTAAACAAATTGAAAAAAGTTGATTTTTTCAAAAAAAAAAAAAAACCTGGGACAAAAAAACATAAAAAATAGAAAAAAAATCGAAAAAAATATTTTATTTTATTTTTTAAAAGTTTGCATCCTAGCGAAGAAAATAATGCCTATTTGAAAAAAATCTATGGATAAATGAAGAAATTATAGCCCTTTTAATAGAGGTAAGATAATTTCAAAAAATCACTACGCAACAAAAAAAAATTTTTTTTTTGTCCTAGACCTAAAACTTATTTTTTTTATAGATTGTGGCATACTCTTATATAAAATTAAGACCAAAAAATTTGTTTATGGATAAATTTTTTTTTAAAAAATTTTTTATTAAAAATACTATTATCGTCGAAGGTACCCTTAGTATTTGCACTATAATTTTTGGAGTATATGCCCGACTTATGCGTAAAATTTAAGCTATTAATGTGGGCTACCAATATTGGAAATATCTCTTTCACTTAGAAACAGTGGTTTAGTAACAGTCAGTAAACAAATTGGAAAAAGTAGATTTTTTTTCAAAAAAAAAAAAAAAAAAACATGGGACAAACAAAAACATAAAAAATAGAAAAAAAATCGAAAAAAAATGTTTTATTTTATTTTTTAAAAGTTTTCATTCTAGCGAAGAAAATAATGCCTATTTGAAAAAAAATCTATGGATAAATGAAGAAATTATAGCCCTTTTGGTAGAGGTAAGATAATTTCAAAAAATCTTTATACCCTACACCACACTGTGGTACAGGATATTATAAGTTTGTTTCACGGCAGATGTTTGTAACACCTGAAAATAACACAGCTAGACCCACCTTAAAGTATACCGATCGACTCAGAATCACTGCTGAGTCGATTTAACGATGTCCGTCCGTCCGTCTGTCCATGTAAAGTTGTTCGTCGACTACAGGTCGCAATTTCACTCCGATCGTTCTGAAATTTTGCAGTTTAGAGTATTTCGCAGCTGTTAAGATCCCTATTGAATTTGGTTGAAATCGGTTCAGATTTAGATATAGCTCCCATATATATCTTTCGTCCGATTTGGCCCTTTAGTCCTATAGAAGCTGTATTTTACATCCAATCGTTCTGAAATTTAGAATGGTAGAGTTTCTTGATCCATGAACCAACACTACCGAATTTGAAGAAAATCGGTTTAGATTTAGATATAGCTCCCATATATATCTTTCGTCCGATTTGGCCCTTTAGTCCTATAGAAGCTGTATTTTACATCCAATCGTTTTGAAATTTTGAATGGTAGAGTTTCTTGATCCGTGAACCAACACTACCGAATTTGGAGAAAATCGGTTACGATTTAGCTATAGCTCCCATATATATGTTTCATCCGATTTGGCTCTTTAGATCCAATCCAATCGATCCAAAAGTAAATTTATGTAAACAATTTATACATGAATTACAAAATTTATATATCAGAGTTATTTAATATTACGAGAGTGGTTTCTGTTTAAATAGCCATTTTATTTATTACTTCTATTTATATTATGTACATTTGAGGTTATTTACATGAACACGTTTCATTAGAAGTAATTGTGAGTTCTTTGTTGACGTTTGTAGATTTCGGAATCGGTTTCTCTAATGAGGAACCAAATATAATCTCCCATCATTCTTTCATCCCAGTGCCCTTGGTAACGCCGCTAGATGGACTTCAATTCTTGGTGAAACCTTTCGCCATGTTCGTCACTTTCGTCGCCAAGATTCTCGGGGAAAAAGTTTAAATGAGAATGAAAGAAATAAATATTGAGGGACATATTTACGAGTACACCTGTTGGAATACATAAAGCGAAAATAAGACGGAAGAATACATACATATGTGTTATATACGTAAATATAAAAAAACTATATTTCTAACCAATTTTTTTATATTTTTTTAACAAATCATTATTCATTGTTTCATATTGCGGGCTTTTATTGGACCAAGAAATATTGAAATTTAAACTTAAGCTTAAACGATTCATCTCATCCGACGTCAAATATGATTCGAAATTCACATCTTTCATCAGTTTCCTTATTTTAGGCCCATCAAAAATTCCTTCTTCGATTTTTTGAAAAGAAAGACTTTTAAATATGAGAGTGAATTGCCATCTTTCCTTAAGGCTTTTACAAAATTTTTAAAGAGCCCCAGCTTAATATGCAGTGGTGGCCCAATATCCCAGAGGCATAACAACCAACTTCTTTTAAATCGCAACAAATTTTCCAGTCATATTCATATTTTATGTATTTTATCAATTTAGCCATTGTTTTGTAGGATTCCTTAGTGTTGACAGCCTGAGCAATGGGAATCGACGGTTTCTGATTCCATTCCTTTGAATTGTATGTTTGATTAAGTTCCTCGAACAATCCGGGAATGTCCTTGCAAAAGTATCTGTTATCCACAGTTGTATAACATTGTTTGTAAGGTATATCACGGACTCTATAAAAATAGTGTACTGTTTCATCCCAGATGCAAGTAGTTCTGCCTTATCTTTGGTCAGTTAAAAATCTCTTTCTCAAATTACACAAAATATTAGGTATCCACGGTTCGTTCATATTTTTTAATCGTATACCAAAATATTGCACATATATTTCTTCTATTATTTTACTAAATGCACGTCGATTTTTTCTAATTTCATATTTTCCGCAGATGTAGCAAAAATTGTCGGGATCATTTACAAAAGTTCTTTGCCTTTTAGTCATACTTCGAAATATAACTTTATAATATTTTTTCAGAAAATCGACTTTTCTCTTTAAGGCACTGAATTACACTAATTTTATTAATCAGAAATTTCATTCATAAATTCCGGGTTTAAGGTACATAAGTTGCAGTACCTGTAGCTGACATATAGTTTGCTTCGAACGTAGAAACCCAATATTTTCAAGACTGCCGCGTACTACTTTGTATTGCATACATATAATTTTACTATCTGTATATACAACTGGGACGTCCATGCCCCTAAAAGGCGTAACTGAATGGAAACCTCATAAATAAAAACCACAAATATTGTTGAATGACCCTCTCTCTGAGCAGATCTAATCCAATATTGCTCTCACATTGCATATCATGTTTTATGGAAGGTTACGAACGGCCATAAAACCTCGTTCTCTCTATAATTTTATAATGTCTGACAGCAATCCTCATAAAATAAAATGCCAGTGCAATGTCTCTTATATGTCTCTCTCACATATGTCGAATTCAATATACGCAAAAACATTATTTAAAAACGAAAAAATATGAAACAAGATTTATTTGAATTTCCCTAACAAAATGGCTCATAACTTTTACATCTATCCATAGATTTTTTTCAAATAGGCAGTGCTTTCTTCTTTAGCTTGCTGGCATTTTAAAAATGTAATAAAATAATTTTTTCGATTTTTTTCTATTTTTTATGGTTTTTTCTTTGTACCAGGAAAATGTGTTTCTTAAAAAAAAATAATTTTTTTCTCATATTTTTGACGACTGTTACTAAAACAAAGACTACGTGATATTTGCAGCATATGTAGCCCTCATAATTGTACTTGAAAAATTATGGTCCAAATACTGAACCTACTTTCCATGAAAGCTGCAATTTAAAAAAAATTTACCATAAAAAATGTTTTTAATATTTTTTCGTGTTTGTGACACCTATTTGCAGCTGAAACTGTTATCCACTTCCCTTGGACAAAAATTTTGTTGCATAGTGTTATTTTTAGGTACTAGCATTGAAAATCGGGCATTCGGGTATATTTTAGAAATTTGGCCCAAATGTACTACTTTTCCTATTTTTGTATTTAAACGAAAAGTTAAATTTCTATTTTTTGTTTTTTGCATGTTTTTACGTATTTGCTCATAATGCGCAAACAAATTTAATTTTTTTCGTATTACAGATTTTGAAAATTGAACAAAGGCAAAGTCTTTTTTCGACTTTGTCCAACTGTTTCTCATACATTTTAAAAGCTTTTGCACTCAAATGTTTTTATTAGAAATTGTGATTTGTAAACCTTATTACGGCGTTAAAAACGTGTTTGTACCAAATACAGTTTGTTTGTAATAAATATTTTAAAAAATGCCCTTTTTGAAAAAACATATGACTTTGGACTAACTTAACTTTTTTCCTTTGAAAGAAATAAAATACATATTTAGAAAGGTTACAGGGTTCCACGTTTTTACAAGGTAACTTTTTTATTATTCGTTTGGAACATTTTTCAGTTGACACAATTATTATTAATATTTTATATTAGCACGTGTCTTAATTCATATTGGTTCCTGGAGGTGGCGCTGCCTATGCAAATCCTGGGGTAGTTGATACGCGTGTTGGATATGGGGTGGTTCATGCTGTAGGTGGATATGCTGTGCCTGTATATCCTGGTGATGTAGACGGTGCAGGTGGAGCAGTTGCCGGAGGTGATGTGCCTACTGGGGGATATGCCGTATATCCTGGTGATGTAGGCGGTGCCGGTGGTGCAGTTGGTGGATAATAGGGGGGATGAGAGGGTGGGCAGCCACCCCAGCAACACTTCATCCAACCCATTACACTATCCAAAGGAGACACGGGGGGAGCCATAATAATTATTGGTGCAGAATTACCGCAACCATGACCCGGACAGGGAACACCGCCATGTCTTTGTCTTCTAAGTCGTGGCCCACTTTGATTAAGGGGTACAACCGCATTACGGCTGAGAGTCAAGCATGACACCTGATCTAAAAATAGGGCCAACAGAACGACGGAGAACGAAATAAACCACTTCATGGTGATGGATTCTTGGAAACTGAACTAACTCAATATCGATTAGGGTTTTATAAGAAAAATGTTTAATCGTAATCCACATTTATTTCCTGTTTGGTAAATTTTTTACTTAATTGTTTAATCCAAATTTGGCTAAAGAAAAGAATTAAACATTATATTATTTACAGTAATGTAATAAGCTGAAAGTACTTTGTGGTTGTTTCGTTTGTTTGTTGATGATTTTTAACCGGAAAAGATTTGGAATATATTGAAACAAGTGTTCTCTGCGTGTGGAAAGAGGCATTTGGTTTGGTTTTATCATACAAAATAATTTGAATGAATAATGTAAAACTCCAAGAGTCTATAGAGATATAGTTTTTTTTTTAAGTCTATAGAAACCTTTTCTTAGATTTGCATTTAGAAAAGCGTAAAAAACGCATTTTAATTAAAAAGGACCTCAAGCCGAACAATAACAAAAAACATACAATCTCAACAGGTCAACTTTAAACAAAAATAATAATTAGAAAAAATTAGATTTTTTTTTTTCAAAAAATCGCTTTTGCTTGCCCGAAAAAAAAACATAAAAATATATAAAAAACAGGAGAATATCCTAGTTAAAAATCAATATAAAAAATTGCAAAAATGTATTTATCCCATTATTGGAAACCTACCATCCTTGTGAAGAAAACAATGCCTATTTTTTGAAGTGCAAAATCTAAATAAATTAGGATCATTTATATTTTTATACCCTACACCACACTGTGGTACAGGGTATTATGACTTTGTGCATTTGTTTGTAACACCTAAAAGGAGAAGAGATAGACCCATTGTTTATTATACCGATCGACTTAGAATCACTTTCTGAGTCGATTTAGCCATGTCCGTCTGTGCGTCTGTCTGTCTGTCCGTCTGTCTGTCCATGTATTCTTGTAATCAAAGTGCAGGTCGTATTTATGGTCCGATTGTGATGAAATTTAGCATAGTGCTCTTTTTTGGCCCAAGGACGATCCCTATTGAAATTGGTTAAAATCGGTTCAGATTTGGATATATTCCACATATATATGTTTCACCCGATTTGACATGTAAGCGCTGTAGAAACCACATTTTACATCCGATCTTTATGAAATTTGACAGAGAGAGTTTTATTATTACGTGAATGAACACTACCAAATTCGGAGAAAATCCGTTCAGATTTAGATATAGCCCCCATATATATGTTTCACCCGATTTGACATGCAAGCGCTGTAGGAACTGTATTTTAAATCAGATCAGTACGAAATTTGGCAGAGAGAGTTCTCTTATTACATGAATAAACACTGCCAAATTCGGGGAAAATCGGTTCAGATTTAGATATAGTCCCCATATATAGGTTTCACCCGATTTGACATGAAAGCGCTGTAGAAGCCGTATTTTACATCCGACCTGTATGAAATTCGGCAGAGAAAGTTCTCTTATTACATAAAAAAACACTGCGAAATTCGGGGAAAATCGGTTCAGATTTAGATATAGCCCCCATATATATGTTCCACCCGATTTAACAATTAAGCGCTGTAGAAATCGTGTTTTATATCCGATCAGTACGAAATTTAACAGAGAGAGTTTTTTTAATACATGTATGAACACTGCCAAATTCGGGGAAAATCGGTTCAAATTTAAACATAGTCCCAATATATATGTTACACCCGATTTGACATGTAAGCACTGTAGAAACCGTGTTTTATATCCGATCAGTACGAAAATCGGCAGAGAGAGTTTGCTTATTACATGCATGAACACTGCCAAATTCTTATCGCAATGCCCATTTTCGCATTGGTAGATAGGTGTAGGGTATTATATAGTCGGCCCCGCCCGACTTTCTGTCTTTCCTTACTGGTTTATATTTTCCATTTTATTTGGGAGGTAACAAACGGGGCGTGGCAATAACGGAAATGTTTCAATAGATTATGTTTGCCATAAAAGCTCTACACCCTACCAAGTTTCAAGATTTTTTTATACACAGGACTCGGAGTTGTAAGCCGTTAACATTTTGTACAAAATGGTCCATTTATATGGGAGGTACCAAACGGGGCGTGGTAATAACGCCCAGTTTCCAAGGGATTATAGGTACCATGAAATCATTACACAGCTCAAATGTTGAAGTGTTTGTCTGGACTAGAATCAATGTTGAAAGACGTTAACTTTTTGTGCAAAATGGTACATTTGTGTGAGAGGTCCTACAAGGGGCGTGGAAACTTGGCACATTTTTCTGAAGGTGTTAGATACTAATAACACTATGCATCAATATGTTTGGCGAAGGGCTGTGCATAACATTTTCTGGGGTAATAAGGTGTCCTAAACACAAAAAAATATTAAAAAAAATTTGTTTTTTTTTTGGTGTAATACGGTTTTCTAAACACAAAAAACTATTAAAAAAAAATTTTGGAAGGTGTCTTTGTTATTTGGAAAATCTTTTTCGAAGTATACTCTCCATAAAGTATTTAGAAACAATTAGATTTTTTTAAAAAAAAATGTTTTTTGCTGGCACGAAAACAACCTTAAAAAAAATTATCAAAAAAATGGTTTGTTCCAATTTTTGGTTTTTATACACCCACTATTGTGAACAAGGATATGTATCAGGTGCTGCAGATGAAGTGTGTGACAAATCGATGGAGTGACCTAAGAGACCCCAGGAATATTTGGCGGAAATCCATTTTGGGCCATTTAAGTAATTTTAGCAATGTCCGTCTGTTTGTCTGGTTGTGTTTAATTTAAAAAATAAGTAAAAGTCCTATAGAAATCACCATATATAAGTACTTCTGGATCACAATAACTGCATCTATTGTAGTTATTTGTAAGTAAGTTATACAGAGCAACAATCTTCAATCTTTTTCAGAAACGAACTCACAATTATATTAAGTAAAATAACTTTTTAATTTGCTCATACTCGTATTTTATTTTAAAATATTTTTAGTAGTAATATTTGAAATCGACAACTAATTATTTATAATCCGTGTGAAGACTTCCGACTCAAAGAGGATGGACTATGCGGTACCCGTTATCGTTCCAGTTCCTGCAGGAAGTGTTCCAGTTGATGTCAATGTTGGTGTATTGCAACCGATTGGTTGTTGTGGTCGAGGTCGTGTTGGTGGGTTTCCTCTCCTTTTGGAACTTAGCCAATTCATGATACTATCCCACTGAGACAAGGAACCGCTTGGTTGTTGTGGGATCTCTTTCCAGTTGGAACTTAGCCAATCCATTAGACTGTCCCACGGAGACGAGGAACCGGCATTAACAATAATTGGGGCCGCGTTATGGCAACGGTGACCACGACAAGGTCTTCTGTAGCCACGACCGTCGTAAGCGGCATGATGGGGTCGTCGACGCGTGGGTATAGCTGGACCCTCAGTTGTGTCTTGGCTTGAAACCTGGGCGACTGCAATGGCCAGCAAAACAAATGTAAAGAGAATAAACCACTTCATGATGAGGAATTATAAGACTGATGCTGACTTATCGAAGAGAATAGTTATATATAGCAAAAATCTTCCAACTGCATTAGTGTGTACTCGTATTTCGTTTATTTTCTAGTTCCTTAATCACAAATGAATCGATATTTGCAAACAAATATTTTTCCAAGAAACTGTAATTAAGCGAAATTTGCTAAACAATTAATTTTTTTGAATTATAGCAATAAACTGAGAAAAGGCAAACATTTTAAAAATTCTGCATCAAACTAAATAATATGACGTTATTTCAAATACGTATATTCTGCAATCTCTTTTATATTAAGTATAAGTAAATTGTCTTCGTTTTAGGTATGAAATATATTTATTCAAAAATTAAAACATATCTGACGCCACATGTTTCAAATGATAATTTGTTTTTCGCTCAGTTCAGTATTATGATCTAAAAGTAAATATTTAAAACAAATTTCTTCAAATTTTAATTATTGTTAGTAAATATTATTGTAATTGTCAAAAGAAACATAATTAGTTTGTTAAATATTATTCCGAAAATTCTTCATTAAGGAGTTTTTCTTTTGCCCCCTTTAATATTGTTAGTCAAAGCTATGACCCAGGCTAGATTAGATGAGAGTGGAGTAAGAAGATCCATGGACTTATCCAACCTACAGTGGCTGACGGGTGCAGCTATCTCCTCTACGGTAGATGGCACATAGAGTCATCTAATCTAAAGGAGATGGAGTGTAGAGTCATCTGCTGTACAGCAGACGACATATATAGTCATCTAGTTTACAGTATATGATGCGCAGTCTTCTGCGATCAGTAGAGTCCTTCACTATACGTACATCGGATTACACATAAAGTCACACAGTAGATTACAGTAGACGAATTATTGAGTGATCTACTATACAGCAGATGAATCATAGAGTAATCTACTCTACAATAGGCGACTAATAAACTCATTTATTCCACTACTGTAGATGACTCTCAAAATAATACACTCTATAGAAGACAAATAGTAGAGTCATCTACTTTATAGAACACAACTCGTAGATTAATTTTCCCATTCAGCATGACTACTCGTAAAATCATCTAGTCTCTAGTATAAAACTCGTAAAGTAATCTATTCTGTTTAAGACCACTCGTAGAGTCATCCATTCTATAGTAAACCACCCGGAGAGTCATATTTTCTATACGACTCTATTGTAATTGACTCGTATAGTTATATTGTAATTGACTCGTATAGTTATCTACTCAATAGTAGTCTCGTAGAGTTATCTACTTAACAGTAGACAATTCGTTTAATCTTTTACTCTACAGTACACTTCTTGAGCCATCTACTGTGTAGATTTATCTATTCTATAGTAGTCATCTGCTCTATCCTAGAGTCTACTGCTCTTTTGTAGATTAATATACTCTATAGTAGACAACTCGTAAAGTCATCTACTTTATAGAAGACAACTCGAAACGTCATCTACTTTACAGTAGATATCTCACAAAATCATCTACCCTATAATATAGGACTCGTAGACTCATCTATTCTAAGGTAGACAAATTGGCAAGTCACTTTTTCTTTAGTAGACGACTCGTAGGGTCATCTACTCTATAGTAGCAGACTCGTAGAGTTATCAATTCAACAGTAGATGACTCGTACAGTTATCTACTCAATAGAAGTCGTCTTGTAGGGTCATATTCTCAATAGCAGACGTCAACTGCTCTACTGTAGACGATGCGTAAAGAAATATACTCCATAGTAGACACTCGTAAAGTCACTTTATAGTAGACGACTCATAGAGTCATCTTCTTTCTAGTAGACGACTCATAGAGTCATCTACTTTCTAGTAGACGACTCATATAGCCATCTACTTAATATTAGACGACTCGAAGAGTCTTAAAATTTATAGTAGACGACTCGTAGAGTATTCTACTTTACAGTAGACGACTCGTAGAGTCATTTACTTTCCAGTAGACGACTCTTATAGTCATCTACTTTATAGTAGACCACTCACGCAGTCATCTACTTTATAGTAGATGAGTAATAGAGTCATCATTCTATAGTAGACGACTTATAAAGTCATCTATTTTAGAGTAGACGACTCACGCAGTCATCTACTTTATAGTAGACGACCCACGCAGTCATCTACTTTATAGTAGACGACTCTCGCAGTCATCTACTTTATAGTAGATGACTCTTAGAGTCATCATTCTATAGAGGACGAGTTATATAGTCATCTACATTATAGTAGACGACTCAACGAGTCATCTACTTTGTAATAGACGACTCATAGCTTCATTTACTTTTTATCAGACTACTCATAGTCATCTACTTTATAGTAAACGACGCATAGAGTCATGTACATTGTTGTACACTACTAGTAGATTCAACGACTAGAATCATCTACTTTATAGTAGATGACTCATATACTCGATAGTAGATGACTCATAGACTAATATAATCTATAGTAGACGACTCAGAAAGACATCTACTTTATAGTAGACGACTCTTAGAGTCACCTGCTCTATACTAGACAACACGAAGAGTCATCTACTCTACAGTAGACGACTTATAGAGCCAACTGTAGACGATGGGTACAGTAATATAATACTTTATAGCAGACAATTTATAGGGTCATCTACTAACATGTAGAGTCATATACTTTATAGTCGACAACCCGTAGTCATTTACTTTATAGTAGATCACTACAGTAAACCACTCGTAGTCATATACTCTATAGTAAACGACTCGTACTGTCATCTAATCGTAGAGTTATCTACTCTACAGTGGACGACTCATAGAGGTATCTATTCTACAGTGGACGACTCGTAAAGGTATCTAATATACATACTATTTTACTGTATATGCTCTACTCTGGACATATCATAGACATTCAGTTTATAGTAGAAAGCTCGTATACTCTACTCATAGATTCAACTACCCTACAGTAGGCAACACGTGGAGTTATCAACTCTACAGTAGACGACTCCTAGAGTCATACAAGTACACAAACTTACTGACAAATCAATGATGTTTCCTTTGCAATATATAAGCATCTTCTCCGCATATCATAATTATTCGATTCAATCAACAATTTACTGAAAAAGCATCTTCATCGATTTGTTAATTACATTGTGTTTTGTAATATTGTATCTTGTTTTCTTTATAAAAATGTGCTCGAAAACCAAAAGATTTTAAAATCCGGGAAAATTTCCCTAATGAAAAAAAAAAGTTTTTAAAAATCCAAAAATTGGGATTTTTGTTTTTTAGAAGTATATTCAACATTCATAAAAAGGGGAACACTTTATGTTATTAAATTTACAACATATTTTTCTTGCAAAATAATAAATATTTTATAAAAAGGCTAAATATTGTGAATTATAAAAATGGAAACTTATCTTTCTTTAAATTGTGATGAAACATTTTTTGTATTACTTTTTTTATTAATTAGTTTCGAATGTATAATAGACCAATTAATATATGTTGCATTAATTTCTAAATTATTGAAATAGTTCTTTATGAATTGTTGTCTTCACGGAAAAACATCTGTGTATACAAACCTAACTTTATTCTATCTATTTTTGTTTGTTTTGAGTCTCTGTGCGTCATATTTCAATTATAAACTCAGTTATTTACTCAGCTTAACCCAATATTATGTTCTTTAAATTGACATGAAATGTTGAGGCAACAAATCTTAAATAAAATGTACCTTTTCCGTGAACGTCGTATGACTGTGTTTGGAACTCTACTTGAAATTAAACCTCCCATGTTGCTGATATTATTTCCTCTGATTTTATAAAGAAAATTGCCACTTTAAAGTCTCGTTCGTACTATACAAATTGTTGGTAGGTTAATTTATTTAACCCACAGTTAAATATTTAAAATTGGTAAAAAAAATCTCCACAACATCTCATGTGGTTGCGTAAACCAATGAAAATGCGTTAAAAGTAAATATTAATAGAGTAATGACCGTTAAAAGGGTAGAGTAGGATAAGTGTAAAAATAAAAATGTGATATGGAAAGACACGTTGTTTCTACAGAGAAAGGTCAAACAGAAAATCACCAGAGAACATATTATTATATTCTGCGTTTATAAATCATTACGATATGAAGGATATAAGCAGGCAAAATGGCGTATACATTACCCGATGCAATACCTGGAAACAGCATGTCATCGATTCCCGTGGCATTTCTTGCGATCATGTCATCTATAGAATTACATCAACAAATCGCACGAACTCATAGAGTCATCTAATCTACGGTAGATGACTCATAGAGTCTCCTAATTTACAGTATGCTACTTATAAAGTAATCTAATCGACAGTAGATTAATCATAGAGTACTGTATACGACTCTAAATGACGCTATGAGTCATATACTGTAGATTAGATGGTTCTATGCGACTTCTACTGTAAAGTAGAGGACTCTATGTGCCATCAACTGTTGAGGTGATGGCTCATAAAGTCATGTACCTACAGTAGACGTCACATAGATTCATCTACTCTGTAATAGACGACCAATAGAGTCATCTTCTCTACAATAGACGCCTCATTAAGCCATCTACTCTACAGTTTACGATTCATAGAGTCATCTACTCTACAGTAGACGACTCATATGGTCATCTACTCTACAGTAGACGACTCATATGGTCATATACTCTACAGTAGACGACTCATAAGGTCATCTACTCTACAGCTTACAGCTCATAGTACAGTATGTGACTCATAGTGTCACATGCTCTACAGTAGAGGACTCACAGAGTCGTCTACTCTGCAGTAGAGGACTAATAGAGTCATCTACTCTGCAGTAGAGGACTAATAGAGTCATGTACTCTGCAGTAGAGGACTAATAGAGTCATTTACTCCACAGTAGAGGACTCACAGAGTCATCTACTCTGCAGTAGAGGACTAATAGAGTCATCTACTCTGCAGTAGAGGACTAATAGAGTCATGCACTCTGGAGTAGAGGACTCATAGAGTCATTTACTCTACAGTAGAGGACTTAGAGGTCATATACTCTGCAGGAGAGGACTCAGTCATCTGCTCTACAGTCGGGGACTTATAGCGTCATGTACTCTATAGTAGATGACTCATATACTCTATATTAGATGAGACCAAGAGGCATCTACACCACAATGGTCCGTCTACTGTCATCTATTCTACAGTAGACGACTCAAAGAGTCCTCTGAATAAAGTAGACCATCCATAGTAATCTACTTCACAGTAGACCTCCCATAGCCATCTACTTCACAGTAGGCGATTTATAAGGTTATCCACTCTACAGTAGACGACCCATAGAGTCCTCTGCTTTACAGTAGAAGACTCAAAGAGTCATCTAGATGACTTCATAGAGTCATCTACTCCACAGTAGACGACTCATAATGACATCTACTCCACAGTAGACGACTCATAAAGTCATCTCTTCTACAGTAGATGACTCATAGAGTCATATACTCTACAGCAGATGACTCATAGAGACTTCTATTCTACACTGATTAGATTTCTATACGACATATGGAGTCATTTACTCTTCAGTAGACGACTTATGGAGTCACCTAATCTACAGTAGACGACTCCTAGAGTCATCTACTCTACAGTAGACAACTCATAGAGTCATCTACTCGATAGTAGACGACTGATAGAGACTTCTACTCTAGAGTAGACGACTCATAGTCATTTACTCTTCAGTAGACAACTCATTAAATCATCTACTCTACGGTATACGACTTATGGAGTCATGTACTCTTCAGTAGACAACTCATGGAGTCATCTACTCTACAGTGGACGACTTATGGAGTCATCTACTCTACAGCAGACGACTCATAGAGTCATCTACTCTACAGTAGACGACACATAGAGTCATCATCTCGATAGCAGACGACTTATGGAGTCATCTAATCTACAGTAGACGACTTATGGGGTCATCTACTTTACAGTAGACGACTTATGCAGTCATTCAATCTACTGAAGACGACTTATGGAGTAATATACTCTACAGTAGACGATTCATAGAGTCATCTACTCTACAGTAGACGACTCATAGAGTCATCTTCTCTACAGTAGACGACTCATAGATTCATCTACTCTACAGTAGACGACTCATAGAGTCATCTACTCTACAGCAGACCACTCATACAGTCATCTACTCTACAGTAGACCACTCATAGAGTCGTCTACTCTATAGTAGACGACTCATGGTCATCTACATTCCTAGCGGGAAAAATACTCGTATCTTCGGGTCTTTTCCCGATTTGATTCTTATGTATAGACTTAGTCATTTTTGCCATAAAGACATTACTTCACCTACAGACCTTCTCCCCGTGTACATGTCCAATTACATATATTGAAATATATACTGTATATGTACGCTTTATACATATGTACATGAATATGCGTGCATTAATTAATAAATAAAATCCAAAAAGTTTATGTATTTTTATTAACTGAACGTTGAGGTCAGGCAAATATTTGCCTGGTCATTCCATTTCATACCAGTCTGAACTTTTGTGGGTGGTTGTGAAAAGTTCTACAGACCCATTGGATGAGCCCATCCTGCAAAGGTAAGGGAACTAAACTGATGCTGAACTCTAGCTGTCGAATGACAATGCAATATTCATTTGCTGGGGAAAAATGGAGAATGGGGAAGAATAAACCTTATTTTATATTTAATTGTTATTTTGTGCATTTTCCCATATTGTAGTTATAAAATTAATTGACATTTTATTTGTTAATTAATTGTCGCATATTACAAATTTACCCCCGGCAGCAGTGCATTGCATTGCACTGTGTGTGTGTCTGTGCATTGTTGTAATAATAATTTTGTATTAGGTTTTTGGTACGCTTTCATTCTACAATTATTCCCGGTCATAAACATAAATATTACAAATATTATTATGGCAATAATGCCAAATGGCTGTAATAATATAAAATTTATTGTTTTTTTTTTGTCTATTTTCACTCCCAAGCCAATAGCTTTCAAATGGTCAAACAAAAACAAGTTAAATGCTAATTTTAATTTTAAATAAATATTTTGAATATGATTATTTTTGAAAACAATTAGTAAACATAATTAATCTGTACTAAATAGTTATTCATAGCAAAAGGAGAAAATTACACTTTGCTGCAAATTACAGAGGGAGTTTATTTTAGGGTTAGGACAGAGTGAAGAAGTTTGCTGTAACAGCAGATTTGTGTATATAAAGTGAAAGCAAAAGATCTGCTGTTTCCATTAGTAAAGACAAAAACCAAACTTCAGTTATGTAAAATAAACCAAACATGGAGATTATTTAGTTATCAGCGACATCTATGTTTGAAAACAGCACAGATAATATAACAGTTTTTTTTAATAGTTAAGAGTGGATATTTATTTATTGATTACACTGTAAAAAATGTTGTCTTATAATTAAAGATTTGCGTCAAAGACGTCCTTAGTTATTAAAATAAGCACATTTTGTACTTAAAATGTAGATAATTTCATTAATATTAAGTACATTTTCTTAATTTTAAGTACACAACGTATTTATTTGCAAAGATTAAGGGCGTCTTTGGCGCAACTGTTTAGTTTTAAGACATTTTTTTCTGTGTAGACTATTGTATATTTCAATATCAGATAAGTAATAATAATATTATTATTTTAATAATTATAATACATTGAATATGATACTTTAGTGGTTTTTCCACATCCCATTCCACTTAGGTCTTCCGGTAGTTGTTTCCACGGCATTATTGGGCCAATGTGAAATAATTTTGTATTTAATGCTTCTTTTCGCTATAGGTCTTCTAGTTGTTGTTTCTGAAGAATCATGGGGCCAGTATGAGTTTATTTTCGATTTAATCCATCCATCATTCCACTTTGGTCGTCTTGTTGTGCTCCAATTAGGTCTTAAAGTCGTAGATTCTAGATAATAGTAGGGCCTTGAGAAGTTAATCCTAGATCTCATCATTTCATACCCATAAGGTATTCTTGCTGTATTCCTATTAGGTCTTGCAGTAGTTGATTCCAGAGAATAGAAGAGCGCTGAGAAGTTGACATTGGATTTATTATTTTCATTCCAATTAGGTCTTTTAGTAGTTGATTCTAGAGAATCACGTGGAGATGGCAGCCGAAATTTGGATTTCATCATACCATTCCAAAAAGGTTTCATCGTTGGGCTTCTAGTACTTGATTCCGGCGAATAATGGGGCCTTGAGAAGTAGACTTTGGATTTAACCCAATCAGGTCTTTTTGTAGTCATAACCATTCCATATGAATCAGGTCGGTTTGTTGTTATTTCCACAGCCTCATGGGGCCAGGATAGCTTGAACTGAGAATGAGGATTTACTGAAAAATTTTGCCTCCTAGGTTGTAAAGATGGAGGCATCTGATGTCCCAATAATGGTTGTTGAGTGAGATAAACTGCAGCCATCATTTCCCGGGTGGGAACAAATTTCGTACAACCCTGCGAGCTACAAGGGACATAGTGATGTTTGCTCGTACCGTTATAGATGGGTCGAAGGGGAGTGGCTCCCACAATAATGGGTGACACAAATAATGCGAAAACGCCGAGAAAGAAAGAAATCACCAACGTCATGATGTTTATTTCTACAACTGCCCAATTGTTGTGGGGCTCTGCAAGATTTATATAAAAATGTATGAATTTCGTATCAAGAAAGATAATTAAGGCATTTTTCTGTAAATTTCTATGATATCCCAATTAGACTTTTTATCAAAAAAATCAATTAAGATCAAATATTTGTTAATTAATAAAAATACGATTAAAGCAAAAATATAGCAGTTGTTGGGAATACAAACAGCAAATTAATTAGCTTTTATTATTTTATTGCATTTTATATAGACTTTCAATAATACAGATTATTGACATCTGGACAATTTGGTGTCTGTCAAGACTAGCTTATAATTGAAATTTATTTCACAATATTTTTCTTTCCTTATATAGAAATACATAATTATATTTTTCTTGATTTGTTAAAAAACTTTCGTCATTTCTCTCAACTCATATATAATTTTATGAAATCAAAGGATGTTTGTCTACCACCCACAGCTTCCAAAATGATATGAAATAAGACTAAGAAACTTAATTAAAAATTGTCATTACAATCCGAAGAGAAACATAAATCAGAGACGTAGCAAAAGTGGGGGGAAACATATTAATATATGAAAGATTTTCTTTATGACTGTAATTAAAGAGTAAATAAATATATTTGGAATTTTTTTAATTTCCCTTTAAACCTCCCCCTCCAGTAATATCTCTACGCCTCTGGCCATCTTAAGGAGTGTAAATAGCATCAAACAAACCCTATCATCCGGCAGTGTCATCCTAGTAATTTTCTTCATCAGTTCTACCAAATAAAAGTAAAGAAAACTTTTTATTATTGAAATCTTTTTAATATTAAAAGTGTAAAATTATGAAATGACATGTGTCGTATTTGTCTGCTAAAGCAACAACAACAAAAACATTGTTTGCTAATAACAACGTCAAACCCAAATAGCTGAAAATGGAAAAAACAGTGGAAGAAAATTAGGAAAAAAACAAATAAAAAATCCCAAAAAGTGACCAAAATTTTATGAAAAATTCTGAATAAATAAAAAATTCTATAATATTAATAGAAAATTTCCTGGAAATTTTTTATTTATAGAAAATTTTATACAAATTTTGTATTTATAGAAAATTTCATAGAAATTTTGTATTTATAGAAAATTTTATAGAAATTTTGTATTTATAGAAAATTTCATAGAAATTTTGTATTTATAGAAAATTTCATAGAAATTTTGTATTTATAGAAAATTTCATAGAAATTTTGTATTTATAGAAAATTTCATAGAAATTTTGTATTTATAGAAAATTTCATAAAAATTTTGTATTTATAGAAAATTTCATAAAAATTTTGTATTTATAGAAAATTTCATAAAAATTTTTGTATTTAAAAAAAATTTATAGAAATTTTTATATTTATAGAAAATTTCATAGAAATTTTGAATTTATACGAAATTTTGTATTTATAGGAAATTTCATATAAATTTGGTATTTATAGAAAATTTCCTAGAAATTTTGTATTCATAGAAAAATTTCCTAGAAATTTTGTATTTATAGAAAATTTCCTCAAAATTTTGTATTTATAGAAAATTTCCTAGAAATTTTGTATTAATAGAAAATTTCCTAGAAATTTTGTATTTATAGAAAATTTCCTAGAAATTTTGTATTTATAGAAAATTTCCTAGAAATTTTGTATTGTATTCCTAGAAATTTGGTATTTATAGAAAATTTCCTAGAAATTTGGTATTTATAGAAAATTTCATAAAAATTTGGTATTTATAGGAAATTTCATAAAAATTTTGTTTTTATAGAAAATTTCATAGAAATTTTGTATTTAAAGAAACGTTCAAAGAAATTTTGTATTTATAGAAAATTTTCTTGAAAATTTTGCATTTTGAGAAAATTTCTTGGAAATTTTGTATTTATAGAAAATTTCCTGGAAATTTTTATAGATATAAAAAATTTCCAGGAAATTTTGTATTTATAGAAAATTTCCTGGAAATTTTGTATTTATAGAAAATTTCCTGGAAATTTTGTTATTATAGAAAATTTCCTGGAAATTTTGTATTTATAGAAAATTTCCTGGAAATTTTGTATTTATAGAAAATTTCCTGGAAATTTTGTATTTATAGAAAATTTCCTGGAAATTTTGTATTTATAGAAAATTTCCTGGAAATTTTGTATTTATAGAAAATTTCCTGGAAATTTTGTATTTATAGAAAATTTCCTGGAAATTTTGTATTTATAGAAAATTTTGTGGAAATTTTGTATTTATAGAAAATTTTGTGGAAATTTTGTATTTATAGAAAATTTCCTGGAAATTTTGTATTTATAGAAAATTTCCTGGAAATTTTGTATTTATAGAAAATTTCCTGGAAATTTTGTATTTATAGAAAATTTCCTGGAAATTTTGTATTTATAGAAAATTTCCTGGAAATTTTGTATTTATAGAAAATTTCCTGGAAATTTTGTATTTATAGAAAATTTCCTGGAAATTTTGTATTTATAGAAAATTTCCTGGAAATTTTGTATTTATAGAAAATTTCCTGGAAATTTTGTATTTATAGAAAATTTCCTGGAAATTTTGTATTTATAGAAAATTTCCTGGAAATTTTGTATTTATAGAAAATTTCCTGGAAATTTTGTATTTATAGAAAATTTCCTGGAAATTTTGTATTTATAGAAAATTTCCTGGAAATTTTGTATTTATAGAAAATTTCCTGGAAATTTTGTATTTATAGAAAATTTCCTGGAAATTTTGTATTTATAGAAAATTTCCTGGAAATTTTGTATTTATAGAAAATTTCTCGGAAATTTTGTATTTATAGAAAATTTCCTGGAAATTTTGTATTTATAGAAAATTTCCTGGAAATTTTGTATTTATAGAAAATTTCCTGGAAATTTTGTATTTATAGAAAATTTCCTGGAAATTTTGTATTTATAGAAAATTTCCTGGAAATTTTGTATTTATAGAAAATTTTCTGGAAATTTTGTATTTATAGAAAATTTCTTGGAAATTTGTATTTTGAGAAAATTTCTTGGAAATTTTGTATTTTGAGAAAATTTCTTGGAAATTTTGTATTTTGAGAAAATTTCTTGGAAATTTTGTATTTTGAGAAAATTTCTTGGAAATTTTGTATTTTGAGAAAATTTCTTGGAAATTTTGTATTTTGAGAAAATTTTTTGGAAATTTTGTATTTATAGAAAATTTCCTGGAAATTTTGAACTTATAGAAAATTTCCTGGAAATTTTGAACTTATAGAAAATTTCCTGGAAATTTTGTATTTATAGAAAATTTGCTGGAAATTTTGTATTTATAGAAAATTTGCTGGAAATTTTGTATTTATAGAAAATTTGCTGGAAATTTTGTATTTATAGAAAATTTGCTGGAAATTTTGTATTTATAGAAAATTTGCTGGAAATTTTGTATTTATAGAAAATTTGCTGGAAATTTTGTATTTATAGAAAATTTGCTGGAAATTTTGTATGTATAGAAAATTTGCTGGAAATTTTGTATTTATAGAAAATTTTGTATTTGTAGAAAATTTCCTGGAATCTGTATTTATCGAAAATTTCCTGGAAATTTTGTGTTTATCGAAAATTTCCTGGAAATTTTGTATTTATAAAAAATTTCCTAGACATTTTTTATTTATCGAAATTTGGTATCTATCGAAAATTTCATAGAAAATTTGTAATTATCGAAAAAAAATTCATAGAAATTTTCGATAATTATAGATTTGAAAATTTCATAGAAATTTTGTGTTTATGAGAAAATTTCATAGAAATTTTGTGTTTTTAGAAAATTTCGTAGAAATTTTGTATTTATAGAAAATTTCGTAGAGATTTTTAATTTATAGAAAATTTCGTAGAACTTTGGTATTTATAGAAAATTTCGTAGAAAAAAGAAAATTTATAGACAATTTCCTGGAAATTTTGTATTTATAGAAAATGACCTGGAAAATGTATAGACATTTTATTAAACAATTTCTCCCACTGTTTAGTCGTATACTCGTACATAGTAAAAGTTTTTTTATTAAAAAAGAAACGTAAGAAACAAACGTGCTATACATGACGATTATTACGACTATTAAAAACATTTTGTTAAGTCAATATTTAATAATATAAAAAAGCAAAAATAACTCTTCTCCCTCTAGCCCTGCCCCCACCCCCTACAAGTAACAAACATCCGAAAAACATCGACGTAGTCTTAAGCGTGTTAAATATTTGAAAACCCGTTCAAACTCAAACATATCCGGAGATAAAAGGCAAATATAGCTCCGACACATGTTAACGTTTGGAAACTCCCCTGTCTGCAATAAAAACTTATGAGTAGCGGTCGCAAAGGAAAGGCAAGGGAGACACTGCACTTATTTTTTCTCTTCTGTCTAAATATTAATAAAAATAATTTTTTTACTTAGACGAAAACTCGACTATTCGTGTTTTACTTTTGTTTTCCGAAGTAAAAAAAATAAAAAGATTATTACTAAAGTTCTATAAGTATATAGCAGTCGTTTATTTATACGGCAAATAGGGCAAAAATGTAAAGAAATCATTTACAACAACAATGTAAAAAATAAACAAAACTAAATTTGACTATAATGGCATTAATGTTGGTAATAACTCAACTAATAACTCACATTATTCACCGAAAAGTTTAGAAGTATTTTCGTTTGGGAAAACTAGAAAGTAAGTGAAAGTAACGTTAATACAGTTTTGTATCTTAATTTGTTAACCCCCCTTTACAAATATAAAAAAAAGCTGTCCTAATGGTAGTCTCACTCATACACTTAAGAAGTAAAAACTCTTGAGATCCAAAAGATTAGAGTCATATATCCTTCGAACGGGGAAGAGATAAGTGAAATTGACCATTACGAACTCAGGGCTCGAAGAAAAATGTTGGTTGAAAGAGAACAAATTTCGAGACAATGAAAGATTTTTTTCTATAGATAAAAAATTTTCTGGAAATTTTCCACAAAACCAATATTTCCTGGAAATTTTCTATAAATACAACATTTTCTGGAAATTTTGTATAATAACAAAATATAGTGGAAATTTTCTATAATAACAAAATTTCGTGAAAATTTTCTATAATAACAAAATTTCGTGGAAATTTTCTATAATAACAAAATTTTCTGGTAACTTTCTATAATAACAAAATTTCCTAGAAATTTTCTATAATAACAAAATTTTCAAGAAAATTTTCTATAAATACAAAATTTCCAGGAAATTTTCTATAAATACAAAATTTCTAATAATTTCTACAAATAAAAAATTTCCAGGAAATTTCCTTAAATAAAAAATTTCCTATAAATAAAAAATTTCTTAGAGATTTTCTATAAATACTAAATTTCTAGTAAATTTTCTATAAATACAAAGTTTTTAGTAAATTTTCTATAAATACAAAATTTCTAGAAAATTTTCTATAATACAAAATTTTTAGGAAATTTTCTATAAATACAAACTTTATAAGAAATTTGCGATAAATACAAAATTTATAAGAAATTTGCGATAAATACAAAAATTCTAAGAAAATTTCTATAAATACAAAATTTCTATGAAATTTTCTATAAATACAAAATTTCTAAGAAATTTTCTATAAATACAAAATTTCAAGAAATTTTTTAAAAATACAAAAAGTCTAAGAAATTTGTTCTTAAATACAAAATTTCCAGTAATTTCTACAAATAAAAAATTTCTAGGAAATTTCCTTAAATAAAAAATTTCCAGGAAATTCCCTAAATAAAAAATTTCCTATAAATAAAAATTTTCCAGGAAATTATCTATAAATACAAAATTTCTAGTAAATTTTCTATAACAACAAAATATCTAGTAAATTTTCTATAAATACAAAATTTCTAAGAATTTCTAAGAAATTGTCTATATATATAAAATTTCCTAGAAATTTTGTATTTATAGAAAATTTACTAGAAACTTTTTATTTATAGAAAATTTACTAGAAATTTAGTATTTATAGAAAATCTCTAAGAAATTTTTTATTTATAGGAAATTTTTTATTTAAGGAAATTTCCTGGAAATTTTTTATTTGTAGAAATTATTGGAAATTTTGTATTTCCAGGAAATTTTCTATAAATACAAAATTTCTAGTAAATTTTCTATAACTACAAATTTTTTAGGAAATTTTCTACAAATACAAAATTTCTAGGAAATTTTCTATGAATACAAAATTTCTAGGAAATTTTCAATAAATACTAAATTGCCGGAAAATTTCTAGGAAATTTTCTCCAAATACGAAATTTCTGTGAAATATCAGCAGCGAATTTGTACTTAACCAAGATTTTTCCTTGAGTCCTTTTATCCTTTATATTTCCTGATAAAAGGAAGATCAATGATTGCTCATTTTGTTCCCAATTGTTGTGATTTCCCCATTGTACCCTTTGGTTGCCTCTCGTAAAAATATTTATGTTTTGTTGTAAAACAAATTAATATTTGTTATTTTGATTTTATTACTTATTTAAAGAATTTCTGTCTTTTTGCTTAAGCCCACAAAAATAAATAAATAAATAAATAAAGAAATGACCAAAACCCCAAATGTAAATACACAACTCCACACTCCTTCAGCACAGACTATTCAATTCCAAATTGGAAAACCTCAAAACTGCAAAACAGGGGGTTCTAGAAAATGTCTGAGAAAGAAAGTTTTCTTAAGTTTGTAAGAAATAAAAAAACTATGACCAAATAAAATTCTTGGGATTGACGAAGACTGTTACCCCACAAAACTTTAGCTTCCGGTTATTGATATTTACAGTTAGTTATTTAATAGTTTAGCTTAGTTAAGTTTACTCTGTGGCATGGGTGGGAATATGGACATTAGGACATGTAAACGGAAGGGATAGCAATAGACATCCTCAATAGACAGTAGTAGTCAGTCCCAAAAGAAGAAGGGTCATTCATTTCTGGTCGAAATAGTTATCCTTTTTCAAAAGGACATCATGTTTGTGGAGGAGGTTTTGTTAAGAAATTTTCTTTCCTTCGTTATATCGGAAAGAGAATGGGAAAATTTCAATTCAATCTTTGCCATATCTAATAGTTCAGTCCTTCATCCTTCCTTCCTCTGTCTGTCTGTGTGTCTGCAGTGATGTGAAAATAATAAACAAAATCAACAACAAATATGATTTTTGCCAAAGTGTCTATAATTCTGTAGTTAACAAAGTTTTGTTGTCTATATCTTGGCATTTTTTTCTAAAATGTTATGGTAGACTGAAACTGTCAGTACATTTTCAGTTGCATATGTGTAGACAAATACTTGGGAGACTGGTGAAAGGCAAAGCTGATACAGGGTTTGTTATTGACAAACATAAATCTTTAGAGAATTTATAAAAAGACTGAAAGAAAAGAGATACAATATACAAAACAATTTGAATATGGTAGAGAGGGTATGTAGTTTGGAAGTGGAATATTAGGCGAATGTCGAAATGTAAGTTCTGCTAGCGCTATACAGATGTTTGTGGTACACTTTTGGTGTCTTTAGGGAACTCTAATATAAATAAAATGTATATCGATGGAAAGCTATATCTCTATAGAGGTGCTAAAACATAAATCTAGACTATTCGAGTAATTATAAAGATATATAAACTATAAATCAAAATTTTGATATAATATGAAAAATAAGCTCAGAAGAAAAAATTTATAAAAAGACTAATAGATAATAAAAAGCGGAAAGAGTATATAATAATTTTTGAATGTGGAAGAGAGGTTATGTACTCGTAGTTTGGAAGCGGAATATTAGGCGAACATCGAATTGTAAGTTCTGCTAGCGCTATACTGATTTTTGTGGTACACTTTTGGTGTCTTTAATGAACTCTAATATAAACGTAATATATATCGATGGAAACCTATATCTCTACAGAGGTGCTTAAACATAAATCTAAAAACTATTTAAGTAAATACAAGGTGGCGCAAAAGTAATCCTCCTATCAGAAAATGCTATAAATTTTGCGATTGGCCCCTAATGTCAGTTCTGTTTTGACATTTGTGTAGTAAACACATGCAAAATACACGTTAATAAACAATGCTACGCTACACTGCTCCAGAACGCGGAATATTGCTGACTATTTATTTGACCAATAATCGGTCGGTGACTTTGGCACAGATTTCCTGGCCGTCCAACGCCTACTGGTGAAACACTGCGACGTTTAGCCGCTCGCCTCGAAGAGACTGGCACAACACGAGATGCTGCCAGGCGTGGCAGACCCCGGAGTAGCCGTTCTGCAGAGAATATTGCTGCTGTAGCCGAGGATGTCATGGAAGCGCCGTCGACATCGACCAGACGACGTGCCACGCAAATGGGTATCAGTCGACGGTCTCTACAGCGAATTTTGGTACATGATTTGAAGATGTTTCCGTACAAAGTCCAGACGGTGCATTAGCTGTTAGCTGCTGACCGCCAATCGCGTCTAACATAACATCGAAAGGTTACTTTTGCGCCACCTGTTATAACGATATATAAACTATAAATCAAAATTTTGGTAAAATATGAAAAATAAGCTCACATCGTTTTTCTACACGAGACTCGGAGTGTGAGAACACGTAGCTGAGTAATTCATATAAGAGAAAGAGAGGAAAACAAGAAGCTCTACCCTGTCCGCAGGTTCCTTAGCATGTCCGCTGGGCTTTAGTGGAGCCGCAGGACCAGTACTGAGATGCCTTCGTTTCTAGTTCCTCAGATTAACATTTCAACGTATTACAAACGCAATGAAAGTCTTAAGACGATTTCGCTTCTGCAAAAAAGTGCAACATTTTCGTTGCACTTTTCCCAAAAACTGGACTTTTATACCACATTATGGAATTTTGAAATAGGAGCTAAGTTTAATTCGAGTGATTACGTCAGTTCCACCTAAAAAGGGTAAATATTTTCAGAATTTCGCTACGACGGGGCAACTTTTTTTACAGAATCCTTTATTCCTTTGGCGGAGGTATAAATACATTTCATATATTTTTTCTAACACATTTTTTGGTTTCTGACGACTGCTGCAATTTTATCTTAGCTTTAGCATTTGAGACTAGAACACAAAAACCCCTCTATCGTAAAAATAAAAATATTTCCTTAATTCCTCAATTTATATTTTATGACAATAAAAGAGACCATTTGAAATAAAAAAATTCGACAATTTCTTTAGCATTCATGCATTTGTAATCACACAAAATATTTTCGTATAAAAACATTTTCTCTGCCCCATTGCTTTCAATATTGGAAAAGAAACCCCAAACCGGCAGGCCACAGAGCCGGATGAAACCCGCGGAAAAACTTCGAAACAAAAATGTATCCTGCTGTTCATTATAACGCGTTTCACATTTTATGGTTACTTTTGCGAGGCTTGACTGCAGCTTTTTGTTTGTGTTTTTAGTCAAATTTTCTAATAAAATACCCACACTTAGGCAAACACCCAAAACAACATTCATTATATCCTTAGCTGGATCTGCTGTAGTGAGCTATAGATAATAATCATCTATATTCATGGATTAGTATTCAATTTTTATTTTGTAATTTTTTTTTGCGGCACTGTCTTTTGTATTCCCCTTCAGCCAATTTCCAAGTTCTCCACTTCATTTGTGCCATGGCACTGCCATCGCCCTCGCAAGGCGTTTTGTCGGCAGGACGCTGTGAGATGAAGAACAGCAATGGAAGGAGGATGAGCTGACTGCAGGTTAAATTGAAACATCCAAACGTATTTACAAGCTTAAGGTGAACGTCGAATATAATGTATAAAATTATAATATTGAGCTTTCGCCTCGAAGGATATTCAAGGTAGATAGGTATGTGTGTGTAGGTGGCACAGGACGAGAGGAAAAAAATTTAAAAATATTACAAAATTTATACGAGACAATATTGCCAAAGCGCTAATAAATTTTTTTGTAGCTCAATTTTGCTTTCTATGCATCGCGTACCAAACGAATGAAAAATATTAAAATATTCAAACGCCTGGAAAAAAAACGAAGCTAAGGAGGGCAAGGGGCAGGTATAGCCAGTAGAGTCTTCTCTTTTATTTTTGGTAAAAGGAAACAGGAAGGTGGTGGCGGTGGCAGCATTATTGGTGGAGTCTTTGGGTTTTGGGAGAGGGGTTTTGTGTAATGATACTTTGTATGTAGACAGCAACAACAAGAACAACACCGACAACGAGCAGACAACAACAAGCAAGAGCATATTAATGAATAATAGCTGCGCCATAGGGGTTAATAAGTAATCTGCATTTTTTGACATTTATTTATGTTTTAAGGATAATGAAAAAGATGAACCATAAGGATATCTCTTGCTCTCAGTTTTCATAAATACATACACAATAGACACACACACACACACGCACTTACATACAAAGCTGTTAATTGAACTAAGAAATGAATAATATTTTGCATGAAAAGAATGTTGAGAATTCGATAATGGATATGAATGACAGTAAAAACTGGATGAGAAAAATGGATTCCTTGAGATCACACATAAGACTTTCTTCAAAAAAGTTTAGTTATAAAGATATTAGAGCGGGTCGATTTAAAAATCGCCCATTGCTCAGTGAAAATCGTATTCAAGGGATCAAAATAAGAAACTTTGCCGAAGGAACCATACCTCTAAAACGAATTCTGATGTCCCCAAAAAAATTCCACTTTGACCCATTTAGAGTGCTCCAATCGAGTCCAAATGTATGGAACCCCAGGGGGTTCCAGGGGGTGTGCTACTGGCATGGGTGGGTCGGGCCTCCAAAGTTAGTGGGGGTTGGTCATACATTTGGACTCGATTGGAGCACTCTAAATGGGTCAAAGATTTTTCAAAATTTGCCCCTACCCAAAAGTTCGACCCAAATTCCGGGACATCAGAATTCGTTTTAGAGGTATGGTTCCTTCGGCAAAGTTTCTTATTTTGATCCCTAGAATACGATTTTCACTGAGCAATCGCGACTTTCTTTGCCTCTCCACAAATCGACCCGGCCTAAAAGATATTGTATGAATAATGGCGCCCAACGAGGGTTAACATGTTAAGGCAAAATCATTACCTCATTAGGGTTCCCTCTAATAAGCTCATGAATTTTTGAAGCAAAATAAATATAAATCAGTTCAACCAGGAATGTCTTTGAAGTATTATATGGATAAGCTTAGTTATAAAGAAACTGTATGAATAAAGGCGCCGAACATAGACGAAATTTTTGAGATAAAATAACGTAATAATTATTTGGTACAGTAAGTCAAAAATTTGTTAAATATGGTACAGTGGGTAAACATTTTGTACAGTGAGTGAGATAAAGAGTTGAATGGGGAACAGTTGTGCAAAAAGGGTTTACTCTGGTACAGTGGGGTAAAAATAGTTATATGTATATGGGTTAAAAATGGTACAGTGGGGCAAAAAGCGTTAACTATTGAACAGTGGGGCAAAAATGTATTTACTATGATACAGTGGGGCAAAAAGGGTTAAAAATGGTACAGTGTGACAAAAATGGGTAACTATACAGTACAGTGGGGCATTACTGTGTTAAATATTGTACAGTGGAGCACAGGAGGTTAAATATGGTACAGTGGAGCAAAAAGCTTTAGCAATGGAACAGTGGGAAAAAATGTGTTAGCTATGGTACAGTGGGACACAAATGGTTAAATATGGTACAGTATGACAAAAATGGTTACAGTGGGCACAAAAAGTAAAATATGGTAACGTGTAACAAAATGGGTTAAAAATGGTACAGTGGGGCAAAAAGCGTTAACTATGGAACAGTGGGGCAAAAATTTATTTACTGTGATACAGTGGGGCAAAAAGGGTTAAATATGGTACAGTGTGACAAAAATGGTTAACTATACAGTACAGTGGGGCATAACTGTGTTAAATATTGTACATTGGAGCAAAGAGGGTTAAATATGGTACTGTGGGGCAAAAACTGTTAAACATGGTACAGTGAAACAAAGGGTTTAATATGACACAGTGGGGCAAAAAGGGTTAACTATAGTACAGTGGGGCACAATTAGTTGAATATGGTGACGTGGGACAAAATGGGTTAAATATGGTACAGTGGGGCAAAAAGCTTTAACTATGGAACAGTGGGAAAAAATGTGTTAGAATGGTACAGTGGGCCAAAAATGGTTAAATATAGTGGACAAAATATAGTAGGACAAAAAGATGTTAAATTTGATTCAGTGGACCCAAAAGGTTAAATATAGCACAGTGGGTCAAAAAGCGAACATTTAGTACAGTGGGTAGAAATATGGATGCAGGGAGAGAGGGTAAGTTAAATATGAAATAAAAATGTTTTTTTCTGAATGTATGCTTTTAGTAGCACTGTGATGCAAAAAGGTTAAAATTATGATGCACTGCAATTACGTAGCACTGTGGTGCAAAAAGGTTAAAATTATGATACAGTTGGGGCAAGCAAAAATTGTTCAACATGTTACAGAGGGGAAAAATGTGTTAAATATGGTTTAGTGGAGCAAAAAGGGTTAAATATGGTACGGTGAAGCAAAAAAGTTAAATACGGTAAAATGGTTAAATGTGGTAAGTGGGGAAAAAAGGGAACAAAATAGTCCCAGATATGTATAAAAATTCGTACTTTAGAAGCACAGTGTAATAAAAAGTGTTTAATATGGAACAGTGGTGCAAAAGGTGTTGAATGTGGTCCCTGAGTGCAAAGGTAGAGCTTACAGCATAAACCAAAGCTAAGAAATTGTTTTTTCCAAATAGGTTCTTCTACTTAAACCGTGGGGAAAAAGTTAAATAAATGGCACAGATAGGGGACAAAAATGTTGAAATACGGCCTAAGCTTGCGAATTTGGATCTTGAAATATCAATTATCATTTTAAAATATTGTACAATCGTGCAAAGTGGTTAATTATGACACACTAAAGGTTAAATGTGGTACAATGGAGCGATTTACTTTAGATTTTTAAATTCGTACCTTTATAGACACAGTGGGACAAAAATGTTTTTATATTGTACCAGGGTGTGAATGTAGGTATTGGAACATAAACAAGGGGAAAGTTGCTAATGTATAAACCAAAAAAAATAGTTTTTCAACGTCCAGAGGTACTGTGGGAAAAGGGATAAATATAGTACCATGATGTCAGGGTAACTCTTGGAACATAAACTAGAAATGAAACGGGTTCGTATTTTATATATAAAATAATCAAATCTTCTTCATTTTGCATCATATTTAATAATCATGTCATTTTGAAAGAAAGAGGTATAGCTATTTTACAGTACCCTAAACAGAAAATAGATAAAAGATGGGGGCTGCGAAGCGCACCGGGTAAGCTAGTCTATCTATATATATAAAATTGTTGCGTGACTGGCTGACTGACTGACTGACTGATTGACTGACTGATCATCGCCCAGGCCAAACGGCTGAAGCTAGAATCATGAAATTTGGTGGGAGGGTAGTCCTTGGGACGTAGACGAGCAATAAGGCGGGATTTTTCGAAATTCGTACTATTAGCCGCACAATGGGGCCAAAAGGGATAAATATGGTACCACCGTCAAATCTAAACGAAATGAGCTAGAATCTTGAAATTTGGTATGAGGGTAGCCCTTAGGAGGTAGACTCAGAAATTGGCAGGATTTTTCGAAATTCGAACATTTACGTACACAGTGGGGTAAAAAGGTGAAAAATTGGATAAAAGTGGTACAAAAGCCAAATCCAAATGGTAAGAGCTAGAATCGTGAAATTTGGTGTGAGGGTAGCCCTAATAAGGTAGACTCAGAAATTGACAAGATTTTTCGAAATTCTTACATCTACGTACACAGTGGGGTAAAAAGGAAAAAAATGGGATAAAGGTAGTACAACAGCCAAATTCAAATGGCAAGAGCTAGAATCGTGAAATTTGGTGTGAGGGTAGCCCTTAGAATCGTTTGGTGTGAGAGTAGCTCTTGGGACGTAAACAAAAACAAGGAGCGATTTTTTTTAAATTTAGGGGCACTGTGGGACTGATAAATATGGTACCACCGCCTAAAATTAGAATGGTGAATATTAAAGCGAGGGATGTCTTTATGACAACGGATTGGGGTATTTTTTTTTTTTTTGTATTCGCAGTTTTCGAATCACAGTGGGGCAAAAAGTGAGAAATATCGTACAGGGGCTTAAAAATGTCAAACATGGATCAATGGTTCCAGGGTAACTTTTGGAACATAAACTAGAGATTGGAAGTTATTTTTAGTAATTCTAACTTTAAGAGACACAGTGGGACAAGACGGGTTAATTATGGATCATGGGGAAAAAAGAGAACAATCTGCCAAAATTTGAACTTAAACATGAGATATGAAGAGTTTATATGATTTTAGGAGCACAGTGGTCAAAAACGGTTAAATAATGCACAGTGGAGAAAATGTGATAAAATATGTTACAGTCGGGGAAAAAGCTGTAAGTATGCTATCGTGGAGACACATTTTAAATGCGGTACAGTGAGACAAAAATTTGTTAAATATAGTATAGTGGGGTAAACATTTTGTACAGTCAGATAAAGACTTGAATGGGGCACAGTTGTGCAACCTCATTTTAAGCCATTGAGGAACCTCCTTTTTAAGCCATTCTTGGTTGACGCGTGCTGAGTGCGATGGTGCTGAGTCCTGTTGGAATGTCCATGGTCTGCGGCCGAAATGTTTGTCTGCCCATGGCTTCAATACTGTCTTTAGGACATTTTCCCGATAATATTCGGCATTTATTTTGACCCCATGGTCGATGAATACGAGCGGGGAGCGACCATCGGCCGTTACGGCGGCCCACACCATTTCCATCGGCGGCGCTTGAGTAAATTTTCAGCTGACCTCTTTGGCAAGTAAACCCGATCATTTTGTTTGTTCACAAACTGCTCAATTTGGAATGGCTTCTCATCGGATAAAACCAAATTCGGTAACTGGCCACTTTCGTGCAAGCGAAGCAACTCCTTGGCTCTTTCCAGTCCAACTTTTGTTTGTGCATCGCTGAGCTCTTGCACTTTTTGGAACTTCAATGGCTTTAGTGCAAGCTCATTTTTTAATATGTGTTGTATCCGTTCTCACGATATGTTCAGCTCACGAGCAATTTTTCTACCACTGCGGCGTGGATTTCGATCAAATCTGGCCTTCACTTTTCGGATCATTTCTGGTGTTGTTACCGTTTTTTTCGTCCACTTTTTGGACGCCATGCAACACTGCCAGTATCACGGTAACGAGCAATGGTACGAGAAACAAAAGATGTATTCACATTTAAATGCTGGAGGGCTCTAACGATAGCCACTTGTGTTTTTCCACCCAAATATAAAGCAATCACACTATCACGCTTGAATTCCATCACGAATAACTTTTTTTCTGAATCTGAAGATCAAAATGCTTTTGTATGCTTGTAAACAATAAAATGAACTGTCACTGAAATAAATCTGTCGGCTACCAGACTAGCGGTTTAGAAATGATAGCAACCTGAAGTTGGTTGCAATACATATCAGCCACCCTGTATATGGTATAGTGGGACAAAATGGGTTAACAATGGTACATTGGGGCAAAAAGGGTTAAATATGGTACAGTGTGACAAAAATTGTTAACTATAAAGTACAGTGGGGCATAACTGTGTTAAATATTGTACAGTGGAGCAACTAGGGTTAAATATGGGGCAAAAACTGTTGAATATGGTACAATGAGACAAAGGGTTTAATATGACACAGTGGGGCAAAAGGGTTAACTATCGTACAGTGGGGCACAATTAGTTGAAAATGGTAACGTGGGACAAAATGGGTTAAATGTGGTACAGTGGGGCAAAAAGCTTTAACTATGGAACAGTGGAAAAAAATGTTAATGGTTAAATATTGTACAGTATGGCAAAAATGGTTACAGTGTGTCAAAAATAGTAAAATATGGTAACGTGGAACAAAATGGGTTAAGTATGGTACAGTGGGGGCAAAAAGCGTTAACTATGGCACAGTGGGGCAAAAATGTGTTAACTATGGAAAAAAATGTTAAATGTTAATGGCTAAATATGGTACAGTATGGCAAAAATGGTTACAGTGGTCAAAAATAGTAAAATATGGTAACGTGGAACAAAATGGGTTAAGTATGGTACAGTGGGGCAAAAAGCGTTAACTATGGCACAGTGGGGCAAAAATGTGTTAACTATGGTACAGTGGGTCAAAAATGGTTAAATATAGTGGACAAAATATAGTAGGACAAAAAGGTGTTCAGTTTGTTTCAGTGGACCCAAAACGGTTAAATATGGTAGAGTGGGTGAAGAAGCGTACATTTAGTACAGTGGGTAAAAATATGAATACAGTTGGGGCAAGCAAAAATTTTTCAATATGTTCAGCTTAGTTTTAATGAAATTGTATGAATAATGGCGCCCAACGCTGGTTACGTTTTTGAGACATACTAATTTGAGCTAAAAATCAGTCGAAAATAGAAAGTCTTTGAAGTAATCTACAACTTTCCTCTAAATACATTTGTTATAAACAAATCAAAATGAAAAATTTCTATGACATTTTCTTAGATATTTTGTATTTCTAAGAAATTTTGTATTTATAGAAAATTTCTAAGAAATTTTGTATTTATAGAAAATTTCTAAGAAATTTTGTATTTATAGAAAATTTCTTAGAAATTTGTATTTATAGAAAATTTCTTAGAAATTTTGTATTTATAGAAAATTTTTTAGAAATATTACCACATACCAAATTTGAAGTCAATCGGTTACTCCTTTCGCGAGTTATTGTGCGCACCAGCTAGCAGACAGGCAGACAGACGGACGGACGGACAATTCTCATTCCACTTTAAATGACTTAAAACGAATATGCACCAAACATACTTAAGGTCTTAGATCACTCCTTCGATGTGTTACACTTTTGGCCGTAGCAAATGATATATACCATCGTATCACTAAAGTGAGGTTATAAAGATATCTTAAAAGTGTACCACAATAATTCAGAACAGCCGTACTACAATTTGTAGCGTACTAAAATCCCTAAAAGTGTACCACAAGTCCGTGCTGAGCATTTATTGATGTGGCTGTATGCTTCTGCATATCGTTGGCCATATTTTATTAAAATTAGAGTGCAACAAATCCCCTAAAACTGTACCACAAAATATCTAAAGAGCTACAACAACTACTACAAGTCAGTGCCGACCATTTATTGGTCCCTAAAACTGTACCACAAAATCTCCAACAGCTTTACGATAATTTGAATATGCCGAAGATCCAAAAAGTGTACAAAAAAATTTTGCAGCTAACTTATCAATGCTATTATAAGATCCTGCAGATCTTTGCAACCACAGCTTGTCAGTGATATAATTTTTTTATTATTCGGGTGCAATAAATATCCTAAAAGTGTACCACAAGAAGTGCATAGCGTTTTATTGTCATTTAATGGTACTCAAGCCCTCAAAAGCGTGCAGTCAACTAATCAATGCGACTATATGACTCTGCACATCTTTGGGACATTAGGTTTTCAACGATATATATTTTATCACAATTCTAGTGTAATAAATATCCAAAAGTGTACCACAAAATTTCAGACGAGCTTTATTACAATTTGAAGGCACTAAAGTCCTTAGAAGTGTACCACAAATTAGTGCTGATAATCGATTGATATGGTTTTATTTTTCTGCACATCTTTGGAAGGGCCGTTTCACACTTGATACGTGCTTTATAATAATTTCAGTGTAATTAATAGCCTAAAAGTGTACCACAAAATCCATGAAGCGCTTTGTTGCAAGGTTCCCCTGAGGCAGACCCTGAAGGTGTACCATAAGTCTATGCTAATCATTGATCATTGAAGTGGTTATATGATTCTGTATATCTTTGGAAACGTAGATTTTCAATGTTATATAGCGTACCACAATTCGGGATCCATAAGTACCTTAAACATTTTAAGAAAAAGCTGTGATGAGCTGTTTATTCCAACTTGTGTACAATAAACCCATGAAGTCAATTTGTGAAAGCGGTTTCAATAGTCGGCATATCTCTGGAAGTGTAGCTTCTCAATGATTTGCATTTTACTACAAACCGTGTTTAATAAAGGACCTTAAAGTGTACCACAAAAACTGTATAGCGCTTTATTGCAGCTTAAGTATATTTAAACCGTTAAAAATACGATTCTGCACATCTTTGAAAATTTAGATTTTCATCGATATCTATTTGATTACAATTCCAGTACAACAAGGACCCTAAAAGTGTACCACAAATTTGTGCAGGTCTTTGATTTTGAGCAAAATTATTAGCATTTTGTTTCTTAAGCCTTAAGCCTTTACCATTTTTTGATCACTTCTTAACCTCACCTCGTATTTCCTTCTATTTTATTATGTTATGTGCATTTTATGTATTCAGTTTTTGGGATTCCTGTTATTTCTATGGGAACTAATAATTAAGTTGCAAATTTATTACTGCGGTAGATAAACAGCAAAATGTTATGTTGGTTATATCATTTAAATTTTAATAGACGACATTCAACTAAACTATGTACAAAGATATGCCACACTAAATACAATTATATTTAGAGAGGGATAGAGGGAATAAAACGAAATGAATTGTAATCCATACAAAGATATAGTTGCATTTGTTTCAAAAGGTCGTTGGCGATTTAACTGGTCGAGGTGGCAGCAGTGGTAGAAGGTGGTGGAGAGCCATTTGGAGGAGGACCACAAGGACCTGAAATTGGGCAAAATTATTAATAAGAGGCACAAAGTTGGATAGGGGTACGAGAAACATACCGCCTCGACCATGTGGAGGCATGCCACTAGGTGGTGGTCCACTAGGACGAGGACCATTGGGTGGTGGTGGACAATTATTGCTGCCGCCCTGTTGTTGAGGACGGGGAAGACTCTGAGAATTAAATAGAGATAGTCATATAAAGATTTTTATTATAATTTTATTTTTTTTAAATATGTATTTACCATTACTGGTGCCAGCAAAACAGCTAGAACGGCTACAAATACAATAACTTTGGAATACATTTTGTTGCACACTGATGTTTTGACCATTCAACGTTTCAAGTATTTATATGAAAATCTATTCCAGCTCACACTCCAGTTTCGTCTATTATTACGGCAGTAATTTTCATTAAACGAAGCGTGGAGCAAATGCATAGAAATTAGTTTGAAATTTATAGATAGTTTCATTGTAAATGTTATGATTATTCGGAAATTGTAATAATAATTATTGGAGGATGGAGGAAATTAAATCAGCCGTCCGTGTAGGTGGTGGTGTGAAGTTTTTTATAATCATAATTAAAATCACAGTTATTATCGTTAATAAAAAGTCATATCACACATGAGTAAAGCCACGAGTAAACAATTGGAATTGAATGAAACAGAATAGTAGAAATTTAATTTTAAGAAATAATCTCTAAACAGACATCATGACATGAGACTACGTGTCACAAATAGTACCTTCTAAATTGCAGAACAATAGCTACAATACCTAAATATATAGACTAGCATATAATTAGATGTCTGGAAATGCTCTACACCAATTGGGGTATACTTTTAGGGTCTTAAAGGCCTTTGAATTGAAAGTAAATCTACATCAGTGGAAAACTATTTATTAAAATCAGTGCAGAGTCTTAATAATGTATTTGAATGGATGGATATATTTTTGTTATGGCCCGTTGGGTTTTAGGGTCCAACACTTTTAAAAATCTTCAATGGTCAATTTGTGGTACACTTTTTTGATATTTATTAACCTCAGACAGTTACAAAATATATATCAATAGAAAGCTATTTTTCAGATATAGCAAATGGCCCTGCAGATGTTGTCCAACCCTTTTATATGCTCATTTTATTCTAGCTGGCCCTGCAAATGGTTTCCAGGCCTTTTGATGCTCAGCTTGTGGTACAATATAATATAATACCTGCTAAAAATTGTGGTAAATTTTTAGGATCTATAGGGTCTTTGAATGGAAATAAAACTACATCAGTGGAAAACTATTTATTCAAATACGTGCAGAGTCTTAATAATATATTTGAAACGATGGACATATTTGTGTAATGCCATTTTGGGTCTTAGAACCCTACACATTTAAAAATCTTCAATGGTCAGTTTGTGGTACACTTTTTTGATATTTGTTATCCTCAAACTGTGACAAAATATACATCAAGAGAAAGCTATCTTTCCAAAGATGTGCAGAATCATGTCAGCTAGCCCTGTAAATATTGTCCCGCCCTTGTCGATGCTTATATTATTCTAGCTGGCCCTGCAAAAGTTGCCTAGCCCTTTTTGAAGCCCAATTTGTCGTACTTTTTTCTCCTCATTTTACAAAGATGTGCAGAATCATAATAGATATGTGCAGAATCATAATAGTGCAGAATCATCGAAAGCTCTTTTTCCAGAGATGTGCAGAATCATACTATACATAGCAGATGGCACTGCAGATGTTGTCCAACCCTTTTCGATGTTCCTATTATTCTAGCTGGCCCTGCAGATGTTGTCCAGCCCTTTTTGATGCTCAGTTTGTAGTACATTCTCCTTTCACCTCTTTTCCAGAGATGTGCAGAATCATCAGGCTCTTTCCGATACACATAATAATGTTTTCCATGCCTCCTGAACATTTATAAACAATTTGTGAATTTTAATGATTAAATATAATATGTATGCATTTCTAAATAAATAATGCAGCAGGGTCCAGGTTTTGTTACTTTCTTTCATCAACACGAACGGAGATTATGTGTCGGAATATAATACCTGTTAAAAATTGTGGTACATTTTTAGGACTTTTAGGGTCCTTGAATGGAAAATAGATCTACATCAGGGAAAAACTACTTATTCAAATATGTGCATAGTCTTAAGAATATATTTGAAAGGATGGACATATTTTTGTTATGCCATTTTGGGTCTTAGTACCCTACACTTTTAAACATCTTCAATGCTTAATTTGTGTTACACTTTTTTATATTTATTATCCTCAAACAGTTAATGGTTATTTTCGTATGTTGCTATGGCCCCAAAGCTTAAAATAAGAGATTAGACTCAGGTCTTTTGGCATTTTAGGTAACATCAGGGCTAGTATAGTAATACATAAAGGGGAAAAAGTCTGCGCGTCTGAGTCCAGGACCTGAATCAAAACTCTTATTTTTAATATTTAACTTTAATTTTTGACTCTATCTTCACTCCCTTAAAAAATGGGGGAGAATTAAGGAAAATGTGTTTCGAAATTAATTATAAATCGATTTCCATTAAATGGTTCTTTTACTTATTAAAAAAATTGAAAAATTAAAGGGACAGAAATAAACAAAATAATTATTATAAATTTTTAAATTTTTGAATTCATATATTTTGTACTAAAATAAAAAAATACAAGTGGCACATCTTTGGGTATAGGAGTTTCGGCTAATAACAATTTGATTATAATTCAAAGGAATTAAAATCCTTAAAAGTGTACCACAAAAGTGATGTAGGTAAAATGATTTGAAAATTCTAAAACCAACATTAGAACTTGAAAAAATTGACAAAATTTGTTCAAAATTCTATTTAACACATCTTTGGAAAATCGAGTTTTCATTGAAATACATTTTATTTAAATCTGAAAGCCTTAGATATTTTAAAAATGTACCACAAAATTGTATATTACATTATAACAACCTCAAAGTATGGTATAATTTCTTCGGTTAACTTCTAGCTCCAACATTTTTTAGTGAAACATATTTTTATCCTAAAACTCAATTATTAGAGAGTTAAATTAAAGCAACAAATTAATAGTCATATTTACTTATACCAGTTGGCATCGTCGACGTCGATTCTTAGTCGACACTGTTTAGATTGACGACTTCATAAATTTTGAATTTTTTTTAAATATTTTTAAGTTATATATTTTACAACCGCCCCCAATACATGTCACTTGTTTCTTCTTTAATTTTTAACAAAGTTGTTTTCATATACTGAAAACAACAATAACGATCTTGAGCCTGAGTACAAAAACAAAATATGTACTATGAAAGCAGATCGAATAAAACAAAAAAACAAAAACAAAAACAAGATTTTTAAGTTATAACAAGTAAAAGCGTTAAGTTCGGCCATGCCGAATCTTATATACCCTCCACCATGGATAGCATGTTACATTACAAAATAACTCAAACCTAAAGAACATAACACCGATAAACACAAAAAAATATAGTAGATGAGAACAGTAGGAATCACAACAAGTTAGATGCTATATATGGGAGCTATATCTAAATGTTGACCGATATGGCCCATTTGCAATCCCGAACAACCTCCAACTATAAGAAGTATTTGTACCAAATTTGATCAACTTAGCTCTATTATTGCGGACTGTAGCGTGATTACCACAGACGGACGGACGGTTAGACGGAGATGGCTAAATCGTCTTAGAATTTTACGACGATTAAGAATATATATACTTTATGGGGTCTCTGATCAATATTTAGAGGTGTTACAAACGGAGTGACAAAATGAATATACCCCCCATCCTATTGTGGAGGGTATAAAAAGGGTTGTTGTAAGTTCATGGATACCAAAAACATTTGTTTTGGCGTAAAGATGACGAAGCTAGAACTTCGTAGATATGACAAAAATGATGTGACGACGTCGACGACGCCAACTGGAATAAGGGCGAATATTAGGTAATAATTAATAACTCATAAAAAATCGTTTGAAAATATAAATATTTAATCATCAAAATTTTGCTTTATTTTTTCTTTGAATTTTGATGATGTTGTCCAGCCCTTTTGGATGCATAATTTGTGGTACATACTTCTTTCACCTATTTTCCAGAGATGTGCGGAATCATCAGGCCCTGCAGGTACGCATAACACTCCGGAGAAAGCAGTGTTCCATTTCAGTAGTTTTTACGTTTTACAACTTTCGCGGCTTTTATGTTCAGGTTAGGGACCTAAATTGGTCTATGTGAACTGGTAAAACCGGCTGCCACCCGACAATAATTTTTTTATTATTCATACCCATTTTGTCTCATTTTCTTCAACTATTTATTTTATGGACTATTTGTTAATCGATTTGGAATTTGAGTCATTTGAAAAATAGTGGAATCACCCATATGCATTCGAATATTAAAATAAATCGCTACCGCCAGCAATCAATTAGGCAATTGTTTTTTTTATTATTCAATATTAAGCAGAAAATTGTTGACTCTGCTTTGTTTTCTATTACTGACGAAAGCTATAACTTTGTTGGAAGTTCCGTATGATTTCCATCTAAATTTTTTAATTGTCCCCCCAAAAAGCACTCGCCACAAAATGTTAGTAATAGAGTAATTTCAGGTGAAGAGAGTGTTGTTTTCTATGACAAAAAAAAATCATAGACATCTATAATTGAAGTGATTTAATTAAAAAACTGAAAATAAACAGAGCTGAAATGAGCCAGTTTTTTAAGAAGAAAAACTACGTTGTTAACGGGAACACGAGGTGTTAAAGTGGATTGTAGAAAAGCTAGACATGATTGATTGTAATTATTTAGATAACAATTTTAAATCTAATTCGTTATTACACACAAAATTCAATTAGCAATTCTAATTTTCTTTTAGATATTCTCCTAAATAAAGACCGAAGACAGAAATATAGAGGACCTTCCTTAAGTTGCTCTATTACAAAACACTCCTACCCGTTTAGTACTCGTATAACCTTATGGTGATCCATAAAAAGATCTGCCAGAAGGTTTTGTTATTTAATACCCCCCGATCGAACCACACTTCGATTATCAATTCGAATATTCTTCTAGAAAAAATAAATTCCTCAAGACCTTTTACAGTGAGGTAGAGAACCTAACTTAAAGTCTTCTGTTTCAGAACAACAGGTACGTTTCTTTTGTACAGGGTTTTCCAAAAAGTGTGATATGATTTATTTGAAAAAAAAACAACACTTATTGTTAAGGAAATTCAAAAGTTTTTTATTTAATGTGAAGTACAATCGATACTATTAAATTCTAAATAAAACGTCATTCAAATGGCCTCCACGACTTCTTCTGCAGGAACGAATTCGATGAACCCAATTTTCGAGCACTTTTTCCACTAAATCAAGTCGTATGCCATGAATGGCACGTTCAATATTGACTTGTAAAGCTGAAGAGAGTCTGGTTTATTTCGAAAGACCAATGACTTCAAATAACCCAACAAGAAATAGTCTAATGGTGTTAAATCACAACTTCTTGGAGGCCATTCAATATCACAATTTCTTGATATAATCGAATCTCCAAACTTTTCTCGCAACAATTCAATTGTTTCATTTGCTGTGTGGCACGAAGCCACAATCGGTCGATGGCAAAAAATAGCTCTTGACGCAAGGCTCTAGCTCCTTAACGGTATGTCGGATCGGGAATCGGTCAATTGAAAAAAGATAGCTCTTAACGAGGGCTAAAATATTGCTCATGGATGTCAATGTCGTAGGACGACTGGAAAGTGTTTTTTTGGATTTTAAAAAACATTGACATAGCGCAGTTGCAATTGGAGAAGTTGCAATTGGAGAACGATTATTTTGATAATAAAACTGAATAATTTGTAAACGTTGTTCTGGCGTATATCTCTCCATGATAAAATTGTAAATACTACTGAATACAATGAAAAACGAATGACTGATCATGACATACATATACAAATGGCCGAAACGTCACTTCAAAATCATATCATCCCTACTGGAAAACCAGTTATAAGCATGCCTTAAAGATATCTATAAAATGATCTACCGAAAGGTTTAGTTTTTTAAGACCTTCCAGAACGCCTTCTTTTTTGATGAATAGTAGACTATTTATTAATATTATTTGTAGATTTTTCATGGAAAGGATATTCGAAAATTTCTTCTACATAAGGGTTAAACATAAAGTATTCCATAAAAGAATATATTTTTAAGACCGTCAAAAAAAAATGCTTCTACAAAAAATAACTATCCTTAAAGACATCTCTAAAAGAAGATCTTCATTAGGATATTCAGCAAAATAAAACTTTCGTTAAACCTACTGTAATTGAAAGTCTTCCTTTAGGCTTCTGTAGCTGAAAACCTGCCTAAGGATAATTTAAAAGAATACCTGAATTTGGTCCTGAAGAAAACAAACTCTTCAAAAAATATTACACCTTAAAATCTTATCTTTAAGAGAACCCTTCATATAAGTCTTTTATTGGATAAGAACTGTGTAAGCCCTTCTGCAGGAGAACTTTCTTTAGAAAATACCTTCCGAAGGAAAATACTTTCCTTAAAGGGTTTTTCTATAAGACAAAACCGTCCTTCTGCAGGAGAACTTTCTTTAGAAAATACCTTCCGAAGGAAAATACTTTCCTTAAGGGGTTTTTCTATAAGACAAAACCGTCCTCATTATATTCCATAAAGGAAAACATTTTAAGATTGTCTATATAATAGAACCTTCATTAAGATCTGCCACAAAATATCCCTTAAAGACAGCTACAAAAGAAGATCTTACTTAAAATGTTCTATAAAATAAATCCTACTGTAACAGAAAGGCTACCTTTAGGCTTCTCAATCCAAGACTCTCTGAAAAAGGTATTCTCAAAGTTTTTACATAAATTTACTTTTTTTATAACAGAGTACCTTCCTTAAGGTTTTATAGGTGATTACCTTCTATATTCTGTAGAAAAGTAGATTTCCTCTAGATCTTCTCTAAAAATGACCTTTATTGTAGTATTCAGTACATTAGTACTTTTCGTAGGGCCATCCAGAGAAAAATCTTAAAAGGCTTTTTTTGGAACATTATTTTCTTTAATACAAATATATTCAAATTAAAAAATATTGAAATGTATTCTTGTGTCTTCCTTATCCCCCATTTCCCCCCCTTAGTACTTTACAATTCCCTCCTATTTTTGTGAATGATGGTGCAGGTCCTTCTGTTGTCCTTCTTTGACAGTAATAACTCTAAAGAAATGACACTCTAGAGATTTATATACCAAACAAAAAAAATAAAAATTCTCTACAAATAATTTTTCATATTTTGTAATATTTCACTACGTCGTTTGGTGGCGTTCGAAAACTTTGATTGACCTGTCTTCCCCCTTAGAGTACTTCGAATAAAAATTTCTCTTGTTTTTTTCCCCAACATTTACAACGTCACTATAAAAAGAGGGCAAGAAACAAAACACAAATATTTTAAATTAAAACTCAAAAGTTTCCCTTAGTAACGTTTGGCAGATTGGTTGGTTGGCATGATGAGAAGGATAACACCAGGAGCTAGGAAATTCATGGGCGTATAGCTGTTTTGGGGAATGGTTAATAAAAACATATTTCATCTTAACATTCGACCAAAACATCATCAGTTTCGTCTGCCATCAACAAATACTTTCATTTTCGGATTGACTCAATATGAATTCAAGGATATGAACTTATTCTAACCGAAGGTATCTATGAATTTATTTGCTGGCAAAAGTTTAAGTTATGCTAAAGGTTGGATTTTTATATCTAATGTTGCTTCATCTTGGCTTCTTTATGTCCTGTATTCAGGGCGGGTAGAGTGCAAAAGAAGCATGGACAGGGAGCCTCTACTCTTCATCTTTGCATTTTGGTACAATAGAATAGGTTTGGGTGGTTGGATACTCCTTCCTCGAAGATGATGATGATGATGATTGGAATGTTGGTGCAGCTAGCCTAGTGTGGTGTAGTTTCCATTTGACTTTGGCATCTATCGGTCTATCGGTAACTTCTGCGGCTGCTTTTTTGCAGGACGAGTTCTCTTCTACGTTTATATTTTTTTATGAACTCATTTGTAATCATTGCATTTCTTTGGCTTTGCCTTTTTATGAGTTTTATTATTTTTATTATTTGCTATGGCGCTATTTCCGCCATTGCCGTTACAACAAAATGGTGGCTCGACCGGAAGAGGGAAAGAAGAAGGATCTACGACGACCAGCGAGACCAACAGAAAACTAATAAAACTTTCTTTGTGTCTCTATATATTTGTGAGCCTTTATCACTTTTCCTCGATTCTAGTGTATATAGAGAGAATATAGATAGGTGGTATAGGTATACATACACACATATATAGTACTTGGTACAATGTTGCATATATACATATATAAATTCTGGCATCTATTTCCTTATGCCACGTCGGAAAGAGAGATATATTTATATTTGTTCATTTAACGTTGAGAATTTATTGGAATTTTTTCAAAACTCTAGTGGTGTAGATGTAATAGACGCCACTTGATTTGCATATTAAACTTATACATCCAGACAAATGTACAATTAACCGGTGTGAAGAAGGTCCATAAATAATAAAAAAATACATAGAAAGGATTCTCCTATTGTTGCGGATTAAAATTGAAACTCGAGGAAAGGTTGTGAAGTACTTAGTTGAAAGATTAAATGTATAGTCTACTCTATAGTAGACGACCAATTGGATCACCTACATTATAGTAGACCAACGATTGTGTCATCACCTCTATATAAGAAGACCTACTGGGTCATCCACTCCATATAAGACGATCTGCTCTACAGTAGACAACCAACAGGGTCATCTACTCTACAGTAGACAACCAATAGAGTCATCTACCCTACAATAGACGACCAAAAGAGTCATATATTCCACGATATATGATGAATTGGTTCATCTCAAGAGTAGATGACAATATGGGCCATTTACTCTACATTATACGATCAAATGGATCATTTACTCTGCAGTAGACTACCACATGGGCCATCTACTCTACAGTAGACGACCAATTGGGTCATCTTTTATTTATTTTACTTTATTTGATTTATTGTAGAAGAAAAATTGTGCCATCTACTCTATTGTAGATGACATAATGTGTCATCTATTCTACTGTATATGACCATTTGGGTCATATTCTCTACTGTAGACTACCAATTCTATTGCAGATGAGAATTTGTATCATCTACTCTATTGTAGATGACCAATTGGGTCATCTACTCTATCGTTTATGATATATTGTGTCGTCTACTCTATTGTACATGACCCATTCTACCCAATCTACTGTAGACGACCAATTGGATAATCTACTCTATTGTAGACGGCCAACTGAGTCCTCTACTTTATTGTAAATGACGAATTGGGTCATATAATCTATTGTAGAAGACCAATTGGGTCATCTACTCTATTATAGACGACCAATTGGGTCATCTACTCTATTATAGACGACCAACTGGGTCATCTACTCAATTGTAGATGACAAATTGTGTCATATACTCTATTGTAGGTGGCCAATTGGGACATCTACTCTACATCAAATGACCCATTGGGTCATACACTCTAGGGAAGATGACAAATAAGTTATTTAGTTGTTATATAGGATTTTTTATATATAGGAGGTGACCAAGTGGTCATATAATCTATTGTAGTCGACCACATGGGTCATCAATTCTATTGCAGATGACACATTATGTCATCTACTCTATTGTAGACGACCACATGGGTCATCTACTCTATTGTAGACGACCACATGGGTAATCTAAACTATTGTAGATGAAAAATTATGCCATCTACTCTATTGTAGATGACAAATTAAGTCATATACTCTATTGTATGTGACCACTTGTGTCATCTACTCTATTGTAGATGACCATTTGTGTCATCTACTGTATTGTAGATGACCAATTGGGTCAACTACTCTATAGTAGATGACCTATTGGGTCATATACTCTATTGTAGATGACCAATTCGGTCAACTACTCTGTTGTAGGTGACAAATTGTGTCATCTACTCTATTATAGATAACCAACTGGGTCATCTATCCAATTGTAGATAAACACTAGTGTCATCTACTGTATTGTGGATGACCAATTGAGTCAACTACTCAGTAGTAGGGTCACCTACTCTATTGTAGACAACCTATGAGGAAATATACTCTATTGTTGATGACAAATTTTGCCACTTTGGTCTAGATGACCAATTTGGTCGTCTACTCTATGGTAGATGGCCAATTTGGTCATCTACTCTATAGTAGATGGCCAATTTGGTCATCTACTCTATAGTAGATGGCCAATTTGGTCATCTACTCTATAGCAGATGGCCAATTTGGTCATCTACTCTATAGAAGATGGCCAATTTGGTCATCTACTCTATAGTAGATGGCCAATTTGGTCATCTATTCTGTAGTAGATGGCCAATTTGGTCATCTATTCTGTAGTAGATGGCGAATTTGGTCATCTATTTTATAGTAGATGGCCAATTTGGTCATCTATTCTGTAGTAGATGGCCAATTTGGTCATCTACTCTATAGTAGACGGCCAATTGTATCATCTACTCTACAGTAAACGACTAATTTGGTCATAGGCTCTAAAGTAGACTACCAATTGAATTATATACTCTGTAGTAGAGCTAACATTTCGTGACCTACTCTATAGACGTCGAAAAATTTGGTCGTCTTCAATAGACTTAACGAGAAATTGGATTATCTACCCAATAGTGGATGACCAATTGGATCATCAACTCTATGGTGGACGACCAATTGTATCCTCAATATATATTAGATAACTTATTCGGTTTTATACTCTATAGCATGATTCTTTTGGTAGATTTCTCCCGGAACACAAAGATTTTTGTATTAGCTACCTACAACTCATCAATGAAATCCGCTTCTGTAATTAAGAAATCCACTTAGATTCGCAAAAATTATCCCCTGGTTGTTGCTATTAACAACTCTCTCCCCTTTGTCATTTCCATAGACCAATCCGGGGGGTGGAGAGCGCCCTCCTTTCAAACAAAAGGCTCCAATGTTATTGTACAATAAGCCATTACTTGTACTTTGTAAACTTTATTGGCAATATTGTGTTTGTGTTGACAATATTTCGACACTTGTTAAAGTTTTTTATCGCCTTATTAACTGATTTTTGTGGTGTCAATTTACCAAAAACGGCCAATAACACCAGCAAACAAGAACAAACCCAAGTAAGTAGATCCAATAACAACAGCGAAGGAGGGCCTCCACGGCCGCCTTAGTGGCAACAGTTTAAAAGCAGCTAAGCATCGACACCCTTCAGTCGAGAAATGCTGTCCAAAGTATCCAAAGAAATTAAGGCATAAAATACTTCATGACATTGTTATGCGTGAGTTCTCCTCCAACCACGGGAAAAACAAAAGCCTGAGAACACTGCTCGGTTTTCTTGCAGTTTTTTCTTTCGCTTTCGGTTTAAAAACTTTGAACATTGTTTCATTTTCAAACAAAAGAAATTTCTGATAATGTTCAGTTATTTGAATCTACTCGCAACTAAGTGGCCTCGTTTGGGATTTTTGGAAGCGGAGGTGGTCGCTTACGCTTACAGATGTGAAATTTATACTGTAATGAGAGCTGTTGTTACAAAGGATTTCTTAAGTACTCGGTGCAAAGGAATGAGTAAGAAATGCCTAAAAGACATTCATGTTTCATTTAGAGAGTGGTGGAGAGAAAAAATTTACAAATCGCAACAATAAAACTCCAATTGAATGCGTCAAATGGAGCAGAATCCCAAACATGTGGGGAGGGATTAATAAGGGAATTAGGTGAATTTCTAAAGCCCCTTTTTCGTCACCTTAAATTTTAGACACAATACAGAAGCGCTCGAGAAAACCTCAGACATTTCAAAAACTAAAAGGAATACTTTGCTGAAAGTCTTCTGTAGAAGAAGTTTTCATCTATAAGAGAAGATCTTGCTAAAGATCTTCTTCAAGAAAAGACCCCCAAAAGCTTTTCGTGAAAATAAGCTCTTCCTAAGGCATTCTATAATAGGGCGTCTTCATTAGGTTATTTTGTAGACTGATACTGGTTCATACATCACCTGTACCAGCATACCTTCCAAAAGTTATCTTGATCATCCGTATTCTGAACCTTTTCAAAGGTGATTAGTAGATGAAAATCTTAATTATGTCTTCTGAAGTAAAAGTTCTTCTCAAAGATCTTGTGTTGATGAAGACTTTCTGCAAGGCCGTTTGTTAATGATGATCTTCACTAAGTCACTTTGTAGACGCTTTTCTCTAAAGTCCTCGGGGAAGAGGTAAGTAGTTTCGGAAGCATCAGCTTCGTCGTTGTTATCTTGATTATGCCCGAAAAACTCAGACAAGTCTTTCATAGATCACCTGCACAAGCATACCTTCCAAAAGTTCTCTTGAACATTCGTATTCTAAACCTTCTCGAAGTAAGCGATTAGTAGATGAAAATCTGTATTATGTCTACTGAAGTAAAAGTTCTTCTCAAAGCTCTTGTGTTAATGAAGACTTTCTGCAAGGCGGTTTGTTAATTATGATCTTTACTAAGTCACTTTGTAGACGATATTCTCTAAAGTCTTAGGGAGAAGACGTAAGTAATTTCGGAAGCATCTTCTTTGTCGTTGCTATCAACTGCCCGAAAAACTCAGACAAGTATAAAATTGAGATGGTATTTTATAAAATCGGTTTTTTTGTAAGATTCTCTACAATGGACTTCTAAACAGTTTTTGGTAGAAGAAAATTTTCTTTATGTCCTTATCAAAGGAAATCTATTGAAATTGACCCTGTATTATAGATTCACCTTTCCCTCAGGAGATCTAAATAAGAGTACCCCCTGAAGGTTTTATGTAGATGACGACCTTCTTAAACTGTCTTACGAAAATGAAAACTTCTGAAAGGCCTTTAGTAAACGATGACCTTCCATAGATTTTCTATAATCGACAACAATCCTAAAGATCTTCTCTAAGGTATTCTGTATAGGAGGAACTTCTGCAAGGCAGGACATTCTCAAAGGTCTTCAGCAAAAGAATTTATCAAAGATCTTCAATAAAAAAAATACCAAAGGAATTCTGTTAAAGAAGTATGTATATATGAAAGGTCTCCGTAAAAGAAGATCTTTCTAGGTTTTCTGGAAATGAAGACCTTGCTAAAGGTCTTCTATAACAGAAGACCTTCTCTAAGGTCTTCGGTAACATGAGACCTACCTAACTTCTGTAACAGCAGAACTACTGTCTCCAACAGAACACCTATTGCAAGGGAATTTCTTCATTAATTCTTCATTCTGTATCTATTAGAAGCCGTTTACTGTTAAACTTATTAAGAGAAGAGTCTACTATATGATATTCTATAATAGAAGATACTTTATAAGCATCTTATAACAGAAGACTTACTATAAGGTATTCTAAGGAAGAAGACCTACGATAAGGTCTTCTATAAAATAAGACCTACAATACGGTCTTCTAAACCAGAAGACTTACTTTAAGATCATCTATAAGATACGACATTCTATAAGGTATTCTCTTATAGTAGATCTAAGAGATATACGCAAGAACAACTTTTACAAATTATTCAGTTTTATTATCAAAATAATCGTTCTCCAATTGCAACTTTTCGTGCGCTAAGTCCATTTTTTTTAAATAAAAAAAAACACTTTCCAGTCGACCTACAACCTTGACACCCATGAGCAATATTTTAGCTCTCGTTAAGAGCTATCTTTTCGCCATTGACTGATTCCATATCCGACGTACAGTTAAGGGGCTAAAATAAACTTTCCGTTCACATTTGAAAATTATGCTAAGTCAATTTTTTTTTAAACCAAAAAAAAAACGCTTTCCCGTCGACCAACGACCTTGACACCCATGAGCAATATTTTAGCTCTCGTTAAGAGCTATCTTTTTCCGTTGACCGATTGTGGCTACGTGCCACACAGCAAATTGAATTGTTGCGAGAACAGTTTGGAGATTCGATTATTTCAAGAAATTGTGATATTGAATGGCCTCCAAGAAGTTATGATTTAACACCATTACACTATTTCTTGTGGGGTTATTTGAAGCCATTGGTCTTTCGACATAAACCAGACTCTGTTCAAGCTTTACAAGTCAAGATATAGTGGAAAAAGTGCTCGAAAATTGGATTCATCGAATTCATTCCTGCAGAAGAAGTCGTGGAGGCCATTTGAATGACGTTTTATTTAGAACTTAATTGTATCGATTGTACTTCACATTAAATAAAAAACTTTTGAATTTCCTTAACAATAAGTGTGTTTTTTTTAAAGAAATCATATCACTCTTTTTGGAATACCCTGTATATTAGAGGAACTTCCATGAGGCTTTATATAATAGATTTTAAAAGTAACGACGAATTCTTTAGACTAACTGTTCGAAATTAGGGATCATGAAGGTCTTTCTTAAGGTCTTGTGTATGAGATGACTATTCTTTAAGTCTACTAAACCAGAAGACCCTTCTCAAGACCCTTTATAAAAAATTATTATTCATTAAACATTTATATAAAAGATGACCTTCCTCAAGATCTCCAATAAAAGACGGTATTCCTTTACGTGTTCTGTAGGTAATGTCTGCATAAGGCTGGAAGAACTGCTTCTATGTCTTCTTGAAGCCGATTACTGCAAACCTTATTGAACTATATTTTTCTTCAAAACTCTACTGAAAAATGCTTTCAGAAGCTCAGTAAGAGAAGACTCACTGTAAGATATTCTATAAAAAGATCTACAATGTGGAATTCTATAACAGAAGATTTAATATAGGGTCTCCTATTACAGAAGTCTTACTATAAGATTTTCTATAACAGAAGAACAACTAGGTTCTTCAGCAAGAGAAGTTCTACTATAGGTATTTTGTTATAGAAAGTTTCCTATATCTTTTACAAATTGGTTACTGTAATACTTATTTAAATATTCTTTTTCAAAATTCTGCCAAAGAAAGCCTTCGGAAGCTCTTCAGCAGAAGACCTAAGGTATACTATAAGATCTTCTATAATTGAAGATCTATTATGAGGTCTTCGATAACAGAAAACTTACTATAAGGTATTTTGCAGGAGAAGAAGATCTTGTTATAGGAGGTTTCTAGTAATATATCTTTTAGAAGCTGATTACTGTACAACTTATTGGAATTTATTGTTTTCGGAACTTTGGTGAGGAAAGCTTTAGGAAGGTCTTCAACAGAAAATATATTCTATAAGAAAAGACTTACAATAAGGTCTTCTATAACTATAATATGTTCTACAACAGCAGACCTACTAAAAGGTCATCTAAAGTAGAAGAAAATAATATCTTCTATAACAGAAGATCTATTGTAACGTTTTTTTTAGCAGTTTTTAGACGTAAAGCTGCATTTTAAGGAATACATTTTTAGATGTTGGGAAAGCAGAGAAATTTTGAATACTTATCCTATTGTCTGACTCTTGGACCCATCATATTTCACCTGTGATGTTACAAAATCCAAACTTAATCGAGTACACCATCCCCTCACGGAGGTTGTATCATCAATATTAAGAAAAAAAATGAATTTCATGAAGAAATTCCAAAGAAGCTGTTTGAGTTGTTATACTTATATTAGGTGTTAATTTTCCAAAGACTGCTAACCACGATGCGTTGCCACAACAACCAACCCCAGCCACAATGAACCAACAACCAACTTACCTACCTACCTACCAAACTCATTACCGGCACCAACATCCCCCTTCCTTGCACAAGTGTCCGCACAACTCCTTGACATTATCCTTAACTTAAAGACAACCCTTTGTATTTTGCCAAAGAAAGAAAAGAGGGAGCAGAGGGGAGAGAGGGTTCAGGAATATTTTGTAAATTTGAAGAAAACAAAATCGAATTTGATCTTGTGTTGGCAACGTTGTCGTCATTTTTAATTACCCCCCAGAGACCGGGCCGGGCTAGACCAAACCAGGCCAGACCTTGGCAAGAGTTGGGAGTGTTTGGCAAAATGTGTCGCCGTTGTCGTCAATGTTTTTAAAGTAATTTCAATGATGGGTTTGTGGAGCTTTTTTCTTCTTCTCTCAACGCTGTTGTTGTCAGTAGAGCTCCGCTCGATTCGCTTTGAAGAACTTTCAAATTATGTTTATTGTGATTATAATCATTGGCATAATGTCATTCATTCATTCCCCTCAAACTCGCCGAAGTAGTAATTCAGAGTGTCATTTATGCTATGGCAGCTTTTATCACAAACTAAAGCAAACTTATCCAGGAAATATGTATTGTCATTATCGTAAATATGCGGCAGAAATTTGTCTGTTTTGTAGTTGTGGGTGGTTAAAACCACATTTATTTTTATTATCAAAATTCAAATTCAAGAGAACAACAACACATCTGTTTTTGGAAAGTCGTATCAATAATTTTGGTGTTTTTTTCAGCTGCTATTGTTTGAAAAGGATAATTCCATTTATTCAGATTCCGCAAACAAAACATTAGCTCGAAGGAAGGCTTCCTTCTCACCCCACTCTCACAACCTAAAGAACACATCATTACCCTTTAATAAGCTTCACTTGCGGATAAAACACGTACTTTGCACTGTTGTCGTCGTCCTCATCATCACTGTTCAAATCATTGGCGTATATCTCTTCCCTGGCCTTGGGCTGTTTTTTTCTGTCGGCAGAAGAAATTTCCCAAGATGTGGTTTAGGTCTTGGGTATGGGCAATATGGTTTGAAGCGAAAACAGCTAAAACAATTTGCAAAAGTTTGTCGGCTCGCTTCGTTTGCTGCCACACCGCTGCTGTTGCTTGTGGTGGTCTCCTGGTGTTGGAAATTATAAAGAGTAACGCTAATAATTCACACCTCAACAAATGCACAACCGGCAACTTTATTGGAAAATTATTGTGTATGGAAAATATTTGCTAAACAATTGCAATTAAAATATTTCGAGAAGGTTCATTAACTTCGATGTAATTTGCCCTGCAGGGCTTAATGAGAGTTTGGAGGCAAAAAGATTTATAACTCTGTTTTGCTTAAAAAGAAAGAGTTGGAAGGACTCTTAATCGTAGAGCAATAATAGCGAGGGCAATTTTCTGTAAGCAAGGGACCAATGAAGAAATATTTTCATTTGTAAACTGTCCATATATAATATTTTCTAGCCAAAGATTGCAGCCGGTGGTACTTTTAAAAAAATTATCTCTATAGGTGAAATTTTTTCTAAAACAATATAACCAGTGACAAGTCTCATATAGAATTATAAAGTATTACCAGTGACAATTCTCTTATAGAATTATAAAGTATTACCAGTGACACTTTTATAAAAGTAAAGTCTTATAATTGCCATTTTTCTCATAGAAAAGTGTCACCAGAGACACTTTTACCAAAAAAAATATCACCAGTGACATTTTTCCTACAGACTTTTCCTATAAAAAGGTATCACCACTAAAACTTTTCTTATGAACAGTATCACCAGACACTTTTTCTATAGAAAAGTATCACCAGTAACACTTTTTCTATAGAAACGTATCACCAGTGACACTTTTCCTATAGAAAAGTATTACCAGTGACACTTTTCCTAGAGAAAAGATTGACCATTGACCCTTTTCCTAGAGAAAACAATCACCAGTGACACTTTTCCTAGATAAAAGAATCACCAGCGACACTTTTCATAGAGAAAAGTATCACCAGTGATACTTTTTCTATATCAAAGTATCACCAGTGACACGTTTAATATAGAAACGTATCACCAGTGGCATTTTTCCTATAGAAAAGTATCACCAATGACAATTTTCCTATAGAAAAGTATCACCAATGAAAATTTTCCTATAGAAAGTATCACCAGTGACACTTTTCCTAGAGAAAAATATCATCATTGACCCTTTTCCTAGAGAAAAGAATCACCAGTGCCAATTTTTCTGTATCACCAGTGACACTTTTCCTATAGAAAAGTATCACCAGTGACACCTTTCCTTTAAAAAAGTTTCACCAATAAAATTGTTACTACAGAAAAGTATCACTAGCGACACTTTTCCTATAAAAAAGTATCACCATTGACAATCTTTCTATAAAAAAGTATCACCAGTGACGCCTTTCATATAGAAAAGTATCACCAGTGACATATTTCCTATAGAAAATTATCACCAGTGACACTTTTTTCATAGAAAAGTATTACCAGTGACGTATTACTGGTGATATTTTTACAATAGAAAAAATTCGCTTGTGATCCTATTCTACAGTATATGTATTGATAAAAATTTCTACAGGAAACGTGGTGGTATTTTTCCATAGGAAATGTGTCACTTTTCTACGGGAAAAGTGACACATTTCCTATGGAAAAATACCACCACGTTTCCTGTAGAAATTTTTATCAATACATATACTGTAGAATAGGATCACAAGCGAATTTTTTCTATTGTAAAAATATCACCAGTAATACGTTTTCCATTTAAAAGTAGCATCAGTGAGACTTCTGAAAGCAAGTTATCACAGATTTTCCTATAGAAAAGTATAAGCAGTGAATTTTTGACGTAGATAAATATCACATCTCATGAACTCTCACTGGTGATATTTTCCTGGGAAAAAGTTATATTTTTCTAAGAAAAAAAGAATCCGACTTTTTTATAGGAAAATTGCTCTGATGACATTTTTCTGTAAGAAACCTAATACTTGTGTTGTTTCTCTATAGAAAAATTGTCACTGATGATGAATTTTTGTCTGATCCATTACAAGATATAATGCAGCTTTGGTTTTCTCTCGTTCTTTTCTAGTTATATATGCAATGTAATGTGATGTTTTAAAACAATTAAATACGTTTTTAACATTTTTCGCTTATCTGCAAAATATTTACGAGAGAGACTGGGCCTCGTTTGAGTATGTCTCTCTCTCTCTCCGAGGAGGCGGTACGATTAACGATGTAAAAAGCCATTAAAATGAATATTTCTTAACATTTAATTTGCATAAAAAACTGCGTTTTTCACACAAAACGCAAAGCTCCGCCACAAAAACTGCTCGTATTTATAGCTCATAAGGGAATTTCTTCTTTTGGCTGTGTGTGTGTCTGTATGTGTTTTGCTAGAGCTCCTATTAAATAGCAGAGCATATGAGTGTGCAACACACACACTCGCATGCTCAGCACACACACACACCTTAACTCATCCTGCTTTTACACATATGGTGGCGTACATTTTTTAGGTGAACCATTAAAAGGATCTGTTATGATTTAAATACAAACTCATCATCAGGCAAGGCAGCAATAGCAGCAGCAACAGCAGCGGCACAGCTCACAAAGAACCTGTTTTTTATGACCGACTTTTAGGCGTGTTTTTTGGGCATAGTGCTATGTGAGAGAGCCACCGCGGCGGCAGTAGCTACTTAAGCATCTCAATGTGCTATTGCTATTATAGACAGTGGCTCAAAGCTCTAAAATGATTCAGAACTTTGCTATTGTAGTCAAATTCCGAAATTCAAATTAAATAGTGCCGGAGAGAAAGTTGGTGGTTGATCAGGTCTCCTCATAATAAATGTTAACACATCTTAAGGAGAAGATTGAAAATGCACAGCCGAGTAAATGTGTAGTGTATGAAGCTTATTTGAGTCTAAGTTGTTGAGTTCTGCTAAATATCGTGTGCTTTTCTACTAAGGCCAGGCGATGTCTCGTGTCGAATCCAGGAAAATTTCCGAAGCTATGCAAGAGAGGACTAATCAAGGAATAAAGAAAGCAAAAAGGCGTTGGTCGACGTACGTAATCCGCCATATGTTCTTTCTCACCAAGGCTAGCCAGTGTCTGATTTCGACTCCAGTTAGATTTACCTATGTTATGGAGCAATCGGATGTAGGAATGATTATTCGATACGTAGCCTTGGGGAATTACAGTAATTCGAGGTAAGGAATACGAAAGAAAACTAAGCATAGGTCATACGAGTACCAATGAGACCTTGGGCCCAAACTGGATTTACTGGAATGGACTTGGATTTCGGAGTGCCTGAGTGCCATTAAATCAGATGATATATTGGAGGTTGGACAGTCAGGCTGACTTAAGTTAAACCACTGAGAACTCGATAACAAACTAGATTTATTGGAATGGAGCGTTGGTACTTGGCTTTAAAAGTGCCTGAAAGTCCTTAAACTAGATGCTATATTGGATTTATTTATATGAATTACAATACAAAGTAAATTTATATTCTAATTTTACGGTCCAAGGAAAAGCCGGGTTACAAAAACCATGTGGCTAGATTTGGAGCGACAGACCAGAGCCTCAGGTGCGAATCGTACCCACGACCCCCAAACTCATAGGCGTGTACGCTACCAACTCACCTACTGGGGCGCTCATGCTATATTGGATGTTTGCCAGTCATCAAGAACGAGTAACTTTTTACCATTAGAGTAGAAATGATATTACCGATTGCTGAAGTGGGTCCAGCATCAATACAGAATATGTTGAACAAGTTGTTCTTCGACGTTTTCCCCCCTATTTATAGAACTTGAGAACCCAGAGGTTCTGCAAAAGTATTCCTCCATAATCCATAGTAACATAACGACATTATATTTGCAAAGAATTTTATTCCCTTTCTTAGTTCGTCTAAAATAGTCCTGCGCCATGTGCTTTTGGGTCTATCACGGCGTCGACTTCCTATGTTGCTCTAGTGATTCTGAATTATCGGTTCCTCTTGGTGAGTCTGATGTCGTTTTGATGGAGCCAATTCTGTTATTTGTATCCTAAGTGTCAAAGACTTCTGATCGATAATTTTCTCCACTGGAATACTTTGTAGGTTTATTCTGCCTTAACCTCGAGGAATCCATGGCTCTGTTATTTATTTTTTCAAAAGGTGTTGTGAGGATCTTTTTCTCTTTAATGATCATAAGTATAATCGAGTGAAGAAGCCAGCAAGGGAAAATAATGAAAATAAATTAAATGGAAAGTATCTTTGATCTCTTAAAGGTGGAATCTGAATATTATGAATCCGGAGACGAGAGGTATTGACGAGAGGTATCGACAGGGTACCGATTCAAAGGACCCTTTACTGCTGCAGAGGTAAGGCCGGGAGAGAAAATAGAATATGAATATGAAGGAATCTAGCGTCGATGAATCCAGGCTTCGCTCTCCATGACATTGGAGTCAACTCGAAAGCCTGTTGGATCTTTCAGAATGCATGTGTTCTCTAGTATGTTCTCTACTATAATCTCCTGAGGAATTTATCTGGTGAATTGTTTCAAATCACTTTGATGGGGCTGTTGGTTCCATGAGCTAGCAATAAGCACCATTTTCCTTCGTCATAAAAAGGGAAACGCTTGAGATATCACCCGGACCATTGTAGAAGGAAAATCAATGACAATTCAATTTCTATTGATTTTGAAACACAGGCAATAACTTTAAATTCAAATATATTCACAACTTTTGAAGGTATAGCCATATTATTCAATAGATCTGGTAAATGTCTAGTTTTTTCCCTGACTTGTCTGCTCCGCAATACGAAGGGAAATGCTTGAGGGATCCCTCAGAAAGTCCACTGGATGTTTAGTTTTGGTTCTGCATTAAAAATGGCTTCTTTCGAGTCCCAATATATTTGGGTATTGTCCTTCCCCCTTTGCGGTGAATAATAAGAAAATAAGATTCTGAACTTGAGGAATCTAACGACGATGCACAAAGATTCGCTCGATGTTGAAGAATTCAGAAATTTCATAATTATAATTTAGATGGCGCTACACGTACGACTTAATACTAGTCAGGAAGATAAGAAAAATAATCAGAACTTCAGGGACAATTCGGGATTTTTATCATCGACTGAATAAACTACAGTCAGAATCTTTTTCGGAAAGTAAGGATAAACACCTACTGATTCATTTAGAAAGTTTAGTTCGTTTCGTTTACAGAAAGGATTTCGAAATGTATGAGCGGGTTGATTGTTGTGAGCTTCCTACCACTCGTGCTCGTCTGAAATCATCATCTCAGACTATTCGATTCCCATGTTCGAATAGAGTCGGTTTACGAAACTTGAAAGTCAGAGATAGTGAGAGAGACACTGCGTCCATATCAGACCGAACTTGACTGCTTCGAAAAAGCAAGTAATATGTTGGTTTGACTTCACAGAAGGGCCTGTGTGATTTTTTTACTTTTAGAATTGGAAAAATCAATTGAAATACAGATTTGATCTCTCAGAAGGATCATTAGATTTAAAATTTTGAAAAATAATCGCGAATTCCATATGTTAGTTGTTTCAAAAGCCTTATGAGCATTCTCTCTACTTGTTCTCTACTAGAAAAAAATAGCTTTGATCTCTTAGAAGGTCCATTAGATTTTCAATTTGAGCGTTTTCTCTTCTCGAATTCCATAAGTGCGTTGTTTCAGTAGCCTTGTGAGCTTTCTCTCTACTAGGGCGGGGATAACTTTTCTGAAAGAAATGCTCCTTTGAGTTCCAATCCAGGGATAATTTCTGTCGTTGGTAAGTTGCTGAGCCGTGACATCTGGCGCCTAAAAAAACTCTTAGTTCAGATATCACGCACTGGTCATTGGCTTTCAGCAACGACCTCAGACTTTCTGCAATGGGCATTGATTTTCTTCCATGCCCGCTGCCAAGGGTTATAGATCTTTTATAACTTAACTTTTCTGAAAGAAATGCTCCTTTGAGTTCCAATCCAGGGATAATTTCTGTCGTTGGTAAGTTGCTGAGCCGTGACATCTGGCGCCTAAAAAAACTCTTAGTTCAGATATCACGCACTGGTCATTGGCTTTCAGCAACGACTACAGAACTTCTGAAATGGGCATTTACTTTCTCCCATGCCCGCTGCCAAGGGTTATAGATCTTATTTAAGTGCTTCCGGATCTATTGTCACGTGGTGATCATCAGTAGCAAGTTGAGTTCAGTGAAGCAAGGTGAGCTCATGTATAATTTATATCCCCATAATTCATCATATTCCTTTTAGTTCTAGTTTAACTTTCCAAACAATTCTGATTAACACATTCATATCATCTTTAATCCTTTATTACTATGAGTCACTGTATATCGCGGTGAAGCTCTGTTGCTTTGGTCCTATTGCTAATGCCAAAGCTGAGGCTAATTCGAATACTGATGTTGTTGTGCTGAAACTGAGCGCTGAGATATGAGCTCAGCATAAGGGGTCCTTGGTGGTGCTCGGTTATTTTTTTTTTTGGAGGACTGCTTATCATAATGCACACCTTGCGTTTGCTTAAAACGATGGTGGCCATGTTTGAAGGTATGGCTGGCAGGTTACATGAGTATGTGTGCCCGTGTATGTCTGTGCGTAAGCATGTTGTTGTAACATAAATTTTAAAAATTATTATTATTATTGTAATCAGTTTTATGCATTTGTAAAAAGCCACAGAGATACATTCGCATTCACGCGGACGACGACTTTGGCTACATTCATTTCATTCAAAACGCATGCAAGGATACAAGAATGATATGTGTAGATGAGTGCGATTATATATGGTAAAGGTGTTCATGTGAGTGTGTGTGAGCGAGCGTTTTGTGGTATTTTAAGGCCATAAAGCTTCGGTGTTGGCTTGCTTGCTGCTTTTTTTCCGCATCTCCTTCCTAAAAAAGTTGCAAAACGATAAGGGTTTCATCTGCCGCTGTTGTTGTTGGAATTTTCATAAACATTTTCTTTTTAATTATTTATCATATTTTTTACTCACACTCTTGCTTTGTCGAATGAGTGTGTGGTTGGTGGCTGCTTTTTCGTCTTTGATACTTACAAAATTGTAATGAAAATGAAAAGGGTGATGATGACGCTGGTGATGAGTTCAATGGTTTGTTTTCTTTTTTAAGTACGACTCCTTAACATAGAACGAGCCGTAGTCTGAGTTAGTCATTGGGTTTGTAACACATATCCATATCAATAACTTTAAATGCAAATACTTCCACACGTTGTGAGTTAGTCATTGGGTTTGTAACACATATTCATATCAATAACTTTAAATGCAAATATGTCCACAAGTTGTGAAGGTTTCGGATCCAATAAGTGTTCAGCAAATCCGGTCTAGTTTTTTCAAGTTGGAGAATTAAAACTTTGCTCGGAGGACCAACATTTACCGCTCTTTTATCACAAAGAATATAAATGATTCGACTGGAAAAAAGTTTATTTGATCAAATGTTAATACTTCAAAAGGATCAAAAGGAGTTCAATGGTTTTTTTAAGTGCGACTCCTTAACATAGGATGAACGGTAGTCTGAGTTAGTCATTGGGTTACAAATACATATCCATATCAATAACTTTAAATGCAAATACTTCCACACGTTGTGAGTTAGTCATTGGGTTTCCAACACATATCCATATCAATAACTTTAAATGCAAATATGTCCACAAGTTGTGAAGGTTTCGGATCCAATAAGTGTTCAGCAAATCCGGTCTAGTTTTTTCCAAGTTGGAGAATTAAAACATTGCTCGAAGGACCAACATTTACCGCTCTTTTATCACAAAGAATATAAATGATTCGACTGGAAAAAAGTTTATTTGATCAAATGTTAATACTTCAAAAGGTAATCAAAATGTTTATTATGAATTGCTCCTACCTGTTCTTCTTTGAAGATGTGGCAGGGAATAGGGTGGGAGCAGGGAGGGAGCAGGGAGGGAGTGCTTCACGTGTAGGGTAAGCATAAATCGACTTTACCCAACTCAATGGCTTTAACTTGTTTATACTTAGATACAATATTTTGTATACTCCTAAGATTTGTTTATATTTCAGTAAATGTTCTTCATGCATATATATTATATTTATGTACAGAATGCGAGTATGTGTGTATGAGCTTATATGTATGTAGATATGTCCACATAAATGAAAGGGTTGTTGTAATATACACACATGTATAAAGCGTAAAATTTCTACATGTGTCTAATGTTTTGTTTGTTCAAGCGAATTTTTCTCTTTCGGCCTAAGAAATTTGAACACATTCTGTTCGTTGTTCTTCCACCGAGACAGACACACACTCACCATTGTTGGAAAAAAATTGCCGAAATTTTATTAGTCACGTTAATTAAAAGCTATAAAAATTTCAAAAAAATCATAATTAAAAATATTTGTACACAGATAGTCGTTCAAATACGCCACGTTGTCATCTAAATACCCACATTCATATGCAGATGAATGTGGTCGTAATGGGAGATTTGAGTACCCAAAGGGGTGATGTGGTGTGGCAGTAGCCGTGGTAGGAGGGGGGTTACATTTTTTGGTTAAGATAATGATTTAACGTAGATTTTATACAATCATATCATATGTTGATATATGCCTGCTTATCTTAAAAAAACGGAAGCTAAGAAAATAATGTTGGTAGAACGTGAAAACGGGAACAGCTTCCCTGAATATGAAAAACACGTTGGAAAATATTTTCATATTTAATTGGAATGAAGGGAGGTTATCTAACTTTGAAATCCAAATTACATGAAATGTAAAATACACTCTTACAATTCTCTGATTTGGGAATTGATCGTCTCGAAGGACCAAATTTGAAAATAGCATTTTGGAATTCTAGGGAGATATTCATAAGAGATCTTAAAACTAGAGGTTGTGAGATTTGAACAATAGGTCCAATTCAGTGACTTTAAAAAATCTTCTTTATTTGGTACAATGTCACCCTACCTTACGTGAAACAAGTTGCAGTCCAGTTATTCAATCAGAAGTGAAAGCTACACTTAACAGGAAGTTTTTCCTCTGGAAGGATTAAATATGAATATAACATTTAAGATCCTTAGACTACTCAACAGGAAGCTCTGAATTTTCCTCTGGAAGGATTACATTTTAATATATAGTATTTTAGATCCTTGGGAGAAAAGTCATTGGATATATTTGATGTATAGGTTGTAAGATTATAAGTCTCGAAGGACAACCTTATCTTAGGCAACCTTAGAAGTAACTGATGAGGTAAAAGTCAGTCATAGATAACGTTGGGAGTTCTATATATATAAACGAGTATAAAACAGATGAGCTCTTTCAGCTCAAGACGAAGTACATAGCGAAAGGTGTTACCCCTATTTCCAGTGAAGAAAGCTTTAGTCCGTCGAAAATGAAAGGTACATTCCTCCACTAAATCTTCGACTTTAAAATTGATCATCTTGAATGACCTCACTTGAAGACAGAATTATGATTTGTTTGGAAGTTACAGATTTGAGGTATGGGAACTATAGCTTGCAAGGTTTTACATGTAGACCCCTTTCAGTTACGTGAAAACTGATTAGTCAATGTGAAGGGTAAAATCTTAATCTAAATTAACAAACCTCCATTTACTAGCAAGTTTTCTTTGAATGGAGCTCCCCAGTAGTTGACTAGGTAGCAAGCGCGCTTATGAGTTTTGGGGTCGTGGGTTCGATTCCCACCGGAGGCTATGGTCTGTTGCTGCAAAAATCTAGCCACGCGGTCTTTGTAACCGGTCTTTTCCTGGACCGTAAGATTAGAATATAAATTTACTTTGTATTGTAATTCATATAAATAAATAATTGTGTTGTTGTTATTTATTGCTGGTCTGTGCTTTTGTTATTCAGTCAGAATTTATTCGGCTCGAGATCATATGTTCAGTTACATTCTGTCTATTGCTTCCCCAAGAATTTCAGCTGATTTAAGTTAAAGACATACATTATTGCTATTGAATTCTGAAGATGTTAGAATGGTGTGTATCGAAACTGCAGTCAATTTTACCAAGCAATGAAAGCTATCTAAAAATTTTTGTATTTGTTTCTATTATTTTTTTGCAATAGACTGAAAGTAACTGAAACATATGGTCGCGAACCGAATAAATTCTAAATAATTAAATAATTAATTTTAATAAATTATTTGAGTGTATTTATCCTTTGTTCACATCAATTATTATTTCACCGGCCTTAACAGTTTTCTTTGTGAGTGTATGCCCGAGTATATATACAATATTTATTATATATGATTTTTGTGGTTTTTTGTCCTTTTACTTTATTCGGTATATAAATTTATTTGTCGTTTTCTTATTTTACTGCATTGTCCAATTTGAATGGTTACAACAATAACTGCACCAACAACAACTGCTACAATGAAAACAACAAGAAAAGGACCGTCCATCGACCGATTCAAGCAAGCAACATCAACGGAATACGGAACAGCAAACCGGACGAAAAGAATAAAACGACGCGGCGGTCTGGGCCTGGGCTTCGTTTTTATTTTATATTATTTCTTTCTTTTTTTTTGGTATTTTTGCCAATTATTACTTTTTTGGCTGTTGTGGTCCAGTTGAGAATTCAACTTCATTGCTTCGGTTATTAATTATTCATATCTGTATGTGACTGACTGAATGGCTTGGCCATGAAATTAACAGTGGGTCGAATGTAATGCAAAATCAAACAAAATAGTAATAAACAAAGAATTTTATGCGGCAGGCAAAACTTTTCTTATGACGATTTTTTTCTGAAATGTTACTCTGTTGATGTGAAATACTACGAAATATTTAAATATTTGCACCTTTTAAGTCGAAATGATGTAGACCCTCAAACTTAACTTAACTCAGATTTCCAAAATGTGTTAGAAAAGTGCAGTTTTCGAGTAAAGGACAAAGAAATAGTTTTCTCCAGAACTTTCCTTTTTCCAGAATCGAAATCGCCATTAGATTTAGGGAAGTACAAAACATGTTTAAACACATCGCATCGAAGAACCAATTACATCCAGAGACAAATAAGGAAATTCAGGTTACTTTTGCTTATATCTAATTAAGATAACCATTTAAAGTAATTCACTAAGCTCCCTCCGTAGAGAAGATTTTTTATATCGAACACCTCAGTCAATTAAGCACTTTCAAAGCCTAAGTTGCGTATAAAGGAGTATTAATTTATAAATATTGACAAACACTTTAAATGCAAATATCCATAAGTCCAAAGAATTCATAATTCTCAGAAAAATTAAACATAAAACCAGACAACCATGCAGCGAAGGTCCAAAATAACTCGCCTCATTATTTGAAAAATTAATAAAACAGTGTGGATTACTCAGCCGTCGGATAACCTGCCTTAGCTTTCAAAATATTTAACCTGTTAACCAAAACATATTTCATCCCGATTCCCAAGGAATATTCCACGTAACGAATTAAAGAACACATTTACTTTGTATCTAAATACGATAGCCATTCACAGCAATTTGTAACCTTTTATCTTGGCAGATCTTAATGAACTAAATAGCCGTGTCCGGAAATTTACATACTGAATTCGAAATAGAGAAAAAATAGACATTGTGATATAATATGAAGGATCCTGAGAATTGTAAAACATATTGAAACATATCACATCGAAGGACCACATCATTTCCACCTCGAGTGGAAATGAGAAAATGCAGGATAATCTTGCTTGTATCTATGGTACTTTCGTTTGTTTTTATTTCTGTCTTTAAATCGTTATTATATCTATTATGATAACCATTCAGAAGAATTCAGTAAGCTCCTAACGTAAAGAGGGTATCCCAGTTTTAATAAATCTCCAGAACCCTCAGTCAATCAAGCATCTTTAAAACTTAAGTGTTATCGGATACATCCGAAAGTTGCATATCGCCGCCTAGGGATGAAAAGACCCATTGTACATATTAAATATTGGACTTGGCACCTTTACACGATATCATAGTTTATTATTTTATAAATACCGACAAAAACTTTAAATGCAAATATGTCCATAACTTATGAAACTGTGAGGGAGATGACTTTATTCTTCGATTATTTATCCAAAAAATGTATAATCCTTAGATAAATGAAATCATAAATGCCTGCCTCGAAGGACCAAAATTATTAGTCTCATTATTTGAGGAGGTACTTTTCAAAACTTGACTATTCCACTTTTTGTGTTTTTGCACAATTTGAAAAAATACTATAGCCCTATGCATTTAAACCGAAAATTTGGTGCATTTTTAAAGACGTCAAGATTAGTCATACAGATTTCGCATAATTTTATTTTCGCTGAGTTTTGAATTCAATGGTACCAAAACAAATAAATCAATAAAATCAGTTCTGCCAAAAGTGGAATAGTTAAGTTTTTAAAAATTACATCATCATTTAAAAGTGAGTAAAACAGTATAGATCCCTCAACTGTCGGATTATCCGCCTAAGCTTTCAAAATCGTTAACCTTATAAACCAAAACATATCTCGTTCTTATACCAAAGGAATTAAGATAGCCATTCATAGGAATTGTCTACATAAACTTCTATCTTTGCAGACCTGATGAACATAACAGGCATTTCCTGTATATTGGAACTGAATTCAAATGAGACTCTGGTAAAAATGCATTTTTTATTATTATTATAATAATAAGATTTGGCCGGGTGATATAAAAAAGGAGAAAAAAGATTAAGATCAAATATAGATTGACAACAACGTTAAATGCAAATATATCTACAAATATTGTTGCAGAACTATTGATGAATTTCCAAGCTGAAGTATCAAACTTTCATACCTGAGGTTAGGTTAGGTTGAACAGAGGAGACGTTTAAACGTCTCATGTCCATGGACATACACTTAAGCCAGGGTTTCGGTCTGTTGTGCGCTCCTTTTTCCTAATAGAAATCAGAATGAAATCAGTGTTTGAACATAGGAAATCGTTAACTTCTATGCGGTTCTAACCATTAAAATCTAGTGGGCCTTGGTATCTTTTGTAGTCTCATCATGCAGAAGAATTTATGTCCTGACTACAGTTGGTATCGATAGTTTCTTTGATAGTAAGGCTGTCAAAAAGTCTTTGAAAACATTCTTCCTGAATTCAAGAACACAGATCTCTTCACGAAATTGCTGAAAAGTTCAGCATTCGCCTTATTTGCTTCCCGGACCACATGGACAAAATAGAGTTGGACACTTTATTTCTTTTAAGTGATCGCTCTTATTAGCTCAGTTCAATTGAGTGAACTAGTTCGTTCATTTAATTCACCAGCTCACCTTATCTCACCAGCTCTTTAGCCCACCAGTTCACTTTATTTAAACAGTTCAAATCAGCTGCTATTAAAGGAAACTGATTGGAACATGAATGGAATATACATTAAATATACAAACGCGTTTGTATAGGAAGAATCCTACATTCATGACGTAAAAATGGAGACAGCACATATCAGATGAGAAGAGAGAACGAAAAGCGAAGAGAGAACGAAATGACAGGGTTCGTACCGTTCAGTGAAGTGAACCGTTCAATTGAACTAGTTCGTTCACGAACTACACAACTCTAGGACAAACCAGGGAACTACAAAGAAGATGAACTTGCAGAACTATGAAATACCTTACATTATCCGGAAGAACTGTAATATGTGATCATGCCTCTAGCATCTGGCAAGATCTTCATGAGAGGTAGAACCTTTATAATAAATTACAGGTTGTCAGGAACTGTAAACATTCCAGGCTGATGTGAACCTGCTAAATTTCAACACCCTGCTGTCGTTATCGAGAACGGAAGACTCACTTATCATGTCTGTCGTGACGGGCCAACATCTTATTTGACGATGATGAAGAGGAGAAGGAATCGTGGAACTCTTTTTATGTCTGGGCCCCATTCTCTCTAGCAAAAGATACTCTCACTTTTCTTTGGGGAGCTATAAAATTTGGCTGATATTAACATCCGCCAATATTTGAGCTGTATAAAGTAATTAAATTGATTTAACGGGAGGGCTAGAGAAAGCGTATATTTTCCTCACGTCTCTGAGCTATCACAGTGGATTACATCGTCCACTATCGAAGTCGATTTAGTCCTATTATACAAATTCTTGATGTCGAATTGTAATTAGCATTCAAACCAAGCAATCCCTTTTAGTCCCACTGTTCTTTTCACAACTGAAGCCAATCCTTTTTGGCTGGCCCACTCGTACTTTTCTAAAATCAACACAGAGACGGAAAAAAGGACACCTTTACAATATTGAAATAACAACAATAACACTAAGGATGACACAACAACGACAACAGCACCAAAATGATTCCATAACTTTTAAAATATATATAAGGAACCAAAATATACAACTCACACACACTCAAAGAGATTCAAGCAGAACTTCTGACAAACACTTGTCTCCAATGACCAATCCGACCAACTCCACTCAAAGCTTCATATACACTCCTCCTCAAAACCAAAAAAACTCCTCCTACATCTTTAACCCTTGCCTCTGAAAAGTCCCTCCTACCCCCTTAAATGTTACATGTGATCATAACAAAAATGTTTGAATTTCTGTTACGGGTCTTTTTTTGTGGTGGGGTTCCTTTGGTCAGAGCCATCATCGAAAAACACAATGTTTCAATTCCACACTTTATGGACGAAAAGACAAATGACAAATGCCAACCGGTAAGTTGGTGGTGGTAGTGGTGGGCCAGGTCCAGCAGACAGCCGCCTGCCTGCCTGCCTGGGGAGACCAAGTGCAAAATATACCAGTGACAGCGGGTGTCCGGACAACCAAAACGAACATCCGCATTGAACCACAAGAATAGTTGAAGTAAAAAACGGAAGTCAAACACAAATTCCCCAAAAGCACTTGAATAACCCAACAGAAACATGCCCCCTTTCGCCCAAACTCCCGAAAATAAAAAAGGAACAGGAACCAAAACTCTCATGCAGAGTAAGGCAAACTCCTCTTGAGAGTGTTTCAAAGCCAGAACTACTACAAGGGTAACCCGAACCCCCACCAAGCCAAGCAAAACTATTGAAACAACACTGGTCGAAGAGCAAATGACCGAAAAACGTAGCAGTTATAAGCACGTACGTGTATGATTATTGTAACGTAACTAAAATGGAATGGACCCATTCCACAAAAAGGAGCCGTTCACAAAAGGGGCAAATCAAACCATAAAATTTAAAAAACCAAAATATCAACAACAACAAATAGTATAAAATGTATGTATGTATATGAAAATTTTGGAAAATGAAGTCATTGAGTCTCAGGCCGCCTCCATGCCCATCCCCATGCTTTGAACTACTTCTCAATCTCAATACGAGCGTAAATATGCCGGACAACGCACATAAAGGACACTGCAATAACTGTTTTGCGCCACTGGAGAATTTTTTTTTGTTTTGGAAAAGGCCAAACAAACATGAGTGAATGGAGTTCCAAATGAATGGGGGTACATGTCACACAGCCATACCCTCTACAAATCAGAAAAGGACATCTACTCTATGCTCATTCCCAAAATATTCGCATTTTCAAGCAACTCATACTACATTTATCAACACTCATATAAGTAGTGTCCCATTCTGAGTATGTATATATGTGTGAGTATGCGTGTGTCCTTAAAGTGGATGGTGGAAAAAGGAACCCTTAATTAAATAAATTCAATATACTCAACTCGTTCTATAGAAACGTGCAGTGAAACACTGGACCAATGTCGCAGAATCAAAAAAGGATTGCAAAAGGGAGTGATTAAAAACAAAAAAAATGGGAAAATTAAGTAAGCCGAGAAACGGGGAACTGCAAAGCCGATGAAAATGCTAGGAATTGACATTTCAAATTCTACAAGAATTTGCATATATGCAATCTTCGGATTAGGCAAGGGACAATCAGGCAGTCTAACGAAATATAAGTATAGACAGAAATCGGCACCTGTAGGGTAGCTAGACAAATCTGGCCAAGATATGACCTCAGAATGGAAAAAGAGTGTCTACATTAGTGTTAGCTCTGATGGGACACTACCAGATCGGCGAACATGCCAGTAGGTTGAGAATTGACTCCAATGACTTCTGCGGAAGATGAGGAAGAACATTGAGCACTGCCCGCTTTGAGTAAACGACGTCTGGACATGCTGGGGTCGGTCTATATAACTTTTATGGAAAATATATATAAGTATAGCAAATTTACTAAGATGTTAGGTGAGGTTGGAGAATGAAAACCTATTAACGGCTTATGTCCATGAACATACACTTAAGTTAGTGCGACTGCCGGTTGCTGATCTTCATTTATGATCTGTAAAACCTCATGATATTTAATCGAAATTCGGTTCTTGGCACGATCCAGTCAGATCCTCTAAGATGGGACAGATCCAGTAATGTGTCAAACACATTTACTCAGCATGTACCCAATTAAGATAACTATTCTCACGAATTCCCTTATCTTCTATAATACCTCAACATATTTGATAATTTTGTTGAAGTTGCTTAAGAGCATAGATCTGAAAAGCTTATTTCGAGAAGAATGTTTTACTTCAACGAAGATTGTCTAAACCGAAGTTTGAGAATGTCTATTGACAAAAAATTTAAATGCAAATACATCCAATTTATATCGACTGACGCATAAATAATACCCGTCAAGAATACGGTCGACTTAAATTAGTAGGAACTCATCATATATGTCAAGACGACGGAAGATAAAAATGTTCGATACTAGCAAGAAGTTCACTCTGTTGTATGCATGTTTTAGCTAGGTTTAGGTTAAGGTGGCAGCCGTATTTTTTTTTACAACCTCACATAGACCAGTTTAGGTCCCTAGTGTTACCACGGGCTGAAATGCCCCGCATCGAAACCAACCTGTTTGATATTCAAATTTGTCGATAGTACGAATATCAGTACTGGAAAGATCTGTTAGGCTGCCTAGAAAGGCCGACCCCAGTATGTCCAGTCGTCGTTTACTCAGAGCGGGGCAGTCGCATAGCAAGTGCTCAATGCTCTCCACTTCTTCCTCATCTCCACAGCTTCTGCAGAAGTCATTGGAGTCAATACCCAATCTTTTGGCGTGTTCGTCGATCAAGCAGTGTCCCGTCAGAACTGATACTAACGTAGACAATCTTTGCCTCTCTGGTGCGAAGAGATTTTTTGATCTTCTCAGGTCATACCTTGGCCAGATTTGTCTAGGTGCCGATTTCTAACCAGCTTTCGTTGGACTGCCTGATTGCCTCTTGCCTAAGCCAAAGCTTGCATGTGGATAGTGGCGCACCAATATATGCAAATTCTTCAATGAATTTGTTATGTCGTCCCTTTACTAGCAAGTTCATAGGCTTTGCAGTATCCCGGGATATCCCTATGCCCAGGCACCCATATGAGGTGTATATTAAACTGCTCAGCCATCTCGTTAAGAGATCTGCTTCGGAGTCCATCTAAAACTCCTTGCCAATCTATGGGTCGTGGCACCCGGTTGGTTTGCAACTCCACATCCGAGAATATTCTCTCCCAGAGATTTTCAACCACAGCCACCACGTTGCACACAATAACGTCCTCACCAATAATGAGGTCAGACTGCGTAGCCGAAGATACTACCAGTTAGACTCGGTCTGACCGGTCTGGGATCACAGTCCATTACCCATCACAGACTCAAAAGGTGTTCTTCCAATTCCTTCTTCTCTTCGTCACCGCAGCTCCTACAAAAGTCATGTCGCAAGTCCTTCAATCCCTATGCGAGCCGTCCAGTTTGTGACTCGTCGTGAGAGCAGGTTGTTGGTGCGTTTGGAGTTTTGGCAGGGCCATATCAGCCTGGAATGTTTCCAGTGCCTAACATCAACCAACTATCATTTATTGCCATAAGCGTACTATCTCTCAAGAAGAGCTTGTGCGTCACTTAAGGCGTGTCCAAAGATTTCAATTGCCCAATGTCCTAATCTCGCAAGTTCATATGCTTTGTAATCCTCTAGAAATTTTCAGTGGCCCAGTACCCAAATCAGGAAGAGTTAAATTGTTTGGACATTTGTTAAGAAATTTGCAATAGTTGAAGTCGGCTTATGAGTTCAAGAAGATAGTTTCCATTGGCTTTATAGTAGGCTGACTATAAGAGAAAAAATTTATACTGCATTTAGCCAGAAAGAATAGAGTCGGTCTCATTATTTTCTCTGACCGTCAAGCTGTTATAAGGTTATCACCATTATGCGGCAAAAATATTTGAATAATCATTTGAAAAATTATAATGGAAAGATTATTTCAGGAAAATTTACCTACATCTCCAGTGATGCCGTAGAATTAACTTTAAATTCAAATATGTCCACAATTTACCAAAATACTCCTAGTCTTCTCAATCCGTTGAAATCTCTGCAGGACACCCTTTCCAAATAGAACGACGACGACATCGTCAGTAATACACATACAACATCAGAATATTTGATATTGGACAATTCCGTCATTCATACATTTATATAAGTACATCCATGCCAATGGTATGGCATTCATTCTCGGATGACTCGAATGGACATGGAAATCGTCATGGCATTTTAATATTTAAACGAATTTTACAACAACAGCCGCAGCGCAGCATCAGAAACTTTATTACACGAATGTATGGAAAATGATAAAAATGAAATGCGAGAATCAAAACTAAGCTCGGGCAGAGGGCGACTTCTTTTCTCTCGGGCCGAAAAAGGGGTGCTGTGCCAAATACAAAATATGAAGAGCAAAAAGGAGTCACCCAACCCGTTCTGGGTAACAACAGCAAGGACAATAACACTACAAACAAGTGTCCAGTTTTTGGTCATTTATGAAAGACAATAAAAATATTCGACATTTTTATTTTGATAAACATTTACAATAAGCATTTGGGCAAAAGGATGTGATGAAGGACATTCATACCTCTATCTACCTCCGTGGACAAGCGTGCAGACCTACATACATACATAACTAACACCACCCCATTAACCCTTTGTGCCAGCAGAAAACCGCTTGGGTTCGAAAACACCAAAAAGGATATCAGTTAATGAGGTTTACTTACGCCATCAACGAAGGATACTTTTTATATGGGCATTTGGTCATTTCACCAAAACCGGACAAAGCATCAGCTATGGCTGATGGGCAGGCAGGCAGGCGGACATCAAAAGCAGCTGGGCAGCGATAGCAGCATCAGGATCATGATTCTGTTGTAGTGGTGAATGGTTTCAATTTTAAATATGCATTGCAGGCCTCCCAAAAGGTTAAATTAAATTGACTTGACCTGTTCATAGACTCTGAGATCCCAACTTTGGCACACATACGCACATACAACTATCCACTTTGCCATTGGAAAATTTTTCTATAATTTTGTATGAATGCCCCTGCCATATGAAAATAGTTTGTCTGATATGTTGTAAGGTTTCCTTACATTTCGAAGTATTTATCGACGTCTGTTAATATTTTTGTTCTCGGGTTCGGTTTGGTTTGGCCAGCTCCTTTGGCGATGCTGTACCCAAAGGGTTACTACGGCCAAATTGATTAAATATTCACAAGCGTAACGTTTCTCCCATCCTTCCATACAAAAACTATAAAAACTAAATACTCTCGGTACTTGGTCTCACTAGAAAAAAGGAGTAGTAGCCTCTAACTGGAATTGTCCAGAAATTTTTAATGAGCCTGGTGTAGTACGAGTATTTCGCCAGACAAAAACGGTTTGGTGTGGTGGAGTTAAAAATTTATGAAATTAACATAATGAAGCTATAGACATGACTACCGAATAAATCAATAGTCGGGAAGGCATGCATTTGGGTTTCGAATGAAATCAAATTTAAATTTTTAATTACTAAAAATGTAAAGACAACATTTATGAATGTACGCCAGGGGAATATACTCGAAACTTGTGAGGAAATAGTATAGATGGAGACAAAATGACGACTAGACAAATACATATTTAATTTACTGGTATCTAATTAAGCAGCAGCAATTCGCAGAAATTCCCTAAAAATCATCTTAGTTTAGCTATATACGCCTGAAAAAACATAAAGAGAGCGGCTTAGTCGTTTTGCCAGTGATCTTTTAGCTGCAACCGAGTCCTGCAGATTTTCAACACTAAGTGAATTTTCACTAAGTTAACCGTCTCTGTCTTACTCTATTGCATCTAATTCAGCGTTCTACGAATGCTATATTTCCCATCTATTCCCAGGATGGGGACTGGACAGTGATCCCAGATGGGTCACCAGTCCTTGACTTTCTGGGTTCTAACTGGTAGTATCTTCGGCTACGCAGTCTAACCACAGTCTATAATCTGGTACTACGGTAGTCAGGAACGCCCCTGGAATGTAGGTTCTGGCCTGACTATTGGTGTGGTCCTTTCGGGGGGCATCGTGATGGCTGTGGGTGTAACCAAAAACGCTGTGAGAGAATAGTTTCGAATGCGGAGTTGCCATGGTGCCGGGGTGCCATGACCTACCGGGTGCAAGATCTGCAGAATCTCTAAATTCCCTCCAATTAGACAGGAACAATAAGTGAGGTGTCCGGTTTCGATAACGATAGCAAGGCGATAATGCGTTTCATTATGACATGTGGCAGTAAATGACCACATGTCATTTACTGCCATAAGGCCACTATCTGTCAAGAAGAGCTTGCATTTCGCTCACATATTCATTTTTACCTGGAGCATTTAAGGTAGTTCCTAGCTATGCAAGCTCAGCTACACTAAAACTACCTGGAATTACCATGTTGCCCGGCACACATTTCTGTTGTATTTTAGACTCGATATGCTGTCTCTCTGAATGCCCTTCAGTTAGACAGGAACAATAAGTGAGGTGTCCGGTCTCGATAACGATAGCAAGGCGATGATGCGTTTAGGCAGGACCACTATCTGTCAAAAAGAGCTTGCATTTCGCTCACATATTCACGTTTCCTTGGAGCATTTAAGGTAGTTCCTAAAAACTACCTGAAATGACCATGTATTCCGGCACCCATGTCGTATTTTGGACTCAATATGATATCTGCTACAGTTGTTAGCAGATTTTGAATTCTCAGAGACAGTTTACAGGGACTGCATAGCATCCCGACTATCAGCGAAAATATTCTTACCGACTTTAGTTAGAACATTACTTCGCAGGCATTCTGCAACATCTTTAATAGATAAGATTTCTGCTTGAAAACCACAGCTTCTGCAAAAGTCTTAAAACTTTAGTATCAAGTGAGTATAAGTGATCCGTCGGATCTCGAGAGCAACAGCAGGGCATTGCTAAATTTCAAGTTTAGTTCCTAACTCGCGACCACTTGTCATTTTTGCCATACGGCCAGTATCTCTCAAGAAGAGCTTGCAAGTCGCTAGAGGCATGCTCACATATTCCAATTCCCCTGGATCATGTATTGCACAGGGTGGAGCGCGGGAATTAGCTTTATTGCACTACAGGCTGTGGCGGCACTGTTGGTCGAAGAGAGTGTGCGTGGCTTATAGTGGCTGAGTGGACCTGAGCTAAGGCTTACAACACCACAAAACATCGAGAGAGTTAGAGCAGCAGTTCTGCAATCTCCGAAACTCTCTGCTCGTAAGCAATCACTTGCTCTTGGCATTTCCAGACGTTCTCGCCACCGGATTCTTCATGATGAACTGAAATTTCACCCGTATAAAATGTGCGTGTTCCAACAATTGTCAGCACGGGACTATTTGACACGGCGGAAGACCTAATTAACAATATTGAGGCTAAAATTGGCAGAATACCTGTCGACATGCTTTTTAGAGTTCATGAAAACTTCAGAAAACGTATGCAGCAGGGTGTGGATAGCGAAGGTCGACATTTGCCAGATACTCTATTTAAAACCATGTAATTTAAAAATTCCCTTACTGTTCAATATAATTAATATATAAAATAAATTGTTCTAAGGTTCATAACTTTTTTATTTCTTTCCCAAATAAGCAAATTACCGCGCTCCACCCTGTAGACCGTCACCTAACACTTAGCGAGATGGCTGAACAGTTTAAAATATACCGACGAACTTGCTAGGGAAGAGACGACATTACAAACTCTCGAACTCGACTGTCACAGATCATCTCGCTAAAAGATCTGCGACAGTCGAGTTTGAGAGTTTGTAATGTCGTCCCTTCCCTAGCAAGTTCGTCGGAACAGTTTTACCTATACCCACGAACTTTCTAGCATAAGGAACGACATTACAAATTCTCGAACATGCGTATACTGCAGCGCCACTCTCCACATATAAACCTCGGCTTAGGCACGAGGCAGTCAGTTTTTCCAATGAGAGGTGGAGAAAAAAAAAGACACCCGCTAGACAAATCGGGCACGATGCGACTTGAGAAGGTCAAAATATCTCTTCGCCATTGAGAGGGAAACTCTGCCTAAGTTTGAGTCCAATGTCTTCTGCATTAGCTGTGGAGGTGAAGTAGAAGTGGAGAGCACTGAGCACTTGCATTGTTACCGTCATGTATTGAGTGAACGACATCTGGACATATAGTGCAGTCGGCCTTCTCAAATGTGCATATATTGGTGCTCCACATGCAAGCTTTGGCATAGGCAAGAGGCATTCAAATTGTCCAAAGAGAGATGAACAGAAATTAACAACGGTAGGGAAGCTAGAAAAATCTAGCCAGACGACGGCCTGAGAATGTCAATTTATCTCCTCCACTCGTGAAGAAAAAACTGTGAATATTAGAGTCAGTTCTGAGGGGGCACTGCCTGACTGGCGACTACGGCAGCAGTTTGGGAATTCAGTCCAATAACTTCTGCAGCATGTCCACATTCTTCATTACACCTGATAGGACAATCTGGAAGTTACTTTTTTCTTTAGTTGTGGTCACATTTGCATTTAAAGTTAAGCTACAACTAGCGTAATCAGATCAGCAATATATGATGTATATTGCAAAAACGTCCAGTAATTTTATTCGTAAAACTAGTAGATTACAATCCGTGGTATTACCTTCCAAAAGTAAAAAGCGACAATTATAGTGGATACTTCAGGTAACTCCTTTCTCGCGTTTTGATTGTAGCGGCCGTGGAAAAAATAACGCCAAATCTCCTGTAGGTTATGGAAATATTCCTTATAAGGAATTGTTGTGATTGTAGCGGTCGTGGAAAATATAACCCCAAATCTCCTGTAGGTTAGGGAAATATTCTTTATAATGGTATAGGTAAAAAAAAGGTCAGAAGGCAAGGTCAGACCCCCGTTCTAGGTATCTTGCTGTGCTTTCATTCCCATAAACGTGACCCTTTTCACAGTGTTTTCATTTTGCATTTTCCTCCAGCCCCGACTATTTAAAACGCAACAATTCCACGATACTTACCACTTATGCGAATAATGATTTTCGCAAACATTACCATCGTCAACATCACAAGCACCATCACCAGCATCAACTCTGGCACCAACAACATGGCCTAGCGATTGCCAGAGCCCCACCATCATCAATAGATGCCGTGGCTGCAGCAGCAGCATCGAAAAAAATGCCAACCAAACAAACAGTGGCCGCAAATGAAAATCCGTTAACCAACCATAAGGCTCAGAAATAATCGACCGCGAAATCCGCGTTAATATGCTGCAATTGATAACCCCAACCATGCAGAGAGAAAGAGGAACAACAAGTGAACATCGGTAGTGAATCCCCGGCACCAAAAGCAATGGACACCAAAACTGCGCGCAAAAAATTCCGCCACCGCCGACAAGTGATGTATGCACACACATGTGAATGGGGGGTGTGGCGGAGGGGGAGGCCCAAACTGAAAAGGAACAGCAAGGACATGCCACATACATGATGTTAACAACAACAGTGATGATTTTTTGGTTGCAAAAACCGAAAGAAGTGGAATGATGACTCACTCTTAATTAAATGAAAATGAAATTGCATGAAGACCTGCAGGGAGAGACTGAGGAAGAAGTTGGGGAGCAGGAGGTTCATGATGCTACTGTTGTTATTGGTTATTGTAGCAGAACAACAAATAGATTTCGTGATCCTGACAGGTGGTGTTAGGAATCAAAAAGTGTTTTCGCGGAACGGTGTTTGAGAGAAAGGGGACAGCTCTTCAATCTTTTGGTCAAACCCAATGAACACAGTAGAAATCTATATTACAAATTGTATTTATGTATATCTACTTATGATTCATTTAGATGATCTAGTCATATTCTTAAGTCTCCCAGTTTTAAAGTTCGTGGCACAAGAATGAAATTTTCGCCAAACTAATTTCTGTTGTGGAGTAAGCCACAACTTTAATTACTGTGATAAATTGGTAAAATAGCTATAGTTATAAATTTATAAATTTGCAAACTGGATTTCTTTTTATTAAGAATCATTTCATGTCAACTTACTTACTTAATCGGCTATTACAGAACATTAGTAGTATCAGTGTCCTGTAGAGTGTGATCTGGAGACGAGGTGTTTGTTAGCGTCCGACTAACCACGAATCCACAGCCGAACTCATGTCTTGCTCCATGGCAGCTATAATACAGTGCGTCTCATTTCGGGTGTTGCTCACTACCTTTACCGGGTGTTGAAGGTAGCTACCCCAGGTGACACCACAGGGAGGTCTTTCGAATGGACTTAATAGTCTAAGTGAGCTTGTCATACAGGTTGCTACTCTTAACCTAACCAACTGGAGTCACAGCCTCCTCCCCCCCAAAAACATTTCCAACATCCCTCTTCTTGATAACCCATCATGAGGAAGCTCTGACTTAGATTTCAACACTCCTACAAATATTTTCAGTCCAGTTTCATAGTTAGACTTTTTGTCCCAAAATTCACTCGGCTTATAAGTTTCTCTCTAGGGTGAACAATTTAGATCTTCTTGATTTCTACGCTATCCACTGGATGTCTGGCATTTATACATGAAAACAAAAAAGTTCTGTTCACGTACGCAGCACTGTCTCAACTTCCCGAGCCTGAACAGTACCGATCGCGTATTAAGATCACCGGAATCTCCTCTACACCTACGCGGAGACTTAAGGTCGGGTTAGGCAAACTTAACCGTAATTTAACTTTAGCGCCGTCGTAACGTTGCCCGCTGGAGCAATTACCCAAATCTTGAAAAACGTGCTGTATCAGTAGGACATTCACAACCAAAGTAGCAACAAATTAATTTTATTTTATATTTATTTGCTACGAATTTATCATTTTATTATTATTTATCATTATATTTCAAAAGTTTCGCATAAATTTTTTTTTTTTTTTTTTCATTATTTTACTAAATTTGTTTGAATATGCACGTAAACATACCGTCCAAATCAAATTTCAGCCGTCTGTTTACGTTTCGTTTCCATTGGCTAATCGTTTACACTGATTTCCATATGTCAGATTGAATCAGCTGATTCGTTACGCAACGGGTGCGTTACGGTTACGTTTGCATAACCAGCCTTTAATTCGCTTAGTCCCGACTTAAGCGTGGTACTATGTTCATTTTTCGCGTTGAAATCCCATATAAAAACAATGTCGCGAAAAAAACTGCGAAATTTTTTCGTTTGTGGTACTCTGTTTATTTCAACGCGAAAAAGTAACATTTTGCGCCACCACAAATTTAACGCCGTTACAAATTGACGCCGCAACAAATTTAATGCCGCCACCGTAACACTCCCATTTGTTTATATTTATTTTTGTCCGCAAGAAACTCAAATGTTGTAAATATTAGAAATAAATTTTCCTAATAAAGAATAATAAATTAAATTATCTTCTGAAATAAAGAAAAAGAATGCAAAGATGTGATAGGAAACATAATTATGTTTATTTAATAAACCAGAAGAGCGAAATTCCAATTGGATTGCAGTACAAAAGCAAACAAAATGTGCAAAACACTGGAAGGACATGTAACTAAATGTAATAATGTGGAATTTGTCTTGTAATTAGATATGTACATTTATGTTTGTATGTTTAGAACAATTGTGTGCAAAAGCCAGGAGAAACATTATGGACGGCTAACGCTACTAAAGCAGTAGGACAATCGAATTGGACAGTGCATGTGATCTCGATTTGGAATTGGTTGTAAAGAACATACATAGTTAATTCTTGCCAGCCATAGAAGTTGGAAGAAGATATTACGTTTATGGATGGAAGTATAATTTATATATGTCAACAAATATAATGTAAATGCTTAAATATAATAATAAAACATATTTTTCGTTTAATCAAAACATCATTTTATTTATTTATATTCGTACAACAGTAGGAAATTATTTCGTTATTTATAACATTGTACTACCCTGACTTTTCATGTCTCACAAACATCGCCACCGCAAGAACACAAAATTAATAAATTATGTATAACAGTAGCACAATGATCTCCAACACTATTTCCTTTCTGACATTTAAATTAACTATTTTCTAAGTCGGCATTATTCCAATTGTTTATTGATTCGAATTTTGTTTTCAAGAATGTGAGCAAAAAGAAAAAATGCATATACACACATACATACATAAAAAAGTGACACTTTGACACACACGCTTCCAAATTGCCATTCGACTTTGAAAAAAGCGTTCCATTTTTCAACTCGAAATAACATTTTGTGAAATTTTTTCGTGCCGAAAAAACATAGTACCCACCTTTACACTGGCTTAATTTTCAGCAGATTATCTACGTTTTGTAGAAGAGAGGGGCAAGAGGGGGGAAAACTCTCTCTGAACGTTTGCAGTTCTTCGTGCAAATTCAAAAGAGAATTTGATGATAAGCTGCTGAAAAAACTTGCCTAGTGTAAATCTGGACTTAGTACGGATGTGCAGAGCGCGGATTGCCAATGAGCAGGTGGTTGTTGTGTGGCTACGTTGCTTTATTCTCGGGCCTCTCTCTATCACTTTCCCCGCAATTTCTCAGTAGTCTGACACTTGTACGAACCTCTGCGTTCATCACACGTTGTTTGGCACTACGATCGCGCACATCTTTTGTCTTTGGCTCTACTACTGAGCACTTATTGTAGTTTCTGCTCTCGAACTTCTCGCACCGGCCTTGTCGCAAAGTCGACGTTCTCCTATGGACAGGATGCAAAGTTGGCTACACGGAGCAAAACTTTTATGCGTAGACTCTCCTGTTTCTAAATTTATAGATGAAAATAAGCCCAAAAAAAGCGGATAAAAAATGAAAATAAGCCCCAAAAAGTGGACAAGAAATGAAATTAAACCCCGAAAAAATTGTTTTTGTTTGACAATTTATTGGGGCCCATATTCATAAAAATATTGGGGGGTATTTTCCTGGGGCCCGCATATATACGACAATATTTTACTTTTATTATTTTGTTTATAAAGTGACACGGTGTGTCTGAAGTGATGAGAGGTTAAACAAAAACGAACCAACCAAAGAAAAACTTAAGACAGCTGATAGCCAATTATGTGCCATTCACAATGGTGACTTTATCGTCTATTGTTGCTCAGCTGTGCTGAGTCAGTGTGGCACATATGGCGGATAAAAAACGTTTGACCGTTTAAGCAAAAGTCGCTTAAACACTTATGCTGTTCTTATCTACTCAATGTTGTCCGGTTGTTAATTAACATTCGGCTGTTAATTTCAGGGAATATATGTTATTTGAGTGTTACCGTTTCTATTCTCCACTAGAAGCGCTGCATTTCTCTTAGTATAGTCGTCATGGTGTTATGTGTCTTTTTAGCTTCCCTGTTGACTTGGGTGATCAGATGTTGTTGTAGTGATAGTGCGGCCGGTGAGTTATTTTTAGCTGCAGAAACTCGAATTATGATGAAAACATGGAATGTTGATGTTAAATTTTACAATTGCCCTGGCTGGGAATTGAACCCAGCACCTTTTGATTGAGAGACCCAATGGTGTGTTCTGTTACCTCTGCTATCGAGAGATTCTTCATGAACAATATTCTGTTTTCTCTGGAGAAAATAAATGTTAAGTTATTGCCCATGCGGATGACCTGGCTATAGTTGTTAGAGTGAATTTTCCGAGTACTCTTTGTGAAATTCTACAGCAGGGCATTCATACAACCGCAAGATGGGCAACCGATAATGGTCTGGGTGTGAACCCATGAAACGCAAAATAGCTATTTTCAGCAGAAGATATAAGGTACTAATTGTTGCACCTTTCTTCTTTGTTGGTATTGAAATTCCCTTCTCTAAAAGCTCAAACTACTTAGTTATACTACATTTAGTGCCGTTTGATATTACAGCATCTAATGTTATAAGACTTAGGAAACTGTTACTCTGGTCAGGAAACGGCTAAAGATGGCTACAAAAGAACGCATACTAAACCATCATCCACATAGGCGGATTACACTTAGATCGCTTATTATACATTGAATGGGTTTCTTAATTAGATATGACTTAAATGGGAAATTAAATGGGAAACTGTCTACTTCTGATTTGGTGTCTGTATTATTTTCCTGTAGTTCTTGATTAGCAAAAGTCAAACAGTCCTTTGAACTTTTGGAAGCATGTCCCTATTCTACATTATACCTGAGAGATTGGTCGAGTAGTTAGTTCTAGTTCTAATATAGAGAACTAGAAAAATGTAGAGTTTTGTGGAGTAGTTAGTCTTTTTCTTAAATTGTGGTCATATTTGCATTTAAAGTTAAGCGAAAACTATCTTAAACAGAACAATAAGTGATCCTGATTCCATGTCCTCAAACATTGTTCTAGTTCTAGTATAGAGAAATACATAGTTTTAACGAGTCCCCTGAACATTTAGAAACATGCCTACATTATTCACTATACCTGACATGACGACAGTCAAGCAGTAAGTCTTTTTCCAGTGACCTGCTCAACCATTGAAAGTTGACTCATATAGGGTTCGCTATAAGTCAAATTTCAATGACATTTCCACTAATCGGCATTGCACGATCTGTCTCCATATTATTTCTAGGGAATATCCAATATTATGTAAAATTGTAAGCAGTTTTACAATATTTCCAAGCTTAATTCTGCGTATGACATTTGAGAAAAAATCTCGGAAATCTCAGTGATTTTCCACATCTACGTTTTGCTGGGTTACTTTAAACATTTGATAAGGCTAATTCTGTTAATGCTGTTGTCAGTTTGACAGGGGGACAGGACTTTATGTTATCCTTACCCCTCCGCCTTAGACACTACAATGAAAATATGACAAATGTTCTGCTCTTAAGTAATTTTTCAAAAACAAACAAACAATGCGTTAAAATTTACGCGCCAAATATACTATGTATGTGGTGATTTTAGCGCGAGTTCTGCAAATTTTTCCCACAACCAACGAGACACGGTCTTCAACTCTGGCATATTTTGTAGTATTTGGCCAAAAAAAAACCCAGACATTTGTTTACCAACAACATATACGCACTTTCGACAGAGTTTCTGGAAAGTTACCCAGTCATCAGCAACATCATCATCAGCCAGGGCTCTGTTTCTCAGCAGCCAGCCGATTGCTGGCCAACATCAGCTCAGCAGCAGTCACAGCAACAACATCATCACAACCAAGACCATTTACCATTTGTTTATACAGTTTGAACTATGAGGAAAAAATGACTCACTCCTCGAATTGGAGGAACTGTTTCAATTTCGTTTCAGTGTTCTGTGCGTTGTTTTTGGCGAAAATGAGCGCTTTGAGGGCGTTTTGGTGTTTACATCTAATTGTGTTGATTATGTTGACGTCCAGCCAAAGTCAACCTTTTCCCAAACCCATATGCAGTCTAAACATCAACATTAAGTATTCTCGGGAAAAAAGTACGCCAGTTTCGTCAACAGTTTAAAGTGTTAGTGATTATGAAGCCTATCATAAGGTTGTTGGTTGGACGAAGTCTTGGGACATTTTCTAATCATAAGTCTAATAATGTGGAAATTTGCTTAAATGATATTGGGTTCTCCTTCCAAGAGAAGATGCTGGATAAAAACTGTGTTTTCAACAAAAGTTGCGTGAAACCTAACAATTTTATTTGACTGGAAAATTTCAAGGACTGCCTCAAAAATATCATAAGTTAATTTTACTATATTATCCCTAAACAGTCTTCATAATATAAAAAAAACAAATCCTAACAATACTCTTTATTATGAGAGCTCATGTTGTGAAATAACAGATTTCCAGTTTTAAGTTAAAAACGTTTAGAAATTATGTTTATTTAATTACCTTGAATATTGCACAAAATTTCAGATGAAAAAATTTTTTTTTATACACTCATCTAAAAATGAAAAAAAAAATAAAATTTTATTAAAATAAATTTGCAATTTAAATTTGAATATTAAATTAAAACATAAGCCATTATGTTGCTTAAACTTAAAACCTAAGATATGGATATTCCTCCTGGACTTAGTAGATCATAAGCTCAGTTATCAAAATATTGCCAAAGTAAAGAGAGCGAATTCTAGGATTTTCGTCCAAATAAGCCGATTTGATTTACATGATGATTTACAGTGAACTTTGACCTTTACATACCCGGAAGAGCTAAGTCAAGATATAAGTTGTGGATATATTTGCATTTAAAGTTACGATGTCTGTTTTTAAATAGTTACACTTAGAACGTTAAGTCGAAACTGGTTGGTTTTCAGGAGAAGTGATCAAAGTTTTATGAACTTTTTAACTTTGTATGGAATTCCTTTAATCCAATGACCTCTACTGTTTTATAGAAAACTTCTTATTGACTACTTAACTCTAAAAATAGGTAATTTAAGTTTATTTATACCCGGATCCATCTACACAAACAACAGTCATCATAGACGTCTATCTTCTGATCTAGCCCCCATATGAAGGTTCTCCAAATTTGACTTTTTAACGCAATAGGTGTAGTTAAGAGTGACAGTCCGTATAACTTTGATCACTAAGGCTATATAGTCCATTGTGCTACCACAGGGACGTAAGGGAAAACTAAAGTTTTTCCTAGCCCCTCCTTCTGAACCAATTTGAATGCTTTAAGAAGCTCAAAATTTGACGGATTTTAACATCAGCCAAGTTTGCAAACTTCCTAAAGAAATGAGAGTCTAGGTGTTCTACTGATTCTATCTCTCTGCGTCTCCACAACTTCTGCAAAAGTAATTTCTCAAGACCCCCAATCTGTCCGTCATTACATACACGATAAGTGAGACCTCCGGTCCTGATAACGACAGCAGGGCGTTGGTGCGTTTGGAGTTTAGGCAGAGCCACATCATCCTGGAATGTATGCGATTCCTGAATAATGACAACCTTAAATTTGTTATGGTGGCAACAGTATCTGCATCGAGAAAAAATTTTGTCCACTGAAATGTTGCTCTTTATACTTTTACCTTTCTTGCGGTAATGCCCAATAAATGAGTTGTAAAATTATAGATAGAGTACTACGACTATTTTACTAATCAACCGAGTATTTGAAGATCACACAAATTATAAAAGTCAGTCTCGCAAGAAAAATATTTCGGCTGACGAAAATGTTATGCTTGTGGAAAGACTTTTCTTAAGGACATAAAAACTAGGACTGTTGACAGTTCTGTCGGTCGCAAGAGGCATGACCATATATCCCGGTTCCCCTGGAACATGTAAAGTAGTTCCAAGTCTTGCAAGTTCATCTGCTTTGCAGTTCCCTGGTATGCCCCTGTGGCCCGGTACCCTTATCAGGTTGACATTGATCTGACTATTGAACATAAGAGATCTGCGACAGTCGAGGGCAGTTTTTGAATTCAGGAATGCAGTTTCCATGGACTTGATAGCAGCATAACTATCAGATAAACTATTGATACTTTGGCTGTGGTCAGAATATTAATTTTCAGCCATTCCGCTACCTCTTTAGTAGCAAAGATTTCTGCCTGGTAAACACTACATACAGTGATCAGACTGTCTTATTTGCAACGGATAGCTCAAGTACAATGACAGCAAAGTTGAGTTTGGAACCGTTCACGAATCTAAAAAGGGTTTTCCTATAGGGATGATATGATTTTGAAGGACGTTTCAGCCATTTGTAATATGTCCTGATCTGTCATTTGTTTTTCATTGTATTCAGCAGTGTTTACAATTTCATCATGAAGAGATATACGCAAAAACAACGTTTACAAATAATTCAGTTTTATTATCAAAATAAGGGTACTCCAATTGCAGCTTTTCTTGCGCTAAATCAATTTTTTTAAAAATCCAAAAATCAAGTCGACCTACGACCTTGACACCCATGTGCAATATTTTAGCTCCCGTTAAAAGCTATCTTTTTGCCATTGACCGATTCCCGATCCGACGTACCGTTAAGGAGCTAGAGCAAAAATAAACTTTCCGTTCACATTTGAAAGTGATGCAAAGTCAATTTTTTAAAATCCAATAAAACACTTTCCAGTCGACCTACGACCTTGACACCCATGATCAATATTTTAGCTCTCGTTAAGAGCTATCTTTTTGCCATTGAACGATTGTGGCTACATGCCACACAGCAAATGAAACAATTGAATTGTTGCGAGAAAAGTTTGTAGATTCGATTATTTCAAGAAATTGATTATTTCAAGAAGTTGTGATTTAACACCATTACACTATTTTTTGTGGGGTTTTTTGAAATCATTGATTTATCGAAATAAACCAGACTCTCTTCAAGCTTTACAAGTCAATATTGAAAGTGCCATTCACGACATACGACTTGATTTAGTGGAAAAAGTGCTCGAAAATTGGGTTCATCGAACTCGTTCCTGCAAAAGCAGTCGTGGAGGCCATTTGAATGACGTTTTATTTATAACTTAATTGTATCGATAGTACTTCACATTAAATAAAAAACTTTTGAATTTCCATAACAATAAGTGTGTTTTTTCAAAGAAATCATATCACTCTTATTGGAAAACCCGTTATAATGTCTTGGGATACGATCTTTCTATTCTGATCTTTAGAGCGCCCCAGTAGGTAGGTGAATTTGGAGGTCATGGGTTCGATTCCCACCAGAGGCTCTGGGCTATAGCTACAAAACTATAACACGCAACATGATCTTTGTCACCCGTCTTTTCCCTAGACCGGAAATATTGTAATTCAAATAAATAAATATTCTGATCTATCAGGTATATGAGTGAAATACTTCTTGTCAAGAAGTGGTTCGGAAATAGTGTAATCAAAAATGACCGGAAGTTCAGGCATTGTGTCTAGAATGACAATAGGTCCGTAGCCGTTTCCTGACCAGAGAAACAGTTTCCTTAGTCTAATAACATTAGATGTAGTATAACTAAGTATTTTGAGCTTTTAGAGAAAGCAATTTCAATACCAACAAAGAAGAATGGTGCAACAATTAATATCTGAATTATCTTCTGCTGAAAAGAACTATTTTGCTTTTCTTGGGTTCACTGCAAGACCATTATCGGTTGTCCATCTTGCGGAAACTTCGCTCTAACGACTATAGCCACGTCATTCGCATAGTCAATAACCTTAACATTTATTTTTTCTAGAGAAAACAGAATATTGTTCATGGATAATCTCTTCATAGCAGAGGAGAGAGAACACACCCTTGCGTCTCTCAATCCGAAGGTTATAAATGAACCTTCGTATACTTCTATCAACACCCAAGGTGGCCTTCAGTAGCTCAGTGGTTAGTGTGTTAGACTTGGATTCCTTCACTTCAACAACTATAGCCACGTCATCCGCATAGGCAATAACCTTAACATTTATTTTCTCCCAAGAAAGCAGAATATTGTCCATGGAGAATCTCTCCATAGCAGAGCAGACAGAACACACCCTTGGGTCTCTCAATCCGAAGGTTTTGAATGAACCTTCATATACTTCTATCAGCCCTCAAGCTGGCCTTCAGTAGCTCAGTGGATAGTGTGTTAGACTTGGATTTCGAAGGTGCTGGGTTCAATTCCCAGCCAGGGCACTGCAAAAATTTAACATCAACATTTCATGTTTCATCATAATTCGAGTTTCTGCAGCTAAAAATAACTAACCGGGACGCACTACCACTACAACGCCCAAGTCAACAGACAAGCTAAGCCATAACGACTATTGACTGAAATGCAGCTCTTCTAGTGGAAATAAGAAACGATAACATCCATTCCCTGAGATCAGTAACAATCCATTCCCTGAGATCAAAAGACAAATATTAATTAACATAAGGGCCCTGCCTTAAAACATTTCGGAATTTATATATAATCTAAAGAAACTTTTTATACCCGCACTTTAGTGATACGAGGGTATATAACATTTGCTACAAAAAAAAGTGTAACACATCGAAGGAGTGACCTAAGACCCCAAGTATGTTCGGCGGATATTCGTTTTGGGTTATTTTAAGTCGAATGAGCAATGTCCGTCCGTCTGTCTGTCTGTCTGTCTGCTGGCTGGTGCGCACGATAACTCTCGAAAGGAGTAACCGATTGACTTCAAATTTGGTATGGGGTAATATTTTTATCTATCTGCGGATGAGTTCGAAGATGGGCCATATTGATCTATTCCTTCTGGTACCTCCCACACAAAGGGTTAACATTTAGTGAAATGTTGATTCTTTAATAACTTCTATACTACTTATTCGAATATTCTGAAATTTTCCACATAATATTAGTATATTAGTCGCTATTACCTCGAGAAAAATGGGTGAAGTTGGCATGCCCCTTTTGGTACCTCCCACACAAATGGACCATTCTGCATCAAAATTTAATTGCTTATAACTTTAATATAAGTGCATAAAAATGCCTGAAATTTTCTACTGTATAATGTTTTTGTAGTGTCTATAGTCCAGTAAAAAATGGGCATTATTGTACAGCCCATTTTGGTACCTCCCACACAAATGGACCGTTTCGTACCAAAATTAAACGGCTTGTAACTTTAATACTAGTGCATACCAATACTTGAAATTTTGTACAGTGTAATGCGGTTATAGTGTCTATAGTCCTGTAAAAACTGGGCGTTATCACCCCGCCCCTTTTTTTACCGCCCACACAAAATGACAAAATTACACAGCTCGTATCTTTAATATACCAGTGCACACGCTTATAGTTCGGCACAATGCAATATATTTAAGAATCTACTGTTTACCGAAAAATTTTTAGTGTGATGTTATATATTACATTACTCACAAAGTGAGGGTATACCTTAGTCGGTTTACCCGACTGAAACTTTCTTACTTGTTCATTTATTTGTTTGCTCTTTTCAGTTGTTAATTAATAAATACAGGGTTTTCCAACAAGAGGTGTTATTTTGAAGCTTTTATTCTTTGACATTTGGCAAGTAACTAGTACTAAAAATGGAACGATACACGATTCAACAACGCATTGAAATTATTAAAATTCACTACAACAAGTATGAAAGTTTCAGTCGGGTAAACCGACTAAGGTATACCCTCACTTTGTGAGTAATGTAATATATAACATTACACCAATAAATCTGTCAATTTGTGTGGGAGGTACCAGAAGGGGTTTTCCAAATACACATATTTTTCGGTAAACAGTACATTCTTAAATACATTGCATTGTGCTGAACTATAAGCGTTTATGTGCACTGGTATATTAAAGTTACGAGCTATGTAATTTTGGTATGATTTGGTCATTTTGTGTGGGAGGTACAAAAAGGGGCGGGGTGATAACGCCCACTTTTTACAGGACTGTAGGAACTATAACAGCATTACACTGTACAAAATTTCAAGTATTTGTATGCACTGGTATTAAAGTTACAAGCCGTTTACTTTTGGTACGAAACGGTCCATTTGTGTGGGAGGTACCAAAAGGGGCTGTACAATAATGCCCATTTTTTACCGGACTATAGGCGCTACAAAAACATTATACTGTAGAAAATTTCAAGCATTTTTATGCACTTGTATTAACGTTATAAGCAGTTAAATTTTGATGCAAAATGGTCCATTTGTGTGGGAGGTACCAAAAGGGGCATGCCAACTTCACTCATTTTTCTCGAGTTAATAGCGACTAATATACTAATATTATGCGCAGAATTTCAAAAGATTCGAATAAGTAGTATTGAAGTTATTAAAGAATCAATATTTCACTAAATTTTAACCCTTTGTGTGGGAGGTACCAGAAGGAGTAGACCAATATGGCCCATCTTCGAACTCATCCGGAGATAGATCAAAATATTACCACATACCAAATTTGAAGTCAATCGGTTAATCCTTTCGAGAGTTATCGTGCGCACCAGCCAGCAGACAGACAGACAGACGGACGGACATTGCTCATTCGACTTAAAATGACCCAAAACGGATTTCCTCCGAACATACTTAGGGTCTTAGATTACTCCTTCGATGTGTTACACTTTTTTCCGTAGCAAATGATATATACCCTCGTCACACTAAAGTGAGGGTATAACAAGTATGAAAGTTTCAGTCGGGTAAACCGACTAAGGTATACCCTCACTTTGTGAGTAATGTAATATATAACATTACACCAATAAATCTGTCAATTTGTGTGGGTGGTACCAGAAGGGGTTTTCCAAATACACATATTTTTCGGTAAACAGTACATTCTTAAATACATTGCATTGTGCTGAACTATAAGCGTTTATGTGCAATGGTATATTAAAGTTACGAGCTATGTAATTTTGGTATGATTTGGTCATTTTGTGTGGGAGGTACAAAAAGGGGCGGGGTGATAACGCCCACTTTTTACAGGACTATAGGCACTATAACAGCATTACACTGTACAAAATTTCAAGTATTTGTATGCACTGGTATTAAAGTTACAAGCCGTTTACTTTTGGTACGAAACGGTCCATTTGTGTGGGATGTACCAAAAGGGGCTGTACAATAATGCCCATTTTTTACCGGACTATAGGCGCTACAAAAACATTATACTGTAGAAAATTTCAAGCATTTTTATGCACTTGTATTAACGTTATAAGCAGTTAAATTTTGATGCAAAATGGTCCATTTGTGTGGGAGGTACCAAAAGGGGCATGCCAACTTCACTCATTTTTCTCGAGTTAATAGCGACTAATATACTAATATTATGTGCAGAATTTCAAAAGATTCGAATAAGTAGTATAGAAGTTATTAAAGAATCAATATTTCACAAAATTTTAACCCTTTGTGTGGGAGGTACCAGAAGGAGTAGACCAATATGGCCCATCTTCGAACTCATCCGGAGATAGATCAAAATATTACCACATACCAAATTTGAAGTCAATCGGTTAATCCTTTCGAGAGTTATCGTGCGCACCAGCCAGCAGACACACAGACAGACAGACAGACAGACAGACAGACAGACGGACGGACATTGCTCATTCGACTTAAAATGACCCAAAACGGATTTCCTCCGAACATACTTAGGGTCTTAGATCACTCCTTCGATGTGTTACACTTTTTTCCGTAGCAAATGATATATACCCTCGTCACACTAAAGTGAGGGTATAAAAATGGTGAAAATCTTGCAGTCACAGTTCACATGAGGCCCATTTCCACCTCGGTATCTACGTCAACAACCAAAATTGTCGCATCTGGGGCTCGGAAAACCCAAGAGTTATTGTTGAAAAGCCTCTCCATCCTCAAAGTGTGACTGTTTGGAGTGGTTTATGGTCCGGCGGGGTCATTGGACCTTACTTTTTCGAAAATGAGGTTAGATCGAGGACATAAGGCAGCCACTTTGCGATTTGGTTATGGAAAATTTCATGAAAAGGATATGGTCCTGTAAGCGTGGTCGTGGTGGTCATTTGGCTGATGTTATTTTTCACTATTAACGGCATACCTTCCTCATTATTATGAAATAAACATCCGATCATTTATCTCAAAAAATTGAATTTTTCTTTGAATACCAAAATAACACCTCTTATTGGAAACCCCTTTATATTACTGCTTTGTTTAAAGAACCAATCAAAACTGAATTTATTTCAATTATTTAGAAAAAATCCCGCTTTTTGTTACAAAATCCCGCATTTTTGCAAAGGAATTTCCACTTTTGGTCATATACCTTAATACACCTCAAAAAAATTGTCATCTATTTTACAGGAGTCATGGAGCTATTTAGTCGTCCCCTAAATCATAACCACAATCCGTATTTCCAACCATCCTTCACTAAAGCATTTCTGCAGTATAAATAACATATTTAAGTCAGAAATTAGCAGTGGTTTGCTAAAAATTAAATTTAAACGTCTTACATGCCAGTTGATGAATTCACTCAACTCCCACCCTTCCTGTAAGAAGTGACTCAAAAATTATTTCATGCTTTGACGACGGTGCCCGAAAGAAACAACCAAAAAAAGTACATGAGGTATTAACATGATTCGTTTATGAGGCCTTAAGTGTTAACATGCCACAAAAAGTGGGATTTTTGCTCGTCCCCTGCCAGTTTTTGCAAGAGGGTTGTTTTTCGCCACCATTTGTGCTAAGTGCGAATAAAAAAATTAGGTTACTTTTTGTGTTAGAACGCTTTAATACAAAAGCAAATTCAAGGTCAGTTGGCTGCCAACAATGAAGGGGGGTGCTTTAAACGAAACAAAAACGTTTAAATAAAAAAAATTAAAGCATACTTTGAGAGTGTAGCCATATTTAAAGAATAGTTTTAGGAGGACTGGGGATTTCTTGAAACAATGTATATCTTAGGGAAGGGGAATTAAACAAAACATATAAATAAAAACTTTAAAGCATACATTGAGGGTGTATGGCAATTTGAAGCATAGCTTTAGGAGGACAGAGTATTTCTTTAAAAGAGGTATGTTTAGGGAAGCCAAAGGGATTTGATTAACAGAAATTACAGATTATATTACAATATTATATATACATAGGTAGATATCATACTTTATATATTATTTTTACTTAACTTGGAAAAATGTATTATTAGTTTTCCTATAAGCTAAAATTTAGTTTATATTGTATTATTATTGATTATGTTATTTTAGTTATTTCAATTACAATACATAGCGAATTTATATTCTAATTTTACGGTCCAGGGAAGCCGGGTTACAAAGACCATGTGGCTAGATTTTGCAGCGACAGACCAGATGGTGGGAATCGATCCCACGACCCCCAAATTCATAGGCGAGCACGTTACCAACTCATCTACTGGGGCGCTCATGATTATGTATTACTGATTTAAAAAATATTTATTGGTATTCAAATATAACGTCTATTTCCCTGGTCATTAACCATTTCGAACCATGTTGTAAGGTTCGATTAACTGCAGCCTTTCAAACATGTTTTGTTATCCTTTTTAGTCCAACAATTCCTTTCCCCAGTTTCACAGCAAACTTTTACTCAACTCTCAATTACAAATAACCCCAACAAAATTTCTTCCTTTTCCCCTGAAAGTTAGATTGTTTATCAAATCTTTACACGACCCACCACCAAAGCTTTCAGTTTCACTCCGAATTGTCCTGTTTGCAAAGCAAACAACACTCAAAAAAGGACTCATACCAAACGAAGGGGAAATCTTCTATATTCGAATATTCGAACATGGTCGGCCATTTATGGGGGTAATTTTCTTATGCAGAGCAAAATATCATAGACAGAAAGAGAGCGCCTGCGAGCACACTCTACTCGTAATACTTCGTCGTTGCGTCTCAAAAAATAGGGTGAGCAAAATTTCAAGAACATTGAAGCCGGAAAAAAAATAAACAAAGGATTTTATGAATCTTAAATAGGATAAATTATTGTCTGGTGTTTAAGTATTTGTATACATTGTTCGTGCAGCAAAACTCACAGGATATGGCTGCAGAGTCTGTGTATGTTCGCAAAGGGGATGGTTGGATGGTCTTAGATTATGCCGCGGACAAGCATTATTGACGGAAGGAAGAATGGGTTTAGAGGTGATGTCTGGTGATGCCTGGATAACCATTGTCCAAAAAGCATATGTATTTCCTAGATGTGATCAATTAAGGAAAATTTTACTAAGTTCATCACCGAAGGGGAAAGCGGAAGGATCGGCTGCGATTGATTTTCGTAAAATTATTTTGAAAGCAATAACACTATGCAACCAGATTTTTATCGAAGGTGCAATATGGCACCTAAACACAAAAAAATAATAAAAATATTTTTATGGTAAATATTTTGTAAAAAATTTTTCTTTAAAATTCTAATTTCCTTAGAAGAGATGCCTTTAATATTTGAACCATATTTTTGAAGTATACATATGCTATATAATGCCGGGATACACGTTAAATTAAAGGAAATTTTGAGGACAACTAATGTTGGTAACGACATTTTCATGTGGAAACTGAAGTTTAGTAATTGTCGTTAAAATAATTAGAAAAAATTTGTTGTTTTTTTTTCAAAAAAAATCGCTTTTTGCTGGCACGAAAAAAAACATAAAAAATAGAAAAAATGGCCAAAAATCCTATGTTCCATATTTTGAAAGCTAGCTCCTAACAAAGAAAACATGGACTATTTGAAGAAATTCTATGGATAAATGTAGAAATTATAGCACTTTTGGTAGAAATAAGAGGCTTTCAACAAAAAAAATCGTTTTTTTATAACCCTCTAATGTCAACAAGGTTATATATCAGATGCTGCCAACCAAAAGTGTAACACATCGAAGGAGTGGCCTAAGAGACCCCAAGAATATCCATCAGTCATATTTAACTCTTCATTGCCTATAGTTTATATTTATTTTCTTTGAACTAAACTTTCCCTATCACCTTCCTAAAGATAGGCTCTAATTTTGTCTTACTTATACAATTGTGTATTTAAATTGTGGTTGACTTTAACAATTAATTTCTTAATTTTTATCTGATTAAATGTATGATTCGCAACTCTATATATGCATTTAGCTTAGATTTATTTTCTTTAAAATAAACTTTCCCTTTCACCTTGAAAATGTCCTCCAGACAGCACTTTCACATATGTGTTTGTCTATACACATAGATCTATATATATGTATGAATGCTACATATATGTAATTGTTTTCATAACTATTTCTGTTGTTGTCGCATCTATTGCAACTTCCTTTCATTCATTGAAGCAAATGATTTTTAAGCCAACGCCATGGTAACTAACGCATGCCGTCAACAAAACGATTGTTCAATGATATCGCAGCATATCTTCAGGCGAAGTTTGAGAGAGAGAGAGACATTCATCTAAGGCATACAAGCGAGGAGGAAAATCAGAAATTATTTTAATCACTAATGCCAACGCAAAAGGCATCGAAGCTTTTGTCACGGCTAAACAGTGGAGTAGAGTTTAAATGAAATAGGTAAATAAATTAGTAAATAAAAATACAGTTGATGACTTTTCTTCTAGAAAAGTTCATCGTTGATGTCTTTTCTTCTAGAAAAGTACATCGTTGATGTCTTTTCTTCTAGAAAAGTTCATCGTTGATGCCTTTTCTTCTAGAAAAGTTCATCGTTGATGACTTTTCTTCTAGAAAAGTTCATCGTTGATGACTTTTCTTCTAGAAAAGTTCATCGTTGATGACTTTTCTTCTAGAAAAGTTCATCGTTGATGACTTTTCTTCTAGAAAAGTTCATCGTTGATGACTTTTCTTCTAGAAAAGTTCATCGTTGATGACTTTTCTTCTAGAAAAGTTCATCGTTGATAACTTTTCTTCTAGAAAAGTTCATCGTTGATAACTTTTCTTCTAGAAAAGTTCATCGTTGATTACTTTTCTTCTAGAAAAGTTCATAATTGATGACTTTTCTTATAGAAAAGTTCATCATTGATGCATTTCTTATAGAAAAGTTCATCGTTGATGACTTTTCTTATAGAAAAGTTCATCGTTGATGACTTTTCTTATAGAAAAGTTCATTGTTGATGACTTTTCTTATAGAAAAGTTCACCATTGATGACTTTTCTTATAGAAAAGTTCATTGTTGATGACTTTTCTAATAGAAAAGTTCATCGTTGATGACTTTTCTTATAGAAAAGTTCATCGTTGATGACTTTTCTTATAGAAAAGTTCATCGTTGATGACTTTTCTTATAGAAAAGTTCATCGTTGATGACTTTTCTTAGAGAAAAGTTCATCGTTGATGGCTTTTCTTAGAGAAAAGTTCATCGTTGATGACTTTTCTTATAGAAAAGTTCATCCTTGATGACTTTTCTTATAGAAAAGTTCATCCTTGATGACTTTTCTTATAGAAAAGTTCATCGTTGATAACTTTTCTTATAGAAAAGTTCATCTTTGATAACTTTTCTTATAGAAAAGTTCATCTTTGATGACTTTTCTTATAGAAAAGTTCATCGTTGATGACTTTTCTTATAGAAAAGTTCATCGTTGATGACTTTTCTTATAGAAAAGTTCATCGTTGATGACTTTTCTTATAGAAAAGTTCATCGTTGATGACTTTTCTTATAGAAAAGTTCATCGTTGATGACTTTTCTTATAGAAAAGTTCATCGTTGATGACTTTTCTTATAGAAAAGTTCATCGTTGATGACTTTTCTTATAGAAAAGTTCATCGTTGATGACTTTTCTTATAGAAAAGTTCATCGTTGATGACTTTTCTTATAGAAAAGTTCATCGTTGATGACTTTACAAAAGTTCATCATTGATGACTTTTCTTCAAGAAAAGTCCATCGTTGATGACTTTTCTTCTAGAAAAGTTCATCGTTGATGACTTTTCTTCTACAAAAGTTCATCGTTGCTGACTTTTCTTCTAGAAAAGTTCATCGTTGATGACTTTTCTTCTAGAAAATTTCATCGTTGATGACTTTTCTTCTAGAAAAGTTCATCGTTGATGACTTTTCTTCTTGAAAAGTTATCGTTGATGACTTTTCTTCTAGAAAAGTATATCGTTGATGACTTGTCTTCTAGAAAAGTTCATCGTTGCTGACTTTTCTTCTAGAAAAGTTCATCGTTGATGACTTTTCTTCTACAAAAGTTCATCGTTGATGACTTTTCTTCTACAAAAGTTCATCGTTGCTGACTTTTCTTCTAGAAAAGTTCATCGTTGATGACTTTCCTTCTAGAAAATTTCATCGTTGATTACTTTTCTTCTAGAAAAGTTCATCGTTTATGACTTTTCTTCTTGAAAAGTTATCGTTGATGACTTTTCTTATAGAAAAGTTCGTCGTTGATGACTTTTCTTATAGAAAAGTTCATCGTTGATGACTTTTCTTCTAGAAAAGTTCATCGTTGATGACTTTTCTTCTAGGAAAGTTCATCGTTGACGACTTTTCTTCTAGAAAAGTTATCGTTGATGACTTTTCTTCTAGAAAAGTTAATCGTTGATGACTTTTCTTCTAGAAAAGTTCATCGTTGCTGACTTTTCTTCTAGAAAATTTCATCGTTGATTACTTTTCTTCTAGAAAATTTCATCGTTGATGACTTTTCTTCTTGAAAAGTTATCGTTGATGACTTTTCTTCTAGAAAAGTTCATCGTTGCTGACTTTTCTTATAGAAAAGTTCATCGTTGACGACTTTTCTTATAGAAAAGTTCATCGTTGACGACTTTTCTTATAGAAAAGTTCATCGTTGATGACTTTTCTTATAGAAAAGTTCATCGTTGATGACTTTTCTTCTTTAAAAGTTATCGTTAATGACTTTTCTTCTAGAAAAGTTCATCGTTGCTGACTTTTCTTCTAGAAAAGTTCATCGTTGCTGACTTTTCTTATAGAAAAGTTCATCGTTGACAACTTTTCTTATAGAAAAGTTCATCGTTGATGACTTTTCTTATAGAAAAGTTCGTCGTTGATGACTTTTCTTATAGAAAAGTTCGTCGTTGATGACTTTTCTTATAGAAAAGTTCGTCGTTGATGACTTTTCTTATAGAAAAGTTCATCGTTGATGACTTTTCTTATAGAAAAGTTCATCGTTGATGACTTTTCTTATAGAAAAGTTCATCGTTGATGACTTTTCTTATAGAAAAGTTCATCGTTGATGACTTTTCTTATAGAAAAGTTCATCGTTGATGACTTTTCTTATAGAAAAGATCATCGTTGATGACCTTTCTTATAGAAAAGTTCATCGTTGATGACCTTTCTTATAGAAAAGTTCATCGTTGATGACTTTTCTTATAGAAAAGTTCATCGTTGATGACTTTTCTTATAGAAAAGTTCATCGTTGATGACTTTTCTTATAGAAAAGTTCATCGTTGATGACTTTTCTTATAGAAAAGTTCATCGTTGATGACTTTTCTTATAGAAAAGTTCATCATTAATGACTTTTCTTCTAGAAAAATTCATCGTTGATGAATTTTCTTCTAGAAAAGTTCATCGTTGATGACTTTTCTTCTATTAAAGTTCATCGTTGATGACTTTTCTCCTAGAAAAGTTCATCTTTGATGGGTTTCCTCCAAAAAAGTTCATCGTCGATTTGATGACGATGAACTTTTGTCTAAAAAAAGTTGATGACTAGAAAAGTTCACCGTTGATGACTTTTCTTCTAGAAAAGTTCATTGTTGCTGAAATTTTCTTCTAGAAAAGTTCATCGTTGATGACTTTTCTCCTAGAAAAGTTCATCTTTGATGGGTTTCCTCCAAAAAAGTTCATCGTCGATTTGATGACGATGAAATTTTCTCTAAAAAAAGTTGATGACTAGAAAAGTTCACCGTTGATTACTTTTTTTCTAGAAAAGTTTATCGTTGACTTTTCTTACAGAAAAGTTCATCGTTGATGACTTTCCTTATAGAAAATTTAGTTTTTGATGACTTTTCTTATAGAAAGTGTAATCGTTAATGACTTTTCGCAATTAAATTTAACTTAAAGCCTAGGTTTCACTGTCTTAGTTTCTGGGGTAAGAAATTTGCACAAATTGAAATCTAAACAAAGTCTCTCTCCAAAAACCCCTTTCCGCGAACACTTGGAAATGCCAAAAACAAATGCGAATCTTTGCATACATACACTCCCTGCCAAGTCCCAGAGTCAAACATCTGAGTACTTTCGCTAGTTCCTTTGGTGGCGCAATAAACTCCTCGAAACTCTGGGAAATCGGGTTTTGGAATAGTCATTGTTTAGCCGTAAATGTTTATTTGTTTTTGTCTCTTGTCAGTGAATAGTGAATAGTTTTCGATTTTGATTTTACCCATTTGGTGGTGTTGTTGTCTTAAGCACATGAGTTTGCTAAGGATAAAGGATTTCATTTATATGACTGCTGCTCTTGGCCTGTCTAAAACATAAATTCAGTAGTTTTGTTGGCTGTTGTCCTTTGCCGTTTTCAAAATCTTAATAAATCTCAATTAAAGAAATACGCATCCGCATTTTTTACAAGGACAACAACATTCTTTTGTTGGCCGGGGAGTGCGAAGAGCCGTTTTCAAATAATACATTCAACTATTAATATTTACCTTTTGGCTTCTGGGATTTTGGGTATAATGTAAGGAGTTTATTTAAAATCTTTTGTTCGATTTTGCCAACGACAAGGGTTGCTCATTATTTAGGAATTTCCAGGAATTTTTAATAAATAAACTATTGACAATTGTTTTGGGGCTTGCCTGAGCATGCTTAGTTTGTTTGAATTATAAAGCATATCTTGTGTGGGGAGGGCATATGTAAAATGTATTGCCTACTCTTAGGCTTTTAGTTGCTATAATTTAATTAGCATTTCCGCTATGTGTGTGTAAGTGTGAGAGAGAGAGTAGTACGAGTAGTGTACTGTTGTCTCGTTATCTTTGTGTAACAGTTAAAAAAATACATTTTAATTTTAATTACATGTCGTGTTTTTTCGTCGCCCGTTGTCGTTGTTGGCCCTTTTTTGTGAAAACTCAAAAATGCATATCCATTGTAAAGGACTTTTTTTAAAATAGGATTTGCTGCATAACACGTACTCGTCAGTTTGTGAAACCACAAGGATGCACACACACACACACACAAACACAACGAGAAATCCAGCAACTCTGTCTGTTACAAAGAGGAATTCCTTTTTAAAAACATTAAAATTTTAATTTAATATGCTTAGCCCGGGGAGTGAGTTTTGTGGAGGGGAGGAGATGTAGCCAGATGCTTGAATGGTTGCTTACCTTTTTCCCCGACATACGCTACTCTTGTTTTATGTGGTCACCTTTGGGTGCCCGCCCCTTAGAGGACAGTGTTAGTCCCGGGCCGAGAATGATGTGTTGGCTATTGTCCAAAAAGGTGTTTCAGTAATAAGCCTTTTGATGCGTAAAGTGTTTGGTTTTGTGCTCAAAGTTGTTTTTTTTTTCTTTCTTTTTCCCTGTCTCAGGTTGGGTTTTACATAACAAAATTTCTTCCCAAAGCTGCTATTTTTCTTGTATGGCTTGGATCTCTACCAAAGTTCATTTCTAACCAAGAGTGTTGTTTTTTTTCAAATCCTGATATGATTATTTTATGTCTTTGTCTATGCTCATCTTAGTGTTTAATTTTAATGAATTTAATCTACAATGAAACGTTTAGAGTTTAGTCCTGTTCTCCCCTCCCCAAAAGTAGGCTATACTTTTTTGTATTTATAACAGTTTTTTGTGCCGCTGCAGTCATTGTGGTGTAACATTTGCTCCTTTCAAACATTGCTACTTGTGTTAATTGGCCTTAGTTTTGTTAAATACACTTCACATGTCTTATTTCTGTCGTTTTTAATTGGCTAAGCCTTAGCACGGTCTGTCCTGTCCTGGCCTGGTTGGGGGCTTGCAATATCATGCGCCTTTGCTGCACTTTCCGCCAAACAATATGCAGCTTATTTTGTGTCCCCACCAAACAGTACAATTTACTTTCTTTGCTGGCATTCGTGGTTGGCTGTCTGACAGGCGCAACGTTTTAAGAGTGTCACATTTAAACATTCCACTTTTTGTATTTTTAGTTACGCTCGAAATCACCAAAGCTTAAAAAGGCCACATCACACCGACTCGACACATGTGTTACGATGAGGAGGGCTTTGTGTGTTGTGCTTCGCTCGACAACTCTTTATTTTGCCGGCATAATCTTAGGCGCTGGCGTAAAAAAGCATCTTGCTTAAGTTCGAAAAAATTTCTGTTATCTGTTTTTTGCTCACAAAATCCGTGAAACGCTTAAAAGAATTTGTTAACATTCTGTTTTCTTATTTTTTCCACTCTTCCAACCGCTTTGCAGTTGGTCTCTGAAAGTAATCCCTTTTTTCGCTTCTTGGCAAATATTTAGCATATGGTTAGGACCAGGCAAAGAAATGCTAGCTATTACGCTGAAAATTATGCTTTGGTACATTTTGTTGAATAAAAAAAGATAAGCATATTTTAAATGTTTTTTGTTCCATATAAATAAAAAATAGAAGAAAAAAGACGTTATTTAAAAATGTTTACATTTTTACTTTGTACTGAGATTTTCTTAGTGATTGTTAAGGAAGGAATTAAAAAAACAATCTAGCTTTGTTGAAAATCCTAGCATATTTCTAGGCAATGCAAAAAAACAACATTGTCAGTTGTAAATGTATGAGAAAAGTCATCAACGATGAACTTTTCTATAAGAAAAGTCATCATGGATGAACTGTTCTATAAGAAAAGTCATCCAGGATGACATGTTCTAGAAGAAAAGTCATCAACGTTGAACTTTTCTATAAGAAAATCAATCAATTTTTACTTTTCTATAAGAAACTTTTCTATAAGAAAAGTCATCAACGATGAACTTTTCTATAAGAAAAGTCATCAACGATGAAGTTTTCTATAAGAAAAGTCATCAACGATGAAGTTTTCTATAAGAAAAGTCATCAACGATGAACGTTTCTATAAGAAAAGTCATCAACGATGAACTTTTCTATAAGAAAAGTCATCAACGATGAACTTTTCTATAAGAAAAGTCATCAACGATGAACTTTTCTATAAGAAAAGTCATCAACGATGAACTTTTCTGTAAGAAAATTCATCAACGATGAACTTTTCTATAACAAAAGTCATCAACGATGAACTTTTCTATAAGAAAAGTCATCAACGATGAACTTTTCTATAAGAAAAGACATCAACGATGATCCTTGCTATAAGAAAAGTCATCAACGATGAACTTTTCCATAAGAAAAGTCATCAACGATGAACTTTTCTATAAGAAAAGTCATCAACGATGAACTTTTCTATAAGAAAAGTCATCAACGATGAACTTTTCTATAAGAAAAGTCATCAACGATGAACTTTTCTGTAAGAAAAGTCATCAACGATGAACTTTTCTATACGAAAAGTCCTCACCGATGAACTTTTCTATACGAAAAGTCCTCACCGATGAACTTTTCTATAAGAAAAGTTATCAACCATGAACTTTTCTATAAGAAAAGTCATCAACGATGAAATTTTCTATAAGAAAAGTCATCAACCATGAACTTTTCTAGAAGAAAAGTCATCAACGATGAACTTTTCTAGAAGAAAAGTTATCAACAATGAACTTTTCTTTAAGAAAAGTCATCAACGATGAACTTTTCTCTAAGAAAAGTCATCAACGATGAACTTATCTCTAAGAAATGTCATCAACGATGAACTTTTCTCTAAGAAAAGTGATCAAAAATGAATTTTTCTCTGAGAAAAGTCATCAACGATGAACTTTTCTAAAATAAAAGGCATCAACGATGAACTTTTCTAAAAGAAAAGTCATCAAAGATGAACTGTTCTATAAGAAAAGTCATCCAGGATGACATGTTCTAGAAGAAAAGTCATCAACGTTGTACTTTTCTATAAGAAAATCAATCAATTTTTACTTTTCTATAAGAAACTTTTCTATAAGAAAAGTCATCAACGATGAACTTTTCTATAAGAAAAGTCATCATGGATGAACTGTTCTATAAGAAAAGTCATCCAGGATGACATGTTCTAGAAGAAAAGTCATCAACGTTGAACTTTTCTATAAGAAAATCAATCAATTTTTACTTTTCTATAAGAAACTTTTCTATAAGAAAAGTCATCAACGATGAACTTTTCTATAAGAAAAGTCATCAACGATGAACTTTTCTATAAGAAAAGTCATCAACGATGAACTTTTCTATAAGAAAAGTCATCAACGATGAACTTTTCTGTAAGAAAATTCATCAACGATGAACTTTTCTATAAAAAAAGTCATCAACGATAAACTTTTCTATAAGAAAAGTCATCAACGATGAATTTTTCTATAAGAAAAATCATCGACGATGAACTTTTCTACAAGAAAAGTCGTCAATGATGAACTTTTCTATAAGAAAAGTCATCAACGATTAACTTTTCTATAAGAAAAGTCATCTACCATGAACTTTTCTATACGAAAATTCATCAGGGATGAACTTTCCTATAAAAAAAGTCATCAACGATGAACTTTTCTATAAGAAAAGTCATCAACGATGAACTTTTCTATAAGAAAAGACATCAACGATGATCCTTGCTATAAGAAAAGTCATCAACGATGAACTTTTCCATAAGAAAAGTCATCAACGATGAACTTTTCTATAAGAAAAGTCATCAACGATGAACTTTTCTATAAGAAAAGTCATCAACGATGAACTTTTCTGTAAGAAAAGTCATCAACGATGAACTTTTCTATACGAAAAGTCCTCACCGATGAACTTTTCTATACGAAAAGTCCTCACCGATGAACTTTTCTATAAGAAAAGTTATCAACCATGAACTTTTCTATAAGAAAAGTCATCAACGATGAAATTTTCTATAAGAAAAGTCATCAACCATGAACTTTTCTAGAAGAAAAGTCATCAACGATGAACTTTTCTAGAAGAAAAGTTATCAACAATGAACTTTTCTTTAAGAAAAGTCATCAACGATGAACTTTTCTCTAAGAAAAGTCATCAACGATGAACTTATCTCTAAGAAATGTCATCAAGAATGAACTTTTCTCTAAGAAAAGTGATCAAAAATGAATTTTTCTCTGAGAAAAGTCATCAACGATGAACTTTTCTAAAATAAAAGGCATCAACGATGAACTTTTCTAAAAGAAAAGTCATCAAAGATGAACTGTTCTAAAAAAAAGTCATCAAAGATGAACTGTTCTAAAAGAAAAGTCATCAACGATGAACTTTTCTATAAGAAAAGTCTTCAACGATGAACTTTTCTATAAGAAAAGTCTTCAACGACGAACTTTTCTATACCATTCAATTCATCAACTATGAATTTGTCCCTTAGAAAGCCTTAAATCATTATCTCTTCTATAAGAAAAGTCGTCAACGATAAAATGTTCTCCAAGAATTGTTATCAAGGTGTTTGTTAACAATAGCTTTTAGCCATTTCCTAAACCATTTCCTTTCTTTGTCTCCCGCTACTCTTTAACTTTACAGTTTAACATATCCGTAGGTAATCATTCCTTCAAATCTTCTTCCTTATTTTGATTATCATAAATAGTTATCCTGTGCAGAATCTTCTTCAAAAATATTAACATAATGACATAATAGCTACTGCAATTCTTTTCTAAAGCTAAACCCTGAACAAAAGTGCGTAACAGTTGCATTGTATGCAAATTTGTGGCTATACCTAATAGCATAACTAGCCGCCTTGCTTATAAACTTGGCTGTTTGGTTTTACCATAGAGAAAAGAGTAATGTTGTTATTATTATGCGTAATGCCATTATTGCTGTACAACAAAGCCAATTTGTCATAAATGGTCAGAAAAAATGGAGACAAGTTAAAGATCATTTAGCTGGTTGAGTTCATAAATTCTCATTTAAAGCTATCGCAAAAGCATCAGCAGAAATGTTTCCCAAAAATGGGTCAAGTTTTGTTTGGTGGGCATGTAAGGAAATGTTTTGCCGCCGCTTGGGAGATGCATAACTAATCGAATGATATTGGAAGGTAAAGCTAATATTAGGCTTTTGGAAAGGCGAATAATTAAGATAATTTACTTTATGGAATTTAAGAGACATTTTTTGCAAAGGTGTAGATTTCTTTTAGATTTTATATGTTGAAAATTCCTGCGGAATTTTCTACATATCACGGTCTTATTAGAATTCGAAGCTTTTCTGTATAGTTCTTATGGACTTTTTTTATAGAAAAGTCATCGTTGATTACTCTTCTTATAGAAAAGTTCACCGTTGATGTTCATCTTTGATGACTTTTCTTTTAGAAAAGTTCATCGTTGATGACTTTTCTTTTAGAAAAGTTCATCGTTGATGACTTTTCTTACAGAAAGCTTCATCGTTGATGACTTTTCTTAAAGAAAGCTTCATCGTTGATGACTTTTCTTATAGAAAAGTTTATCGTGGATGACTTTTCTTATAGAAAAGTTCATCCTTAATGACTTTTCTTTTAAAAAAGTTTATCTTTGATGACTTTTCTTATAGAAAAGTTCATCGTTGATGACTTTTCTTCGAGTAAAGTTCATCGTTGATGACTTTTCTTAGAGAAAATTTCATCGTTGATGACTTTTCTTATAGAAAAGTTCATCGTTGATGACTTTTCTTATAGAAAAGTTCATCGTTGATGACTTTTCTTATAGAAAAGTTCGTCGTTGATGACTTTTCTTATAGAAAAGTTCATCGTTAATGACTTTTCTTTTAAAAAAGTTTATCGTTGATGACTTTTCTTATAGAAAAGTTCATCGTTGATGACTTTTCTTATAGAAAAGTTCACCGTTGATGACTTTTCTTATAGAAAAGTTCACCGTTGATGACTTTTCTTAGAAAAAAGTTCATTGTTTATGACTTTTCTTAAAAAAATGTTTATCGTTGATGACTTTTCTTAGAGAAATGTTCATCATTGATGACTTTTCTTCGAGTAAAGTTCATCGCTGATGACTTTTCTCAGAGAAAATTTCATCGTTGATGACTTTTCTTAGAGAAAAGTTCATCGTTGATGACTTTTCTTAGAGAAAAGTTCATCGTTCAACTTTTCTTAGAGAAAAGTTCATCGTTAATGACTTTTCTTAAAGAAAAGTTCATCGTTCATGACTTTTCTTATAGACAGGTTCATCGTTCATGACTTTTCTTATAGACAGGTTCATCGTTCATGACTTTTCTTATAGAAAAGTTCATCGTTCATGACTTTTCTTATAGAAAAGTTCATCGTTCATGACTTTTCTTACAGAAAGCTTCATCGTTGATGACTTTTCTTAAAGAAAGCTTCATCGTTGATGACTTTTCTTATAGAAAAGTTTATCGTGGATGACTTTTCTTATAGAAAAGTTCATCGTTAATGACTTTTCTTTTAAAAAAGTTTATCTTTGATGACTTTTCTTATAGAAAAGTTCATCGTTGATGACTTTTCTTCGAGTAAAGTTCATCGTTGATGACTTTTCTTAGAGAAAATTTCATCGTTGATGACTTTTCTTAGAGAAAAGTTCATCGTTGATGACTTTTCTTAGAGAAAAGTTCATCGTTAATGACTTTTCTTATAGAAAAGTTCATCGTTGATGACTTTTCTTAGATAAAAGTTCATCGTTGATGACTTTTCTTAGAGAAAAGTTCGTTAATGACTTTTCTTAGAGAAAAGTTTATCGTTGATGACTTTTCTTATAGAAAAGTTCATCGTTGATGACTTTTCTTATAGAAAAGTTCACCGTTGATGACTTTTCTTATAGAAAAGTTCACCGTTGATAACTTTTCTTATAGAAAAGTTCATCATTGATGACTTTTCTTAGGGAAAAGTTCATTGTTTATGACTTTTCTTAAAAAAATGTTTATCGTTGATGACTTTTCTTAGAGAAAAGTTCATCATTGATGACTTTTCTTCGAGTAAAGTTCATCGTTGATGACTTTTCTTAGAGAAAATTTCATCGTTGATGACTTTTCTTAGAGAAAATTTCATCGTTGATGACTTTTCTTAGAGAAAAGTTCATCGTTAATGACTTTTCTTAGAACAAATTTCATCGTTAATGACTTTTCTTAGAGAAAAGTTCATCGTTAATGACTTTTCTTATAGAAAAGTTCATCGTTGATGACTTTTCTTAGATAAAAGTTCATCGTTGATGACTTTTCTTAGAGAAAAGTTCATCGTTGATGACTTTTCTTAGAGAAAAGTTCATCGTTAATGACTTTTCTTAGAGAAAAGTTTGTCGTTGATGACTTTTCTTATAGAAAAGTTCATCGTTGACGGATTTTCTGAGCGAAAAGACAGCTTTAAATATGTTAATATAACCTTTAATGCCCCATAATGTTCCCTGTTTACTGATGATTTGTAATCAAGCTTCTGTTTAATTGGTTTTGCTTCAATTCCAATGTCTGCTGAATATTTCCTTAATTTTTTCTAATTAAAGACATCTTTCCGTCCCCATAAATATGCTCTGCTTCCCTTCTTATACTCCACAGCCCAAAAGTATGCTATAGCTTATAACATTTGTCGTTTTTTTTGTACGTTTCCCTAATGCCAATTGCTCCATCTATCTAAGAAGCTGGTAGTGTTTATTTTCGTTGTAATTATCCACATTTATTTACTTATTGACTTTCTTCGGACAAATGTCAAAACAAAACAAAAACACCAAAGAGAGACTATAGGACATTTACACAAATCTAACTCTGTTTAAAGACGGGAATGAGAAAAAATGTCTTTGAATAACTAACAATTAATTCTAGAAGCGAAGAACGACTTACAACCTTCAACCTACAGGAAACACCGTCTACTAGGAAAGTTTGTGGTAGATGGGCGATGAAGTAGAAAAAAATTGCTTTACAAGAAGACATAAGTTAATTAATCTTTTGGGCTCTATACACAAACACCGAAAGCATTTCAATACGAATTGCTATTAAACCCCCAAATACTCTATGGGCAGGAGAAGACCATGATGAGCTCCGGCAGTGGGAAAAAACACATTCCTGTGAGTAATTTTCGTAAATAGCAGAGGGTAACCATGAAAAATTTGTGTTGAGTCGAATATTGCCAAGTGAAAAATAGCCAATATTCAAAGGTGAATAATTACTTAAAGTCTTAAAGCAACAAGGTAATTAACAACTTACTACCAGCAAACGAAATTTCCTAACATGACAGCGACACAAATATATCAGTAGTCCGAAGAGACAGACAGTCGGACGGACATTACAAACCAGCCTCGAGAAAAGAATGTCGAATTTGTTATATGTATTGTATTATTTGCTTTAGCATCGCCAGTGACACTTGTCAAATTGTTTGGGGTGCAACCACAAACCGGGGAATACTTGCCTTGGCCTTGGTAGCCAAGGGCTGAAGCACAGCCATAGCCATATGAAGGAAATCAATTTGATTTGTGAGCGATGGTGTAATGTGATATGTACATACATGCACTGCAACGATTGTATTGGGTTTATTTTTTAGGGAAAATTTGTGCCAATAGAGATTTGTTGGTTTTTTATATACTTGTCGAGCTAACATGTGCTATTTGTGCGATATTTTTTTAAGGATATGTGTTTAGAAGCGGATGAACGGAAGGAATCGTATTTAGAGATTTGTCGAAATGGCAATAGAGCATAAGTGCGAAAAATAGCGCTTAAGGGCGTAAAAATGTGTATAAAACGACCAAAAAGTAGGCTTACAATTTTGTGCGAAAAGCAACCCCCAAACATAGACAACAATTTTAAAATATATAAATCTGCAAATATGAACATACAAAGTAAGTCATCAACAATGAACTTTTCTATACGAAAAGTCATCAACGATGAACTTTTCCATACGAAAAGTCATCAACGATGAACTATACGAAAAATCATCAACGATGAACTTTTCTGTACGAAAAGTCATCAACGATGAACTTTTCTGTACGAAATGTCATCAACGATGAACTTTTCTGTACGAAACGTCATCAACGATGAACTTTTCTGTACGAAACGTCATCAACGATGAACTTTTCTATACGAAAAGTCATCAACGATGAACTTTTCTATACGAAAAGTCTTCAACGATGAACTTCTCTATACGAAAAGTCTTAAACGATGAACTTTTCTAGAAGAAAAGCCATCAACGATGAACTTTTCTAGAAGAAAAGTCATCAACGATGAACTTTTCTAGAAGAAAAGTCATCAACGATGAACTTTTCTAGAAGAAAAGTCATCAACGATGAACTTTTCTAGAAGAAAAGTCATCAACGATGAACTTTTCTAGAAGAAAAGTCATCAACGATGAACTTTTCTAGAAGAAAAGTCATCAACGATGAACTTTTTTATAAGACATGTCATCAACGATGAACTTTTCTAGAAGAAAAGTCATCAACGATGAACTTTTCTAGAAGAAAAGTCATTAACGATGAACTTTTCTAGAAGAAAAGTCATCAACGATGAACTTTTCTAGAAGAAAAGTCATTAACGATGAACTTTTCTAGAAGAAAAGTCATCAACGATGAACTTTTCCATACGAAAAGTCATCAACGATGAACTATACGAAAAATCATCAACGATGAACTTTTCTGTACGAAAAGTCATCAACGATGAACTTTTCTGTACGAAATGTCATCAACGATGAACTTTTCTGTACGAAACGTCATCAACGATGAACTTTTCTGTACGAAAAGTCATCAACGATGAACTTTTCTATACGAAAAGTCTTCAACGATGAACTTCTCTATACGAAAAGTCTTAAACGATGAACTTTTCTAGAAGAAAAGCCATCAACGATGAACTTTTCTAGAAGAAAAGCCATCAACGATGAACTTTTCTAGAAGAAAAGTCATCAACGATGAACTTTTCTAGAAGAAAAGTCATCAACGATGAACTTTTCTAGAAGAAAAGTCATCAACGATGAACTTTTCTAGAAGAAAAGTCATCAACGATGAACTTTTCTAGAAGAAAAGTCATCAACGATGAACTTTTCTAGAAGAAAAGTCATCAACGATGAACTTTTCTAGAAGAAAAGTCATCATCGATGAAGTTTTCTATAAGAAAAATCATCAACGATGAACTTTTCTATAAGAAAAGTCATCAACGATGAACTTTTCTAGACAAAAAGTCATCAACGATGAACTTTTCTAGACGAAACGTCATCAACGATGAACTTTTCTATAAGAAAAGTCATCAACGATGAACTTTTTTATAAGACATGTCATCAACGATGAACTTTTCTAGAAGAAAAGTCATCAACGATGAACTTTTCTAGAAGAAAAGTCATTAACGATGAACTTTTCTAGAAGAAAAGTCATTAACGATGAACTTTTCTAGACGAAAAGTCATCAACGATGAACTTTTCTAGACGAAAAGTCATCAACGATGAACTTTTCTAGACGAAAAGTCATCAACGATGAACTTTTCTAGACGAAAAGTCATCAACGATGAACTTTTCTAGACGAAAAGTCATCAACGAGGAACTTTTCTAGACGAAAAGTCATCAACGATGAACTTTTCTAGAAGAAAAGTCATCAACGATGAACTTTCCTAGAAGAAAAGTCATCAACTATGATCTTTTCTAGAAGAAAAGTCATTAAAGGTGAACTTTACTAGAAGAAAAGTCATCAACGATGAACTTTTCTAGAAGAAAAGTCATCAACGATGAACTTTTCTAGAAGAAAAGTCATCAACGAAGAACTTTTCTAGAAAAAAAGTCATCAACGAAGAACTTTTCTAGAAGAAAAGTCATCAACGACGAACTTTTCTAGAAGAAAAGTCATCAACGACGAACTTTTCTAGAAGAAAAGTCATCAACGACGAACTTTTCTAGAAGAAAAGTCATCAACGACGAACTTTTCTAGAAGAAAAGTCATCAACGATGAACTTTTCTAGAAGAAAAGTCATCAACGATGAACTTTTCTAGAAGAAAAGTCATCAACGATGAACTTTTCTAGAAGAAAAGTCATCAACGATGAACTTTTCTAGAAGAAAAGTCATCAACGATGAACTTTTCTAGAAGAAAAGTCATCAACGATGAACTTTTCGGGAAGAAAAGTCATCAACGATGAACTTTTCTAGAAGAAAAGTCACAACGATGAACTTTTCTAGAAGAAAATTCACAACGATGAACTTTTCTAGAAGAAAAGTCACAACGATGAACTTTTCTATAAGAAAAGTCATTAACGATGAACTTTTCTGTAAGAAAAGTCATCAACGAAGAACTTTTCTAGAAAAAAATTCATCAGCGAAGAACTTTTCTAGAAGAAAAGTCATCAACGACGAACTTTTCTAGAAGAAAAGACATCAACGACGAACTTTTCTAGAAGAAAAGTCATCAACGACGAACTTTTCTAGAAGAAAAGTCATCAACGATGAACTTTTCTAGAAGAAAAGTCATCAACGATGAACTTTTCTAGAAGAAAAGTCATCAACGACAAACTTTTCTAGAAGAAAAGTCATCAATGATGAACTTTTCTAGAAGAAAAGTCTTCAACGATGAACTTTTCTAGAAGAAAAGTCATCAACGATGAACTTTTCTAGAAGAAAAGTCATCAACGATGAACTTTTCTAGAAGAAAAGTCATCAACGACAAACTTTTCTAGAAGAAAAGTCATCAACGATGAACTTTTCTAGAAGAAAAGTCATCAACGATGAACTTTTCTAGAAGAAAAGTCATCAACGATGAACTTTTCTAGAAGAAAAGTCATCAACGATGAACTTTTCGGGAAGAAAAGTCATCAACGATGAACTTTTCTAGAAGAAAAGTCACAACGATGAACTTTTCTAGAAGAAAATTCACAACGATGAACTTTTCTAGAAGAAAAGTCACAACGATGAACTTTTCTATAAGAAAAGTCATTAACGATGAACTTTTCTGTAAGAAAAGTCATCAACGAAGAACTTTTCTAGAAAAAAATTCATCAGCGAAGAACTTTTCTAGAAGAAAAGTCATCAACGACGAACTTTTCTAGAAGAAAAGACATCAACGACGAACTTTTCTAGAAGAAAAGTCATCAACGACGAACTTTTCTAGAAGAAAAGTCATCAACGACGAACTTTTCTAGAAGAAAAGTCATCAACGACGAACTTTTCTAGAAGAAAAGTCATCAACGACGAACTTTTCTAGAAGAAAAGTCATCAACGATGAACTTTTCTAGAAGAAAAGTCATCAACGATGAACTTTTCTAGAAGAAAAGTCATCAACGACAAACTTTTCTAGAAGAAAAGTCATCAATGATGAACTTTTCTAGAAGAAAAGTCATCAACGATGAACTTTTCTAGAAGAAAAGTCATCAACGATGAACTTTTCTAGAAGAAAAGTCATCAACGATGAACTTTTCGAGAAGAAAAGTCATCAACGATGAACTTTTCTAGAAGAAAAGTCACAACGATGAACTTTTCTAGAAGAAAATTCACAACGATGAACTTTTCTAGAAGAAAAGTCACAACGATTAACTTTTCTATAAGAAAAGTCATTAACGGTGAACTTTTCTGTAAGAAAAGTCATCAACGGTGAAATTTTCTATAATAAAAGTCATCAAAGATCAACTTTTCTATACGAAAAGTCATCAACGATGAACTTTTCGATAAGAAAAGTCATCAACGATGAACTTTTCGATAAGAAAAGTCATCAACGATGAACTTTTCGATAAGAAAAGTCATCAAAGATGAACTTTTCTAGATGAAAATTCATTAACGATGAGCTCTTCTAAAAGAAAAGTCGTCAACGATAAGCTTTTCTAAAAGAAAAGTCATCAACGATGAACTTTTCTAGAAGAAAACGGATCAACGATGAACTTTTCTATAAGAAAAGTCATAAACGATGATCTTTTCTATAAGAAAAGTCATCAACGATGAACTTTTCTTTAAGAAAAGTTATCGACGATGAACTTTTCTATATTAAATGTCATCAACGATGATCTTTTCTATAAAAAAAGTCATCAACGATGAAATTTTCTAGAACAACAGTCATCAACGATGATCTTTTCTATAAAAAAAAGTCATGGACGATGATTTTTTCTATAAAAAAAAGTCATCAACGATGAACTTTTCTATAAGAAAAGTCATCATCGATGAACTTTTCTATAAGAAAAGTCATCAACGATGAACTTTTCTATAAGAAAAGTCATCAACGATGAACTTTTCTATAAGAAAAGTCATCAACGATGAACTTTTCTATAAGAAAAGTCATCAACGATGAACTTTTCTATAAGAAAAGTCATCAACGATGAACTTTTCTATAAGAAAAGTCATCAACGATGAACTTTTCTTTAAGAAAAGTCATCAACGATGAACTTTTCTATAAGAAAAGTCATCAACGATGAACTTTTCTATAAGAAAAGTCATCAACGATGAACTTTTCTATAAGAAAAGTTATCAACGATGAACTTTTCTATAAGAAAAGTCATCAACGATGAACTTTTCTATAAGAAAAGTCGTCAACGATGAACTTTTCTATAAGAAAAGTCATCAACGATGAACTTTTCTATAAGAAAAGTCATCAACGATGAACTTTTCTATAAGAAAAGCCATCAACTATGAACTTTTCTAGAAGGAAAGTCATCAACGATGAACTTTTCTATAAGAAAACACATCAACGATGAACTTTCATTATGCCATCGTTGATGAGTTTTCATTAAGAAACATTTGTTGTTGAAGACTTTTCTGAAAGAAAACTTATAGAAAGAGTCCTAGTTAATGACTTTCTTCCATAAACATTCCTCGTGGATGACTATTCTTATAGAAAAGATCATCGTTGATAACTTTCCTTATTTAAAATTTCATCGTTCATGACTTTTCATATAAAAAAATCATCCTTTTTATCTATTCTCATAGAAAAGTTCAAAGCTGATGACTTTTTTCTAGAAAAGTTCATCGTTGATGACTTTTCCCATAGAAAGCATAATAGTTGATGATTTTTCTTAGAGAAAATTTGATTGTTGATGACTTTTCTTATAGAAAAGTTCATCTTTTAGAAAAGTTAATTGTTGAAACGATACTTCATGACGAATGGTTTCGATGTATCTCTTACCGTAATATTGGTTCTCAAGTGTCCACTTATTATCAGAACTTTGTTATTTTAGCATAAATTCCTGCAACATAAGTAATTGCTTGATTTCACTGTCCTCAATGAAAGTCGATAGCCCTCCCTTTCTCCTAAAAGTATGCACTCCTTGCTGTCATTTTCATTTTCTCCTAGTGGGTATGGTATAATTTTAATACGATATACTACGAAGACAATACCTTAACACTTCCTTCCTGTCTTTCTGGACATTGCAAATGTTTGCTATCTTGTGTATAAGAAAAACCTGTCAAAAGTCTGTAAATCATTTGTAAAAACACTTGACAATAATAGACAGCAGCTCTGCCAGGCAAAGGACATCTTATTGTATCCGATTTCTTCTTCGTTGGTTCGCTCAACATTATTTCATTTCAAACAAAAAGGACAACTCGAAGTTCAAATGACAATTGATTGTTAATTCAAGTTGTTGTTCGCTGTCCTTGTTGTAATTTTTTTTTTTGCTATTTTACTGCTGATTTTTTCTCTGTCTAAAGAATCTTTGCAAACGGAGTCACTTCAAGAATTCCTAATTTTTGCCCCAGCCAAGCAAGTCTTTGTATCATTTACTTACGTTCCCTGGTCGTGCATCATTTCCTCTCCACGCAGCTGGGAGTGTCTGTTCCTGGGGATTATATGGCTGGCTTTGTCGGTCCGTCTGCTCAGGCGGGGAGATACTAAAAGAGGGTGATGAGGGCAGTAGATACCAAATTGTCAGACACAATAAGTATCATTGTGTAATGTTAAGTCTAAGACTCGTTGCTGTATGTTCTTTTTTCTATCTATTTTTTTTATTTCAGTTTTCTGACTGCCTCTACTGTTGTAATGCTGTTCGAAGGAGGAGAGGAGTTTGGTAAAACAAATTAATTGATTAAAGGACATTACAAGATGCTTAACATTCTGTAGAGGAGTTCGGCAGCAAGTTGATGAGACAGATGATAGTGCAATGTAAAATGACAAGTGTCAATTGTAAGAGAAATTACTTAACTGGAATTGCCAAGTATAGTTTTAGGGGTATCTAATAAAGTTTTCTTCGGAAGCCTGAAAACAGTTTAAGTTAAAAATTAAATGGAAAGATCTGGAGCAAGGGATATGACAATATTATATTATAACAACGAATTTTATGGAAACATATTTTTAATGGTATTTAATTGAAAATCAAAGGAAAAGATTTAAAGGATGAACTTTTCTCTTAGAAAAGTCATCAAGGATGAACTTTTCTCTTAGAAAAGTCATCAAGGATGAACTTTTCTCTTAGAAAAGTCATCAAGGATGAACTTTTCTCTTAGAAAAGTCATCAAGGATGAACTTTTCTCTTACAAAAGTCATCAAGGATGAACTTTTCTAGAAGAAAAGTCATCAACGATGAACTTCTCTAGAAGAAAAGTCATCAACGATGAACGTTTCTAGAAGAAAAAGTCATCAACAATGAACTTTTCTATACGAAAAGTCTTCAACGATGAACTTCTCTATACGAAAAGTCTTAAACGATGAACTTTTCTAGAAGAAAAGCCATCAACGATGAACTTTTCTAGAAGAAAAAGTCATCAACAATGAACTTTTCTAGAAGAAAATTTGATGAAGTTTTCGTGAAGAAAATTCATCAACGATGAACTTTTCTAAAAGAAAAGTCATTAAAGATGAAACTTCTCTGGTCTTTTATATTTTTTGGAAGAGATCTCCAGTTTATAGTCAGTCATAAAAGCTTAGCAACTTCCAAAATATTACTGAAATTTAACTATATTTTAGTAACTTCAAATCTAATATATTTTTCCTTTTTATATCTCTAGGGCTGCATATGATTTGTTAGCACATTAGTAAAAATGTTCTTTGATTTCCTCTTTCGGTGACCATTTTCATTTCCTTCGCCTCTGTTTCTGCGACTGCTACATCCTGGCAACAGGGCCGACCCGGCTCTGCCAGGACATACCTTTAGGCCTTTTAAATAAATTACGCATAATTCGGAGAACCGAGGGGGAAACAGAAGACCGTACAAACCAAAATAACAAAAAAACAGACTGATTATATATGACTACAACGATTATATTTGACCACCCACTCTGTTGAAGCCTCTACACTTTTTTCCATTGTCCTTTTTTCCTACTATCTTTCACTCATCGTTTTCTTGGATTGGCGGTGTTTTTTTTCTCTTGAACAAGAAAATTTTCGCAGTTTTTCCAACAGTGTTGTTTTTTTTTGTTGTTGTTACTGCTGCTCCTGCTGCTGGTGGTGGTGATCCTGTACTGGCCTTATGGCGCCCAAGTGAGTGAGTGTGATGTGGTTGTATTACAATAATTTTTAATTACCGGAGTAAATGTAATTATGAATTTTTATTTCATACAATACTTGCTCTAAATATATACGAGTTCTGAGTTTGTGTGTTTTTCATGCCAGCCACCAGTATCTCAGTTTGTGAGAATCTGCGTTTCTGTATATCCTCTCTGTCTCCTCTCCCTTTCTCCCTCTCCTTCAGTTATTGTGTTGCTTGCAGTTATGCACAAAGCTTATGCGAAATTACTCCAAAAGCCTGTGAGAGAAAAAAGTATTTGTGACCACCACATGACAACTGCCATTCCTTGAACAATTTGTGATTTTTCTCTTCTTCCTGGTTTTGTTGTAGTTTTTTTTCGTATGAAGTGAAAAGGTTTCCATTAAATACTAAACCACCTACCTCCTTAGATGATGGATGTGATAAAGTGAGAGGACAGGAACAAGGAAGCCTTAACAGAGATCAGGCAATCAGGTTGGGTAGGCCCATTTTATCACTTATTTCAGAATAACATATTACCAATATTACTTTTTAAAAGAAATGGATACTTTTTCTGTGCAAAAGTGTCACCAGTGAGACTTTCCATATAGAAAAATATCAACGTTGACATTTTTCCTATAGAAAAATGTCGCACATAAACCTCGCCTAAGAAAAGTACCACCAGACAGACTTTTCATATAGAAAAAGAATCACCAGTGAGACTTTTGCTAAAGAAAACTATCATCAGTGATGCTTTTCGTTTAGAAAAGTATAGAAAATTATCGCCAGTTATGCCTTTCGTATAATCAGTGTTACTTTTCGTATAGAAAAGTGTCATCAGTGGTACTTTTCATATCATCAGTGATTCTTTTCGTATAGAAAAATACCATCAGCGATACTTTTCGTATAGAAAAGTATCATTAGTGATAATTTTCTGAAAGAAAAGTATCATCAGTGATACTTTTCGTATACAAAATTATCCTCAGTGATACTTTTCATATAGAAAATTATCCTCGGTGATGCTTTTCATATAGAAGAGTATCATCAGTGATACTTTTCATATAGAAAAGTATCATCAGTGATACTTTTCTTATAGAAAGTATCATCAGTGATACTTTTCGTATAGAAAAGTATCATAAGTGATACTTTTCGTATAGAAAAGTATCCTCAGTGATACTTTTCGTATAGAAAAGTATCCTCAGTGATACTTTTCGTATAGAAAAGTATCATCATTGATACTTATCGTATAGAAAAGTATCATCATTGATACTTTTCGTATAGAAAAGTATCATCATTGATACTTTTCGTATAGAAAAGTATCATCATTGATACTTTTCGTATAGAAAAGTATCATCATTGATACTCTTCGTATAGAAAAGTATCATCATTGATACTCTTCGTATAGAAAAGTATCATCATTGATACTTTTCGTATAGAACAGTATCATCGGTGATACTTTTCGTATAGAAAAGTATCATCAGTGATGCTTTTTGTATAGAATCATCGGTGAAAGTATCATCAGTGATGCTTTTCGTATAGAAAAGTATCCTCAGTGATACTTTTCGTATAGAACAGTATAATCGGTGAAAGTATCATCAGTGATGCTTTTCGTATAGAAAAGTATTCTCAGTGATACTTTTTGTATAGAAAAGTATCCTTAGTTATACTTTTCGTATAGAAAAGTAGTATAAGTGACACTTTTAGAAAAGTATCATTAGTGATACTTTTCGTATAAAAAAGGTATCATCAGTGATACTTTTCTTATAGAAAAGTATACTCAGTGATACTTTTCGTATAGAAAAGTATCCTCAGTGATACGTTTCGTATAGAAAAGTATCCTCTGTGATACTTTTCGTATAGAAAAGTATCATCAGTGAGACTTTTGCTGCAGAAAACTATCATCAGTGATGCTTTTCGCTTAGAAAAGTATCCTCAGTGATACTTTTCGTATAGAAAAGTATCCTCAGTGATACTTTTCGTATAGAAAAGTATCCTCAGTGATACTTTTGGTATAGAAAAGTATCATCATTGATACTTTTCGTATAGAAAAGTATCATCAGTGATGCTTTTTGTATAGAATCATCGGTGAAAGTATCATCAGTGATGCTTTTCGTATAGAAAAGTATCCTCAGTGATACTTTTCGTATAGAACAGTATAATCGGTGAAAGTATCATCAGTGATGCTTTTCGTATAGAAAAGTATTCTCAGTGATACTTTTTGTATAGAAAAGTATCCTTAGTTATACTTTTCGTATAGAAAAGTAGTATAAGTGACACTTTTAGAAAAGTATCATTAGTGATACTTTTCGTATAAAAAAGGTATCATCAGTGATACTTTTCTTATAGAAAAGTATACTCAGTGATACTTTTCGTATAGAAAAGTATCCTCAGTGATACGTTTCGTATAGATAAGTATCCTCTGTGATACTTTTCGTATAGAAAAGTATCATCAGTGAGACTTTTGCTGCAGAAAACTATCATCAGTGATGCTTTTCGCTTAGAAAAGTATCCTCAGTGATACTTTTCGTATAGAAAAGTATCCTCAGTGATACTTTTCGTATAGAAAAGTATCCTCAGTGATACTTTTGGTATAGAAAAGTATCATCATTGATACTTTTCGTATAGAAAAGTATCATCATTGATAATTTTCGTATAGAAAAGTATCATCATTGATACTTCTCGTATAGAAAAGTATCATCATTGATACTTTTCGTATAGAACAGTATCATCGGTGATACTTTTCGTTTAGAAAAGTATAATCAGTGACACTTTTCGTATAGAAAAGTATAATCAGTGACACTTTTAATTTTCGTAAAAGAAAAGTATCATCAGTGATAATTTTCGTATACAAAAGTTTCATCAGTGATACTTTTCGTATAGAAAAGTATCCTCATTGATACTTTTAGTATAGAAAAGTATCCTCACTAATACTTTTCGTATAGAAAAGTGTTCTCAGTGATACTTTTCGTATAGAAAAGTATAATCAGTGATTCTTTTCGTATAGAAAAGTATCTTCAGTGATACTTTTCCTACAGAAAAGTATTCTCAGTGATACTTTTTGTATAGAAAAGTATCCTCAGTGATACTTTTCGTATAGAAAAGTATCCACAGTGATACTTTTCGTATAGAAAAGCATCCTCTGTGATACTTTTCGTATAGAAAAGTATCCTCAGCTATACTTTTCATATAGAAAAGTATCCTCAGCTATAAAGTATGATAATACTTTTCATATAGAAAAGTATTATCAGTGATACTTTTCATATAGAAAAGTATTATCAGTGATACTTTTCATATAGAAAAGTATTCTCAGTGATACTTTTCATATAGAAAAGTATTCTCAGTGACACTTTTCGTATAGAAAAGTGTCCTCAGTGATACTTTTCGTATAGAAAGGTATCCTCAGTGATACTTTTCTTATAGAAAAGTATCCTCAGTGATACTTTTCGTATAGAAAAGTATCCTCACTGATACTTTTCGTATAGAAAAGTAGCCTCAGTGATACTTTTCATAAAGAAAAGTATCCTCAGTGATACTGTTCCTAGAAAAAAGTAGCCTCAGTAATACTTTTCGTACAGAGAAGTATTTGATATTTTTCGTATAGAAAATATTTCTGTATAGGAAAGTGATATTTCTTGCAATAAATATTTATCCACTGCACTCCTTAAGCTATGCCATACTTGTTGAACGTCTTGAATGTATGCATTGGAATTTATTTAATTGAGCTCCTTGCGTTATGCTATAGTTTTTAATAGTCTCTTGCCCAATGACCAACTGAGCATACATTCTGTCTTGGATTTTTTAAAACCTCGTAATTTGGTACTAACTGGGCTGGGCGTTGATGATATGAGCCACTGAGGAGAGGGATGACATAGAAGTAGCAATGATTATGATGATGATGAACAACGGAAATGGTTGCCACTTGCCCGCATTTTGTCGACTTAATTTTTCCACTGGTTTGAAAGGGAAGTTTAACGATGACGACAAAAGAGGAACAGTCAACTGCCGACATACAAACACCCACAACAGCAACATCCACTGGGCCGCACTATATTTTATATCACTTCTGTATTTTTGTTCGTTTTTCTTGATTTTTGAAACGGGTACGTGTGACTCGAAGTTCCGTCTCCTGTATACGGGTCGTAACCCTTTGAGTAAACTCCCCATTGGTCTGAGGACTGCTGGGTAGTAGCTGGCTGGATGTTACTGGCTATGTTGACTGGGCTGGCCTGGCTGGTGCATTCCATTTTTCTTGTCTCAACTCAACTCGACTAGGCGGCTCAGTTTCAGATTTTTTTAAAACAATTGGTGCATTTACAAACGTTTTGCATTACTGCTCATAAATGCTTAAGGACTTTTGACTTTTTGTTTTATTAGTGGTAAACAGTGAGCTTTACATTAAGTTAAATAGTCGTCGTGGAGGTGACACCAAAAAGGAAGTAGACCTAAGGGGTCCTAGGCAGGGGGAGTGAAGAAGTCAGGAAGCTTGCTTGCTTGCTGGTGAAGCAACGCGGCAAGTAGGGGAATTCTAGCAAGCCAAGTTAATAGCTGGGTATATTGTGTTGTTTTAAGGACAATATTTTTATTTTTTGCTCTTGCAGTAATTTCTGCACTTTGTTCTTGTCGCGTATTTTTTCTTGTTTTTATTTATTTTTTATTTTTTAAGCTAAAGAAAAAATCCCTGACGTTGGCATATCATTGTTGTGTTTTTTCGTTTAGCGCTTTTATTGTTGTTGTTGATTTTTAATTTCTAGCCGTATCGTATACTTCCGTTTCTCGCTGCCGAGTTAATGAATAATTGTAGGCGACAACCAGAGACTAACCCAGGGAACCCGCTCGTGAAGGCTTCCCCCCCAAAAACCACTCCCCCAGAAATTATCACGACAAATTTTTATTTGTTTTGAGTTTCCTTATGGCCCCGCAGCATCAGCAGAAGCAGTGGCAGTTCACCAAAAAAAAAAGAAAGGATTGCACTCTGAAATGAACATGACTTCTTTTGCTGCGGGTTGTATGGTTTTATGCTGCAGCAGCTTCGTCCTACACTTCGTCCTTTTTTGTTGCAGCTCGGTTAATGCAGAAAAGTGTGATTACAGGCATCCGTTTTGGCTTAATGAGTTCTTGATTTCATTTTTCTTTAGGTTACATTCCGAACTAGGCAACAACAACAACACAACCTGCACCTATGCGCTACGCACTTAACACCCATTGTCCTTTAATGCCACACACAGGACCACCCATCCCTCTCCCTTTCCCAACTTAGTTGCCTTATAAAAAAAACAGGATCTTTTTTACTCTTTTCGTATGGCTATGATTTGTGTTAACAATGCCTTTGGATGAAATTTGATTTACTTGAGAAACGTTTGAAAAACTGCAAATGTAGTGGTTGTGGGGGGGAGATGGAACTTCACTTGCTTACTTAACCGGGGAAAAAATCTAATTATCTAAAGAATTTGCTCAGAGTAGAGCAAAAGGACGACAAATGTTGGAGAAGTGTAATTATACACCTCAAAAATGTATGCAATGGAAATGAATTATTTGAGCTCCTCAATGTATGCTGCAGTTTTAGTTTTTTTTTTGTTGTTAAGCATAATTTGCTGCAGAAGAAGGAATCATTTTTCTGAGCTTTGCAAAGGTAATGGGCTGATAATTGGAAGATGGTTTAACTTTTAGTAATATATAGCGTCTGGGTCTATAGAGTGAATGGTATTCATATTACATACAGGGTGGTTCAGCTAGTGGTTTATTTTCAAATCATGATGTCGATTGGCCGCGATTTGATGTCGTTGGACTTTTTTGTACGGTATCCTGAAGGACCAATGTTATGCGGACAATCCATTTACGATTCAGGCCCTTAAGGCGAATATCGAGCAATTCATTCGTGGCTCTATCTCAGAAGCCATCATCAAGGTCTTGGATAATTGGGTTGAGAGCATGTGCTAATGCGAAGTCAGCCGATGCAGCTTCATGAGAGAAATCGTGTTTCATAAATATTGGGCATTATTTTCTCTTTTGAATAAACCAATGCCGAAAAAAATGATTTATGTTAATTTTTAAGAAGATCTAGATTTTGTTCCTACCTTAACAGACTAATCAATGATTTGACTGATTTGTGAGGAAAGTAGTTATTTTTAGTATTAGTTTTATTCTAAGAATGTTCAAATCGAACTCTAGTTGTGACAATCTTTCACGAAATGAGCGATATCTACATTATTTGCTATGGACCAAATGTGTAACACGTCAAAGGAACTACCATAGAATCCACATATCTTCTTTCTAGATTCCATCGCTCAGTTGCCCAAAATATGTAGATTCATTTGTATACCAAATTATACCAACAAATGTTTCATAAATGTAATATTCGGTTCGATTCATATCATATAGCATTTTTTACTTCATTAAGATATAAGATAAATATACGAACAATTATTTTTTAGAGAATAAAATACTTACAAAATTGGTCGCATTTTTATAATCACTCCACTATTTATATACATATTAACAAAATTGCGTCTATTTATTTTTAATTAATCTCACCTTTTCTCTCCGTTTAAATTTATTAATTTATATTGCCTTTTGTTATAAATCCCAAAAACTAGGCAATAGTTTTCAATCACTTGAGCTCCTAGATGTATGCAGTAGATATTAGTGAAAATTTCGGTGGCATAATTGAACAAATTCCACCACAAAATATAATGTTTGAAAATCTTACCGGAGCTTAAATCTGAGTGCTGAGGCATCCATCGTCCCAAGCTATGATGATCCCCAAAAGTATGCAATAGATTTCAATTAGTACAGCTCCTAGATTTATGCAGCAGTTATAAACAGATTACAAATCGAATTCAATTATAAATTTCCAAAAGAAGTTTTTACAAGTTTTTTTTTAAATAAAAATTTCGCTGGCATAATTAAAGAAATTCCACCATAAAAACTAATATATGAAGGTCTTACCGGAACTTAAATGAGGGTTATTTGTGTGGTAAGGGGACTATAAGGGTCCCAAGCTATTATGATCCCCAAAAGTATGCAATAGTTTTCAATTAACTGAACTCCTAAATATATGTATGCAGAATATTATAGCAAACGACAAGTCAAATTCAGTTTTAAATCCCCGAATAATATATACAGTTTATAGACTGCATAATATATTTTAGAGAAGTTTTTACAAGTTTTTTTAAATGAAAATTTCGCTGGCATAATTGAAGAGATTCCACTATTAAAAATGATGTTTGAAGATCTTGTCGGAACTTAAACCGGGGTTATCTGAGAGGTAACAAGACTACCTGACTTCCAAGCTATGATAACCCCCAAAAGTATGCAATATTTTTCAATCAACTGAGCTCTTAAAAGTATGCAAAATATTATAGCAAACGATAAGTCAAATTCAGTTTTAAATTCCCGAATGATATATATAGTTCATAATTCAAGAGATTCCACAATAAAAACTAATATATGAAGATCTTTTCGGAACTTAAACCAGGGGATCTGAATGATAAGAGGACTAGATGGGTCCCAAGCTATTATGATCCCCAAAAGTATGCAATAGTTTTCGATCAGTTGAGCTCCTAGATGTATGTAGCAGATATTAACAAAGTGCAAATCTAATTCAACTTTAAATCCCCGAATGAGATAAACAGAAAAAAATAAACATTCCGTTCACATTTAAAAATAATGATAAGTGCATTTTTTTAAATCCAAAAAAAAAAATACCGCCACAGAAAATAATATCTGATGCTCTTGTCAGGACTTGTACTGGGACTCTCCAAACTATGTCGCTCTATTTTTTCCAATACTCCTCACAAAGTATGCAATGAAACTTATTCGAAGTTGTAAAGAGAAAAATAAAAGTTTCTTTAAATTCTGAATATTTTAAGTAAAAATTTGTTTTGGGGATCTTTGAGCTATTTCCGTCTGTCTGGTTTTCTGTTTATCATTTAATACAGACCAAAAGTGTCACGCATCGATACAGTGTCTTTAAATTTTAACTATATTTAGGAAAAATTCTTTTTGGAGATCTTCAAACTATGTTCGTCCGTCTGTCTGGTTTTCTACAGCACCTGATATCTCTAAAAGTAATGGTTCACCGCTGCTGGTACTTTTCTCACTTATGGTCAACATTTCCAGAAATATAATATCTCAAGATGGACCTTGTGGTTCTTTTGGTACCTCTCACACAGTTAGACTTACCAATATGAAATGAAAAATCGCTTAACATCAATAATAGTAAGAATAGAGAACATGAGATACACTCTAGAGAGCCCTCGACTACAAGAGCAAATACACAAATCAATAAACAACAAAGAAGATAAAGACAACACAAAACTGCTATATTCAGTTCAGTTCAGCAATACTCAAAACGTCCCTAGGGTATTGTAAATTGGCACTTCCAAAAAAAACAGCATATTTTGTATTTCTAATCCAGTTATTTAGCAAAAAAGGTAAAAAATGGGATTTTGAAGGCACTGGATACACTTTCTTCGGGTAAGTTTGTTCCGCATTTTTGTCTCCTATTCAATATCCACAACTTTGCTTCAGACACAAAAGAGATATTCCGTACGGTATACCGAGAAAAAATATAGAAAATGTGCTAAAAATCCACCTTGAGCAAAAAAAAATCGTATGGCCATTAAATAATTAATTGAGCCAACTTCAACTAAACGAATGATGCAAAAGTTTTTATTTTTGGGGCTACTTTCACGTCCAATTCTCAGAACTGAGTCCCAAATCAATGAGCTGAAAAATGCTGTACTGTGATATGTACCTTTTTATTTATTAATTATTATTATAAAGTTGTGTCGTGATGTCCAGTTTTTTAATAATATTTAATGCTGAAAAAATGTAAAACTAATTGTCAGTAATTCTGCAATACTTTTATCAAAATTAAATTAAAGACAATAAATATATAATTTTGTCGCTAGGATTTTCAACAATTACTCCTGATGAAGTTGGAATAAAGCCAACGAAACGTTGAGTGAAACATGAAATAAATTAGTTTTATTTACTTCATAAAAATATCTGACCAAATAGGCCAGTTTAAACAACATAATTAATGCAATAATTTCTTGCTGCAGATAATATTCTTACTTCGATAAAACGTATGCGACATATCCACAACAGAAAATAAAAACAATACATTAGTTTTCAATTAGTTAAGCTCCTAGATGTATGCAGCAGATATTAATAAGGATACTAATGTTATATACACTAATGTAATATTCTTACTATAGTCGACTAAAACACATTTTAAAGATTTTTTTTATTAAAAAGTCGCCTAGGTTGTTTAGATTATTCTGCTGTAGAAAATTGGTTTTGCCTGGACTTGAACATGGGATATAAGCGTAAAAAGAAGAGAAGATGATTACAGGTATTTGCAATTTAAGTTAATTTTTCCAAGACTCCTCAAAAGTCTGCAATGAAAAATATTTAATTTCACTCCCCCAAAATGGGTAACAGATTTTAACAGTTTCATACCCCCAACTACAGCTATGTCTGATGACGAATAATCAAGATTTTCACAGCCATTTTGGCAGATTTCATTTCATATTTGTTCCATAACGATATCTTCATTCCAAAGTATGTCAAGTTGACTCAGCTTGGTTCAGGAGACACTATATTTTAAAATTCTAAATATTCAAAATTATATTCTGTAAAAATTTGGTGCTTATCCGTCAACCCAATCAAAAGTTATTAACACAACAGTACACGCTGAAAAAAAATCGATCGATATTGTCCCAAACATATTCGGCTTGAAACATATATGTATATGTTTAGGGTACACTATAAACGTATAATTTTTGGTACACGCAAAAATTATATATTTGGGAAGATGTTGTTCTAAACAAATCTTTGCTTATATCCAAGTATATTTTTAATAGGAACTATTATTTCGGAAACAAATATTTTTTTTCATTTTAGTATTCAGAAAATACACGAATTGTTTTAATTTTTCAGTAATTCAAAGTTAATTTTTTAGAAATTGTTAATGTTTGTAATAGAATAAATAATAATAATTGAAATCTTATAATCTTGGATCGAAATAAATTACTTGGAGAATTGACAACTAATGATGGCTTGGAATAATCAGAAATTTGAAATGATTGATTTAGAACATAAGTTAATGCTGCACACGGTATCATAACTGGGAGCTACACTTCTAAACCAAGGAAAAGTAAAAACTCAAAATCCAAAAAGGTCAGCAAAATGTTTTAGAAAGATTTTTAAATAAAATATTTTTGGAGAAATTCCTGAACAATATTTTTTTTTGTATTTAAACATATATTTTATTTGAGAAATTTAGTTTGCAAATATATTTTGTTGTAAGATATTAATATATGCGTTCCAAATAAATTTTATTGATTTTCAAATTAAATTTGTTTGCTCAAAAATATATAATATTTAAAAATTTGTGTTCCAAATATATATCGTTTCAAACATATCAAAAACGGCGATTTTGCCCCGTGTACAGGTCATTCGATTTGCATTAGAAAGGAATTCCATTGAAAAATTTAAAAATGCATAAAACTTTGATCGTCTCCCTTGAAATATTACCTGTTCGAAAATAGTACGTTTTTTACCAAGTGAGACGAATAATATTTTCAAAGACCGGGTTAGATTAGCTTGAAGAGAGGAGATGTTTAAACGTCTCATATCCATGGTCATGCACTTAAGCCAGGGAGCATACACTTAATCAGGTTTCTTTACAGAAAAAATTATGTCTAAAGGCCTTGGCTGGTTTTGAACCTCGCACTTGGAACAGGATAGAAATATAATTCAAAAAAATGACGCAAACTATAAAAGCGCATAATTTATAGTAATGAATATTTGTTGTAAATTATGCCGTTGCATTTTATAAAACATTTCTATACTACTCCCCAAAAGTATGCAAATCGAATTAGTTGAGTGAGCTCCTCAATGTATGCTACTGTTTTTTTTCCTCAGAAAATGAGAGGATAATTTTTGCACACCTTTAATTCATTTTGTTTGTCAAAACCCAAGTCCAAGATCCAATGCAACCGTTTTAGTTTCTTGCTTACTCCATTGTTGTCTAGTAAACTAAATATTTCTCCTATTGGTTTTATTAATGAACCCGCGCCAAATTTTAATGTTAATGATTGTGTACGGCATCCTTTTTATGACAAAGTTCTATCAGGGACTAATAGGGGATAAATTCAATTTTACGCCATTTATTTTATAAACACTTCCTACTATAAAAATGTTGTAATTTAAAATTATTTTTTATTTTCTTTTATTATCCTTATTTTGATTATTTTGTTTGCTTTTAGAATTAAGTTAGTTTTAAGTTAACCTTTGAGAACTTACTCTCTAATTTTTGTCCAGTCCCGGGAGCAAGGGCGCCAACACAGTCTATTTTTATACACAGTATTCAATCCATTTCATGAAAAAGCAAGGTGCTTATAACTATTATGTTAATTAAGATAACACATTATAATCTTAAGTTATTTTGTAAATAATTAATGTAGTTACTCCAATAAAAAATTTTATAAAAGGCTCAATAAATTAAACTAAACTAAACTAGTAAACTAGACTTTTAGTAATGCAATCGGTCAGCAGAGAATATAATATTTGAAATATCTATACATTATTTGCTAGCGCAAATTTGCATTATAGTCTTTCCAAGACCTCTGCGGGTCCCAAGGTTTCATGCTGAAGATATATTTGTATTTTCGTTCTATCTGCACTGTGTGAACCACGTTTCAATTGCGTTTCAGGATCGAAATACTATTTCCCAATATTAAAATATGATTATTCGAAACCATGTACTCAAATAATATAATATATCTATCCAAATAATGTGTGTATGAAATTTTTTTTAGAATGTTTTTTTTCCTCCAATCTTCCACATCGTTTCACAATTTCAAATATTTGTGTCTCTTTGTCCAATAAATCTAGCCTCAAGAGTTTCTACGTTTTTTATTTATTCTCTCTATGATTTATCAATGCTTTTACCCACATCTCCTTTTTCTTCCTTAAGAAGCAAAAAAAAATCGAAAGAAAAAAACGTTTTACAAGAATTTGCATAAAACCGCGCATTTGGCATGGTGGTAATCTCTTTGTACATCCGCCGTCCCTCCTCAGACTATAGACGAAACCGAGGCAGAGCGAAATTGCCGGATGGGGAGGAAAACGATTCGACAAAAAATGACAAATGTCAATTGAATCTTTTGCTAAGATTTGCAAAATGATTTGAGCAAATGATTAATGGTTTTTTCGGGATTTCAAAAAGTAATTTTCAATATTATCTAAAGGCGAGCAATATAGAAAATACGAATTTAATTGTCAATTGGGTGGCCAGACAAGACTACAGATAGTAGAGGAGAAGGGGCAAATTGTTTTTAGATTTGCACAGCCAGTTGCAAAATTGTGTCAGTTTGTCATAGATGCTTGGATTGTAAATGTATGTTAAAATGACGATGTTTACTTAAAAAACCTGTTGCCCTAACAGACAACTTGGCAATAATCCTTGTAAAGTTTAGTGATATTTGAATTTTACTTGGAATTGAAGAATCTCGAGAAAAGAAAAATATACTCACAATAAATATTACAAAATAATTTAGCCTACATTAAAGTGCATTTCAGATAAAACTTTCAGTGTCCACTTTTTGGTAAAAGTTTCAATATTATAAACTACTTACATATATTCATACACCATTTTTGTGGGAAAAACAACACCTGTTTCTTAATTACAATATTTTGAAATACTATAGTCTGCATTTTGGAAAATTCTTATAATTCGAATAGCCTACTTTTGGGTGAAAAAAATGTTTTTAAAAAATATTCAAATGCTATACTTACCAACTCTATACTAGAGTCGACCTCAGAGGTCTTCCTCTATACTAGAGTCGACCTCAGATGTCTTCCTCTATACTAGAGTCGACCACAGACGAATTCCACTATACCAGAGTAGACCACAGACGTCTTCCTCTATACCAGAGTCGACCTCAGAGGTCTTCCTCTATACTAGAGTCGACCTCAGAGTTCTTCCTCTATACTAGAGTCGACATAAGAGGACAGCCTCGAGTCAACCTCAGATTGCTTCCTCTGTACTGGAGTCGACCTCACAGGTCTTCATCTAAACTAGAGTCGACCTCAGTGGTCTTCCTCTATACCAGAGTCGACCTCAGAGGTCTTCCTCTATACTAGAGTCGACCTCAGAGTTCTTCCTCTATACTAGAGCTCAGAGTTCTTACTCTAAACTAGAGTCGACCTCAGAGGTCTTCCTCGATACTAGAGACGACCTCCTCTATACTAGAGTCGAGCTCAGAGTTCTTACTCTAAACTAGAGTCGACCTCAGAGGTCTTCCTCGATACTAGAGTCGACCTCAGAGGTCTGCCTCTATACTAAAGTCGACCTCAGAGGTCATCCTCTATGCTAGAGCCGACCTCAGAGGTCTTCCTCTATACTAGAGTCGGCTTTAGAGCTCTTCCTCTATAGTGGAGTCAAACTCAGAGGTCTTTCTCTGTACTAGAGTCGACCTCAGGGTCTTTCTCTATACTAGAGTCGACCTCAGAGCTCTTCCTGTATACTTAAGTCAGGCTCAGAGGTCTTTCTCTGTACTAGAGTCGACCTCAGAGCTCTTCCTCTATACTAGAGTCGACCTCAGAGGTCTTCCTCTACACCAGAGTCGACCTCAGAGGTCTTCCTCTACACCAGAGTCGACCTCAGAGGTAATTCTCTATACTGGAGTCAACATCAGAGGTCTTCCTCTATACTAGAGTCGACCTTAGAGGTTTTCCTCTATACTAGAGTCGACCTCAGATGTCTTCCTCTTTCTCAGAGGTCTGCCTCTCTACTAGAGTCGACCTCAGAAGTCTTCCTCTATACCAGAGTCGACCTCAGAGGTCTTCCTCTATACTAGATTCGACCTCAGATGTCTTCCTCTATACTGGAGTCAACCGCAGAGGTCTTCCTCTATACTGGAGTCAACATCAGAGGTCTTCCTCTATACTAGAGTCGTCCTCAGAGGTAATTCTCTATACTGGAGTCAACATCAGAGGTCTTCCTCTATACTAGAGTCGACCTTAGAGGTTTTCCTCTATACTGGAGTCGACCTCAGAGGTCTTCCTCTATACGAGAGTCGACCTTATAGGTCTGTCTCTATACTAAATACGGCCTCAGAGGTCTGCCTCTATACAAGGGTCGACCCCAGAGGTCTGCTTCTATACTAGAGTCGACCTCAGAAGTCTTCCTCTACACCAGAGTCGACTTCAGAGGTCTTCCTCTACACCAGAGTCGACCTCAGAGGTCTTCCTCTACACCAGAGTCGACCTCAAAGGTAATTCTCTATACTGGAGTCAACATCAGAGGTCTTCCTCTATACTAGAGTCGACCTTAGAGGTCTTCCTCCATACTAGAGTCGACCTCAAATGTCTTCCTCTATCTCAGAGGTCTGCCTCTCTACTAGAGTCGACCTCAGAAGTCTTCCTTTATACCAGAGTCGACCTCAGATGTCTTCCTCTATACTGGAGTCAACCGCAGAGGTCTTCCTCTATACTGGAGTCAACTTCAGAGGTCTTCCTCTATACTAGAGTCGTCCTCAGAGGTCTTCCTCTATACTGGAGTCGACCTCAGAGGTCTTCCTCTATACGAGAGTCGACCTTATAGGTCTGCCTCTATACTAAATACGGCCTCAGAGGTCTGCCTCTATACAAGGGTCGACCCCAGAGGTCTTCCTCTATACCAGATTCGACCTCAGAAGTCTTCCTCTATACCAGATTCGACCTCAGAGGTCTTCCTCTATACTAGAGTCGACCTCATAGGTGTTCCCCTTTATTAGAGTCGACCTCAGAGGTCTTCCGTTGCACTAGAGTCGACCTCTGTGGTCTTCATTTATACTAGAATCGACCACTGAGGTATTCCTATATCCTCTCTTAATAAAATTTTTATAAAATTCTATAGCCTACATTTAGGTCCTTTTCATTACATTTTTGCTGCCCACTTTTGGGTTAAAAAGTTGAACTTTCTTAATTACAGAACTTATTTTAAAATCGCTGATTTTAATCAGTTTGTTGTCATGTTTCTCATTTGTAGATTATTCGCAATACATTTCATTATCATTGTAAATATGTTTATATATGCAAGAGGCCTTTGACCTGAGGGGTTACGAAACGTGTAGGAAGTTTGGGCGGAAGTTTTGATCTTCTGCATCAATGAATTGTGAAATTGACTTATCTCTCCCCCGTCTCCTTGAGAAAAACAACAACAGCCAGAGTTGGCAATTTAAACTTGAAGCGAAAACTCTTAACAAATGTTGAGCCATCATTCACCTTCAATTGCGATTCCCCTCCTCCTCTCCCCTCGTTCGTTGACTTGCTGCTGATTACTTGTGCCGCCCAGGCAACCGAGGAGGAAAGAAACAATGTTGCTTATTAGATTAATTCTCAAATAATTCAAAAATGGAAAATCCGTTTGCTATTACGCAAATTTTCGAAAAACTCAAAATCAGTCACTCACCCCTAAAATATGCAAATTTTTTTTTCGTTTGTCTCGTTGCCTTGAGTACTGCAAGTGAATGTTAAAGATGAGGTCTCATTTTTTTATTTTGGCACAATTACAAATTCTTCGACTAAGCGGCGGCGACGGTGGCGGCGATATTGAGGGGCGTACATTGTCGGTTTTTCAATTTCAAATTTGAATTTACAGTCTTGTGATTATGATTTAAAGCCTAGTGAAATATCAATTTCAGTCTGTGGTATACGGCGAATGGCGGTGTTAACATTAGGGCAATTTTTCATTTGAACTGGAGCTATTTAAATAAGCCATTAACCACAGTCGTTCGTCCTTCGCCACCGCTTGATGCCGCTCTATAGCTTTTCGAAGAGAGATCAATTTCTCGTTGTCGTTCCATAGGGCGTTTAATAAATCAAACATGTGCTATTGAATTTGAAATTTTTCGAGGAATTCTGGGTTGGAGCTGACGGAAGGACGGACGGACAGAGAGAGAGAGAGACTGAATGATGTGCTGCTAACTATGGCTGTCAAAAGGGATTTAAGCGATTTTTCTTTTACATTGCGGGCGTCACTTTGTCATTAAAGACGCTTGGCCTGGTTTGTCTCGGGATTTTGCCATTTCTTTTTTTTTTTTGTATTCCTTTTAGGCTTTCAGAGAAATTACTTTGGTTTGTGTTTAACCGCGCGTGGTAATCAGAAGTTAGTATTCACTTTCCTTACATTGCTGTCCTGGATTTTTAAAACTCCCCTCTATCCACTGCTGCACTGGTTCTCCCTCCTCTTCCTCCGCAGACGTTACAGTTTTCAATGACATACGTTTCGCGTATTTGATTTTTTGCCTTTGGCTTTGATAATGGCAAACATGTTGCTGCTGCTGCTTGCAAAAAAAAATTCAAACGAAAGTTTCCTTTTCTTCTTACCAATACGGTTAACGATGTTTGCAAAATTTTGAAAAAAAAAATCCCTTTAGTCATGTTTGACTCTTGTGTTTAACACGCGTCTTTTTTGACGTTTTACAAAAGATCCTTGTAACACATCCATCCATCCGCCCGGCCGTCTGTCTGTCTGCCAACCATCCTTCCATTCGTTTGTACTTATGTATAGCTCTCCTCCTCCTCCCTCCTGCCTTTTTGTGCAATGTTGTTTATTATTAATTCAATATTTTTTGTGTGGTGTAATTTTTCAAATATTGTTCAATTTGAAAATAAATATAATGACACCGCATTTGGAGTGGTTGGCGTAGTGCTGAGAGAGGGGAGCAGACATGATATGCGCTGTTTTGGAGAGGAGGTGGAGGTAACGAGGCGTATGCTTTACAAACGTTTTCAAATGAACAAGCATCTCCTTGTGTTTTTTCGCATTTGATTGCAGATGATCAAATACATATCACAAACACAAAGCAAGGTATACTTCCAGAGCTGTGGAAAAATTATTACAAGTGGAATATACTTTTAGGGCTGTGCAAAAAAAAATTATGTATACTTTCAGGCTCCAATGAATTTGTGAATTTCAAAGGGAAGATACAAATAAAATTATAAAAGAATTCTATAAAAAAAAGTATAGAGAGTTTAATTGATTTTCTAAAAACCCTGGAAAAATATACCAAGAAACGAGTAAGAATTTTCAGTCGGGTAAAACGACTAAGGTATACCCTCACTTTGTGAGCAATGCAATTAAACACTGTGCAAAAATTTTGAGTATATATATGTATTGATATTCCCCATATAAGCTGTTAACTTTTTGCACAAAATGGTTCGTTTGTGTGGGAGGTACCAAAAGGGGCGTGATAATAACGCCCATTTTTCGACAGACTGTAGGTACTAAAAAAACATTACACTGTACAAAACTTTAAGTATTTGCAGGCACAGTATTAAAGTTAAAAGCAATAAACTTTTTATACAAAATGGTACATTAGTGTAAAACCATTACACTGTACAAAATTTAAAGTCTTTGTTTAGACTGGTATTCAAGTACATAATAAGCTATTAACTATTAGTGCAAAATAGTACATTTGTGTGGGAAGTACCAAAAGCATATCTACCGAACATACTTAGGGTCTTAGGTTACTCCTTCGATGTGTTACACTTTTGGTCCGTAACAAATGATATACATATACCCTCGTATCACTAAAGTGAGGGTATAAATATATTCTATTTCAGTTAGAACCAGTAAGGAAAGGCAGAAAGTCCGGCGGGGCCGACTATATAATACCCTACACCTCCCTAACAATGCGGTAAGGATCATTGCGATAATAATTTGGAATAGTTGGTAAATGGGTAAGAACATATACATATATGTGGATAAATTTAATTCTGAACCGATAATTGCTAAATTAAGCCATATTCCTTCCTATATTGAGAAACATCTTTCTGGAGAATTTTGTAATGATCGGAAGTAAAGTACAACTTCTATAGCGCTTTTTAACCAAATCAGGAGGAACATATATATGGAGGTTATATATAAATCTGAATCGATTTTCCCTGAATACTCATTCATGTCAAATAGATACCTCTATCTGCCGAATTTCGCTGTGATCGGATATAAAATACAGTTTCTACAGCGCTTACATGTCAAATCGGGGGTAACATATATATGGGGGCTATATCTAAATCTGAACCGATTTCCCCCAAATTATGTATTGTCTCTAAGTGTATCACAAGACTACTCTCTGTCAATTTTTGTACAAATCGGTTCAAAAATGTTGCTTATACAGTGCATATATGTCAAATCGGAGGTATATATATATGGGAGCTATATGTAGATCTGAACCGATTTTAACCAAATTCAATAGGGATCGTCCTTGGGCCCAAAGAAAGATATGTGCAAAGTTTCGTTGAGAGCGGACCATTATTGCGACCTGTACTTTGATTACAAGAATACATCGACAGACGGACAGACAGACATACGGACGGACAGACAGACAGCCGGACAGAGAGACGACTCAGAAAGTGATTACAAGTCGATCGGTGTAATAAACAATGGGTCTATCTCTTCTCCTTTTGGGTGTTACAAACAAATGCACAAAGTCATAATACCCTGTACCACAGTGTGGCGTAGGGTATAAAAAGTCATCAGTGATACCTTTACTTTAGAAAAGAGTAAACAGTGACTTACTTTTTCCGTAAAAAAAGTATAAGAAAAGTTCATCGTTGATGATTTTGCTTCTGGAAAAGTTCATCGTTGATGACTTTTCTGCTACAAAAGTTCATCGTTGATGACTTTTCTTATAGAAAAGTTTAACGTTGATGACTTTTCTTATAGAAAAGTTCATCGTTGATGACTTTTCTTCTAGAAAACTTCAATGTTGTTGACTTTTCTTCTAGAAAACTTCAATGTTGATTCGTTTCTTCTAGAAAAGTTCATCGTTGATGACTTTTCTTATAGAAAAGTTTATCGTTGATGACTATTCTTATAGAAAAGTTCATCGCTGATGACTTTTCTTATAGAAAAGTTCATCGTTGATGACTTTTCTTATAGAAAAGTTCATCGTTGATGACTTTTCTTCTAAAAAACTTCAATGTTGATGACTTTTCTTCTGGAAAAGTTCATCGTTGACGACTTTTCTTATAGAAAAGTTCATCGTTGATGACTTTTCTTATAGAAAAGTTCATCGTTGATGACTTTTCTTATAGAAAAGTTCATCGTTGTTGACTTTTCTTTTAGACAAGTTCATCGTTGATAAATTTTCTTATAGAAAAGTTCATCGTTGATAACTTTTCTTATAGAAAAGTTCATCGTTGATGACTTTTCTTATAGAAAAGTTCATCGCTGATGACTTTTCTTATAGAAAAGTTCATCTCTGATGACTTCTCTTATAGAAAAGTTCATCGCTGATGACTTTTCTTATAGAAAAGTTCATCGCTGATGACTTTTCTTATAGAAAAGTTCATCGCTGATGACTTTTCTTCTAGAAAAGTTCATCGTTGATGACTTTTCTTCTAGAAAAGTTCATCGTTGATGACTCTCTTCCAGAAAACTACAATGTTGTTGACTTTTCGTCTAGAAAAGTTTATCGTTTATGACTTTTCTTCTAGAAAAGTTTATCGTTTATGACTTTTCTTCTAGAAAATTTCAATGTTGATGACTTTTCTTCTAGAAAAGTTCATCGTTGATGACTTTTCTTCTAGAAAAGTTCATCGTTAATGACTTTTTTTCTAGAAAAGTTCATCGTTGATGACTTTTCTTCTAGAAAAGTTCATCGTTGATGACTTTTCTTCTAGAAATGTTCATCGTTGATGACTTTTCTTCTAGAAAACTACAATGTTGTTGACTTTTCTGCTAGAAAACTTCAATGTTGATGACTTTTCTTCTAGAAAAGTTCATCGTTGATGACTTTTCTTCTAGAAAAGTTCATCGTTGATGATATTTTTAATATTAAATGTTTAATATTAAATTATTGCAATATATTCCCAAACTATTTCCCTTTTGGGCTATAAACAGCTTAAATAGTGTTTAAAACATTCATCAAGCTTCTGTTCACCGGAAATGTTGTTGCATACCCTCAGGAGTTAATTATTAATAAAAAGCGTGGTCTACTTTAAGGTGTAAAAGGTAGTGTGGGGGGTTGTTCTCTCCATTAATTTCCCAAAAACTTTTCTTATTATCCTGATTTTGTTTTCTGCAATTTTAACACCTCTCAGATATTCGTCAGAGTACGATTCCCGGGATTTGCCTTCAAAATACTAATAAATGACAAAGTCCATAAAAATCTAATATGTTTTGTTACTTTGGCAATATGCGGTTGACAAAGTGGCAACCTGAGGATTTTTTTACGATTTTTCTATAGGCAATATACTAGTTGTTTGTTTAATCCACTAAGAAATATTTGCTGGCAACCACTATTAGATAGCGGTGGGAGGGCGATGGGGCGGGGTTGAGATGGATAGTGGTTGAGTGACATAAGCAAAATGAGGGTTAGTTTACGACATTTTTATGAGATATCAAATGAAGAAATCTAAAAGCTTACCTACAACAAAGTGACAAACAAACAGTCTCTATTTTTCATCCCAGATATTTTGCACATTCACATAAAAAGAAACTTAAATTTTTTTCTTTCGCCCGGAACATAAAATTCTTACACCGCATATTGAAGCTGTACGTGCGGGAGGCGGGAGTTATTGGAAATTTGTTTCCTTAAGATTACAACACTCCAAACGAGATAAGAATCTAATAAAAATCTTATCAATTTAAGAGGTAATCAGTATTCCCGTCACAGCTCGGGAAAACCTCTAGAAATGTTTTAACAAGCCAAGTTTCTCAAAAAAAAATCCATTAGATATATGTTTATGATTCTGAAAACACGAGTGAGCGGTGCTCTAATGTCTGTTTGTTTTGTCTATTTGATAATAAACTCAATTTAAGGTTAACCAATAGTTAAACAAAGCAAAACACCTCAAGTGTTGGAAGGAAACTTTTGTGAACCCTGCCAATTGCCACACGTTACGACATTTTGATAATATGAAACCTAAAATTTTCTAAAATTTACTTTCTAATGCTCTCCGCAGAATAGTGGCGGATTTGGCAGGCCTCTGTTACAGGGAGGCTTTTAACAGACAGGGGATGTAAAATCGGGGGATTGAGAATTCATATTCCAAAAATTTGCAGAAACATTTTGTTTTATTATTCATAAGTATTAAACAACTTTTTTATTAATGATCCTAACTTTGGTACCTTTTGTGGTACATATTTAGTATGTTTAAGAAAATGGTAAGAAAATCTATGTAATTGAAAATCTTCTTCCCTTTAAATGTGCAGAATTACATTTTTATGAATTTGAGATAGAGAATTTTCAAAGAAACTGTGGTGGAGGATTTGTCTTCTATCTACCATCCTCCAAAAAGGCCCTCTTTTGAGGTCCAGCCGCCTATATGTATATGTCAGAGTACCGCTGACTTCTAAGCTACCTCACATTTTCACTGCACATTTGGGGTTGTGGAGGTCTTTGCAATGCAAATGCTTTAAAACCTATGGCGGCATGTCTTAGAGTTCAAATTGAAGTTTTGAGTTTGATGGTATCTTTGGTATCGACACTGATGATATTTGACATGTATCACATGTCGGTATCACAGTTGTTCCAGCATGTGAGTGAGTGTGCGTATCTATCTATACGGTGTGTCTTCACCAATACCCAACAGCAAAGGACTCTCCGTTTCAAACAGGGATATTCGATGCGTAAGGATGTCTGTCTGTGCATCTCTTTGAATTGTGGTTTTTATCATTTTACTGCCAAATGATGCTTGTTGCTTGACAAACAATTTTGTGGCATTAACATCAATGTTGATGTCTTTTTTGTCCTTGTTGTTGTTGTTGTCATGTTCCACAGACATATATATTAGAACCTATCTGCAGACAGACAGACGGACAGAGACTTTCAAACCCATACACTGATATTCTTACTTACGCAGATACTTTTGCCAAGTTAAAATGTTTAGGTTAAATCAAAATCTTATCACCTTATGTGTTGGTAATTGCCTATTTGTGTTTTGAGACAAAATGTTGACATTGACATTGCAAACATCAATAAATGTTGAAGAAAGAGGAGGAGAAGATGAATCTTTGTAATGAAATGAAAAATGATGCATTTTGTGCCGCCCAAGAGTAGGCAATGAATTTGATCTCCAGGGCGTTAGGTGAAGGTGTCGTATGGGCAATATTAATGTTGACTTAATTTTTGAGTTTTGACCCAGGAATGTACGAGTATAGTAAAGGAGGAACAAGTCTACAAATATAGATAGATAATTTCAAACCACAAAAAAACATCTCTGAATAGATACTCGTAATAGAGAGATTAACTCATCACAGAGCTGCATTGATTGCCATTTTAAGGAAGTATTTCGTGGCTCCCTAGTAGTAATATTCATATTGACTTAATTTGACAAATTTTGGCCAAAAATAAGTGATAACAGAATTTCGTTGTTTTCGCTCTACGACGCTTAGTTAACGAGATATTCCCATTTTAAGGTTTGCTAAGAAAATTCCAAATTTTGGCCAAAAATTCCAAATTTTGGCCAAAAAATCCAAATTTTGGCCAAAAAATAAGTGATAACAGAATTTCGTTGTTTTCGCTCTACGGCGCTTAGTTAACGAGATATTCCCATTTTAAGTTTTGCAAAGAAAATTCCAAATTTTGGTCGAAATAGAAGGAAACTCCAAATTTTGGCCAAAAATTTTAAAAAATTCCAAATTTTGGCCCAAAAAATTCAAATTTTGCCCAAAAAATAAGTGATAACAGAATTTCGTTTTTGCTCTACGACGCTTAGTTAACGAGATATTCCCATTTTAAGTTTTGCTAAGAAAATTCAAAATGTTGGTCGAAAAATAGGAAATTCCAAATTTTTGCCAAAAATTTCAAAAAAATCCAAATTTTGGCCAAAAAATAAGTGATAACAGAATTTCGTTGTTTTCGCTCTACGACGTTTAGTTAACGAGATATTCCCATTTTAAGTTTTGCTAAGAAAATTCCAAATTTTGGCCAAAAAAAATCCACATTATGGCCAAAAAATAAGTGATAACAGAATTTCGTTGTTTTCGCTCTACGACGCTTATTTAACGAGATATTCCCATTTTAAGTTTTGCTAAGAAAATTCCAAATTTTGGTCGAAATAGAAGGAAACTCCAAATTTTGGCCAAAAATTTCAAAAAATTCCAAATTTTGGCCAAAAAATAATTGATAACAGAATTTCCTTGTTTTCGCTCTACGACGTTTAGTTAACGAGATATTCCCATTTTAAGTTTTGCTAAGAAAATTCCAAATTTTGGCCAAAAAAAATCCACATTATGGCCAAAAAATAAGTGATATTTTGAGCAAAAAATCTAAATTTTGCCCAAAAAATAAGTGATAACAGAATTTCGTTGTTTTCGCTCTACGACGCTTAGTTAATGAGATATTCCCATTTTAAGTTTTGCTAAGAAAATTCCAAATTTTGGTCGAAAAATAGGAAATTCCAAATTTTGGCCAAAAATTTCAAAAAATTCCAAATTTTGGCCAAAAAATAAGTGATAACAGAATTTCGTTGTTTTCGCTCTACGACGCTTAGTTAACGAGATATTCCCATTTTAAGTTTTGCTAAGAAAATTCCAAATTTTGGTCGAAATAGAAGGAAACTCCAAATTTTGGCCAAAAATTTTAAAAAATTCCAAATTTTGGGCAAAAAATCTAAATTTTGCCCAAAAAATAAGTGATAACAGAATTTCGTTGTTTTCGCTCTACGACGCTTAGTTAATGAGATATTCCCATTTTAAGTTTTGCTAAGAAAATTCCAAATTTTGGTCGAAAAATAGGAAATTCCAAATTTTTGCCAAAAGTTTCAAAAAAAAATCCAAATTTTGGCCAAAAATTTCAAAAAATTCCAAATTTTGGCCAAAAAATAAGTGATAACAGAATTTCGTTGTTTTCGCTCTACGACGTTTAGTTAACAAGATATTCCCATTTTAAGTTTTGCTAAGAAAATTCTAAATTTTGGCCAAAAAAAATCCACATTATGGCCAAAAAATAAGTGATAACAGAATTTCGTTGTGTTCGCTCTACGACGCTTATTTAACGAGATATTCCCGTTTTAAGTTTTGCTAAGAAAATTCCAAATTTTGGTCGAAATAGAAGGAAACTCCAAATTTTGGCCAAAAATTTCAAAAAATTCCAAATTTTGGCCAAAAAATAATTGATAACAGAATTTCGTTGTTTTCGCTCTACGACGTTTAGTTAACGAGATATTCCCATTTTAAGTTTTGCTAAGAAAATTCCAAATTTTGGCCAAAAAAAAATCCACATTATGGCCAAAAAATAAGTGATAACAGAATTTCGTTGTTTTTGCTCTACGACGCTTAGTTAACGAGATATTCCCATTTTAAGTTTTGCTAAGAAAATTCCAAATTTTGGTCGAAATAGAAGGAAACTCCAAATTTTGGCCAAAAATTTTAAAAAATTCCAAATTTTGAGCAAAAAATCTAAATTTTGCCCAAAAAATAAATGATAACAGAGTTTCGTTGTTTTCGCTCTACGACGCTTAGTTAATGAGATATTCCCATTTTAAGTTTTGCTAAGAAAATTCCAAATTTTGGTCGAAAAATTTCGCTCTACGACGCTTAGTTAACGAGATATTCCCATTTTAAGTTTTGCTAAGAAAATTCCAAATTTTGGTCGAAATAGAAGGAAACACCAAATGTTGGCCAAAAATTTTAAAAAATTCCAAATTTTGGGCAAAAAATCTAAATTTTGCCCAAAAAATAAGTGATAACAGAATTTCGTTGTTTTCGCTCTACGACGCTTAGTTAATGAGATATTCCCATTTTAAGTTTTGCTAAGAAAATTCCAAATTTTGGTCGAAAAATAGGAAATTCCAAATTTTTGCCAAAAGTTTCAAAAAAAAAAATCCAAATTTTGGCCAAAAATTTCAAAAAATTCCAAATTTTGGCCAAAAAATAAGTGATAACAGAATATCGTTGTTTTCGCTCTACGACGCTTAGTTAACGAGATATTCCCATTTTAAGTTTTGCTAAGAAAATTCCAAATTTTGGACGAAAAATAGGAAATTCCAAATTTTGGCCAAAAATTTCAAAAAATTCCAAATATTGGCCAAAAAATAAGTGATAACAGAATTTCGTTGTTTTCGCTCTACGACGTTTAGTTAACGAGATATTCCCCTTTTAAGTTTTGCTAAGAAAATTCCAAATTTTGGACGAAAAATAGGAAATTCCAAATTTTGGCCAAAAATTTCAAAAAATTCCAAATTTTGGCCAAAAAATAAGTGAACAGAATTTCGTTGTTTTCGCTCTACGACGCTTAGTTAACGAGATATTCCCATTTTAAATTTTGATAAGAAAATTCCAAATTTTGGTCGAAAAAATGAAAATTTGGCCAAATTTTGGCCAAAAAATAAGTGATAACAGAATTTCGTTATTTTCGCTCTACGACGCTTAGTTAACGAGATATTCCCATTTTAAGTTTTGCTAAGAAAATTCCAAATTTTGGTCGCAAAAAGGAAAATTCCAAAATTTCAAAAAATTCAAAATTTTGGCCAAAAAATAAGTGATAACAGAATTTCGTTGTTTTCGCTCTACGACGCGTAGTTAACGAGATATTCCCATTTTAAGTTTTGCTAAGAAAATTCCAAATTTTGGTCAAGGAAAATTCCAAAATTTCAAAAAATTCCAAATTTTGGCCAAAAAACTAAGTGATAACAGAATTTCGTTATTTTCGCTCTACGACGCTTAGTTAACGAGATATTCCCATTTTAAGTTTTGCTAAGAAAATTCCAAATTTTGGCCAAAAAATAAGTGATAACAGAATTTCGTTGTTTTCGCTCTACGACGCGTAGTTAACGAGATATTCCCATTTTAAGTTTTGCTAAGAAAATTCCAAATTTTGGTCAAGGAAAATTCCAAAATTTCAAAAAATTCCAAATTTTGGCCAAAAAATAAGTGATAACAGAATTTCGTTGTTTTCGCTCTACGACGCTTAGTTAACGAGATATTCCCATTTTAAGTTTTGCTAAGAAAATTCCAAATTTTGTCCAAAAAATAAGTGATAACAGAATATCGTTGTTTTCGCTCTACGACGCTTAGTTAACGAGATATTCCCATTTTAAGTTTTGCTAAGAAAATTCCAAATTTTGGCCAAAAAATAAGTGATAACAGAATTTCGTTGTTTTCGCTCTACGACGCCTAGTTAACGAGATATTCCCATTTTAAGTTTTGCTAAGAAAATTCCAAATTTTGGACGAAAAATAGGAAATTCCAAATTTTGGCCAAAAATTTCAAAAAATTCCAAATTTTGGCCAAAAAAAAAGTGATAACAGAATTTCGTTGTTTTCGCTCTACGACGTTTAGTTAACGAGATATTCCCCTTTTAAGTTTTGCTAAGAAAATTCCAAATTTTGGATGAAAAATAGGAAATTCCAAATTTTGGCCAAAAATTTCAAAAAATTCCAAATTTTGGCCAAAAAGTAAGTGATAACAGAATTTCGTTGTTTTCGCTCTACGACGCTTAGTTAACGAGATATTCCCATTTTAAATTTTGATAAGAAAATTCCAAATTTTGGTGGAAAAAATGAAAATTTGGCCAAATTTTGGCCAAAAAATAAGTGATAACAGAATTTCGTTATTTTCGCTCTACGACGCTTAGTTAACGAGATATTCCCATTTTAAGTTTTGCTAAGAAAATTCCAAATTTTGGCCAAAAAATAAGTGATAACAGAATTTCGTTGTTTTCGCTCTACGACGCTTAGTTAACGAGATATTCCCATTTTAAGTTTTGCTAAGAAAATTCCAAATTTTGGCCAAAAAATAAGTGATAACAGAATTTCGTTGTTTTCGCTCTACGACGCTTAGTTAACGAGATATTCCCATTTTAAATTTTGATAAGAAAATTCCAAATTTTGGTCGAAAAAATGAAAATTTGGCCAAATTTTGGCCAAAAAATTAGTGATAACAGAATTTCGTTGTTTTCGCTCTACGACGCGTAGTTAACGAGATATTCCCATTTTAAGTTTTGCTAAGAAAATTCCAAATTTTGGTCAAGGAAAATTCCAAAATTTCAAAAAATTCCAAATTTTGGCCAAAAAACTAAGTGATAACAGAATTTCGTTATTTTCGCTCTACGACGCTTAGTTAACGAGATATTCCCATTTTAAGTTTTGCTAAGAAAATTCCAAATTTTGTCCAAAAAATAAGTGATAACAGAATATCGTTGTTTTCGCTCTACGACGCTTAGTTAACGAGATATTCCCATTTTAAGTTTTGCTAAGAAAATTCCAAATTTTGGTCAAGGAAAATTCCAAAATTTCAAAAAATTCAAAATTTTGGCCAAAAAATAAGTGATAACAGAATTTCGTTGTTTTCGCTCTACGACGCTTAGTTAACGAGATATTCCCATTTTAAGTTTTTCCAAATTTTGGTCGCAAAAAGGAAAATTCCAAAATTTCAAAAAATTCAAAATTTTGGCCAAAAAATAAGTGATAACAGAATTTCGTTGTTTTCGCTCTACGACGCGTAGTTAACGAGATATTCCCATTTTAAGTTTTGCTAAGAAAATTCCAAATTTTGGTCAAGGAAAATTCCAAAATTTCAAAAAATTCCAAATTTTGGCCAAAAAACTAAGTGATAACAGAATTTCGTTATTTTCGCTCTACGACGCTTAGTTAACGAGATATTCCCATTTTAAGTTTTGCTAAGAAAATTCCAAATTTTGGCCAAAAAATAAGTGATAACAGAATTTCGTTGTTTTCGCTCTACGACGCGTAGTTAACGAGATATTCCCATTTTAAGTTTTGCTAAGAAAATTCCAAATTTTGGTCAAGGAAAATTCCAAAATTTCAAAAAATTCCAAATTTTGGCCAAAAAATAAGTGATAACAGAATTTCGTTGTTTTCGCTCTACGACGCTTAGTTAACGAGATATTCCCATTTTAAGTTTTGCTAAGAAAATTCCAAATTTTGTCCAAAAAATAAGTGATAACAGAATATCGTTGTTTTCGCTCTACGACGCTTAGTTAACGAGATATTCCCATTTTAAGTTTTGCTAAGAAAATTCCAAATTTTGGCCAAAAAATAAGTGATAACAGAATTTCGTTGTTTTCGCTCTACGACGCCTAGTTAACGAGATATTCCCATTTTAAGTTTTGCTAAGAAAATTCCAAATTTTGGACGAAAAATAGGAAATTCCAAATTTTGGCCAAAAATTTCAAAAAATTCCAAATTTTGGCCAAAAAAAAAGTGATAACAGAATTTCGTTGTTTTCGCTCTACGACGTTTAGTTAACGAGATATTCCCCTTTTAAGTTTTGCTAAGAAAATTCCAAATTTTGGACGAAAAATAGGAAATTCCAAATTTTGGCCAAAAATTTCAAAAAATTCCAAATTTTGGCCAAAAAGTAAGTGATAACAGAATTTCGTTGTTTTCGCTCTACGACGCTTAGTTAACGAGATATTCCCATTTTAAATTTTGATAAGAAAATTCCAAATTTTGGTGGAAAAAATGAAAATTTGGCCAAATTTTGGCCAAAAAATAAGTGATAACAGAATTTCGTTATTTTCGCTCTACGACGCTTAGTTAACGAGATATTCCCATTTTAAGTTTTGCTAAGAAAATTCCAAATTTTGGCCAAAAAATAAGTGATAACAGAATTTCGTTGTTTTCGCTCTACGACGCTTAGTTAACGAGATATTCCCATTTTAAGTTTTGCTAAGAAAATTCCAAATTTTGGCCAAAAAATAAGTGATAACAGAATTTCGTTGTTTTCGCTCTACGACGCTTAGTTAACGAGATATTCCCATTTTAAATTTTGATAAGAAAATTCCAAATTTTGGTCGAAAAAATGAAAATTTGGCCAAATTTTGGCCAAAAAATAAGTGATAACAGAATTTCGTTGTTTTCGCTCTACGACGCGTAGTTAACGAGATATTCCCATTTTAAGTTTTGCTAAGAAAATTCCAAATTTTGGTCAAGGAAAATTCCAAAATTTCAAAAAATTCAAAATTTTGGCCAAAAAACTAAGTGATAACAGAATTTCGTTATTTTCGCTCTACGACGCTTAGTTAACGAGATATTCCCATTTTAAGTTTTGCTAAGAAAATTCCAAATTTTGTCCAAAAAATAAGTGATAACAGAATATCGTTGTTTTCGCTCTACGACGCTTAGTTAACGAGATATTCCCATTTTAAGTTTTGCTAAGAAAATTCCAAATTTTGGTCAAGGAAAATTCCAAAATTTCAAAAAATTCAAAATTTTGGCCAAAAAATAAGTGATAACAGAATTTCGTTGTTTTCGCTCTACGACGCTTAGTTAACGAGATATTCCCATTTTAAATTTTGATAAGAAAATTCCAAATTTTGGTCGAAAAAATGAAAATTTGGCCAAATTTTGGCCAAAAAATAAGTGATAACAGAATTTCGTTATTTTCGCTCTACGACGCTTAGTTAACGAGATATTCCCATTTTAAGTTTTGCTAAGAAAATTCCAAATTTTGGTCGCAAAAAGGAAAATTCCAAAATTTCAAAAAATTCAAAATTTTGGCCAAAAAATAAGTGATAACAGAATTTCGTTGTTTTCGCTCTACGACGCGTAGTTAACGAGATATTCCCATTTTAAGTTTTGCTAAGAAAATTCCAAATTTTGGTCAAGGAAAATTCCAAAATTTCAAAAAATTCCAAATTTTGGCCAAAAAACTAAGTGATAACAGAATTTCGTTATTTTCGCTCTACGACGCTTAGTTAACGAGATATTCCCATTTTAAGTTTTGCTAAGAAAATTCCAAATTTTGTCCAAAAAATAAGTGATAACAGAATATCGTTGTTTTCGCTCTACGACGCTTAGTTAACGAGATATTCCCATTTTAAGTTTTGCTAAGAAAATTCCAAATTTTGGTCGCAAAAAGGAAAATTCCAAAATTTCAAAAAATTCAAAATTTTGGCCAAAAAATAAGTGATAACAGAATTTCGTTGTTTTCGCTCTACGACGCGTAGTTAACGAGATATTCCCATTTTAAGTTTTGCTAAGAAAATTCCAAATTTTGGTCAAGGAAAATTCCAAAATTTCAAAAAATTCCAAATTTTGGCCAAAAAACTAAGTGATAACAGAATTTCGTTATTTTCGCTCTACGACGCTTAGTTAACGAGATATTCCCATTTTAAGTTTTGCTAAGAAAATTCCAAATTTTGGCCAAAAAATAAGTGATAACAGAATTTCGTTGTTTTCGCTCTACGACGCGTAGTTAACGAGATATTCCCATTTTAAGTTTTGCTAAGAAAATTCCAAATTTTGGTCAAGGAAAATTCCAAAATTTCAAAAAATTCCAAATTTTGGCCAAAAAATAAGTGATAACAGAATTTCGTTGTTTTCGCTCTACGACGCTTAGTTAACGAGATATTCCCATTTTAAGTTTTGCTAAGAAAATTCCAAATTTTGTCCAAAAAATAAGTGATAACAGAATATCGTTGTTTTCGCTCTACGACGCTTAGTTAACGAGATATTCCCATTTTAAGTTTTGCTAAGAAAATTCCAAATTTTGGCCAAAAAATAAGTGATAACAGAATTTCGTTGTTTTCGCTCTACGACGCCTAGTTAACGAGATATTCCCATTTTAAGTTTTGCTAAGAAAATTCCAAATTTTGGACGAAAAATAGGAAATTCCAAATTTTGGCCAAAAATTTCAAAAAATTCCAAATTTTGGCCAAAAAAAAAGTGATAACAGAATTTCGTTGTTTTCGCTCTACGACGTTTAGTTAACGAGATATTCCCCTTTTAAGTTTTGCTAAGAAAATTCCAAATTTTGGACGAAAAATAGGAAATTCCAAATTTTGGCCAAAAATTTCAAAAAATTCCAAATTTTGGCCAAAAAGTAAGTGATAACAGAATTTCGTTGTTTTCGCTCTACGACGCTTAGTTAACGAGATATTCCCATTTTAAATTTTGATAAGAAAATTCCAAATTTTGGTGGAAAAAATGAAAATTTGGCCAAATTTTGGCCAAAAAATAAGTGATAACAGAATTTCGTTATTTTCGCTCTACGACGCTTAGTTAACGAGATATTCCCATTTTAAGTTTTGCTAAGAAAATTCCAAATTTTGGCCAAAAAATAAGTGATAACAGAATTTCGTTGTTTTCGCTCTACGACGCTTAGTTAACGAGATATTCCCATTTTAAGTTTTGCTAAGAAAATTCCAAATTTTGGCCAAAAAATAAGTGATAACAGAATTTCGTTGTTTTCGCTCTACGACGCTTAGTTAACGAGATATTCCCATTTTAAGTTTTGCTAAGAAAATTCCAAATTTTGGCCAAAAAATAAGTGATAACAGAATATCGTTGTTTTCGCTCTACGACGCTTAGTTAACGAGATATTCCCATTTTAAGTTTTGCTAAGAAAATTCCAAATTTTGGCCAAAAAATAAGTGATAACAGAATTTCGTTGTTTTCGCTCTACGACGCTTAGTTAACGAGATATTCCCATTTTAAGTTTTGCTAAGAAAATTCCAAATTTTGGCCAAAAAATAAGTGATAACAGAATTTCGTTGTTTTCGCTCTACGACGCTTAGTTAACGAGATATTCCCATTTTAAGTTTTGCTAAAAAAATTTTGGCCAAAAAATAAGTGATAACAGAATTTCGTTGTTTTCGCTCTACGACGCTTAACGAGATATTCCCATTTTAAGTTTTGCTAAGAAAATTCCAAATTTTGGCCACAAAATTCCAAATTTTGGCCAAAAAATAAGTGATAACAGAATATCGTTGTTTTCGCTCTACGACGCTTAGTTAACGAGATATTCCCATTTTAAGTTTTGCTAAGAAAATTCCAAATTTTGGTCGAAAAAAGGAAAATTCCAAAATTTCAAAAAATTCCAAATTTTGGCCAAAAAAATAAGTGATAACAGAATTTCGTTATTTTCGCTCTACGACGCTTAGTTAACGAGATATTCCCATTTTAAGTTTTGCTAAAAAAAAATCAAAATTTTGGCCAAAAAATAAGTGATAACAGAATTTCGTTGTTTTCGATCTACGAAGCTTAGTTAACGAGATATTCCCATTTTAAGTTTTGCTAAGAAAATTTCAAATTTTGGTCGAGGAAAATTCCAAAATTTCAAAAAATTCCAAATTTTGGCCAAAAAAAAATAAGTGATAACAGAATTTCGTTATTTTCGCTCTACGACGCTTAGTTAACGAGATATTCCCATTTTAAGTTTTGCTAAGAAAATTCCAAATTTTGGCCAAAAAATAAGTGATAACAGAATTTCGTTGTTTTCGCTCTACGACGCTTAGTTAACGAGATATTCCCATTTTAAGTTTTGCTAAGAAAATTCCAAATTTTGGCTAAAAAATTCCAAATGTTGGCCAAAAAATAAGTGATAACAGAATTTCGTTATTTTCGCTCTACGACGCTTAGTTAACGAGATATTCCCATTTTAAGTTTTGCTAAAAAAATTCAAAATTTTGGCCAAAAAATAAGTGATAACAGAATTTCGTTGTTTTCGCTCTACGACGCTTAGTTAACGAGATATTCCCATTTTAAGTTTTGCTAAGAAAATTCCAAATTTTGGCTAAAAAATTCCAAATTTTGGCCAAAAAATAAGTGATAACAGAATATCGTTGTTTTCGCTCTACGACGCTTAGTTAACGAGATATTCCCATTTTAAGTTTTGCTAAGAAAATTCCAAATTTTGGCCAAAAAATAAGTGATAACAGAATTTCGTTGTTTTCGCTCTACGACGCTTAGTTAACGAGATATTCCCATTTTAAGTTTTGCTAAGAAAATTCCAAATTTTGGCCAAAAAATAAGTGATAACAGAATTTCGTTGTTTTCGCTCTACGACGCTTAGTTAACGAGATATTCCCATTTTAAGTTTTGCTAAGAAAATTCCAAATTTTGGCTAAAAAATTCCAAATGTTGGCCAAAAAATAAGTGATAACAGAATTTCGTTATTTTCGCTCTACGACGCTTAGTTAACGAGATATTCCCATTTTAAGTTTTGCTAAAAAAATTCAAAATTTTGGCCAAAAAATAAGTGATAACAGAATTTCGTTGTTTTCGCTCTACGACGCTTAGTTAACGAGATATTCCCATTTAAAGTTTTGCTAAGAAAATTCCAAATTTTGGCTAAAAAATTCCAAATTTTGGCCAAAAAATAAGTGATAACAGAATATCGTTGTTTTCGCTCTACGACGCTTAGTTAACGAGATATTCCCATTTTAAGTTTTGCTAAGAAAATTCCAAATTTTGGCCAAAAAATAAGTGATAACAGAATTTCGTTGTTTTCGCTCTACGACGCTTAGTTAACGAGATATTCCCATTTTAAGTTTTGCTAAGAAAATTCCAAATTTTGGCCAAAAAATAAGTGATAACAGAATTTCGTTGTTTTCGCTCTACGACGCTTAGTTAACGAGATATTCCCATTTTAAGTTTTGCTAAGAAAATTCCAAATTTTGGCTAAAAAATTCCAAATGTTGGCCAAAAAATAAGTGATAACAGAATTTCGTTATTTTCGCTCTACGACGCTTAGTTAACGAGATATTCCCATTTTAAGTTTTGCTAAAAAAATTCAAAATTTTGGCCAAAAAATAAGTGATAACAGAATTTCGTTGTTTTCGCTCTATGACGCTTAGTTAACGAGATATTCCCATTTTAAGTTTTGCTAAGAAAATTCCAAATTTTGGCTAAAAAATTCCAAATTTTGGCCAAAAAATAAGTTATAACAGAATATCGTTGTTTTCGCTCTACGACGCTTAGTTAACGAGATATTCCCATTTTAAGTTTTGCTAAGAAAATTCCAAATTTTGGTCGAAAAAAGGAAAATTCCAAAATTTCAAAAAATTCCAAATTTTGGCCAAAAAAATAAGTGATAACAGAATTTCGTTGTTTTCGCTCTACGACGCTTAGTTAACGAGATATTCCCATTTTAAGTTTTGCTAAGAAAATTCCAAATTTTGGCCAAAAAATAAGTGATAACAGAATTTCGTTGTTTTCGCTCTACGACGCTTAGTTAACGAGATATTCCCATTTTAAGTTTTGCTAAGAAAATTCCAAATTTTGGCCAAAAAATAAGTGATAACAGAATATCGTTGTTTTCGCTCTACGACGCTTAGTTAACGAGATAATCCCATTTTAAGTTTTGCTAAGAAAATTCCAAATTTTGGCCAAAAAATAAGTGATAACAGAATTTCGTTGTTTTCGCTCTACGACGCTTAGTTAACGAGATATTCCCATTTTAAGTTTTGCTAAGAAAATTCCAAATTTTGGCCAAAAAATTCCAAATTTTGGCCAAAAAATAAGTGATAACAGAATTTCGTTGTTTTCGCTCTACGACGCTTAGTTAACGAGATATTCCCATTTTAAGTTTTGCTAAGAAAATTCCAGATTTTGGCCAAAAAATAAGTGATAACAGAATTTCGTTGTTTTCGCTCTACGACGCTTAGTTAACGAGATATTACCATTTTAAGTTTTGCTAAGAAAATTACAAATTTTGGCCAAAAAATAAGTGATAACAGAATTTCGTTGTTTTCGCTCTACGACGCTTAGTTAACGAGATATTCCCATTTTAAGTTTTGCTAAAAAAATTCAAAATTTTGGCCAAAAAATAAGTGATAACAGAATTTCGTTGTTTTCGCTCTACGACGCTTAGTTAACGAGATATTCCCATTTTAAGTTTTGCTAAGAAAATTCCAAATTTTGGCTAAAAAATTCCAAATTTTGGCCAAAAAATAAGTGATAACAGAATATCGTTGTTTTCGCTCTACGACGCTTAGTTAACGAGATATTCCCATTTTAAGTTTTGCTAAGAAAATTCCAAATTTTGGTCGAAAAAAGGAAAATTCCAAATTTTGGCCAAAAAAATAAGTGATAACAGAATTTCGTTGTTTTCGCTCTACGACGCTTAGTTAACGAGATATTCCCATTTTAAGTTTTGCTAAGAAAATTCCAAATTTTGGCCAAAAAATAAGTGATAACAGAATTTCGTTGTTTTCGCTCTACGACGCTTAGTTAACGAGATATTCCCATTTTAAGTTTTGCTAAGAAAATTCCAAATTTTGGCCAAAAAATTCCAAATTTTGGCCAAAAAATAAGTGATAACAGAATTTCGTTGTTTTCGCTCTACGACGCTTAGTTAACGAGATATTCCCATTTTAAGTTTTGCTAAGAAAATTCCAAATTTTGGCCAAAAAATAAGTGATAACAGAATTTCGTTGTTTTCGCTCTACGACGCTTAGTTAACGAGATATTCCCATTTTAAGTTTTGCTAAGAAAATTCCAAATTTTGGCCAAAAAATAAGTGATAACAGAATTTCGTTGTTTTCGCTCTACGACGCTTAGTTAACGAGATATTCCCATTTTAAGTTTTGCTAAGAAAATTCCAAATTTTGGCCAAAAAATAAGTGATAACAGAATTTCGTTGTTTTCGCTCTACGACGCTTAGTTAACGAGATAATCCCATTTTAAGTTTTGCTAAGAAAATTCCAAATTTTGGCCAAAAAATAAGTGATAACAGAATTTCGTTGTTTTCGCTCTACGACGCTTAGTTAACGAGATATTCCCATTTTAAGTTTTGCTAAGAAAATTCCAAATTTTGGCCAAAAAATTCCAAATTTTGGCCAAAAAATAAGTGATAACAGAATTTCGTTGTTTTCGCTCTACGACGCTTAGTTAACGAGATATTCCCATTTTAAGTTTTGCTAAGAAAATTCCAGATTTTGGCCAAAAAATAAGTGATAACAGAATTTCGTTGTTTTCGCTCTACGACGCTTAGTTAACGAGATATTCCCATTTTAAGTTTTGCTAAGAAAATTCCAAATTTTGGCCAAAAAATAAGTGATAACAGAATTTCGTTGTTTTCGCTCTACGACGCTTAGTTAACGAGATATTCCCATTTTAAGTTTTGCTAAGAAAATTCCAAATTTTGGCCAAAAAATAAGTGATAACAGAATTTCGTTGTTTTCGCTCTACGACGCTTAGTTAACGAGATATTCCCATTTTAAGTTTTGCTAAGAAAATTACAAATTTTGGCCAAAAAATAAGTGATAACAGAATTTCGTTGTTTTCGCTCTACGACGCTTAGTTAACGAGATATTCCCATTTTAAGTTTTGCTAAGAAAATTCCAAATTTTGGCTAAAAAATTCCAAATGTTGGCCAAAAAATAAGTGATAACAGAATTTCGTTATTTTCGCTCTACGACGCTTAGTTAACGAGATATTCCCATTTTAAGTTTTGCTAAAAAAATTCAAAATTTTGGCCAAAAAATAAGTGATAACAGAATTTCGTTGTTTTCGCTCTACGACGCTTAGTTAACGAGATATTCCCATTTTAAGTTTTGCTAAGAAAATTCCAAATTTTGGCTAAAAAATTCCAAATTTTGGCCAAAAAATAAGTGATAACAGAATATCGTTGTTTTCGCTCTACGACGCTTAGTTAACGAGATATTCCCATTTTAAGTTTTGCTAAGAAAATTCCAAATTTTGGTCGAAAAAAGGAAAATTCCAAAATTTCAAAAAATTCCAAATTTTGGCCAAAAAAATAAGTGATAACAGAATTTCGTTGTTTTCGCTCTACGACGCTTAGTTAACGAGATATTCCCATTTTAAGTTTTGCTAAGAAAATTCCAAATTTTGGCCAAAAAATAAGTGATAACAGAATTTCGTTGTTTTCGCTCTACAACGCTTAGTTAACGAGATATTCCCATTTTAAGTTTTGCTAAGAAAATTCCAAATTTTGGCCAAAAAATAAGTGATAACAGAATTTCGTTGTTTTCGCTCTACGACGCTTAGTTAACGAGATAATCCCATTTTAAGTTTTGCTAAGAAAATTCCAAATTTTGGCCAAAAAATAAGTGATAACAGAATTTCGTTGTTTTCGCTCTACGACGCTTAGTTAACGAGATATTCCCATTTTAAGTTTTGCTAAGAAAATTCCAAATTTTGGCTAAAAAATTCCAAATTTTGGCCAAAAAATAAGTGATAACAGAATTTCGTTGTTTTCGCTCTACGACGCTTAGTTAACGAGATATTCCCATTTTAAGTTTTGCTAAGAAAATTCCAGATTTTGGCCAAAAAATAAGTGATAACAGAATTTCGTTGTTTTCGCTCTACGACGCTTAGTTAACGAGATATTACCATTTTAAGTTTTGCTAAGAAAATTCCAAATTTTGGCCAAAAAATAAGTGATAACAGAATTTCGTTGTTTTCGCTCTACGACGCTTAGTTAACGAGATATTCCCATTTTAAGTTTTGCTAAGAAAATTCCAAATTTTGGCCAAAAAATAAGTGATAACAGAATTTCGTTGTTTTCGCTCTACGACGCTTAGTTAACGAGATATTCCCATTTTAAGTTTTGCTAAGAAAATTCCAAATTTTGGCTAAAAAATTCCAAATGTTGGCCAAAAAATAAGTGATAACAGAATTTCGTTATTTTCGCTCTACGACGCTTAGTTAACGAGATATTCCCATTTTAAGTTTTGCTAAAAAAATTCAAAATTTTGGCCAAAAAATAAGTGATAACAGAATTTCGTTGTTTTCGCTCTACGACGCTTAGTTAACGAGATATTCCCATTTTAAGTTTTGCTAAGAAAATTCCAAATTTTGGTCGAAAAAAGGAAAATTCCAAAATTTCAAAAAATTCCAAATTTTGGCCAAAAAAATAAGTGATAACAGAATTTCGTTGTTTTCGCTCTACGACGCTTAGTTAACGAGATATTCCCATTTTAAGTTTTGCTAAGAAAATTCCAAATTTTGGCTAAAAAATTCCAAATGTTGGCCAAAAAATAAGTGATAACAGAATTTCGTTATTTTCGCTCTACGACGCTTAGTTAACGAGATATTCCCATTTTAAGTTTTGCTAAAAAAATTCCAAATTTTGGCCAAAAAATAAGTGATAACAGAATATCGTTGTTTTCGCTCTACGACGCTTAGTTAACGAGATATTCCCATTTTAAGTTTTGCTAAGAAAATTCCAAATTTTGGTCGAAAAAAGGAAAATTCCAAAATTTCAAAAAATTCCAAATTTTGGCCAAAAAAATAAGTGATAACAGAATTTCGTTGTTTTCGCTCTACGACGCTTAGTTAACGAGATATTCCCATTTTAAGTTTTGCTAAGAAAATTCCAAATTTTGGCCAAAAAATAAGTGATAACAGAATTTCGTTGTTTTCGCTCTACGACGCTTAGTTAACGAGATATTCCCATTTTAAGTTTTGCTAAGAAAATTCCAAATTTTGGCCAAAAAATTCCAAATTTTGGCCAAAAAATAAGTGATAACAGAATTTCGTTGTTTTCGCTCTACGACGCTTAGTTAACGAGATATTCCCATTTTAAGTTTTGCTAAGAAAATTCCAAATTTTGGCCAAAAAATAAGTGATAACAGAATTTCGTTGTTTTCGCTCTACGACGCTTAGTTAACGAGATATTCCCATTTTAAGTTTTGCTAAGAAAATTCCAAATTTTGGCCAAAAAATAAGTGATAACAGAATTTCGTTGTTTTCGCTCTACGACGCTTAGTTAACGAGATATTCCCATTTTAAGTTTTGCTAAGAAAATTCCAAATTTTGGCCAAAAAATAAGTGATAACAGAATATCGTTGTTTTCGCTCTACGACGCTTAGTTAACGAGATAATCCCATTTTAAGTTTTGCTAAGAAAATTCCAAATTTTGGCCAAAAAATAAGTGATAACAGAATTTCGTTGTTTTCGCTCTACGACGCTTAGTTAACGAGATATTCCCATTTTAAGTTTTGCTAAGAAAATTCCAAATTTTGGCCAAAAAATTCCAAATTTTGGCCAAAAAATAAGTGATAACAGAATTTCGTTGTTTTCGCTCTACGACGCTTAGTTAACGAGATATTCCCATTTTAAGTTTTGCTAAGAAAATTCCAGATTTTGGCCAAAAAATAAGTGATAACAGAATTTCGTTGTTTTCGCTCTACGACGCTTAGTTAACGAGATATTCCCATTTTAAGTTTTGCTAAGAAAATTCCAAATTTTGGCCAAAAAATAAGTGATAACAGAATTTCGTTGTTTTCGCTCTACGACGCTTAGTTAACGAGATATTCCCATTTTAAGTTTTGCTAAGAAAATTCCAAATTTTGGCCAAAAAATAAGTGATAACAGAATTTCGTTGTTTTCGCTCTACGACGCTTAGTTAACGAGATATTCCCATTTTAAGTTTTGCTAAGAAAATTCCAAATTTTGGCTAAAAAATTCCAAATGTTGGCCAAAAAATAAGTGATAACAGAATTTCGTTATTTTCGCTCTACGACGCTTAGTTAACGAGATATTCCCATTTTAAGTTTTGCTAAAAAAATTCAAAATTTTGGCCAAAAAATAAGTGATAACAGAATTTCGTTGTTTTCGCTCTACGACGCTTAGTTAACGAGATATTCCCATTTTAAGTTTTGCTAAGAAAATTCCAAATTTTGGCTAAAAAATTCCAAATTTTGGCCAAAAAATAAGTGATAACAGAATATCGTTGTTTTCGCTCTACGACGCTTAGTTAACGAGATATTCCCATTTTAAGTTTTGCTAAGAAAATTCCAAATTTTGGTCGAAAAAAGGAAAATTCCAAAATTTCAAAAAATTCCAAATTTTGGCCAAAAAAATAAGTGATAACAGAATTTCGTTGTTTTCGCTCTACGACGCTTAGTTAACGAGATATTCCCATTTTAAGTTTTGCTAAGAAAATTCCAAATTTTGGCCAAAAAATAAGTGATAACAGAATTTCGTTGTTTTCGCTCTACAACGCTTAGTTAACGAGATATTCCCATTTTAAGTTTTGCTAAGAAAATTCCAAATTTTGGCCAAAAAATAAGTGATAACAGAATTTCGTTGTTTTCGCTCTACGACGCTTAGTTAACGAGATAATCCCATTTTAAGTTTTGCTAAGAAAATTCCAAATTTTGGCCAAAAAATAAGTGATAACAGAATTTCGTTGTTTTCGCTCTACGACGCTTAGTTAACGAGATATTCCCATTTTAAGTTTTGCTAAGAAAATTCCAAATTTTGGCCAAAAAATTCCAAATTTTGGCCAAAAAATAAGTGATAACAGAATTTCGTTGTTTTCGCTCTACGACGCTTAGTTAACGAGATATTCCCATTTTAAGTTTTGCTAAGAAAATTCCAGATTTTGGCCAAAAAATAAGTGATAACAGAATTTCGTTGTTTTCGCTCTACGACGCTTAGTTAACGAGATATTACCATTTTAAGTTTTGCTAAGAAAATTACAAATTTTGGCCAAAAAATAAGTGATAACAGAATTTCGTTGTTTTCGCTCTACGACGCTTAGTTAACGAGATATTCCCATTTTAAGTTTTGCTAAAAAAATTCAAAATTTTGGCCAAAAAATAAGTGATAACAGAATTTCGTTGTTTTCGCTCTACGACGCTTAGTTAACGAGATATTCCCATTTTAAGTTTTGCTAAGAAAATTCCAAATTTTGGCTAAAAAATTCCAAATTTTGGCCAAAAAATAAGTGATAACAGAATATCGTTGTTTTCGCTCTACGACGCTTAGTTAACGAGATATTCCCATTTTAAGTTTTGCTAAGAAAATTCCAAATTTTGGTCGAAAAAAGGAAAATTCCAAATTTTGGCCAAAAAAATAAGTGATAACAGAATTTCGTTGTTTTCGCTCTACGACGCTTAGTTAACGAGATATTCCCATTTTAAGTTTTGCTAAGAAAATTCCAAATTTTGGCCAAAAAATAAGTGATAACAGAATTTCGTTGTTTTCGCTCTACGACGCTTAGTTAACGAGATATTCCCATTTTAAGTTTTGCTAAGAAAATTCCAAATTTTGGCCAAAAAATTCCAAATTTTGGCCAAAAAATAAGTGATAACAGAATTTCGTTGTTTTCGCTCTACGACGCTTAGTTAACGAGATATTCCCATTTTAAGTTTTGCTAAGAAAATTCCAAATTTTGGCCAAAAAATAAGTGATAACAGAATTTCGTTGTTTTCGCTCTACGACGCTTAGTTAACGAGATATTCCCATTTTAAGTTTTGCTAAGAAAATTCCAAATTTTGGCCAAAAAATAAGTGATAACAGAATTTCGTTGTTTTCGCTCTACGACGCTTAGTTAACGAGATATTCCCATTTTAAGTTTTGCTAAGAAAATTCCAAATTTTGGCCAAAAAATAAGTGATAACAGAATTTCGTTGTTTTCGCTCTACGACGCTTAGTTAACGAGATAATCCCATTTTAAGTTTTGCTAAGAAAATTCCAAATTTTGGCCAAAAAATAAGTGATAACAGAATTTCGTTGTTTTCGCTCTACGACGCTTAGTTAACGAGATATTCCCATTTTAAGTTTTGCTAAGAAAATTCCAAATTTTGGCCAAAAAATTCCAAATTTTGGCCAAAAAATAAGTGATAACAGAATTTCGTTGTTTTCGCTCTACGACGCTTAGTTAACGAGATATTCCCATTTTAAGTTTTGCTAAGAAAATTCCAGATTTTGGCCAAAAAATAAGTGATAACAGAATTTCGTTGTTTTCGCTCTACGACGCTTAGTTAACGAGATATTCCCATTTTAAGTTTTGCTAAGAAAATTCCAAATTTTGGCCAAAAAATAAGTGATAACAGAATTTCGTTGTTTTCGCTCTACGACGCTTAGTTAACGAGATATTCCCATTTTAAGTTTTGCTAAGAAAATTCCAAATTTTGGCCAAAAAATAAGTGATAACAGAATTTCGTTGTTTTCGCTCTACGACGCTTAGTTAACGAGATATTCCCATTTTAAGTTTTGCTAAGAAAATTACAAATTTTGGCCAAAAAATAAGTGATAACAGAATTTCGTTGTTTTCGCTCTACGACGCTTAGTTAACGAGATATTCCCATTTTAAGTTTTGCTAAGAAAATTCCAAATTTTGGCTAAAAAATTCCAAATGTTGGCCAAAAAATAAGTGATAACAGAATTTCGTTATTTTCGCTCTACGACGCTTAGTTAACGAGATATTCCCATTTTAAGTTTTGCTAAAAAAATTCAAAATTTTGGCCAAAAAATAAGTGATAACAGAATTTCGTTGTTTTCGCTCTACGACGCTTAGTTAACGAGATATTCCCATTTTAAGTTTTGCTAAGAAAATTCCAAATTTTGGCTAAAAAATTCCAAATTTTGGCCAAAAAATAAGTGATAACAGAATATCGTTGTTTTCGCTCTACGACGCTTAGTTAACGAGATATTCCCATTTTAAGTTTTGCTAAGAAAATTCCAAATTTTGGTCGAAAAAAGGAAAATTCCAAAATTTCAAAAAATTCCAAATTTTGGCCAAAAAAATAAGTGATAACAGAATTTCGTTGTTTTCGCTCTACGACGCTTAGTTAACGAGATATTCCCATTTTAAGTTTTGCTAAGAAAATTCCAAATTTTGGCCAAAAAATAAGTGATAACAGAATTTCGTTGTTTTCGCTCTACGACGCTTAGTTAACGAGATAATCCCATTTTAAGTTTTGCTAAGAAAATTCCAAATTTTGGCCAAAAAATAAGTGATAACAGAATTTCGTTGTTTTCGCTCTACGACGCTTAGTTAACGAGATATTCCCATTTTAAGTTTTGCTAAGAAAATTCCAAATTTTGGCTAAAAAATTCCAAATTTTGGCCAAAAAATAAGTGATAACAGAATTTCGTTGTTTTCGCTCTACGACGCTTAGTTAACGAGATATTCCCATTTTAAGTTTTGCTAAGAAAATTCCAGATTTTGGCCAAAAAATAAGTGATAACAGAATTTCGTTGTTTTCGCTCTACGACGCTTAGTTAACGAGATATTACCATTTTAAGTTTTGCTAAGAAAATTCCAAATTTTGGCCAAAAAATAAGTGATAACAGAATTTCGTTGTTTTCGCTCTACGACGCTTAGTTAACGAGATATTCCCATTTTAAGTTTTGCTAAGAAAATTCCAAATTTTGGCCAAAAAATAAGTGATAACAGAATTTCGTTGTTTTCGCTCTACGACGCTTAGTTAACGAGATATTCCCATTTTAAGTTTTGCTAAGAAAATTCCAAATTTTGGCTAAAAAATTCCAAATGTTGGCCAAAAAATAAGTGATAACAGAATTTCGTTATTTTCGCTCTACGACGCTTAGTTAACGAGATATTCCCATTTTAAGTTTTGCTAAAAAAATTCAAAATTTTGGCCAAAAAATAAGTGATAACAGAATTTCGTTGTTTTCGCTCTACGACGCTTAGTTAACGAGATATTCCCATTTTAAGTTTTGCTAAGAAAATTCCAAATTTTGGTCGAAAAAAGGAAAATTCCAAAATTTCAAAAAATTCCAAATTTTGGCCAAAAAAATAAGTGATAACAGAATTTCGTTGTTTTCGCTCTACGACGCTTAGTTAACGAGATATTCCCATTTTAAGTTTTGCTAAGAAAATTCCAAATTTTGGCTAAAAAATTCCAAATGTTGGCCAAAAAATAAGTGATAACAGAATTTCGTTATTTTCGCTCTACGACGCTTAGTTAACGAGATATTCCCATTTTAAGTTTTGCTAAAAAAATTCCAAATTTTGGCCAAAAAATAAGTGATAACAGAATATCGTTGTTTTCGCTCTACGACGCTTAGTTAACGAGATATTCCCATTTTAAGTTTTGCTAAGAAAATTCCAAATTTTGGTCGAAAAAAGGAAAATTCCAAAATTTCAAAAAATTCCAAATTTTGGCCAAAAAAATAAGTGATAACAGAATTTCGTTGTTTTCGCTCTACGACGCTTAGTTAACGAGATATTCCCATTTTAAGTTTTGCTAAGAAAATTCCAAATTTTGGCCAAAAAATAAGTGATAACAGAATTTCGTTGTTTTCGCTCTACAACGCTTAGTTAACGAGATATTCCCATTTTAAGTTTTGCTAAGAAAATTCCAAATTTTGGCCAAAAAATAAGTGATAACAGAATTTCGTTGTTTTCGCTCTACGACGCTTAGTTAACGAGATAATCCCATTTTAAGTTTTGCTAAGAAAATTCCAAATTTTGGCCAAAAAATAAGTGATAACAGAATTTCGTTGTTTTCGCTCTACGACGCTTAGTTAACGAGATATTCCCATTTTAAGTTTTGCTAAGAAAATTCCAAATTTTGGCCAAAAAATTCCAAATTTTGGCCAAAAAATAAGTGATAACAGAATTTCGTTGTTTTCGCTCTACGACGCTTAGTTAACGAGATATTCCCATTTTAAGTTTTGCTAAGAAAATTCCAGATTTTGGCCAAAAAATAAGTGATAACAGAATTTCGTTGTTTTCGCTCTACGACGCTTAGTTAACGAGATATTACCATTTTAAGTTTTGCTAAGAAAATTCCAAATTTTGGCCAAAAAATAAGTGATAACAGAATTTCGTTGTTTTCGCTCTACGACGCTTAGTTAACGAGATATTCCCATTTTAAGTTTTGCTAAGAAAATTCCAAATTTTGGCCAAAAAATAAGTGATAACAGAATTTCGTTGTTTTCGCTCTACGACGCTTAGTTAACGAGATATTCCCATTTTAAGTTTTGCTAAGAAAATTCCAAATTTTGGCCAAAAAATAAGTGATAACAGAATTTCGTTGTTTTCGCTCTACGACGCTTAGTTAACGAGATATTCCCATTTTAAGTTTTGCTAAGAAAATTCCAAATTTTGGCTAAAAAATTCCAAATGTTGGCCAAAAAATAAGTGATAACAGAATTTCGTTATTTTCGCTCTACGACGCTTAGTTAACGAGATATTCCCATTTTAAGTTTTGCTAAAAAAATTCAAAATTTTGGCCAAAAAATAAGTGATAACAGAATTTCGTTGTTTTCGCTCTACGACGCTTAGTTAACGAGATATTCCCATTTTAAGTTTTGCTAAGAAAATTCCAAATTTTGGTCGAAAAAAGGAAAATTCCAAAATTTCAAAAAATTCCAAATTTTGGCCAAAAAAATAAGTGATAACAGAATTTCGTTGTTTTCGCTCTACGACGCTTAGTTAACGAGATATTCCCATTTTAAGTTTTGCTAAGAAAATTCCAAATTTTGGCTAAAAAATTCCAAATGTTGGCCAAAAAATAAGTGATAACAGAATTTCGTTATTTTCGCTCTACGACGCTTAGTTAACGAGATATTCCCATTTTAAGTTTTGCTAAAAAAATTCCAAATTTTGGCCAAAAAATAAGTGATAACAGAATATCGTTGTTTTCGCTCTACGACGCTTAGTTAACGAGATATTCCCATTTTAAGTTTTGCTAAGAAAATTCCAAATTTTGGTCGAAAAAAGGAAAATTCCAAAATTTCAAAAAATTCCAAATTTTGGCCAAAAAAATAAGTGATAACAGAATTTCGTTGTTTTCGCTCTACGACGCTTAGTTAACGAGATATTCCCATTTTAAGTTTTGCTAAGAAAATTCCAAATTTTGGCCAAAAAATAAGTGATAACAGAATTTCGTTGTTTTCGCTCTACAACGCTTAGTTAACGAGATATTCCCATTTTAAGTTTTGCTAAGAAAATTCCAAATTTTGGCCAAAAAATAAGTGATAACAGAATTTCGTTGTTTTCGCTCTACGACGCTTAGTTAACGAGATAATCCCATTTTAAGTTTTGCTAAGAAAATTCCAAATTTTGGCCAAAAAATAAGTGATAACAGAATTTCGTTGTTTTCGCTCTACGACGCTTAGTTAACGAGATATTCCCATTTTAAGTTTTGCTAAGAAAATTCCAAATTTTGGCCAAAAAATTCCAAATTTTGGCCAAAAAATAAGTGATAACAGAATTTCGTTGTTTTCGCTCTACGACGCTTAGTTAACGAGATATTCCCATTTTAAGTTTTGCTAAGAAAATTCCAGATTTTGGCCAAAAAATAAGTGATAACAGAATTTCGTTGTTTTCGCTCTACGACGCTTAGTTAACGAGATATTACCATTTTAAGTTTTGCTAAGAAAATTCCAAATTTTGGCCAAAAAATAAGTGATAACAGAATTTCGTTGTTTTCGCTCTACGACGCTTAGTTAACGAGATATTCCCATTTTAAGTTTTGCTAAGAAAATTCCAAATTTTGGCCAAAAAATAAGTGATAACAGAATTTCGTTGTTTTCGCTCTACGACGCTTAGTTAACGAGATATTCCCATTTTAAGTTTTGCTAAGAAAATTCCAAATTTTGGCCAAAAAATAAGTGATAACAGAATTTCGTTGTTTTCGCTCTACGACGCTTAGTTAACGAGATATTCCCATTTTAAGTTTTGCTAAGAAAATTCCAAATTTTGGCCAAAAAATAAGTGATAACAGAATTTCGTTGTTTTCGCTCTACGACGCTTAGTTAACGAGATATTCCCATTTTAAGTTTTGCTAAGAAAATTCCAAATTTTGGCTAAAAAATTCCAAATGTTGGCCAAAAAATAAGTGATAACAGAATTTCGTTATTTTCGCTCTACGACGCTTAGTTAACGAGATATTCCCATTTTAAGTTTTGCTAAAAAAATTCAAAATTTTGGCCAAAAAATAAGTGATAACAGAATTTCGTTGTTTTCGCTCTACGACGCTTAGTTAACGAGATATTCCCATTTTAAATTTTGATAAGAAAATTCCAAATTTTGGCCAAAAATTAAGTGATAACAGAATATCGTTGTTTTCGCTCTACGACGCTTAGTTAACGAGATATTCCCATTTTAAGTTTTGCTAAGAAATTTTGGTCGAAAAATAGGAAATTCCAAATTTTGGCCAAAAAATAAGTGATAACAGAATTTCGTTGTTTTCGCTCTACGACGCTTAGTTAACGAGATATTCCCATTTTAAGTTTTGCTAAGAAAATTCCAAATTTTGGCCAAAAAATTCCAAATTTTGGCCAAAAAATAAGTGATAACAGAATTTCGTTGTTTTCGCTCTACGACGCTTAGTTAACGAGATATTCCCATTTTAAGTTTTGCTAAGAAAATTCCAAATTTTGGTCGAAAAAAGGAAAATTCCAAAATTTCAAAAAATTCCAAATTTTGGCCAAAAAAATAAGTGATAACAGAATTTCGTTATTTTCGCTCTACGACGCTTAGTTAACGAGATATTCCCATTTTAAGTTTTGCTAAGAAAATTCAAAATTTTGGCCAAAAAATAAGTGATAACAGAATTTCGTTGTTTTCGCTCTACGACGCTTAGTTAACGAGATATTCCCATTTTAAATTTTGATAAGAAAATTCCAAATTTTGGCCAAAAATTAAGTGATAACAGAATATCGTTGTTTTCGCTCTACGACGCTTAGTTAACGAGATATTCCCATTTTAAGTTTTGCTAAGAAATTTTGGTCGAAAAATAGGAAATTCCAAATTTTGGCCAAAAAATAAGTGATAACAGAATTTCGTTGTTTTCGCTCTACGACGCTTAGTTAACGAGATATTCCCATTTTAAGTTTTGCTAAGAAAATTCCAAATTTTGGCCAAAAAATTCCAAATTTTGGCCAAAAAATAAGTGATAACAGAATTTCGTTGTTTTCGCTCTACGACGCTTAGTTAACGAGATATTCCCATTTTAAGTTTTGCTAAGAAAATTCCAAATTTTGGTCGAAAAAAGGAAAATTCCAAAATTTCAAAAAATTCCAAATTTTGGCCAAAAAAATAAGTGATAACAGAATTTCGTTATTTTCGCTCTACGACGCTTAGTTAACGAGATATTCCCATTTTAAGTTTTGCTAAGAAAATTCCAAATTTTGGCCAAAAAACAAGTGATAACGGAATTTCGTTGTTTTCGCTTTTCGACGCTTAGTTAACGAGATATTCCCATTTTAAGTTTTGCTAAGAAAATTCCAAATTTTGGCCAAAAAATAAGTGATAACAGAATTTCGTTGTTTTCGCTCTACGACGCTTAGTTAACGAGATATTCCCATTTTAAATTTTGCTAAAAAAATTCCAAATTTTGGCCAAAAAATTCCAAATTTTGGCCAAAAAATAAGTGATAACAGAATATCGTTGTTTTCGCTCTACGACGCTTAGTTAACGAGATATTCCCATTTTAAGTTTTGCTAAGATAATTCCAAATTTTGGTCGAAAAATAGGAAATTCCAAAATTTGGTCAAAAAATAAGTGATAACAGAATTTCGTTGTTTTCGCTCTACGACGCTTAGTTACCGAGATATTCCCATTTTAAATTTTGATAAGAAAATTCCAAATTTTGGCCAAAAAATTCCAAATTTTGGCCAAAAAATAAGTGATAACAGAATTTCGTTGTTTTCGCTCTACGACGCTTAGTTAACGAGATATTCCCATTTTAAATTTTGCTAAAAAAATTCCAAATTTTGGCCAAAAAATTCCAAATTTTGGCCAAAAAATAAGTGATAACAGAATTTCGTTGTTTTCGCTCTACGACGCTTAGTTAACGAGATATTCCCATTTTAAATTTTGATAAGAAAATTCCAAATTTTGGCCAAAAATTAAGTGATAACAGAATATCGTTGTTTTCGCTCTACGACGCTTAGTTAACGAGATATTCCCATTTTAAGTTTTGCTAAGAAATTTTGGTCGAAAAATAGGAAATTCCAAATTTTGGCCAAAAAATAAGTGATAACAGAATTTCGTTGTTTTCGCTCTACGACGCTTAGTTACCGAGATATTCCCATTTTAAATTTTGATAAGAAAATTCCAAATTTTGGCCAAAAAATAAGTGATAACAGAATTTCGTTGTTTTCGCTCTACGACGCTTAGTTAACGAGATATTCCCATTTTAAGTTTTGCTAAGAAAATTCCAAATTTTGGTCGAAAAATTTTGGTCGAACAGAATTTCTTTATTTTCGCTCTACGACGCTTAGTTAACGAGATATTCCCATTTTAAGTTTTGCTAAGAAAATTCCAAATTTTGGCCAAAAAATAAGTGATAACAGAATTTCGTTGTTTTCGCTCTACGACGCTTAGTTAACGAGATATTCCCATTTTAAGTTTTGCTAAGAAAATTCCAAATTTTGGCCAAAAAATAAGTGATAACAGAATTTCGTTGTTTTCGCTCTACGACACTTAGTTAACGAGATATTCCCATTTTAAGTTTTGCTAAGAAAATTCGAAATTTTGGCCAAAAATTAAGTGATAACAGAATATCGTTGTTTTCGCTCTACGACGCTTAGTTAACGAGATATTTTAAGTTTTGCTAAGAAATTTTGGTCGAAAAATAGGAAATTCCAAATTTTGGCCAAAAAATAAGTGATAACAGAATTTCGTTGTTTTCGCTCTACGACGCTTAGTTAACGAGATATTCCCATTTTAAATTTTGATAAGAAAATTCCAAATTTTGGCCAAAAATTAAGTGATAACAGAATATCGTTGTTTTCGCTCTACGACGCTTAGTTAACGAGATATTCCCATTTTAAGTTTTGCTAAGAAATTTTGGTCGAAAAATAGGAAATTCCAAATTTTGGCCAAAAAATAAGTGATAACAGAATTTCGTTGTTTTCGCTCTACGACGCTTAGTTACCGAGATATTCCCATTTTAAATTTTGATAAGAAAATTCCAAATTTTGGCCAAAAAATAAGTGATAACAGAATTTCGTTGTTTTCGCTCTACGACGCTTAGTTAACGAGATATTCCCATTTTAAGTTTTGCTAAGAAAATTCCAAATTTTGGTCGAAAAATTTTGGTCGAACAGAATTTCTTTATTTTCGCTCTACGACGCTTAGTTAACGAGATATTCCCATTTTAAGTTTTGCTAAGAAAATTCCAAATTTTGGCCAAAAAATAAGTGATAACAGAATTTCGTTGTTTTCGCTCTACGACGCTTAGTTAACGAGATATTCCCATTTTAAATTTTGATAAGAAAATTCCAAATTTTGGCCAAAAATTAAGTGATAACAGAATATCGTTGTTTTCGCTCTACGACGCTTAGTTAACGAGATATTCCCATTTTAAGTTTTGCTAAGAAATTTTGGTCGAAAAATAGGAAATTCCAAATTTTGGCCAAAAAATAAGTGATAACAGAATTTCGTTGTTTTCGCTCTACGACGCTTAGTTAACGAGATATTCCCATTTTAAATTTTGATAAGAAAATTCCAAATTTTGGCCAAAAAATAAGTGATAACAGAATTTCGTTGTTTTCGCTCTACGACGCTTAGTTAACGAGATATTCCCATTTTAAGTTTTGCTAAGAAAATTCCAAATTTTGGCCAAAAAATAAGTGATAACAGAATTTCGTTGTTTTCGCTCTACGACGCTTAGTTACCGAGATATTCCCATTTTAAATTTTGATAAGAAAATTCCAAATTTTGGCCAAAAAATAAGTGATAACAGAATTTCGTTGTTTTCGCTCTACGACGCTTAGTTAACGAGATATTCCCATTTTAAGTTTTGCTAAGAAAATTCCAAATTTTGGCCAAAAAATAAGTGATAACAGAATTTCGTTGTTTTCGCTCTACGACGCTTAGTTACCGAGATATTCCCATTTTAAATTTTGATAAGAAAATTCCAAATTTTTGCCAAAAAATAAGTGATAACAGAATTTCGTTGTTTTCGCTCTACGACGCTTAGTTAACGAGATATTCCCATTTTAAGTTTTGCTAAGAAAATTCCAAATTTTGGCCAAAAAATAAGTGATAACAGAATTTCGTTGTTTTCGCTCTACGACGCTTAGTTAACGAGATATTCCCATTTTAAGTTTTGCTAAGAAAATTCCAAATTTTGGCCAAAAAATAAGTGATAACAGAATTTCGTTGTTTTCGCTCTACGACGCTTAGTTAACGAGATATTCCCATTTTAAGTTTTGCTAAGAAAATTCCAAATTTTGGCCAAAAAATAAGTGATAACAGAATTTCGTTGTTTTCGCTCTACGACGCTTAGTTAACGAGATATTCCCATTTTAAGTTTTGCTAAGAAAATTCCAAATTTTGGCCAAAAAATAAGTGATAACAGAATTTCGTTGTTTTCGCTCTACGACGCTTAGTTAACGAGATATTCCCATTTTAAGTTTTGCTAAGAAAATTCCAAATTTTGGCCAAAAAATAAGTGATAACAGAATTTCGTTGTTTTCGCTCTACGACGCTTAGTTAACGAGATATTACCATTTTAAGCTTTGCTAAGAAAATTCCAAATTTTGGCTAAAAAATTCCAAATTTTGGCCAAAAAATAAGTGATAACAGAATTTCGTTGTTTTCGCTCTACGACGCTTAGTTAACGAGATATTCCCATTTTAAGTTTTGCTAAGAAAATTCCAAATTTTGGTCGAAAAATTTTGGTCGAACAGAATTTCTTTATTTTCGCTCTACGACGCTTAGTTAACGAGATATTCCCATTTTAAGTTTTGCTAAGAAAATTCCAAATTTTGGCCAAAAAATAAGTGATAACAGAATTTCGTTGTTTTCGCTCTACGACGCTTAGTTAACGAGATATTCCCATTTTAAGTTTTGCTAAGAAAATTCCAAATTTTGGCCAAAAAATAAGTGATAACAGAATTTCGTTGTTTTCGCTCTACGACGCTTAGTTAACGAGATATTACCATTTTAAGTTTTGCTAAGAAAATTCCAAATTTTGGCCAAAAAATTCCAAATTTTGGCCAAAAAATAAGTGATAACAGAATTTCGTTGTTTTCGCTCTACGACGCTTAGTTAACGTGATATTCCCATTTTAAGTTTTGCTAAGAAAATTCCAAATTTTGGTCGAAAAAAAGAAAATTCCAAAATTTCAAAAAATTCCAAATTTTGGCCAAAAAAATAAGTGATAACAGAATTTCTTTATTTTCGCTCTACGACGCTTAGTTAACGAGATATTCCCATTTTAAGTTTTGCTAAGAAAATTCCAAATTTTGGCCAAAAAATAAGTGATAACAGAATTTCGTTGTTTTCGCTCTACGACGCTTAGTTAACGAGATATTCCCATTTTAAGTTTTGCTAAGAAAATTCCAAATTTTGGCCAAAAAATTCCAAATTTTGGCCAAAAAATAAGTGATAACAGAATTTCGTTGTTTTCGCTCTACGACGCTTAGTTAACGAGATATTCCCATTTTAAGTTTTGCTAAGAAAATTCCAAATTTTGGCCAAAAAATTCCAAATTTTGGCCAAAAAATAAGTGATAACAGAATTTCGTTGTTTTCGCTCTACGACGCTTAGTTAACGAGATATTCCCATTTTAAGTTTTGCTAAGAAAATTCCAAATTTTGGCCAAAAAATAAGTGATAACAGAATTTCGTTGTTTTCGCTCTACGACGCTTAGTTAACGAGATATTACCATTTTAAGTTTTGCTAAGAAAATTCCAAATTTTGGCCAAAAAATTCCAAATTTTGGCCAAAAAATAAGTGATAACAGAATTTCGTTGTTTTCGCTCTACGACGCTTAGTTAACGTGATATTCCCATTTTAAGTTTTGCTAAGAAAATTCCAAATTTTGGTCGAAAAAAAGAAAATTCCAAAATTTCAAAAAATTCCAAATTTTGGCCAAAAAAATAAGTAATAACAGAATTTCTTTATTTTCGCTCTACGACGCTTAGTTAACGAGATATTCCCATTTTAAGTTTTGCTAAGAAAATTCCAAATTTTGGCCAAAAAATAAGTGATAACAGAATTTCGTTGTTTTCGCTCTACGACGCTTAGTTAACGAGATATTCCCATTTTAAGTTTTGCTAAGAAAATTCCAAATTTTGGCCAAAAAATTCCAAATTTTGGCCAAAAAATAAGTGATAACAGAATTTCGTTGTTTTCGCTCTACGACGCTTAGTTAACGAGATATTCCCATTTTAAGTTTTGCTAAGAAAATTCCAAATTTTGGCCAAAAAATTCCAAATTTTGGCCAAAAAATAAGTGATAACAGAATTTCGTTGTTTTCGCTCTACGACGCTTAGTTAACGAGATATTCCCATTTTAAGTTTTGCTAAGAAAATTCCAAATTTTGGCCAAAAAATAAGTGATAACAGAATTTCGTTGTTTTCGCTCTACGACGCTTAGTTAACGAGATATTACCATTTTAAGTTTTGCTAAGAAAATTCCAAATTTTGGCCAAAAAATTCCAAATTTTGGCCAAAAAATAAGTGATAACAGAATTTCGTTGTTTTCGCTCTACGACGCTTAGTTAACGTGATATTCCCATTTTAAGTTTTGCTAAGAAAATTCCAAATTTTGGTCGAAAAAAAGAAAATTCCAAAATTTCAAAAAATTCCAAATTTTGGCCAAAAAAATAAGTGATAACAGAATTTCTTTATTTTCGCTCTACGACGCTTAGTTAACGAGATATTCCCATTTTAAGTTTTGCTAAGAAAATTCCAAATTTTGGCCAAAAAATAAGTGATAACAGAATTTCGTTGTTTTCGCTCTACGACGCTTAGTTAACGAGATATTCCCATTTTAAGTTTTGCTAAGAAAATTCCAAATTTTGGCCAAAAAATTCCAAATTTTGGCCAAAAAATAAGTGATAACAGAATTTCGTTGTTTTCGCTCTACGACGCTTAGTTAACGAGATATTCCCATTTTAAGTTTTGCTAAGAAAATTCCAAATTTTGGTCGAAAAATAGGAAATTCCAAATTGTGGCCAAAAAATTACAATTTTTGGCCAAAAAATAAGTAATAACAGAATTTCGTTGTTTTCGCTCTACGACGCTTAGTTAACGAGATATTCCCATTTTAAATTTTGATAAGAAAATTCCAACAGAATTTCGTTGTTTTCGCTCTACGACGCTTAGTTAACGAGATATTCCCATTTTAAGTTTTGCTAAGAAAATTCCAAATTTTGGCCAAAAAATAAGTGATAACAGAATTTCGTTGTTTTCGCTCTACGACGCTTAGTTAACGATATATTCCCATTTTAAGTTTTGCTAAGAAAATTCCAAATTTTGGCCAAAAAATTCCAAATTTTGGCCAAAAAATAAGTGATAACAGAATTTCGTTGTTTTCGCTCTACGACGCTTAGTTAACGAGATATTCCCATTTTAAGTTTTGCTAAGAAAATTCCAAATTTTGGCCAAAAAATAAGTGATAACAGAATTTCGTTGTTTTCGCTCTACGACGCTTAGTTAACGATATATTCCCATTTTAAGTTTTGCTAAGAAAATTCCAAATTTTGGCCAAAAAATTCCAAATTTTTGGCCAAAAAATAAGTGATAACAGAATTTCGTTGTTTTCGCTCTACGACGCTTAGTTAACGAGATATTACCATTTTAAGTTTTGCTAAGAAAATTCCAAATTTTGGCCAAAAAATTCCAAATTTTGGCCAAAAAATAAGTGATAACAGAATTTCGTTGTTTTCGCTCTACGACGCTTAGTTAACGTGATATTCCCATTTTAAGTTTTGCTAAGAAAATTCCAAATTTTGGTCGAAAAAAAGAAAATTCCAAAATTTCAAAAAATTCCAAATTTTGGCCAAAAAAATAAGTGATAACAGAATTTCTTTATTTTCGCTCTACGACGCTTAGTTAACGAGATATTCCCATTTTAAGTTTTGCTAAGAAAATTCCAAATTTTGGCCAAAAAATAAGTGATAACAGAATTTCGTTGTTTTCGCTCTACGACGCTTAGTTAACGAGATATTCCCATTTTAAGTTTTGCTAAGAAAATTCCAAATTTTGGCCAAAAAATTCAAAATTTTGGCCAAAAAATAAGTGATAACAGAATTTCGTTGTTTTCGCTCTACGACGCTTAGTTAACGAGATATTCCCATTTTAAGTTTTGCTAAGAAAATTCCAAATTTTGGTCGAAAAATAGGAAATTCCAAATTGTGGCCAAAAAATTACAATTTTTGGCCAAAAAAAAAGTAATAACAGAATTTCGTTGTTTTCGCTCTACGACGCTTAGTTAACGAGATATTCCCATTTTAAATTTTGATAAGAAAATTCCAACAGAATTTCGTTGTTTTCGCTCTACGACGCTTAGTTAACGAGATATTCCCATTTTAAGTTTTGCTAAGAAAATTCCAAATTTTGGCCAAAAAATTCAAAATTTTGGCCAAAAAATAAGTGATAACAGAATTTCGTTGTTTTCGCTCTACGACGCTTAGTTAACGAGATATTCCCATTTTAAGTTTTGCTAAGAAAATTCCAAATTTTGGTCGAAAAATAGGAAATTCCAAATTGTGGCCAAAAAATTACAATTTTTGGCCAAAAAAAAAGTAATAACAGAATTTCGTTGTTTTCGCTCTACGACGCTTAGTTAACGAGATATTCCCATTTTAAGTTTTGCTAAGAAAATTCCAAATTTTGGCCAAAAAATAAGTGATAACAGAATTTCGTTGTTTTCGCTCTACGACGCTTAGTTAACGAGATATTCCCATTTTAAGTTTTGCTAAGAAAATTCCAAATTTTGGCCAAAAAATAAGTGATAACAGAATTTCGTTGTTTTCGCTCTACGACGCTTAGTTAAGGATATATTCCCATTTTAAGTTTTGCTAAGAAAATTCCAAATTTTGGCCAAAAAATTCAAAATTTTGGCCAAAAAATAAGTGATAACAGAATTTCGTTGTTTTCGCTCTACGACGCTTAGTTAACGAGATATTCCCATTTTAAGTTTTGCTAAGAAAATTCCAAATTTTGGCCAAAAAATAAGTGATAACAGAATTTCGTTGTTTTCGCTCTACGACGCATAGTTAACGAGATATTACCATTTTAAGTTTTGCTAAGAAAATTCCAAATTTTGGCCAAAAAATTCCAAATTTTGGCCAAAAAATAAGTGTTAACAGAATTTCGTTGTTTTCGCTCTACGACGCTTAGTTAACGAGATATTCCCATTTTAAGTTTTGCTAAGAAAATTCCAAATTTTGGTCGAAAAAAAGAAAATTCCAAAATTTCAAAAAATTCCAAATTTTGGCCAAAAAAATAAGTGATAACAGAATTTCTTTATTTTCGCTCTACGACGCTTAGTTAACGAGATATTCCCATTTTAAGTTTTGCTAAGAAAATTCCAAATTTTGGCCAAAAAATAAGTGATAACAGAATATCGTTGTTTTCGCTCTACGACGCTTAGTTAACGAGATATTCCCATTTTAAGTTTTGCTAAGAAAATTCCAAATGTTGGCCAAAAAATAAGTGATAACAGAATTTCGTTGTTTTCGCTCTACGACGCTTAGTTAACGAGATATTCCCACTTAAAGTTTTGCTAAGAAAATTCAAAATTTTGGCCAAAAAATTCCAAATTTTGGCCAAAAAATAAGTGATAACAGAATTTCGTTGTTTTCGCTCTACGACGCTTAGTTAACGAGATATTCCCATTTTAAGTTTTGCTAAGAAAATTCCAAATTTTGGTCGAAAAATAGGAAATTCCAAATTGTGGCCAAAAAATTACAATTTTTGGCCAAAAAATAAGTAATAACAGAATTTCGTTGTTTTCGCTCTACGACGCTTAGTTAACGAGATATTCCCATTTTAAATTTTGATAAGAAAATTCCAAATTTTGGCCAAAAAATAAGTGATAACAGAATTTCGTTGTTTTCGCTCTACGACGCTTAGTTAACGAGATATTCCCATTTTAAGTTTTGCTAAGAAAATTCCAAATTTTGGCCAAAAAATAAGTGATAACAGAATTTCGTTGTTTTCGCTCTACGACGCTTAGTTAACGAGATATTCCCATTTAAAGTTTTGCTAAGTAAATTCCAAATTTTGGCCAAAAAATTCCAAATTTTGGCCAAAAAATAAGTGATAACAGAATTTCGTTGTTTTCGCTCTACGACGCTTAGTTAACGAGATATTCCCATTTTAAGTTTTGCTAAGAAAATTCCAAATTTTGGCCAAAAAATAAGTGATAACAGAATTTCGTTGTTTTCGCTCTACGACGCTTAGTTAACGAGATATTCCCATTTTAAATTTTGATAAGAAAATTCCAAATTTTGGCCAAAAATTAAGTGATAACAGAATATCGTTGTTTTCGCTCTACGACGCTTAGTTAACGAGATATTCCCATTTTAAGTTTTGCTAAGAAATTTTGGTCCAAATTTTGGTCGAAAAATAGGAAATTCCAAATTTTGGCCAAAAAATTACAAATTTTGGCCAAAAAATAAGTGATAACAGAATTTCGTTGTTTTCGCTCTACGACGCTTAGTTAACGAGATATTCCCATTTTAAGTTTTGCTAAGAAAATTCCAAATTTTGGTCGAAAAATAGGAAATTCCAAATTGTGGCCAAAAAATAAGTAATAACAGAATTTCGTTGTTTTCGCTCTACGACGCTTAGTTAACGAGATATTCCCATTTTAAGTTTTGCTAAGAAAATTCCAAATTTTGGCCAAAAAATAAGTGATAACAGAATTTCGTTGTTTTCGCTCTACGACGCTTAGTTAACGAGATATTCCCATTTTAAGTTTTGCTAAGAAAATTCCAAATTTTGGCCAAAAAATAAGTGATAACAGAATTTCGTTGTTTTCGCTCTACGACGCTTAGTTAACGAGATATTCCCATTTTAAGTTTTGCTAAGAAAATTCCAAATTTTGGCCAAAAAATAAGTGATAACAGAATTTCGTTGTTTTCGCTCTACGACGCTTAGTTAACGATATATTCCCATTTTAAGTTTTGCTAAGAAAATTCCAAATTTTGGCCAAAAAATTCCAAATTTTGGCCAAAAAATAAGTGATAACAGAATTTCGTTGTTTTCGCTCTACGACGCTTAGTTAACGAGATATTCCCATTTTAAGTTTTGCTAAGAAAATTCCAAATTTTGGCCAAAAAATAAGTGATAACAGAATTTCGTTGTTTTCGCTCTACGACGCTTAGTTAACGAGATATTCCCATTTTAAGTTTTGCTAAGAAAATTCCAAATTTTGGCCAAAAAATTACAATTTTTGGCCAAAAAATAAGTAATAACAGAATTTCGTTGTTTTCGCTCTACGACGCTTAGTTAACGAGATATTCCCATTTTAAATTTTGATAAGAAAATTCCAAATTTTGGCCAAAAAATAAGTGATAACAGAATTTCGTTGTTTTCGCTCTACGACGCTTAGTTAACGAGATATTCCCATTTTAAGTTTTGCTAAGAAAATTCCAAATTTTGGCCAAAAAATAAGTGATAACAGAATTTCGTTGTTTTCGCTCTACGACGCTTAGTTAACGAGATATTCCCATTTTAAATTTTGATAAGAAAATTCCAAATTTTGGCCAAAAATTAAGTGATAACAGAATATCGTTGTTTTCGCTCTACGACGCTTAGTTAACGAGATATTCCCATTTTAAGTTTTGCTAAGAAATTTTGGTCCAAATTTTGGTCGAAAAATAGGAAATTCCAAATTTTGGCCAAAAAATTACAAATTTTGGCCAAAAAATAAGTGATAACAGAATTTCGTTGTTTTCGCTCTACGACGCTTAGTTAACGAGATATTCCCATTTTAAGTTTTGCTAAGAAAATTCCAAATTTTGGTCGAAAAATAGGAAATTCCAAATTGTGGCCAAAAAATAAGTAATAACAGAATTTCGTTGTTTTCGCTCTACGACGCTTAGTTAACGAGATATTCCCATTTTAAGTTTTGCTAAGAAAATTCCAAATTTTGGCCAAAAAATAAGTGATAACAGAATTTCGTTGTTTTCGCTCTACGACGCTTAGTTAACGAGATATTCCCATTTTAAGTTTTGGTAAGAAAATTCCAAATTTTGGCCAAAAAATAAGTGATAACAGAATTTCGTTGTTTTCGCTCTACGACGCTTAGTTAACGAGATATTCCCATTTTAAGTTTTGCTAAGAAAATTCCAAATTTTGGCCAAAAAATAAGTGATAACAGAATTTCGTTGTTTTCGCTCTACGACGCTTAGTTAACGAGATATTCCCATTTTAAGTTTTGCTAAGAAAATTCCAAATTTTGGTCGAAAAATAGGAAATTCCAAATTGTGGCCAAAAAATAAGTAATAACAGAATTTCGTTGTTTTCGCTCTACGACGCTTAGTTAACGAGATATTCCCATTTTAAGTTTTGCTAAGAAAATTCCAAATTTTGGCCAAAAAATAAGTGATAACAGAATTTCGTTGTTTTCGCTCTACGACGCTTAGTTAACGATATATTCCCATTTTAAGTTTTGCTAAGAAAATTCCAAATTTTGGCCAAAAAATTCCAAATTTTGGCCAAAAAATAAGTGATAACAGAATTTCGTTGTTTTCGCTCTACGACGCTTAGTTAACGAGATATTCCCATTTTAAGTTTTGCTAAGAAAATTCCAAATTTTGGCCAAAAAATAAGTGATAACAGAATTTCGTTGTTTTCGCTCTACGACGCTTAGTTAACGAGATATTCCCATTTTAAGTTTTGCTAAGAAAATTCCAAATTTTGGCCAAAAAATTACAATTTTTGGCCAAAAAATAAGTAATAACAGAATTTCGTTGTTTTCGCTCTACGACGCTTAGTTAACGAGATATTCCCATTTTAAATTTTGATAAGAAAATTCCAAATTTTGGCCAAAAAATTCCAAATTTTGGCCAAAAAATAAGTGATAACAGAATTTCGTTGTTTTCGCTCTACGACGCTTAGTTAACGAGATATTCCCATTTTAAGTTTTGCTAAGAAAATTCCAAATTTTGGTCGAAAAATAGGAAATTCCAAATTGTGGCCAAAAAATTACAATTTTTGGCCAAAAAATAAGTAATAACAGAATTTCGTTGTTTTCGCTCTACGACGCTTAGTTAACGAGATATTCCCATTTTAAATTTTGATAAGAAAATTCCAAATTTTGGCCAAAAAATAAGTGATAACAGAATTTCGTTGTTTTCGCTCTACGACGCTTAGTTAACGAGATATTCCCATTTTAAGTTTTGCTAAGAAAATTCCAAATTTTGGCCAAAAAATAAGTGATAACAGAATTTCGTTGTTTTCGCTCTACGACGCTTAGTTAACGAGATATTCCCATTTTAAGTTTTGCTAAGAAAATTCCAAATTTTGGCCAAAAAATAAGTGATAACAGAAAAAATTCCAAATTTTGGCCAAAAAATAAGTGATAACAGAATTTCGTTGTTTTCGCTCTACGACGCTTAGTTAACGAGATATTCCCATTTTAAGATTTGCTAAGAAAATTCCAAATTTTGGTCGAAAAAAGGAAAATTCCAAAATTTCAAAAAATTCCAAATTTTGGCCAAAAAAATAAGTGATAACAGAATTTCGTTATTTTCGCTCTACGACGCTTAGTTAACGAGATATTCCCATTTTAAGTTTTGCTAAGAAAATTCCAAATTTTGGCCAAAAAATAAGTGATAACAGAATTTCGTTGTTTTCGCTCTACGACGCTTAGTTAACGAGATATTCCCATTTTAAGTTTTGCTAAGAAAATTCCAAATTTTGGCCAAAAAATTCCAAATTTTGGCCAAAAAATAAGTGATAACAGAATTTCGTTGTTTTCGCTCTACGACGCTTAGTTAACGAGATATTCCCATTTTAAGATTTGCTAAGAAAATTCCAAATTTTGGTCGACAAAAGGAAAATTCCAAAATTTCAAAAAATTCCAAATTTTGGCCAAAAAAATAAGTGATAACAGAATTTCGTTATTTTCGCTCTACGACGCTTAGTTAACGAGATATTCCCATTTTAAGTTTTGCTAAGAAAATTCCAAATTTTGGCCAAAAAATAAGTGATAACAGAATTTCGTTGTTTTCGCTCTACGACGCTTAGTTAACGAGATATTCCCATTTTAAGTTTTGCTAAGAAAATTCCAAATTTTGGCCAAAAAATTCCAAATTTTGGCCAAAAAATAAGTGATAACAGAATTTCGTTGTTTTCGCTCTACGACGCTTAGTTAACGAGATATTCCCATTTTAAGTTTTGCTACGATAATTCCAAATTTTGGTCGAAAAATAGGAAATTCCAAAATTTGGCCAAAAATTTCAAAAAATTACAAATTTTGGCCAAAACAGAATTTCGTTGTTTTCGCTCTACGACGCTTAGTTAACGAGATATTCCCATTTTAAATTTTGATAAGAAAATTCCAAATTTTGGCCAAAAAATAAGTGATAACAGAATTTCGTTGTTTTCGCTCTACGACGCTTAGTTAACGAGATATTCCCATTTTAAGTTTTGCTAAGAAAATTCCAAATTTTGGCCAAAAAATTCCGAATTTTGGTCGAAAAAAGGAAAATTCCAAAATTTCAAAAAATTCCAAATTTTGGCCAAAAAATAAGTGATAACAGAATTTCGTTGTTTTCGCTCTACGACGCTTAGTTAACGAGATATTCCCATTTTAAGTTTTGCTAAGAAAATTCCAAATTTTGGCCAAAAAATTCCAAATTTTGGCCAAAAAATAAGTGATAACAGAATTTCGTTGTTTTCGCTCTACGACGCTTAGTTAACGAGATATTCCCATTTTAAGTTTTGCTAAGAAAATTCCAAATTTTGGCCAAAAAATAAGTGATAACAGAATTTCGTTGTTTTCGCTCTACGACGCTTAGTTAACGAGATATTCCCATTTTAAGTTTTGCTAAGAAAATTCCAAATTTTGGCCAAAAAATTCCAAATTTTGGCCAAAAAATAAGTGATAACAGAATTTCGTTGTTTTCGCTCTACGACGCTTAGTTAACGAGATATTCCCATTTTAAGTTTTGCTAAGAAAATTCCAAATTTTGGCCAAAAAATTCCAAATTTTGGTCGAAAAAAGGAAAATTCCAAAATTTCAAAAAATTCCAAATTTTGGCCAAAAAATAAGTGATAACAGAATTTCGTTGTTTTCGCTCTACGACGCTTAGTTAACGAGATATTCCCATTTTAAGTTTTGCTAAGAAAATTCCAAATTTTGGCCAAAAAATTCCAAATTTTGGCCAAAAAATAAGTGATAACAGAATTTCGTTGTTTTCGCTCTACGACGCTTAGTTAACGAGATATTCCCATTTTAAGTTTTGCTAAGATAATTCCAAATTTTGGTCGAAAAATAGGAAATTCCAAAATTTGGCCAAAAATTTCAAAAAATTACAAATTTTGGCCAAAACAGAATTTCGTTGTTTTCGCTCTACGACGCTTAGTTAACGAGATATTCCCATTTTAAGTTTTGATAAGAAAATTCCAAATTTTGGCCAAAAAATAAGTGATACAGAATTTCGTTGTTTTCGCTCTACGACGCTTAGTTAACGAGATATTCCCCTTTTAAATTTTGCTAAGAAAATTCCAAATTTTGGCCAAAAAATTCCAAATTTTGGCCAAAAAATAAGTGATAACAGAATTTCGTTGTTTTCGCTCTACGACGCTTAGTTAACGAGATATTCCCATTTTAAGTTTTGCTAAGAAAATTCCAAATTTTGGTCGAAAAAAGGAAAATTCCAAAATTTCAAAAAATTCCAAATTTTGGCCAAAAAAAATAAGTGATAACAGAATTTCGTTATTTTCGCTCTACGACGCTTAGTTAACGAGATATTCCCATTTTAAGTTTTGCTAAGAAAATTCCAAATTTTGGCCAAAAAATAAGTGATAACAGAATTTCGTTGTTTTCGCTCTACGACGCTTAGTTAACGAGATATTCCCATTTTAAGTTTTGCTAAGAAAATTCCAAATTTTGGCCAAAAAATTCCAAATTTTGGCCAAAAAATAAGTGATAACAGAATATCGTTGTTTTCGCTCTACGACGCTTAGTTAACGAGATATTCCCATTTTAAGTTTTGCTAAGAAAATTCCAAATTTTGGTCGAAAAAAGGAAAATTCCAAAATTTCAAAAAATTCCAAATTTTGGCCAAAAAAATAAGTGATAACAGAATTTCGTTGTTTTCGCTCTACGACGCTTAGTTAACGAGATATTCCCATTTTAAGTTTTGCTAAGAAAATTCCAAATTTTGGTCAAAAAATAGGAAATTCCAAATTTTGGCCAAAAAATTACAAATTTTGGCCAAAAAATTACAAATTTTGGCCAAAAAATAAGTACAGTGCGAGCTCGATGATCGCAACTAATTACTGCCAATGCCTGTTGCGATAACCGCAACTGTTGCGATAACCAATCCCCAAATTATTGATGGAAAAAATTGGTAAAAAATTTTCGATTTTTACAGTAAATTTATTTGTTATAAGTGTAGGTAATAATAATACATAATAATAATAATATGTACATGTATGCAACTAAAATAGGAAATTCAAGTAAAAAAGGAAAAGAAAATATTCATATACATAAGTATGTAAATAAAAAATTAAGTGAACAGTTTAAATTCGACTATTAAAGAAAGGCTTTGTTTATGTATTCGAATTTGTAGTGAAGAAACTAGTGATATTTGTCTGCCTCTTTGTGTTCTTCAACCTTTTCAATACTGCTGCCTCTTTTACTTCCCGCAAAACAAAAATGTTTTCGAATGGAATATCATTTTCCGTTGCCCAGTTAATGCCAATGTCAAGAGCATTTATTACTTGATCGATCTTAATGGTTGGTAACACAACACTTTCCGCTTCGTTTTCGTCACTGGATATTTCGGCACCGTCCGACTCATCAGGCTCTTCACAAATGTCAGTTAGTTGTGCTTCATTGATCCACCGATTGATTTCACTGTCGGACGTGGTATTGTTGGGATAAATATCCAGCAGTAAATTTACAATGGTGGGCACTACCATCTGCTCATTTACAATTTGGGCTCTAATGATCGATAATGGAATGTCATCTTCGTTCGTCCAATGGACATTGTTTTCCATTACAACATTCCAGCAATTTTTAATAGATGATGCCGATAAACTTTCCCAGGCTCTTGCCAAAATGCTTACAGCTGTCTTCAAATTAAAATTCTTTATTTTCTCCTCCAAATCCAGCCCTCTTATCGAAACCAAATGGGCTAATAAGCTCTTCTTGTAATACTGTTTAGTTAGATTAATAACATTTTGATCAAGCGGTTGAAGAATGGCCGTACAATTTGGAGGAAAACACATTGTTACAATCATAATATCGTCATTTTGAAATTCGTTCTCCTTTGGGTGGCACGGTGCATTGTCTATGAGCAACAAAGCCTTATTTGGATGACCCTTCGACTTTAAAAATCTAGAGACCTGAATTTATATAAAGGAATTACACAAAACAGTATACATAAAAGCTTCGTATAATACAAACCTCAGGAACGAAATTTTTTTTAAACCATTCATCGAAAAGATTAGACGTCATCCAAGCATTTTTACTACTCATGTAGTTTACCGGATTGTTTTTAAAGTTTCTGAAAGCTCTTGGATTTGCAGATTTCCCAATGACCAGCATTTTAAGTTTGTGCGTACCACTTGCGTTAGTGCATGGAAGAAATGTGATTCTTTCTTTCCCAACTTTTCGTCCTGGGGCTGATGTTTCCTTTGAGCTTACAAGTGTTTGATTTGGCAGTAGTCTGTAGAATAAGCCCGATTCATCGCAGTTGTATATTTGATCAGGAAGCAATCCTAGTTCGTTTATTTTGCATCTGAACTTGTCCAAGAATGAATCAACATGCTGTGGTTTATTTCAAAGTTTTTCGCCGCATATTTTAAGTTTTCGTATTCCATGACGTCTTTTAAAATTCTTCATCCACCCTAGACTGGCGTTGAAACCTCCTGCCTTTTCTGGGGCCTTGTTATAAAAATAGAGCGCTTTGGATTTTAAGATTTCTTCAGATATAGGAACATTTAGGGCTCTTTGTTTTAAAAACCACTTAAATAAAGCCTTCTCCATTTTAGGAAATTCAGCCTGTCTTAGGTTCATACGTTTGCCAGGACCCGACTCAGTAGAACTAATGAATTTTTTAATATTTTTTTCATTTTGCTTTATTCTGCAAACAGTAGATTTGTTGACATTATAATGCGTACATATTGCTGCCACAGTCACTCCATTTTTCAACTTATCTAAAATTTCCGTCTTTTGTTTTATAGACAATTTTAATACTTTTTTCACTAAACCCATTATTGAGTGATCTGTACTGAAAGAAAAATAATCTATACTGATTGTGCAGAAGAGCATACAAATCAGAATAAAAAAACTAACGGGAAACTACCAAATGAATTCTTGTGAACAGTGGCGTCGCAAAAAATAGAAAATAGGTACATAAATATGCAGTTTTAGATATACCCTCCCAAAAAGCACGGATCTGTATAAGAAAACATAACGGCAAAACAAACATGAACATTTTTGTACGAAAGTTGCGATAAACGAGACTCAAAGTTGCGCTTATAAAGACTTCAATGTTAAAATTTGGGTGGTTGCAAACAACGAACAGTTGCGATAATAGGTGGTTGCGATCATCGAGCTCGCACTGTAATAACAGAATTTCGTTGTTTTCGCTCTACGACGCTTAGTTAACGAGATATTCCCATTTTAAATTTTGATAAGAAAATTCCAAATTTTGGCCAAAAAATAAGTGATAACAGAATTTCGTTGTTTTCGCTCTACGACGCTTAGTTAACGAGATATTCCCATTTTAAGTTTTGCTAAGAAAATTCCAAATTTTGGCCAAAAAATTCCAAATTTTGGCCAAAAAATAAGTGATAACAGAATTTCGTTGCTTTCGCTCTACGACGCTTAGTTAACGAGATATTCCCATTTTAAGTTTTGCTAAGAAAATTCCAAATTTTGGTCGAAAAAAGGAAAATTCCAAAATTTTAAAAAATTCCAAATTTTGGCCAATAAAATAAGTGATAACAGAATTTCGTTATTTGCGCTCTACGACGCTTAGTTAACGAGATATTCCCATTTTAAGTTTTGCTAAGAAAATTCCAAATTTTGGCCAAAAAATTCCAAATTTTGGTCAAAAAATAAGTGATAACAGAATTCGCTGTTTTCGCTCTACGACGCTTAGTTAACGAGATATTCCCCTTTTAAGTTTTGCTAAGAAAATTCCAAATTTTGGTCGAAAAATAGGAAATTCCAAATTTTGGCCAAAAATTTCAAAAAATTTCAAATTTTGGCCAAAAACTAAGTGATAACAGAATTTCGTTGTTTTCGCTCTACGACGCTTAGTTAACGAGATATTCCCATTTTAAGTTTTGCTAAGAAAATTCCAAATTTTGGCCAAAAAATTCCAAATTTTGGCCAAAAGATAAGTGATAGCAGAATATCGTTGTTTTCGCTCTACGACGCTTAGTTAACGAGATATTCCCATTTTAAGTTTTGCTAAGATAATTCCAAATTTTGGTCGAAAAATAGGAAATTTCAAATTTTGGCCAAAAAATTCCAAATTTTGGCCAAAAAATAAGTAAAAAGGAAAATTCCAAAATTTCAAAAAATTCAAAATTTTAGCCAAAAAAATAAGTGATAACAGAATTTCGTTGTTTTTGCCCTACCACGCTTAGTTAACGAGATATTCCCATTTTAAGTTTTGCTAAGAAAATTCCAAATTTTGGCCAAAAAATTCCAAATTTTGGCCAAAAAATAAGTGATAACAGAATATCGTTGTTTTCGCTCTACGACGCTTAGTTAACGAGATATTCCCATTTTAAGTTTTGCTAAGATAATTCCAAATTTTGGTCGAAAAATAGGAAATTCCAAATTTTGGCCAAAAAATTCCAAATTTTGGCCAAAAAATAAGTAATAACAGAATTTCGTTGTTTTCGCTCTACGACGCTTATTTAACGAGATATTCCCATTTTAAGTTTTGCTAAGAAAATTCCAAATTTTGGCCAAAAAATAAGTGATAACAGAATTTCGTTGTTTTCGCTCTACGACGCTTAGTTAACGAGATATTCCCATTTTAAGTTTTGCTAAGAAAATTCCAAATTTTGGCCAATAAAATAAGTGACAACAGAATTTCGTTATTTTCGCTCTACGACGCTTAGTTAACGAGATATTCCCATTTTAAGTTTTGCTAAGAAAATTCCAAATTTTGGCCAACAAATTTCGTTGTTTTCGCTCTACGACGCTTAGTTAACGAGATATTCCCATTTTAAGTTTTGCTAAGAAAATACCAAATTTTGGCCAAAAAATTCCAAATTTTGGCCAAAAAATAAGTGATAACAGAATTTCGTTGTTTTCGCTCTACGACGCTTAGTTAACGAGATATTCCCATTTTAAGTTTTGCTAAGAAAATTCCAAATTTTGGCCAAAAAATAAGTGATAACAGAATTTCGTTGTTTTCGCTCTACGACGCTTAGTTAACGAGATATTCCCATTTTAAGTTTTGCTAAGAAAATTACAAATTTTGGCCAAAAAATAAGTAATAACAGAATTTCGTTGTTTTCGCTCTACGACGCTTAGTTAACGAGATATTCCCATTTTAAGTTTTGCTAAGAAAATTCCAAATTTTGGTCGAAAAATAAGTGATAACAGAATTTCGTTGTTTTCGCTCTACGACGCTTAGTTAACGAGATATTCCCATTTTAAGTTTTGCTAAGAAAATTCCAAATTTTGGCCAAAAAATTCCAAATTTTGGCCAAAAAATAAGTGATAACAGAATTTCGTTGTTTTCGCTCTACGACGCTTAGTTAACGAGATATTCCCATTTTAAGTTTTGCTAAGAAAATTCCAAATTTTGGCCAAAAAATAAGTGATAACAGAATTTCGTTGTTTTCGCTCTACGACGCTTAGTTAACGAGATATTCCCATTTTAAGTTTTGCTAAGAAAATTACAAATTTTGGCCAAAAAATAAGTAATAACAGAATTTCGTTGTTTTCGCTCTACGACGCTTAGTTAACGAGATATTCCCATTTTAAGTTTTGCTAAGAAAATTCCAAATTTTGGCCAAAAAATAAGTGATAACAGAACTTTGTTGTTTTCGCTCTACGACGCTTAGTTAACGAGATATTCCCATTTTAAGTTTTGATAAGAAAATTCCAAATTTTGGCCAAAAAATAAGTGATAACAGAATTTCGTTGTTTTCGCTCTACGACGCTTAGTTAACGAGATATTCCCATTTTAAGTTTTGCTAAGAAAATTCCAAATTTTGGCCAAAAAATTCCAAATTTTGGCCAAAAAATAAGTGATAACAGAATTTCGTTGTTTTCGCTCTACGACGCTTAGTTAACGAGATATTCCCATTTTAAGTTTTGCTAAGAAAATTCCAAATTTTGGTCGAAAAAAGGAAAATTCCAAAATTTCAAAAAGTTCCAAATTTTGGCCAAAAAAAATAAGTGATAACAGAATTTCGTTATTTTCGCTCTACGACGCTTAGTTAACGAGATATTCCCATTTTAAGTTTTGCTAAGAAAATTCCAAATTTTGGCCAAAAAATAAGTGATAACAGAATTTCGTTGTTTTCGCTCTACGACGCTTAGTTAACGAGATATTCCCATTTTAAGTTTTGCTAAGAAAATTCCAAATTTTGGCCAAAAAATAAGTGATAACAGAATATCGTTGTTTTCGCTCTACGACGCTTAGTTAACGAGATATTCCCATTTGAAGTTTTGCTAATAAAATTCCAAATTTTGGTCGAAAAAAGGAAAATTCCAAAATTTCAAAAAATTAAAAATTTTGGCCAAAAAAATAAGTGATAACAGAATTTCGTTGTTTTCGCTCTACGACGCTTAGTAAACGAGATATTCCCATTTTAAGTTTTGCTAAGATAAATCCAAATTTTGGTCGAAAAATAGGAAATTCCAAATTTTGGCCAAAAAATTACAAATTTTGGCCAAAAAATAAGTAATAACAGAATTTCGTTGTTTTCGCTCTACGACGCTTAGTTAACGAGATATTCCCATTTTAAATTTTGATAAGAAAATTCCAAATTTTGGCCAAAAAATAAGTGATAACAGAATTTCGTTGTTTTCGCTCTACGACGCTTAGTTAACGAGATATTCCCATTTTAAGTTTTGCTAAGAAAATTCCAAATTTTGGCCAAAAAAAAAATCCAAATTTTGGCCAAAAAATAAGTGATAACAGAATTTCGTTGTTTTCGCTCTACGACGCTTAGTTAACGAGATATTCCCATTTTAAGTTTTGCTAAGAAAATTCCAAATTTTGGTCGAAAAATAGGAAATTCCAAATTTTGACCAAAAATTTCAAAAAATTCCAAATTTTGGCCAAAAAATAAGTGATAACAGAAAATCGTTGTTTTCGCTCTACGACGCTTAGTTAACGAGATATTCCCATTTTAAGTTTTGCTAAGAAAATTCCAAATTTTGGTCGAAAAAAGGAAAATTCCAAAATTTCAAAAAATTCCAAATTTTGGCCAAACAAATAAGTGATAACAGAATTTCGTTGTTTTCGCTCTACGACGCTTAGTTAACGAGATATTCCCATTTTAAGTTTTGCTAAGAAAATTCCAAATTTTGGCCAAAAAATTCCAAATTTTGGCCAAACAAATAAGTGATAACAGAATTTCGTTGTTTTCGCTCTACGACGCTTAGTTAACGAGATATTCCCATTTTAAGTTTTGCTAAGAAAATTCCAAATTTTGGCCAAAAAATTCCAAATTTTGGCCAAAAAATAAGTGATAACAGAATTCGCTGTTTTCGCTCTACGACGCTTAGTTAACGAGATATTCCCCTTTTAAGTTTTGCTAAGAAAATTCCAAATTTTGGTCGAAAAATAGGAAATTCCAAATTTTGGCCAAAAATTTCATAAAATTTCAAATTTTGGCCAAAAACTAAGTGATAACAGAATTTCGTTGTTTTCGCTCTACGACGCTTAGTTAACGAGATATTCCCATCTTAAGTTTTGCTAAGAAAATTCAAAATTTTTGTCGCAAAAAGGAAAATTCCAAAATTTCAAAAAATTCAAAATTTTGGCCAAAAAATAAGTGATAACAGAATATCGTTGTTTTCGCTCTACGACGCTTAGTTAACGAGATATTCCCATTTTAAATTTTGATAAGAAAATTCCAAATTTTGGTCGAAAAAATGAAAATTTGGCCAAAAAATAAGTGATAACAGAATTTTGTTATTTTCGCTCTACGACGCTTAGTTAACGAGATATTCCCATTTTAAGTTTTGCTAAGAAAATTCCAAATTTTGGCCAAAAAATTTCGTTGTTTTCGCTCTACGACGCTTAGTTAACGAGATATTCCCATTTTAAGTTTTGCTAAGAAAATTCCAAATTTTGGCCAAAAAATTCCAAATTTTGGCCAAAAAATAAGTGATAACAGAATTCGCTGTTTTCGCTCTACGACGCTTAGTTAACGAGATATTCCCCTTTTAAGTTTTGCTAAGAAAATTCCAAATTTTGGTCGAAAAATAGGAAATTCCAAATTTTGGCCAAAAATTTCATAAAATTTCAAATTTTGGCCAAAAACTAAGTGATAACAGAATTTCGTTGTTTTCGCTCTACGACGCTTAGTTAACGAGATATTCCCATCTTAAGTTTTGCTAAGAAAATTCAAAATTTTTGTCGCAAAAAGGAAAATTCCAAAATTTCAAAAAATTCAAAATTTTGGCCAAAAAATAAGTGATAACAGAATATCGTTGTTTTCGCTCTACGACGCTTAGTTAACGAGATATTCCCATTTTAAATTTTGATAAGAAAATTCCAAATTTTGGTCGAAAAAATGAAAATTTGGCCAAAAAATAAGTGATAACAGAATTTTGTTATTTTCGCTCTACGACGCTTAGTTAACGAGATATTCCCATTTTAAGTTTTGCTAAAAAAAATTCAAAATTTTTGTCGCAAAAAGGAAAATTCCAAAATTTCAAAAAATTCAAAATTTTGGCCAAAAAATAAGTGATAACAGAATATCGTTGTTTTCGCTCTACGACGCTTAGTTAACGAGATATTCCCATTTTAAGTTTTGCTAAGAAAATTCCAAATTTTGGTCGAAAAAAGGAAAATTCCAAAATTTTAAAAAATTCCAAATTTTGGCCAAAAAATAAGTGATAACAGAATATCGTTGTTTTCGCTCTACGACGCTTAGCTAACAAGATATTCCCATTTGAAGTTTTGCTAATAAAATTCCAAATTTTGGTCGAAAAAAGGAAAATTCCAAAATTTCAAAAAATTAAAAATTTTGGCCAAAAAAATAAGTGATAACAGAATTTCGTTGTTTTCGCTCTACGACGCTTAGTTAACGAGATATTCCCATTTTAAGTTTTGCTAAGATAAATCCAAATTTTGGTCGAAAAATAGGAAATTCCAAATTTTGGCCAAAAAATTACAAATTTTGGCCAAAAAATAAGTAATAACAGAATTTCGTTGTTTTCGCTCTACGACGCTTAGTTAACGAGATATTCCCATTTTAAATTTTGATAAGAAAATTCCAAATTTTGGCCAAAAAATAAGTGATAACAGAATTTCGTTGTTTTCGCTCTACTACGCTTAGTTAACGAGATATTCCCATTTTAAGTTTTGCTAAGAAAATTCCAAATTTTGGCCAAAAAAAAAATCCAAATTTTGGCCAAAAAATAAGTGATAACAGAATTTCGTTGTTTTCGCTCTACGACGCTTAGTTAACGAGATATTCCCATTTTAAGTTTTGCTAAGAAAATTCCAAATTTTGGTCGAAAAATAGGAAATTCCAAATTTTGACCAAAAATTTCAAAAAATTCCAAATTTTGGCCAAAAAATAAGTGATAACAGAAAATCGTTGTTTTCGCTCTACGACGCTTAGTTAACGAGATATTCCCATTTTAAGTTTTGCTAAGAAAATTCCAAATTTTGGTCGAAAAAAGGAAAATTCCAAAATTTCAAAAAATTCCAAATTTTGGCCAAACAAATAAGTGATAACAGAATTTCGTTGTTTTCGCTCTACGACGCTTAGTTAACGAGATATTCCCATTTTAAGTTTTGCTAAGAAAATTCCAAATTTTGGCCAACAAATTCCAAATTTTGGCCAAACAAATAAGTGATAACAGAATTTCGTTGTTTTCGCTCTACGACGCTTAGTTAACGAGATATTCCCATTTTAAGTTTTGCTAAGAAAATTCCAAATTTTGGCCAAAAAATTCCAAATTTTGGCCAAAAAATAAGTGATAACAGAATTTCGTTATTTTCGCTCTACGACGCTTAGTTAACGAGATATTCCCATTTTAAGTTTTGCTAAGAAAATTCCAAATTTTGGCCAAAAAATTTCGTTGTTTTCGCTCTACGACGCTTAGTTAACGAGATATTCCCATTTTAAGTTTTGCTAAGAAAATTCCAAATTTTGGCCAAAAAATTCCAAATTTTGGCCAAAAAATAAGTGATAACAGAATTCGCTGTTTTCGCTCTACGACGCTTAGTTAACGAGATATTCCCCTTTTAAGTTTTGCTAAGAAAATTCCAAATTTTGGTCGAAAAATAGGAAATTCCAAATTTTGGCCAAAAATTTCATAAAATTTCAAATTTTGGCCAAAAACTAAGTGATAACAGAATTTCGTTGTTTTCGCTCTACGACGCTTAGTTAACGAGATATTCCCATCTTAAGTTTTGCTAAGAAAATTCAAAATTTTTGTCGCAAAAAGGAAAATTCCAAAATTTCAAAAAATTCAAAATTTTGGCCAAAAAATAAGTGATAACAGAATATCGTTGTTTTCGCTCTACGACGCTTAGTTAACGAGATATTCCCATTTTAAATTTTGATAAGAAAATTCCAAATTTTGGTCGAAAAAATGAAAATTTGGCCAAAAAATAAGTGATAACAGAATTTTGTTATTTTCGCTCTACGACGCTTAGTTAACGAGATATTCCCATTTTAAGTTTTGCTAAAAAAAATTCAAAATTTTTGTCGCAAAAAGGAAAATTCCAAAATTTCAAAAAATTCAAAATTTTGGCCAAAAAATAAGTGATAACAGAATATCGTTGTTTTCGCTCTACGACGCTTAGTTAACGAGATATTCCCATTTTAAGTTTTGCTAAGAAAATTCCAAATTTTGGTCGAAAAAAGGAAAATTCCAAAATTTTAAAAAATTCCAAATTTTGGCCAAATAATAAGTGATAACAGAATATCGTTGTTTTCGCTCTACGACGCTTAGTTAACGAGATATTCCCATTTTAAGTTTTGCTAAGAAAATTCCAAATTTTGGTCGAAAAAAGGAAAATTTCAAAATTTCAAAAAATTCCAAATTTTGGCCAAAAAATAAGTGATAACAGAATATCGTTGTTTTCGCTCTACGACGCTTAGTTAACGAGATATTCCCATTTTAAATTTTGATAAAATTCCAAATTTTGGTCGAAAAAATGAAAATTTGGCCAAATTTTGGCCAAAAAATAAGTGATAACAGAATTTTGTTATTTTCGCTCTACGACGCTTAGTTAACGAGATATTCCCATTTTAAGTTTTGCTAAAAAAAATTCAAAATTTTTGTCGCAAAAAGGAAAATTCCAAAATTTCAAAAAATTCAAAATTTTGGTCATAAAAATAAGTGATAACAGAATTTCGTTGTTTTCGCTCTACGACGCTTAGTTAACGAGATATTCCCATTTTAAGTTTTGCTAAGATAATTCCAAATTTTGGTCGAAAAATAGGAAATTCCAACTTTTGGCCAAAAAATTACAAATTTTGGCCAAAAAATAAGTAATAACAGAATTTCGTTGTTTTCGCTCTACGACGCTTAGTTAACGAGATATACCCATTTTAAATTTTGCTAAGAAAATTCCAAATTTTGGCCAAAAAATTCCAATTTTTGGCCAAATAATAAGTGATAACAGAATATCGTTGTTTTCGCTCTACGACGCTTAGTTAACGAGATATTCCCATTTTAAGTTTTGCTAAGATAATTCCAAATTTTGGTCGAAAAATAGGAAATTCCAACTTTTGGCCAAAAAATTACAAATTTTGGCCAAAAAATAAGTAATAACAGAATTTCGTTGTTTTCGCTCTACGACGCTTAGTTAACGAGATATTCCCATTTTAAATTTTGATAAGAAAATTCCAAATTTTGGCCAAAAAATAAGTGATAACAGAATTTCGTTGTTTTCGCTCTACGACGCTTAGTTAACGAGATATTCCCATTTTAAGTTTTGCTAAGAAAATTCCAAATTTTGGCCAAAAAATTCCAAATTTTGGCCAAAAAATAAGTGATAACAGAATATCGTTGTTTTCGCTCTACGACGCTTAGTTGACGAGATATTCCCATTTTAAGTTTTGCTAAGATAATTCCAAATTTTGGTCGAAAAATAGGAAATTCCAAATTTTGGCCAAAAAATTACAAATTTTGGCCAAAAAATAAGTAATAACAGAATTTCGTTGTTTTCGCTCTACGACGCTTAGTTAACGAGATATTCCCATTTTAAATTTTGATAAGAAAATTCCAAATTTTGGCCAAAAAATAAGTGATAACAGAATTTCGTTGTTTTCGCTCTACGACGCTTAGTTAACGAGATATTCCCATTTTAAGTTTTGCTAAGAAAATTCCTAATTTTGGCCAAAAAATTCCAAATTTTGGCCAAAAAATAAGTGATAACAGAATTTCGTTGTTTTCGCTCTACGACGCTTAGTTAACGAGATATTCCCATTTTAAGATTTGCTAAGAAAATTCCAAATTTTGGTCGAAAAAAGGAAAATTCCAAAATTTTAAAAAGTTCCAAATTTTGGCCAATAAAATAAGTGATAACAGAATTTCGTTATTTTCGCTCTACGACGCTTAGTTAACGAGATATTCCCATTTTAAGTTTTGCTAAGAAAATTCCTAATTTTGGCCAAAAAATTCCAAATTTTGGCCAAAAAATAATTGATAACAGAATTTCGTTGTTTTCGCTCTACGACGCTTAGTTAACGAGATATTCCCATTTTAAGATTTGCTAAGAAAATTCCAAATTTTGGTCGAAAAAAGGAAAATTCCAAAATTTTAAAAAATTCCAAATTTTGGCCAATAAAATAAGTGATAACAGAATTTCGTTATTTTCGCTCTACGACGCTTAGTTAACGAGATATTCCCATTTTAAGTTTTGCTAAGAAAATTCCAAATTTTGGCCAAACAATTTCGTTGTTTTCGCTCTACGACGCTTAGTTAACGAGATATTCCCATCTTAAGTTTTGCTAAGAAAATTCCAAATTTTGGCCAAAAAATTCCAAATTTTGGCCAAAAAATAAGTGATAACAGAATGCGCTGTTTTCGCTCTACGACGCTTAGTTAACGAGATATTCCCCTTTTAAGTTTTGCTAAGAAAATTCCAAATTTTGGTCGAAAAATAGGAAATTCCAAATTTTGGCCAAAAATTTCAAAAAATTTCAAATTTTGGCCAATAACTACGTGATAACAGAATTTCGTTGTTTTCGCTCTACGACGCTTAGTTAACGAGATATTCCCATTTTAAGTTTTGCTAAAAAAATTCAAAATTTTTGTCGCAAAAAAGAAAATTCCAAAATTTCAAAAAATTAAAAATTTTGGCCAAAAAATAAGTGATAACAGAATATCGTTGTTTTCGCTCTACGACGCTTAGTTAACGAGATATTCCTATTTTAGGTTTTGCTAAGAAAATTCAAAATTTTGGTCGAAAAATTGGAAATTCCAAATTTTAGCCAAAAAATTCCAAATTTTGGCCAAAAAATAAGTGATAACAGAATTTCGTTATTTTCGCTCTACGACGCTTAGTTAACGAGATAATCCTATTTTAAGTTTTGCTAAGAAAATTCAAACTTTTGGACCAAAAAATTCAAACTTTGGTCAAAAATTAAGTGATAACAGAATTACGACGCTTAGTTAACGAGATATTCCCATTTTAAGTTTTGCCAAGAAAATTCCAAAATTTGGCCAAAAAAATCCAAATTATGGCCAAAAAATAAGTGATAACAAAATTTCGTTGTTTTCGCTCTACGACGCTTAGTTAACGAGATATTCCCATTTTAAGTTTTGCTACGAAAATTCCAAATTTTGGCCAAAAAATAAGTGATAACAGAATTTCGTTATTTTCGCTCTACGACGCTTAATTAACGAGATAATCCCATTTTAAGTTTTGCTAAGAAAATTCCAAATCTTGGTCGAAAAACAGGAAATTCCAACCTTTGGCCAAAAATTTCAAAAAATTCCAAATTTTGGCCAAAAAATAAGTGATAACAGAATTTCGTTATTTTCGCTCTACGACGCTTAGTTAACGAGATATTCCCATTTTAAGTTTTGCTAAGAAAATTCCAAATTTTGGTCGAAAAACAGGAAATTCCAACCTTTGGCCAAAAATTTCAAAAAATTCCAAATTTTGGCCAAAAAATAAGTGATTACAGAATTTCGTTGTTTTCGCTCTACGACGCTTAGTTAACGAGATATTCCCATTTTAAGTTTTGCTAAGAAAATTCAAAATTTTGGTCGAAAAATAGGAAATTCCAAATTTTGGCCAAAAATGTCAAAAAAATCCAAATTTTGGCCAAAAAATAAGTGATAACAGAATTTCGTTGTTTTCGCTCTACGACGCTTAGTTAACGAGATATTCCCATTTTAAGTTTTGCTAAGAAAATTCCAAATTTTGGTCAAAAAGTTCAAAAAATTCCAATTTTTGGCCAAAAAATAAGTGATAACAGAATTTCGTTGTTTTCGCTCTACGACGCTTAGTTAACGAGATATTCCGATTTTAAATTTTGATAAGAAAATTCAAAATTTTGGCCAAAAAATAAGTGATAACAGAATTTCGTTGTTTTCGCTCTACGACGCTTAGTTAGCGAGATATTCCCATTTTAAGTTTTGCTAAGAAAATTCCAAATTTTGGTCGAAAAATAGGAAACTCCAAATTTTGGCCAAAAATTTCAAAAAAATCCAAATTTTGAGCAAAAAATAAGTGATAACAAAATTTCGTTGTTTTCGCTCTACGACGCTTAGTTAACGAGATATTCCCATTTTAAGTTTTGCTAAGAAAATTCCAAATTTTGGTCGAAAAATAGGAAACTCCAAATTTTGGCCAAAAAATTCCAAATTTTGGCCAAAAAATAAGTGATAACAGAATTTCGTTGTTTTCGCCCTACGACGCCTAGTTAACGAGATATTCCCATTTTAAGTTTTGCTAAGAAAATTCCAAATTTTGGCCCAAAAAATAAATGATAACAGAATTTCGTTGTTTTCGCTCTACGACGCTTAGTTAACGAGATATTCCCATTTTAAGTTTTGCTAAGAAAATTCCAAATTTTGGCCCAAAAAATAAATGATAACAGAATTTCGTTGTTTTCGCTCTACGACGCTTAGTTAACGAGATATTTCCATTTTAGGTTTTGCTAAGAAAATTCCAAATTTTGGTCGTAAAATAGGAAATTAAAAATTTCAAAAAATTCCAAATTTTGGCCCAAAAAATAAGTGATAACAGAATTTCGTTGTTTTCGCTCTACGACGCTTAGTTAACGAGATATTCCCATTTTAAGTTTTGCGAAGAAAATTCCAAATTTTGGCCCAAAAAATAAGTGATAACAGAATTTCGTTGTTTTTGCTCTACGACGCTTAGTTAACGAGATATTCCCATTTTAAGTTTTGCCAAGAAAATTCCAAATTTTGGCCAAAAAATAAGTGATAACAGAATTTCGTTGTTTTCCCTCTACGACGCTTAGTTAACGAGATATTCCCATTTTAAATTTTGATAAGAAAATTCCAAATTTTGGCCAAAAAATAAGTGATAAGAGAATTTCGTTTTCGCTCTACGACGCTTAGTTAAAGAGATATTCCCATTTTAAGTTTTGCTAAGAAAATTCCAAATTTTGGTCGAAAAATAGGAAATTCCAAATTTTGGCCAAAAATTTCCAAATTTTGGCCAAAAAATAAGTGATAACAGAATTTCATTGTTTTCGCTCTACGACGCTTAGTTAACGAGATATTCCCATTTTAAATTTTGATAAGAAAATTCCAAATTTTGGCCAAAAAATAAGTGATAACAGAATTTCGTTGTTTTCGCTCTACGACGCTTAGTTAACGAGATATTCCCATTTTAAGTTTTGCTAAGAAAATTCCAAATTTTGGTCGAAAAATAGGAAATTCCAAATTTTGGCCAAAAATTTCAAATCAAAATTTTGTCCAAAAAATAGGTGATAACAGAATTTCGTTGTTTTCGCTCTACGACGCTTAGTTAACGAGATATTCCCATTTTAAGTTTTGCTAAGAAAATTCCAAATTTTGGCCAAAAAATTCCAAAATTTCAAAAAATTCCAAATTTTGGCCAAAAAATAAGTGATAACAGAATTTCGTTGTGTTCGCTCTACGACGCTTAGTTATTCCCATTTTAACCCAGGAAAAAATAAAGGAAGTACTTCCAAAGGAATAACATTATAAGTACTTCCAAATCATAAGTATTAACTTTTTTCGGCATTTAATGAAGTTCTTCTAAATAACTAACTGAAATGTAATTTCGGAATATAAATTAATAACCCTAGAATGCATAATTTCAAAACGATTGGATGTAAAATAAAGCTTCTGAAGTGATAAAAGTCCAGATCGGAAGGAACATATATATGAGGGCTATGAAATATATGTAAAATACTGCTTCTATAGTTCTAGAGGGAAGAAATATATATTTATATGGCGGCTATATCAGAATTAGTGAATGGTTCTGGAAGCTAGTCGAATTTTTCATCAACCAAATTTCGTTTCAATCGACTAGGTCGATTAATCGGATCTAAAAGTCGACCTTTTCATAGTCGATTAAAATAACATAAAGTCATTTCAAAGTATGCTAAAGTCATTTCAAAGTATGCTGATTTTCTTCTAGTGACCGTTTATTCTCGGATTAAAAAATCCTTTGTGCAAAATATAGTACATTTGACTAAAATATGGTTTCTATGGAGCTTAGATGCCAAATCGGAAGGAACACATCCATGCGACTATGTGGGGCTATATGTAAATTTGAACCGATATTGTTCACACAGATATTAACTGTCAAAATAAGATACTCCTTACCAAATTTCATGGATATCGAGAGGAAATTACATCTTCTATAGAGGGTATAAGCTAAATCGAAGGCACATTCCATTCATATATATTAAGATATCTGGTTCTAAACTGATATTCAAAAGAAAGAAAATAAGTTACAGAAACAGGACCTACATCAAAATAGGGATTGTCTTTCAATATCAATACGAATTGTCTTGACCCAAAATAAAGATATGTGCAAAATTTCTTTGAGATCGGACTATATTTGTGACCTGCACAGACAGAAAGTGATAAGGATTGTTCTATATATCTCTTCTCATTTTGGGTGTTAGAAACAAATGCATAACATTATAATAAATTGTACAATAGTGTGGTGTAGGTTATATTTAAATAATTTTAAAAGAAATTATGGTAATTAAATATACTATACTTACTGTACCACACTGTGGTACTTTACTACTATCTGAACCGGGAAAATATATAGCGCCGCACAAATGTGCTATGTATTACAGTGTAAAATAAAAATACTTTTTTATTAGTGAGAATGTTGATCATTTGCGAAAATGTCATTCGGTCACACTTTTCAAGAGCCAGCTACAACATACAGATTACAAACATCATCAAAAGTCCTAAACCAGTGTTCGGCGGCTGGTTAGGCCGAGCCCCGAACGCAATCGGGTTTTTACACGTACACAACACGAACAGCATAACAAAGAGCACAAAAGTAAGAAAAAAATGTGTCAGTCGCTCATCAGCGTTCAACAATGCAGGTTTATGTCGCTTTTTATCGGAAAGTTGGTACACTGAGAAATTATACATATTTCCAAAGCGGAGCAAATATTGAGCATCAAAATGTGCAATCGGCATATGACAAAATGTTCTTCTTCTATTTTAAAACGAAGGACTAATTAATGAATATTTAACATTTACTTTATTAAAACATTCGTATTTTTCAAATTTTAATCTACGGCAAAAATAAACTTGCACATTAACTTTACTTCTATTTAAAAATGAAGGAATAATAAACTGAATTTTCAACATTTACTTTATTAAAACATTCACATTATTTCTAATTTTTATCAACGGAAAAAATAAACTTGTACATTAATAATATTAGTAAAATTTTTCATTTTAATTAATAAAATTTTGTTTGTCGAAATCATTGGTAGTAATCAACTGGAATGAAAATTATTTTTATTTAATTAAAATATATTTTTCAATTCTTTTAAAATAAAAACTTTGATTCGAATTTGCAACATTTGCGTTATTAAAACGTTCACACCAATTCACATTATACTTAGTCAGTAAAAAAATAATTTTCCACTCTGTATAACACAGCACATAATAACAAAACCAACAATTTTGTTCAGTGCAAACACACCAATACAGACACAATTTTGGCACGTTCTCTTTACGCCGAACACTGTCCTAAACATACTTACATATATATGATCCTTTATCTCTTTGGCCAATAGTATATTATTTATACGTTCCCCTCCCATGTCAACATTTGTATTCCTTTAAAATAAGAGATCTCTGGACCCAAAGATGTTAATAAGAACGACATACATTCATGAAATAAATACAACACCAAAAAAGCAAATCTTACAGTGCTTTAAAAGGCGTTGTGCAAAAGTGGTGACAAAGAAGTACTTCCCCGGCGCGACAACCCCTTGTTAAATTCATTGGTGAAAATCCAAATTAGAACAACTTCCGGATCATAAGTTGGGGATTTTTATTGCTCCTTTGGATGCTCTCTTTTAGCTGGAAAGTTTTGCTAAGAAAATTCCAAATTTTGGTCGAAAAATAGGAAATTCCACATTTTGGCCAAAAATTTCAAAAAATTATAAATTTTGGCAAAAAAAATAAGTGATAACAGAATTTCGTTGTTTTCGCTCTACGACGCTTAGTTAACGAGATATTCCCATTTTAAGTTTTGCTAAGAAAATTCAAAATTTTGTCGAAAAATAATAATAAAATTTCAAAAAATTTCAAATTTTGGCCAAAACATAAGTGATAACAGAATTTCGTTGTTTTCGCTCTACGACGCTTAGTTAACAAGATATTTCCATTTTAAGTTTTGCTAAGAAAATTCAAAATTTTGGTCGAAAAATAAGAAATTCAAAATTTTGGCCAAAAATTTCAAAAAATTTCTAAATTTTGGCCAAAAAATAAGTGATAACCGAATTCCGTTGTTTTCGCTCTATGACGCTTAGTTACCGAGATATTCCCATTTTAAGTTTTGCTAAGAAAATTCCAAATTTTGGTCGAAAAATAGGAAATTCCAAATTTTGGTACCTTGTGTATAAAAAATAATCACCAGTGAAATTTTGTGAGATCTAGTTAAGATGAAGATCTAAGACGTTCTACTCTTGTATAGATAAAGATTCTTGTATTCTTGTATAGCTGAAAATCTAAGACATTTACTCTGGTAGTAAGGAGGAACTCGGTGTCGTCTGTATTCGAGAGGACTACATCAGTAGTCTAGTACAGAGGACTACATTAGTAGTCTGGTATAGATGACTAAATCAGTGGCCATCCATAGTATAGAGAGTTGTCTCTAGTATAGAGGATAACCTCAGAGGGTGTCTCTCATATAGAGGAAGAACTCCGTGGTCCTCTATAGTTACAAGGACGACTTCAGTAGTCGCTTATAGTATAGCGGACGACTTCAGTAATCATCTCTAGCATAGAGCACGACCTCAGTGGTCGTCTCTAGTATAATGGACGATCTCAGTGGTCGTCTATAGCATAGAATACGACCTCAGTGGTCCTCTCTAGTATAGAGGACGACCTCAGCTGTCGACTCTAGTATACTTCTTTTGTTGTGCCATGTGATTTTTTAAAAATCCTTTCTTATATAGTTTAGCTATTTACTTTATTGCCCCTTATATTCTGTCTAAATTTTTTAATTTTTGATAAATTTACTCTAATTTTGTCATCGATCTTAAATGCGAGATTTCCATTATTTCCAATAATATTTAAGCACTTGCTGCAGTGGTTGAAGGAGCAACCGTAGTGGTACGATTACGTCCACAACCACCACCTGGACCACGATGAGCTGCATGCTCCACCATATCGAAGCCAGCATCCATAATGCGATCAACCATCAAAGGAGAGGACAACTTCAAAGAGATAACGTATTAGAGCCTTTAGGATTTTTACATTGAAAATCCAAAAACTCACCACAAAACCCATTATCAATAAAGCCACCAAAGTGACTAGACAATATTTAAACATTTTAGGAAATAAGCCCGAAAGTTCAACCGTTACTCAGAAGCTAAAGAAATTCACTGAATACTGAATATTTGTAGAAATATTTGGACGACATTTATAGTGTATAGTTTGGACGGAAGTGCTGAATAATTAAATGATAATTGGTAAACATTTATTTTTTTTTTATTTTAAACCACTAACATGGAAATCACTAAAGCGTAAACCCAATACACAATTAGTGAAACAAAAAATTTAAAGTGTTCAAATCGTCATAACAATTTTGTATAATAATCTATAGTTACCCACCCTTTGTCACTGCGACTCTGCATCATAAGCTGGAAACCGAAACCAATTCAAAAGTGTCATAAATCATAAACAAATCAATTTAGCCCAAACAATTTGTTATCGATACCGATTAAACAGATTTGGCCACATGACGTGCCCGCCAGGCCCATTTAAAGGGGACATGGCCACAAAACGTTGCCATAAATCACTTGGTGGTGGTGGTGGTGGGCCATCGGCAATCCAGTGAGCCGTGTCGAGTACTTAATGCAACCCTTTCATTGTATTGCATTGCAACATTGCCGCCACCACCACCACCAGCAGCAGCAGCAATCACTTTGGAAACAAATGAAGCATTCATCGATGCTGCCACTACAATAACAGCTCCTTTGCCGAGACCGATTCGAACATTTGCAACATAATTCAAAATTGCAACACAATCAATTGCATACAAATAGGCCAACAAATCCAGGGAAACGTCCGACCGTCTGTCCATCCGTCCGTCTGGCTTTCGTGTTGCCTTCAGACCGACCAGTTCAACATAAATCTTGTATACCCTTTCCGTCACTTGGCAACTTCCCCCACAAACATATCTACTGCGTCATGAGTTCGTCCGTCCATTCGTCCTTTTGCTTGAGATTGTATACTTTGGCATTTGTATTTGAATGGAAAGTGCATTGGATTTATAATGCACTCGGTATGATTTGCATCTTGCTTCAGTTCAAAAAGGGGGGTCCATACTTTCTAATGCATTTGGGTGTTGTGTGTATGGACAGACAGCCAAACGGACGGACGGACTCGGCTCACACATATGGAAAATTATGCTTAAGCTGCTAATCTGTGATTTTCAAAATTGTTTCACAAGTGTCATAAATCAATAAAGTACCAATAAGTCGTCGCATAAGATACAACGACAATGTGCAACGAAAACGGCAGGTGCGGAGACATGAAAGGGAGCTTCAACACCAAAAGCGAAGGAAAGTATTACTAGAGAGAATTTTTCCTTTAGAAAACTATCACCAGTAATAGTTTTTCTACCGAAAAGTAAAAATGAAACATTTCTACAGACAATAATTACTAGAGAGATATTTCCTATGGAAAATTATAACTGGAGAGATTTTTACTTTGGGAAATTATCACTAAAGAGATTTTTCACTAAAGAGATTTATCACTAGAGAGATTTTCCATTTTCCAAAGTATCAACTGTGCGACTTTTCTTATAGAAAGTTACTACCAGTGGGACTTGTCTTATAGAAAAGTATCACCAGTGAGACATTTCTTATCGATAAGTATAACCAGTGAGACTTTTCTTATGGAAAATTATCACCAGTGATACTTTTCTTATAGAAAGGTATCACCTGAGAAACACTTCTTATAGAAAAGTATCACCAGTGCGACTTTTTTTTATAGAATATATACCCAGTGAGACTTTTCTTATAGAAAAGTATCACCAGAGACACATTTGTTATAGAAAAGTATCACCAGTAAAAAGTATCACTAGTGAGACTTTTCTTATAGAAAAGTATCACAAGTGAGACATTTCTTATAGAAAAGTATCACCAGTGAGACTTTTCTTATAGAAAAGTATCACCAGTGAGACTTTTCTTATAGAGAAGAATCATCAGTGAGACTTTTCTTATAGCGAAGTATCACCAGTGAGACTTTTATTACAGAGAAGTATCACCTGTGACACTTTTCTTATAGAAAAGTATCACCAGAGAGACATTTGTTATAGAAAAGTATCACCAGTAAAAAGTATCACTAGTGAGACTTTTCTTATAGAAAAGTATCAAAAGCGAGACTTTTCTTATAGAAAAGTATCACCAGTGAGACTTTTCTAATAGAAAAGTATCACCAGTGAGACTTTTCTTAAAAAGTATCACCAGTGATACTTTTCTATAAGAAATAGAAGAGTATCACCAGTGAGACTTTTCTTATAGAGAAGAATCACCAGTGAGACTTTTCTTATAGAGAAGTATCACCAGTGAGACTTTTATTACAGAGAAGTATCACCAGTGACACTTTTCTTATAGAAAAGTATCACCAGTGAGACTTTTCTTATAGAAAAGTATCACCAGTGAGACTTTTCTTGTAGAAATGTATCACCAGTGATACTTTTCTTATAGAAATGTATCACCAGTGAGACTTTTCTTATAGAAATGTATCACCAGTGAGACTTTTCTTATAGAAAAGTATCACCAGTGAGACTTTTCTTATAGAAATGTATCACCAGTGATACTTTTCTATAAGAAATAGAAGAGTATCACCAGTGAGACTTTTCTTATAGAGAAGAATCACCAGTGAGACTTTTCTTATAGAAAAGTATCAAAAGCGAGACTTTTCTTATAGAAAAGTATCACCAGTGAGACTTTTCTAATAGAAAAGTATCACCAGTGAGACTTTTCTAATAGAAAAGTATCACCAGTGAGACTTTTCTTATAGAAAAGTATCACCAGTGATACTTTTCTATAAGAAATAGAAGAGTATCACCAGTGAGACTTTTCTTATAGAGAAGAATCACCAGTGAGACTTTTCTTATAGAGAAGTATCACCAGTGAGACTTTTATTACAGAGAAGTATCACCAGTGAGACTTTTCTTATAGAAAAGTATCACCAGTGAGACTTTTCTTATAGAAAAGTATCACCAGTCCGACTTTGCTTATTGCAACTTTCTCTATAGAAAAGTATCTCCAGTGAGACTGAACCGAAGAAATTAAAATAAGAAAAGTATCACCTGTGAGTCTTTTCCATAAGAAAAGTCCGAGAAAAGTATCACCAGTGAGACTTTTCTGATAGAAAAGTATCACCAGTGAAAAGTACCAACCTTTCTTACAGAAAAGTATCACCAGTGAAACTTGTCTTATAGAAAAGTATCACCAGTGAGATTTTTCTTATAGAAAAGTATCACCAGTGAGATTTTTCTTATAGAAATGTATCACCAGTTAGACTTTTCCTATAGAAAAGAATCACCAGTGGGACTTTTTCTATAGAAAAGAATCACCAGCGAAACTTTTTTAATAAAAAAGTATCACCGGTGGGATTTTTCTAATAGAAAACATTCACCAGTAAGAATTTTCTTATAGAAAAGTATCACCAGTGAGACTTTTCTTATAGAAAAGTATCACCAGTGAGACTTTTCTTATAGAAATGTATCACCAGTGAGACTTTTCTTATAGAAAAGTATCACCAGTCCGACTTTGCTTATTGCAACTTTCTCTATAGAAAAGTATCTCCAGTGAGACTGAACCGAAGAAATTAAAATAAGAAAAGTATCACCTGTGAGTCTTTTCCATAAGAAAAGTCCGAGAAAAGTATCACCAGTGAGAATTTTCTTATAGAAAAGTATCACCAGAGAAAAGTACCAACCTTTCTTTCAGAAAAGTATCACCAGTGAAACTTTTCTTATAGAAAAGTATCACCAGTGAGATTTTTCTTATAGAAAAGTATCACCAGTGAGATTTTTCTTATAGAAATGTATCACCAGTAAGACTTTTCCAATAGAAAAGAATCACCAGTGGGACTTTTCCTATAGAAAAGAATTACCAGCGAAACTTTTTTAATAAAAAAGTATCACCGGTGGAATTTTTCTAATAGAAAACATTCACCAGTAAGAATTTTCTTATAGAAAAGTATCACCGGTGAAACTTTTTCTGTAGAAAAGTACCACAAATGAGACTGTTCATATAGAAGTATCACAAATGATACTTCTCATATAGAGTAGTATCACAGATGAGACTTCTTCTGTACAAAAGTATCACCCATGAGACATCTCCCATATAAAAGTATCACAGTTAGAATTTTCTTACAAAAAATAGTATTGCAGTGAGATTTTTCTAATTAGGAAGTATTACCAGTGAGTCTTATCTTATAGAAAAGTATCACTAGTGAGAGTTTTCTTATACAAAAGAAATACAAGTGAGGCGTTTCTTATTGCAACTTTCTCTATAGAAAAGTATCTCCAGTGAGACTGAACCGAAGAAATTAAAATCCCCTTAGTAGTCAATTACTTTCTGCTATGTGGATTTCAAGTGTCATTGATATTCTTCAATGATCACCTTCATAGTTTATTGACCTGTCCCAAGGTCCATTTGTTTGCTGGATATAGGTTAGGTTAGGTTAGGTTGAATAGAGGAGACGTTTAAACGTCTCATGTCCATGGACATACTCATAAGCCAGTGGTTCGGCTTGTTGTGCGCTCCTTATTTAACATTTCTATTCCCCACGGGTTACAGAAAATCGGTACTGGACACGAATTTTCTCAGTATCTTCCAGTCATATCCTCCGAGATGAGGCAAGTCTGGCAACATGTCGGACCCGAAATGTTGGGATCTTGCATGTGTGAAAGCTGGGCAGTGACACAGAAAATGTTGCATCGTTTCGATGTTTTCCCTGCATGCCCTGCACTCGTCGTTTTCTGCTAGTCCTATGCGATGAAAATGTGCCAGTAAGCTTGAGTGTCCCGTTAGAACACTCATCATCTTACTAATCTCCATCTTGTTTAGTTTTAGAAAACTACTTGTTTTCTTCTCATTTGGGTCAACCCACAGTATCTTTGCAGGTGCTCCTACAGTTGCTCCATTCCACACAGTTTTATGAGCCATCACTGTCCAGTGCTTCAACTCATCCTTCGTGGCTTCGAAAGGTTTCCAATTATCCAAGTTTATTACTCCAAGTTCTCTGCCCTTTGAAACCAAGCTATTTGCTCGTTCATTTCCAATCACTCCAATGTGTCCCGGTACCCAGAAAATACGTAGTTGACCATGGACTGAGTATTATTTCTGGATATAACATTTAATCTTATTGACCTCCATCCACTGACAGTTTCCCTCCAGACGCCATTAAGCCCCTTTAAATATTATTGACGGCCTTCTTGGGTCGTTAGCTGTCTGATGAGCTGATTATTGATCTGCTACCGACATCGTCAACCTCTTTTAAAGGTTATTGACCTTTTACTACTTTAAATGTTGTTGACTTCTTTCAAACGTCATCATCCTCTTAAAGTTTATAGACCTCCTTCAAGGGTAATTAATCCCCTTATGAGGCCATTGAGATCCTCCAAATGTCGTCGAACCCCTTCATAATTTATTGACCTCTTATTTCTTGAAATGTTATTGACTTCCTTAAAATATCACCGACTTATTACAGTTAATTGCTCTCTTCAGTCGTCATCGAGCTTTTTACAGTTTAATATCAATGTTGTTGCAGGACATAGACTTACTTTCAAAAATCATATTACCTCTTGTCAAAAGTCAATGGTCTTTTGCCTTTCTGTTACAAACTCTTGCTAAATTCTGGTAGGCCTTGTGTCAATGAAAATATTGCCCTATTCAAAATTCATTGACCTCTTATGGAGGAGATAATTTCGTGACTACTGTCCAAGATCTTATAAAAATATATTACGGCTTTTTGACACAGTTATTATCTTTGACTTGATGCTAGAGTTGAACACTTTAGTTCTTTCAAGTGATCGCTCATTTTAGTTCAGTTAAATTCAGTGAACTAATTCCCTTTAGCTCATTGCTTCAAAAGCTCTTTAGTTCATCAACTCGGTACTTCAGCAGCTCACTTTAGTTCAACAGCTCTTTAGCTCACCAGCTCAATTGAGTTCATCATCTCTTCAGTTCACCAGCTCTTCAGCTCAACAGCTCTTCAGATCACCAGCTTTTTAGTTTATCACCTCACTTTAGTTCAACAGCTCTTTAGCTCACTTCAGTTCAACAGCTCCTTAGTTCACCAGCTCTTTAGATCACCAACTCACTTAAGTTCAACAGCTCATTTCGTTTAGTAGTTCACCAGTTCAAATCAGCCTTTATTAAACATAACAGCTGAGAAGAAAGAACGAAATTACATTGTTCAGAAAAAAAGACATGATGAACTACTGAGCTGAAATGAACTAGTTGTGGAACAATTCGTAGCGTTCAGTAAAATGACCCGTTCTATTGAACTAGTTCGTTCAAGAACCCCACAACTCTTCTTGATAACATTGACCACATACACGTCAAGTCATTACGTTAAAAATGTAAAGGTATTTTTAAATATCTATGACCATTTTTCTGTTCAGCCCTGCCTACCTAAAATGTAACTAGCGCAGACACATTAACTCTTCAACAAAAGTTCCTTCCTTGTCCTTGCCTTCCTGTCAAAGATCACTCACATCTGGATATTGATTATTCCCATTGATATTTCATTTCTTGTCAAATGTTATAGACCATTGTCTTCTTCTGTTTTAAATGATCTTCAAATAATATAGACCATTGTCTTCTTCTGCTTTAACTGATCTCCAAATAAATAGCATTGACGACCATTGACTATCTGCTAAAGGACCATTGAGATCCTGCTACCTTAGAATGTATTTAGTTCTGGTGTTTTTCATTGGGTTTCCTAGCAGAGTCTTGACATCATACTGCCACCATTTGCCTCTCAATGCTCCTTTTGAGAAATTTCTATTGTGGATTTCGTCCTTTGATCCTTCTTCTTATGTTCTTCTAAATTTAATTCATTGAATTGACCTCCGCCACTGAAGTTCATTCCATCACTGCTTATAACTTTCGCCTACATGCAAATGCAAGATGACAATTACAAACTTGAAAATGCAAATTTTGCAAAAGGATTCTCAAAACAGCCCAACACCACCACGAAAGAAGGATGATAAAGGTCTCACCATGAGGAGACCAAACACAGGACAGGGCAGACAAAAATGGCAGAAGCGACTGAGTAGAATCGAGGACCGACCGGCGAACAACATCAACAACATATTTCATGCAATTTCAATTGAATTCTAAATCAATCAGATTGAGACGATGACATATAGAGCAGCAGCAGCAGCAAAAAGGACATGGGAGCAGGAGCTGGGCAAAATACTTGAGACATTTCGGAGAGAGAAACAGGCTCGTAAGGATAACCGAGTGTTTGAGAGGAAGCAGGCAGGGAAGGGCCATACTTGAAGGGTAGGAGGCATTGAATGAATGGATGGATGGATGGCTGGTTTGCTGGTTGGATAATAAACATGGCACAAGGTTATAAGATTCAAAATCATAAATCTTGGGATGATTATGAAAAGCAAGCAAAAGGACATCAGCAACAACAACAACAGCAGCAGCAATAGCAATTGTGGCTATTGCAATTGTAAATGCAGCAAACGGAAATATGGCTAATATGAATTGATTTTGATATATTAATGGCTGAAAAGCAACAGAATGTCCTTTACTGACACAAGGATACTCATACACAAACTCAAGTCGTATAACCACACACACACACATGTATACTCATACATATATAAAAGACTATTTGAATAGATGTGGTATAATAATTTCAACTTCAGCTTCACATCCTGTTAGTGGCTGTGTGTGTTCGTTGTGTCCTGGCTTTTGAGTGTAATGAAAGGAGTAAAGAATTTATTCAACTAATGTATTGACCATTTACAAACATTTCCCTGCACTGGCAAACATATATTTATCTCTTCTCTTCTGTCTTTGTATTTAACATGCAGGAGAGGGTGTCCTTACGACTCGACTGATAAATGATAAATATGTTTGTGGGTCTAAAGAGATTTCCTTTGGAATACTCTCCTTCCTCCCTCTCCCTCTCCTTCTCCTGCTCCCTCTGGACACCAGGACACCTTTGCTATGGCTGCACAATCAGTTACATTGTTTTAGATGCTTCTGATTTGCTCCTCTTGAAATGTCGTCGTTTCTGAATGAATGGGAAAATTTATATGCGGAAAGGATTGGAAATAAATTTTACTTTTAGTAATATATTGGTTAGAAAATTGTTTGGTATTTCCATAAAATACCGGATGTCCTGTTGTGCCCATGCAAAATGCACATTTATGTATCTTTGATAAAGGATTTCATATTAAATATATATTTTTGAGCTAAAAGCACTGTTGTGGGTATTTCACAATGAAAAAAATAGGAAGTTGGAATTTATATATTTGTCAGACGGATAAGTTCCGCCAATGAAGAAATAATTCATAACAAACTGCAATTATAATATTAAATACATTTAATTAGAATTTCCTTTATGGGCAGAGAAAAGACTTGTCATGTTTTATTTGACAAACGCAGTTGTTTTGCTAGATTAAATACAAATGTACCCTCAATTCAGCAATAGAGAATAGCTTTGCGTCAAATTTTATGGAAAAACAAATGAAAACCATAGCTAGTCAACTAAAACACGACTAATGTCATTAAAAGCAAATTCGTTTTCTGCTAAAAGTAAAAAATTGCCAAGTGATGAAAACTTGATTACCATTCAGCACTAAGGTAAGCAATTTTTTCTGAACTAGTAATATGCTATGCTTTCAGTTTAGTGCATTCAAATTTTTCCTTTAATTAAAAATTTAGAGTAAAAATCAAATAATATCTCGACGCAATTAGGACAATTTCATTAAAAATAATTGACGGCAATATTTTTATTTTGAGTCAAAATCAAAAACTAATTAATTTTTTTCTAAAAGATAAAAATTGACAGCTGATGAAAACTTGATTACCTGTCAGCACTAAGGTAATCGATTTTTTTATTGATTTGGGATTTGCTATTTTTCAGCGAAAATTTGGAATTTTCTAAGCAAAACTTAATATGGCATTATCTCGTTAACTAGGCGTCGTAGAGCGAAAACAACGAAATTCTGTTACCTTTGGCCAAAATTTGGAATTTCCTATTTTTTGGTCAAAATTTCGAATTTCCCATTTTTGACCAAAATTTTGAATTTCCTATTTTTCGACCAAAATATGGAATTTTCTTAGCAAAGCTTAAAATGGGAATATCTCGGTAAGTAAGCGTCGTATAGCGAAAACAACGAAATTCTGTTACCACTTATTTTTTGGTTTTCTGTTACCACTTATTTTTTGGTTTTTTTGGCCAAAATTTGGAATTTCCTATTTTTTGGCCAAATATTGGAATCCTATTTTTCGAAAAAAATTTTAATTTTCTTAGCAAAACGTAAAATGGGAATATCTCGGTAAGTAAGCGTCGTAGAGCGAAAACAACAAAATTCTGTTATCACTTATTTCTTGGCACAAAATTTGGAATTTCCTATTTTACGACCAAAATTTGGAATTTTCTTAGCAAAACGTAAAATGGGAATATCTCGGTAACTAAGCGTCGTAGATCGAAAATAACGTAATTCTATTATCACTTATTTTTTGGCAAAAATTTGGAATTTCCTATTTTTTGGCCAAAATTTGGAATTTCCTATTTTTTGGCCAAAATTTGGAATTTTTTGAAATTTGTGGAAAAAATTTGGAATTTTCTTAGGAAAACTTAATATGCGAATATCTCGGTAACTAAGGGTCGTAGGGCGAAAACAACAAAATTCTGTTATCAATTATTTTTTGGCCAAAATTTTAAAATTTTTGGCCAAAATTTGAAATTTCCTATTTTTCGGCCATAATTTGAAATTTTCTTATCAAAACTTAAAATGGGAATATCTTGGTAACTAAGCGTCGTAGAGCGAAAACAACGAAATTCTGTTATGACTTATTTTTTGGCCAAATTTGGAATTTTTTGAAATTGTTGGCCAATATTTGGAATTTCCTATTTTTCGGCCATAATTTGAAATTTTCTTAGCAAAACGTAAAATGGGAATATCTCGGTAACTAAGCGTCGTAGAGCGAAAATAACGTAATTCTGTTATCACTTATTTTTTTTACAAAATTTGGAATTTCCTATTTTTGGCCACAATTTGGAATTTTGGAAATTTTTGGCCAAGAGTTGGAATTTTCTTAGCAAAACTTTAAATGGGAATATCTCGGTAACTAAGCATCGTAGAGCGAAAACAACGAAATTCTGTTATCACATTATTTTTGGCCAAAATTTTGAATTTTTTGAAATTTTTGGCCAAAATTTGGAATTTCCTATTTTTCGGCTATAATTTGGAATTTTCTTTTTTTGGCCAAAATTTGGAATTGCCTATTTTTTGGCCAAATATTGGAATCCTATTTTTCGAAAAAAATTTAAATTTTCTTAGAAAAAAGTAAAATGGGAATATCTCGGTAACTAAGCGTCGTAGAGCAAAAACAACCAAATTTCAAGAAGATCGGTCCAGCCGCTTAGTCGCCTATACACCTATACGGTACATACAAACATACATTCTTTGTTATATATGTATATAGATTCTCACTTCTGATCCTTTTCTGAAAAGTCTCATATTTTATACCTTATGATGCTTCTGATGCCATATGATGTTTTTTTATAGGAAATGTCTAATGTTTAATAATTTCTTTCGGAAAAGTCTAATGTGTGTGATAAAAAAAAGTATAATTAATGTTTCCATTCTATACAAAATTTCTCACTTTCTAAATTTTGCAGAGAATCTGACTCTTAATACTTTTCTATAGGAAAATTTTTACTGATGATACTTTTCTGTAGGAAAATTCTCACAGATGACATTTTTCTATCACTGGTGTAGTACATGTTATGCCTTTCTGTAGGGAAATATCACTGTGGCTTTCACTTTTATAGGAAAAGTGTCTAACGTGACTATTTTTTTTTGCAAAAATCTGTCTGATTATATCACTTCTTGAGTAAAATTCTCACTAGTAACTACTATTGGCACTTTTCAATACAAAACGTCTTACTGGTGGTTGCAACGTTATAGGAAAACTCTCACTGGTTATACTGATCTATACGAGATGTTTTCCTGGTAATACTTTTGCTATAGAAAAAGTCTCTCTTGTGATCCTTGCCTGAACGAAAATTATCACTTGTGATAATATTCTAGTGGAAAAGTCTCACTTATGATATGAAGAGTTTCACCGGTGATACTTTTTTCCTGCCCATTGCAAGATTATCAATAATAAAGTTAATAATATTCAAAAATTATCTGCATTTCAAATGACATTTTACTGCGCCCCGTGTAATCTCTAGTTATCATTGAATTAATGATATAAATTAAGGTTTTATACGTTAAGGCTTCATAAAATATTTACAATCTAACTGAAAATGTAGAGTTATAGAATATTTATCATAATATTAAATATATTCCTGTAATTAAATTATTATCTTAATGCATCTGCATAGTTGGCAATAACCGTTTTAAGTACCACCTGGAAAAGGGACTCTCTCCCCCCGCTCTAGCGTCATATGGGACAGATTTTGTTAGCTACTTATCAACACCATCATTATTAATGAGGCAAATTAAGGGGCGGAATTTTAATTATTTAATTTAACCATCTATATTTTTCGAGCGGGGCCAAATGAGCAAATCATAGTTTTTATTAGACAAAGACACCCACACACATTCACATAAAAACCCAGAGATAACCACTCATCATAATGGTTATCAACACGCAATAATGGACGAATAACAAATAAAATAAAGATGACTCCGAAAAAAAGGGGTTAGGGCCAATGACAAAGACACTAACTAGCAATGGGGAAGCGTTGGGCGCCATTCCACGGATAACTAACGTTAAGCCAGGCATTGCTCGTGGAATTGGTGATGGTGGTGGCAGAGAAGAACTAACAAATGACAGTAATAACGATAATTATGAATGTTATCCGATTAAAAACAATACCTCACTCAACTACACCCACAGAGATAGAGAGAGAGACATACTCTGACAGACGGACGGACGGACAACAATAGGTCCTAACTAACTGACATGGATGGTTAGGCATTAGGACATTTAGCCTATCCTGTTCGAGTGAATTAGTACGTGGGTAAGTGAGTGTGTGTCAGTAGCAAATGGCACGCTGCGTAGCGGGTATTTAACGCTTCTGTCCCCCGATAATGCTGGGAAATGCGTGTGCCAGGATAATTAATTTTTAACTAATTTGTATTTATATGCATTTCTGACACATCGCAGTTAATATGCCTACTGGACAGAGAGACAGACAGATAGAGGGACAGACATTCACAAGGCCAACACACAGATGTCTAAACACAAAATCCTTTTGCCAACGCCTCCTTGCCCACACCAGGATCCTCACACTTTGCAATGAAGCCTTGATATGTGTATTCGGTGCGAGGGGGCGATATTTAGTCATTGTCACTATTTTGTGGTTACTTCGCGGATAGCAAACACACCAGCTATTCCAGAGTTTATGAATGTCCGTCTGTGCATGCGCCAAGTGTCCGTCCATCCTGTTCTGTTTGTTTGTTTGATGCGTGTCATAAGGCTCAATTATATTATGACACCGGTAATTAAATTTTAGGCGTCATCAGTTGTGAAATGGACTTCATTTAACTTTCATTTCAAACCATATTAAGTAACCATAAAGAGTCACATAGATATGCGCCACAAAGACGGTTAACATTTAGAAAAAAATTAATGTTTTTTCTAGGCCAACAAAGCGGATTATTTGTTAGTTAGCTTTCTAAGCAAAAGGGAGTGTGCTGGAAAAGGCTCTGCTGAGCCTATGTGCATGAGAGATGTATTTAAGTCAGTTTTTTGATAAATTCTTATTTATTAACAATGATATTTATCAAGTGAAAAAAATTACAAAAGTACAGAGACCTAAACATTTGTCATGTACCCCCTGCTCCCTTGAACGCAAAAAAGGTCCTACACATACGACCATAAATGACAACGAGGAGTGTTTCTAATTAAAATTCAGAACGGAGAGAAAACATGTTCGACTGCAACTTCAATCATGTCAAAAATAATTATAAAATTGAAGTAATATTTTGTCTGGAAAAAAATGACGAAGAATAAATCATCAAAATTCTTGGAACATATAAGTAGGACAAAACTAACAACAGGAAAACAAAAAAAAATTGTTCACGCTGTTCAACGAATTCCAACTTGCAATAGACATTCATTGAAACAGCGTCCATTGAAGAAATATGGGCATTCATTGAAACAGCGTCCATTGAAGAAATAGGGATGAATGCAAGTATAGGAAATCGACTACTGACAAAGGATCAATGATTACTGATTACTGATTACTGATAAAGAGCCCATGACCAATTCCCACTGCTTAAGGATCATTGACTAAATATAATAATATACATATATATAAATATTGAAATAGACATTCCTTGAAACAGCGTCCATTGAAGCAATGTGGATGAATAAAACGAATAGGATTCAAGTATAGGAAATTGACTAATGACAAAGGATCAATGATTACTGATAAAGAGCCCATGACCAATTCCCACTGCTTAAGGATAATTGACTAAATAGAAATAATATAGTTCAAGAATAGTTCAAGTATAAGTATAAGTATATAGTATGTATATATTGCTATAGACATGCATTCAAATAGCGTCGATTGAAGAAATAGGGATAAATGACACGAATAGAATAGTTCAAGTATAGGAAATCGACTATTGTCTAATGATCAATGATTACAGATAAAGAGACTATGACCAATTCCCACTGCTTAAGGATCATTGACTAAATAGAAAGGATCAATGGGCACTAAGAAAAGCTCAATGACCACTGAGAAAGAGTCAATGACTACCAAGAAAGGGTCAACAACAATTGAGAAAGTATAAATGACAATTAAGAAAGGATAAATGATCACTGACAAAGGATCCAAAAAGAGGACCAAGCATATGAAATCGACCACTTAAAAAAATCTATTATCAACTTATAAATAAGCAATTAAGAGTGACAAAGAGTAAATGTCCGTTGTCCAAAGAGCCAGACATTAATGATGAGAAATAATCAATGGCTATTGAGAATTGATCAATGACTACTGAAAAATGGCCAATGACCATTGAGAAATAGTCAATGGCCGTTGATGAAGCGTTAATGAATATTCATAAAGGTCATTGATCAATGATCATTGAGAAATAATCTATGACCAATCAGAAATAGTCAATGACCTTTGAGAGATAGTCAATGACCATTGAGAAATAGTCAATGACCATTGAGAAATAATCAATGACCTTTGAGAGATAGTCAATGACCTTTGAGAGATAGTCAATGACTATTGAGAAATTATCAATGACCATTTGGGAAGTGGTCAATTATCATTGAAAAATTGTCAAGGACTATTGAGAAATGGTCAGTTCCATAGACAAATGGTCTATAACCATTGAGTAATAGTGAATGACCATTGATAAATGGATAATGCCATAAAGAAAATGTCATTGATCATTGAGAATTGGTTAATGAAAATTGAGATATGATCAATGCAATAGAGAAAAGGTCATTGAGAATTGGTTAATGACCATTGAGAATTGGTCAATGACCATTGAGAAATGATAAATTCCATATAGAAATGGTCGATGACCATTGAGTAATAGTGAATGACCATTGATAAATGAACAATGCTATAAAGAAAAGGTCATTGATTATTGAGAATTGGCCAATGACCATTGAGAAATGATCAATGCCATCGAGAAAAGGTCATTGACCATTGAGAATTGATCAATGACCAATGATAAATTAACAATGTCATAAAGAAAAGGTCATTGATAATTGGTCAATGGCCATTGAGAAATGATCAATGCCATAGAGAAAATGTCATTCATCATTGAGAATTGGTTAATAGTCATCGAGAAATGATCAATGCCATATAGAAAAGGCCATTGATGATTGAGAATTGGTCAATGACCAATGATAAATTAACAATGTCATAAAGAAAAGGTCATTGATCATTGAGAATTGGCCAATGGCCATTGAGAAATGATCAATGCCATAGAGAAAATGTCATTCATCATTGAGAATTGGTTAATAGTCATCGAGAAATGATCAATGCCATATAGAAAAGGCCATTGATGATTGAGAATTGGTCAATGACCATTGAGAAATGATCAATGCCATAGAGAAAAGGTCATTGATCATTGAAAATTGGTTATTGACCATTGAGATATGATAAATGCCATAGAAAAAATGTCAATGATTTTTGAGAATTGGTTAATGACCATTGAGAATTCGTCAATGACCATTGAGAAATAATCAATGAACATTTTTCAACTGTCATTGAAAAATTTTCAATGACCATTGAGAAATGGACAATTTTATTGATAAATAGCTATAACAATTGTGAATTGGTCAATGCCACAGAGAAAAGGTCATTAACCATTGAGAATTGGTCATTGACCATTGGAAATTGATCAATAATTATTGAGAATCGGTCAATGACCATTGAGAATTGGACAATGACCATTGAAAACTAGTCAATGACCATTGAGAATTGGCCAATGACCATTGAGAATTGGTCAATGACCGTTGAGAAATGGTTAATGACAATTGATAAATGGTCCAGAACATTGATAGATGGTTAATGACCCTTGAGGAAATGTTAATGATTGTTCCGAAATGGTCAATTATTATTGAGAAGTGGTCAACGATAATTGAGAAAAAGCCAATGACCATTCGGAAATTGTCAATGAACATTGAGAAATGCTCAATGACCTCTGAGAAATACCTAATCCACGATGAGAAATGGTCAATGACTATTGAGAAATGGCCATTGAGAAATGGTCAATGTCATAGAGAAATGGTCAATGATCAATGTGAATTGGTCAATGACCATTGAGAAATGATAAACGAACATTGAGAAAAGATCAACAACATTTTGGAAGTGGTCAATTCATCGAAAAATCGTCAATGACCATTGAGAAATGGTAAATTTTTGTTGAGAAGGGGTCACCGATAATTGAGAAATAGTCAATGACCATTGATAAATAGTCCATGCCATAGAGAAAAGTTATATGGGCGCTCAGAATTTGTCAATGACCATTGAGAAATGCTGAATGTTCATTGAGAAATACTCAATTACCTTTGAAATGCTCAATCCTCGCTGAGAAATGATCAATGACCACTGAGAAATTATTATTGACCATTGAGGAATGGTCAATGCCATAGAGAAAAGGTCAACGACCATTGAGAAATGGTCTATGCTCACTGAGAAATGGTCAATGACATAGAAAAAGACCAATGACCAAGGAGAATTTGTCAATGACCATTGAGAAATGGGCAACGACCATTGAGAAATGGGCAACGACCATTGAGAAATGGGCAACGATCATTGAGAAATGGGCAACAACCATTGAGAAATGGGCAACGACCATTGAGAAATGGCCAACGACCATTGAGAAATGATCAAACGACCTCTGAGTTCTTCCTCTATACTACAGTAGACCTCTGAGGTATCCTTCAATACTAGAGTCGAACTCAGAGCCCTTCCTCCATACTAGAGTCGAACTCTGAGGTCTTCCTCTATACTAGAGTCGACCTCAAATATCTTCCTCTATACTATAGTCGACCTCTTGGGTCTTCGTCTATACTAAAGTCTACCTCTGAGGCCTTCTTCTTAGAGGTCTTTCTCTATACTGGAGTCGACCTTAGACGTCTTCCTCTTTACTAGAGTTGACCATAGAGGTCTTCCTCTATACTAGAGTCGACCTCAGAGGTCTTCCTCTATACTAGAGTCGATCAAAAAGGTCTTCCTGTAAACTGGAGTCTACCTCAGATATCTTCCTCTATACTAGAGTCGTCTTAAGAGGCTTTCCTCTTTACTATAATCGATCTCAGATGCCCTCGTCTTTACCAGAGTGGACCTCAGAGATCTTTCCCTATACCGTAGACGACCTTAGAGGTCTTCCTCTATACTAGAGTCGAGTTCAGATTTCTTCATCTATACTTGAGTCATCCTCTATCTCTATCTTCCTCTACTGAGATCTTCATATATACTAAAGTCGATTACTGAGGTCTTCCTACATTTTAGAGTAGATTACCGAGGTCTTCATAAGGTTAATACATAATTGTAAAAATGAATAAGAACTTTAGTAATAAAAAGAAACTTTTTCTAAATAAAATGAAATTGTCTTATATCAAGCGGACAAAATGTGATCAAGTGTAATTCTATACATTCGGCAATACTGTTAAAAATAACTGATATTTTTTAAAATTTCCTTAGCATACCTTAAGGAGGCTGCATTGAACTTAAATAACAGTACAAAAGCTTAATGAGAAGCTTAAGCTAAATAAAGGCAATGATTTTTGGGATGACAGATTTTGTAATCAATAAATTTCGGTCATCTTTTTTACTTTCTTGTTATTATGGAGAAATATAAACATATAATAAAATTTTCTTAAGGTTATATAGAAAACTATAGAAATATGTAAGTTTTAGTTAAAGTGTATAAAATTCTCAAATTTGCTGGCATATTATAATTTATCAAAATAAGCTATAAATAATATTCTGCACATCCTTGGAAAGGAGCCTTCCATTAACATACATCATGATACAATTTGAGCACATTAAATATCCTAAAAGTGTACCACAAAACTCAATCTAACATTTCTATTATAAAAAGTGAACTATAATGCTGGAAATACGGCTCGTAAAAATTGGGTCGTTTCTTCAAAGATGTGCAAAATGGCCGTTATTTTGCACACTTTTGAAGAAACGACTTCACGTTTGAATTCATTATATTACAATTTGAAAGCACTTAATGACCCAAAAGTGTACCACAAAAATAAAAGTAGGGATTTTATTGCCAGTTTACGAAAGCGTCGAAGTCTAATATTAATATTTACTACCAACTCTCCATCGTTCCCAACATAAACATAAGTCATCCTTCCCTTGCGTAAGGTGAGCATGAAACACATTTTCGAAAAAAGGTGGCAAAACTTTGTAACGCTTTATTTAAAATCAACGTAACGTAAGGATATGCAATATATATCAAACCCGTTTATGAATGACACAAAGTAAATCAGGCTCAGCATTCACCACGTACGTGGTGGTGAAGCTGCATCATCCTGCATCCTTGCCACATGAGATGAAGCTGAAGATGGCAGCAAACAAAACCAAAGGCAGCTCCTTCGCATAGAACTCAAATAGAAGCAAAAGAAAAAGGGTGCGATGGCAAGAACGATGTGGGTGATACTGATGGTTGGGTGGGCTGGGCTGGTTGGATGGCTGATGCCAGTGCTGCCAGTGATGGTGACAAATACTTGAGCATTATTAAATGTGCAACAAAACGGATGATGGATTTTAGTTGCCACTGCAGCAAAGCCATCAAGGGTTCTGTTCTTTTTTTCAAGAAGAAAATCATTGCGCATCGTTTGATTTGCAAAATTGCTTAAAAAAAGAAAGAGAAAACATTATCACATTCTATATAAAATTCTTTTTTTTCTGTGTGAACAAACGCAAAAGTGTTTCATGGCTGTGAATAAAATGCCAAACGAGTGTGTGATAAACTCTTTACTCTTCGGCCAGGCATGAATTGCTCACCTAAGCTAGCAGGAGGGTTCTACAAAAAATGTGTAGCCAAAATATAATTCAGCAAAACAGAACCCATCCGGTGAACCCTCTCCAGTTACAGCGGTTTAATGCTTCGGCTAATCGAAAGACTTTCATATTCTGCCAGTCGCAGTAATATCCATATTCGCACCTATGGAATGAGGCTAATTTGTGTTTGCAGTTTTGCGACAGCCTAACTAATTAATTAATTCCATTTTTATGATTTTTTAAGTAATACAGATTCATATGGCATCTCTTTTATTTGTTTATATGCATTTACAACTTTTTTGTAGAGCTCAAAATACACGGAAAGAAAAATAAATTTGGAAATTTGATTAATGATCTTCTGAAGAATCAATGACCTGTGACGCAATGGTGAATTACCATTGATAAAGTGTTAAAAACCATTAACAAATAGTCAATGACCATTGACAAAGAGTCAATGACCATTGACAAAGAGTCAATGACCATTGACAACGAGTTAATGAATAATGACAAAGAGTCAATGACCATTGACAAATAGTCAATGACCATTGACAAAGAGTCAATGACCATTGACAAATAGTCAATGACCATTGACAAAGAGTCAATGACCATTGACAAAGGGTCAATGACCATAGACAAAGGGTCAATGACCATTGACAAAGGGTCAATGACCATTGACAAAGGGTCAATGACCATTGACAAGGGGTCAATGACCATTGACAAAGGGTCAATGACCATTGACAGAGGGTCAATGACCATTGACAAAGGGTCAATGACCATTGACAAAGGGTCAATGACCATTGACAAAGGGTCAATGACCATTGACAAAGGGCCAATGACCATTGACAAAGGGTCAATGACCATTGACAAAGGGTCAATGACCATTGACAAAGGGTCAATGACCATTGACAAAGGGTCAATGACCATTGACAAAGCGTCAATGACCATTGACAAAGCGTCAATGACCATTGACAAAGCGTCAATGACCATTGACAAAGCGTCAATGATCATTGACAAAGCGTCAATGATCATTGACAAAGCGTCAATGACCATTGACAAAGCGTCAATGACCATTGACAAAGGGTCAACGACTATTGACAAAGGGTCAACGACCATTGACAAAGGGTCAATGACTATTGACAAAGGGTCAATGAGAAAGAGTAAATGAACATTGACAAAGGGTCGATGACCATTAACAAAGGGTCAATGACCATGGTCAAAGGATCAATGACTACTGACATTGACAAAGAATCAATGACCATTGACAAATAGTAAACGACCATTGACAAAGAGTCAGTGACCATTGACAAAGAGTCAATGACGATTGACAAAGAGTCAATGACGATTGACAAAGAGTCAATGACGATTGACAAAGAGTCAATGACGATTGACAAGGAGTCAATGACCATTGACAAAGAGTCAACGACTATTGACAAATAGTAAATGACCATTGACAAAGAGTCACTGACATTGACAAAGAGTCAATGACGATTGACAAAGATTCAATGACGATTGACAAAAAGGAGTCAATGACCATTGACAAGGAGTCAATGACCATTGACAAGGAGTCAATGACCATTGACAAGGAGTCAATGACCATTGACAAGGAGTCAATGACCATTGACAAGGAGTCATTGATCATTGACAAGGAGTCAATGACCGTTAACAAGGAGTCAATGACCATAGACAAGGAGTCAATGAACATTGACAAAGAGTCAATGACCACTGACAAAGGATTATTAACTACTTACCAACGGTCAATGACTATTGACTAAGTTTGAACGACTATTGGCATTGACAAAGAATTAATGACCATTGCCAAAGAGTAAATGACCATTAACAAAGAGTCAATGACCATTGACAATGAGTCGGTAAATGACAAACGGTTAATAAACATTAAAAACGACTAATGAGGATTAAAAAGAGTGAATGACCAGTGATTAATGATTAATTAAGAGTGAATGACCAGTGATTAAGGATTAATGATAACTGGAAACAATCAATTACCATTAACAATATGACAATTACCACTCATAAAGAGTCAAAAGCCTTTGTCGAATTATAGTTGATCATTGACAAACGGTATATGGGCCAAAATGGCAATTACCACTCACAAAAGGTCAGTGAACTTTGTCAATCATGACCACTGAAAAGTTTTAGTGAATATTTTAGATTTGCAGAAGACTCAATCGTGTGGATAAAGTGTAAATGGCGATTGACAACCGAAAATGTTCAGCCACTATTTTTTCCGGTGCATTTATTTATTCACTCGTGTGCTTTTATTCAAGTATTTGTGTTTCTACATCTGAATTCAGCAGTCATATTTTGATTGGCTAAAAAGGTATATATGCCCTCGTTTAAGTGCGAGTGTGAATGTTCTTTTCGCGTTATTAACAAAGGACAGTGGTTTTAAACCAAAAAAAAATCTCATAAAAACATTAACAAATTTTGAAAAATTGAAGTGTGTTCCTGCTTTGCAATAAGTATCATCAAACTCTTCAATGTCAGACAATGAAATCTCAATTTTTAGGTGGTTTCAACAAGAAGACTAACACGGGACAAAGAATATGTTCTATCAAAACCTATTATTATCGAGTATTTTAAGTATCCCAACATATCCTTGTGATGGGGGAGAGTAATCTTTATGTTCTGTCAAATCATACTTATCACTAAAACTTTGAACAAGTATTTTTTTAAAAGGTAACGAAATTTTAAATTTTTATGTCCACCGCTTAAAGGGAGGATGGATTTTGAATTCTGTTTTTGGAACTTCAGAAGAGTCATTCTGTGGACCATTCATATGCATTCAAGCTTGCCAGCTCCAGTCAACACAGTGTGTTATAGGTGGGCAAGGCTAGTCGCACTTCCTGTGAGATCTGTGGGAAAATGGCGATAAAACGAAAAAATGTGGAAACAGACACGTGGTCATGGCTCTGCTACTGATAGATATCAATATTGATTCCTACCAAATTTTGGACAGCCGCACACAAGGAAACAGTTTAAATTGTATTTTATAGGTCAGAGGAGGCATTTCTATAGACCTTCTGTAGTCATTTCAATATTCGGAGCGAAAGACGTATTTTTTAGCTCTTCCTTTCATAAAGTAGGCCTACCTTGATACCGGCGGAGAAGGGCATCGAGAAGGGATTTGGAGTCATAGCCTTTTGATATCTTCTGAGACATTACCTCATATTCGTCGTCAACAATGTCAGTCTATAAGTTTTTGCTCCTATTCCATTATTCGAGTACTCGTGTTTAGCAAGAGAAGTCAACAATAATTTCTGTTGTATTTTTGTGGATTAGACATTATATTTGTCCTCTAAGAATGTCTATCAAATTTATCTCTAGGCAACTAAGAACGAAGAAAACTTTATTCTGAGTGAAAAATGATACCATAGTAACTCTCTCAGAATGACTTTCAGAACATCTATTAAGGAAAGTCTTTTTTAAGCATTCCGCTTATGGATGAGCTCCTATAACTTTATTTACAAATATTATTTAAAATCACTGTGTAACATCAGGCTAATAAATACATTCAACATATATGGATGCATTGAAATGAATGGCCTCTTTTTCATTTCAAGTGTTGCGCCAACCTTACACATGAGAGCGATTTTAAGTGCCAGAGATGTTGGCATTAATCCTACTATGTAATACGAGTAGTATAGGATCCGATGTAATGGGAGTATCGTCGACAAGGGTAAATAACCTCGCGAAACATTATGATAGGCTATATGAATAATACTTGAGGTTTTATTATCAGCTGAGGCGGTATCGGATAGAGAGAGAAAAATGGAATAAATGAAATATACATATATTTAGGGAAAAAAATTACCTGATCATTTAATTAGGTATATTCATTTTCTTGAGGTCTTCCTCTATAACAGAGTCGATCTCTGACGTCTACCCCTATACTAGAGTCGACCTCTGAGGTCTTCCTCTATACTAGAGTCGACCGCTGAGGTCTTCCTCTATACTAGAGTCGACCTCTGAGGTCTTATTCTATACTAAAGTCGACCTCTGAGGTCTTCCTCATTAATAGAGTCGACCTCTGAGGTCTTCCTCATTAATAGAGTCGACCTCTGAGGTCTTCCTCATTTATAGAGTCGACCTCTGAGGTCTTCCTCTATACTAGAGTCGACCTCTGAGGTCTTCCTCTATACTAGAGCCGACCTCTGAGGTCTTCCTCTATACTAGAGTCGACCTCTGAGGTCTTCCTCTATACTAGAGTCGACCTCTGAGGTCTTTCTCAATACTAGAGTCGACCTCTGAGGTCCTCCTCTATACTAGAGTCGACCTCTGAGGTCTTCCTCTATACTAGAGTCGACCTCTGAGGTCTTCCTCTATACTAGAGTCGACCTCTGAGGTCTTCCTCTATACTAGAGTCGACCTCTGAGGTCTTTCTCAATACTAGAGTCGACCTCTGAGGTCCTCCTCTATACTAGAGTCGACCTCTGAGGTCCTCCTCTATACTAGAGTCGACCTCTGAGGTCCTCCTCTATACTAGAGTCGACCTCTGAGGTCTTCCTCTATACTAAGTTGACCTCTGAGGTCTCCCTCTATACTAGAGTCGACCTCTGAGGTCTTCCGCTATACTAGAGTCGACCTTTGAGGTCTTTTTCTATACTAGAGTCGACCTCTAGGTCAGCCTCTATACTGGAGTCGACCTCTGAGGTTATCCTCTATACAAGAGACGACCTCTGAGGTCTTCCTCTGTACTAGAGTCGACCTTTGAGGTCTTCCTCTGTACTATAGTCGACCTCTGAGGTCTTCCTCTGTACTAGAGTCGACCTCTGAGGTCTTCCTCTATACTAGAGTCGATCTCTGAGGTCTTCCTCTATACTAGAGTCGATCTCTGAGGTCTTCCTCTATACTAGATTCGACCTCTGAGTGCGTATAATATTTTCGGCTCGCTCGCAAAAAGCCAATTTGATGTTTAAAGTGCTAAAAAAGATTTTCTGATGAGTTTCAGACTTTGGGAGTGCGAGAAAGTTGTATTTTCCATAATATTTAAATTTTCGAAATTATTCGACAATTTTGTATTATTGTAAGTTTTTGACCTTTACTTAAATAATATGAATGAAATTTAAATGATTTTATTTTTCATAGTCATAATGACTGTTGACCCTGATATCAATTTTCGATGGAACATTTAAAAACTCATGCGCTTAATGAGTTTTTGGCTTTTACTGCCCTCCAGAATTTTCCACAAAAATGTTTAAGTGCATTCAAGCATAAAATCATTTTTTAATAACTTACCAATGATCAATATCATTGTGGTATAAAAACTCGTTGAATTTTTAGAAATATTGTATTAAAAGTTGTTTTCTTCAATTGAAGTTAAGTTTAAAAGTTTATTACCGCTCCGGATTGGAAATATGTGGCTGAAATTGTTCCTGGTCGTTGTTTTGGCTGTGATCTGTTTGAATTTTGCGGTATGTTTCTAAAAAGAGAAATATAAGAAAAGAAAATAGAAAAAAAATTTATTAGAATTCAGGATAAGAAAATGATACTTTTAATAAACGATTTTGTTTAGTAGAATGCAGGATAAGAAAATGTTACTTTAGATTAGGATGAACGTCTCATGGACTCATCCATGGACAAACACTTAAGCCGGTAGATCGGTGTGTCGTTTGCTCCTTATTTTTTGTAGTTTAAAAAAATAGAAAAAATCTATATGAACTTTCAGAAAATGTTGGTGGATATTATACTCGTATATTCGAAAGCGTAGTTGGAAATTGCAGATCTCGTTCATTTCGTACAAGAGTATCTGAAAATGATGATTTCTTCTAAGGACGAATAAAATATCCTGTATAAAAATAATCAACAATAAAAATGGATAGAAGTAGCAGCTTTCCTCCTCAGAACTTAATCGAATCCTGGATTTCTTTGAACACTGAAAAATTTATGTTTGTTCATTAAAACAAGGAAAAGTTCCTAGATTCAATGAAATTTATCATTATTCCCTCCTGAGAAACATGTTTCTGTAGAATAATGAAACAATTTTTAAAATTAAAGTTATATTTAAAAAAAGAGTATTACATATATTTTTGGATCTTAAAAAATTTATTATTTTCCAAAATGGAAAGCCAAAAATGCTTCTGCCAATTTTTGTAAAATATTATTGTCCGGTTTTAATACTGTATATTAGAAATATTTAGCAATTTTTTTATACTTGGTACCAGGACGCCATGCCCGCATCTCACTGGAGGGATGAGGATGGAGAAATTGAGCAACTGAAGAAATTCTTTGATGAATTTGCCCTGAAACTCAAGGATTATGAAGGTAAGAAGCTCCATAAGTAAATATATAAAATTTGTAATAAAAATTCAAAATTTTGTTATATATCCTTTCAGTCCACAACGATATGGATTACAATATTGGCGATGATAACTATGACTTCTAAACGCCGTTAGAAGTTCCATACGCCTCACCGCAATATCTCTGGAAATTTCTTTGAATATGTAAAAGAAATGTCTCCTAAGGGTTAAATGGATTTCAAGAGATGCATTTTCCCCTTGTAAATATTAATATATAATGTTTTAGCAAATATCACTTAAAATTTAAACAATAAACGTGATCTAAAAATAAAACAAAACGTGACTTTGTCATATCTAATTTATTTTTTTTATGTGGGCTTAGGGAGAAAAGACTTAAAGACATTTAGGGGAAAATAAGATCTGAAAAGTCTAAAAAATAATCTGTAAATAACAATAATTTTTTATATTAATTTTGGCCTCTTAAAACAAAAAAAAAGATTTATATAAAAAGATTTTTTTTCTGAAATTGAATTTGCCAAAATGTTAAAAAAATTATCTCTATTTCAAGATAACTAATTGGATTTAAAAAAATCTTAAAAATTCTAAACCATTTTTTTAATAACTTTAGATTATTTTTTAAGTTACTTAAATTATAACGAAGAAAAAAAATATTTTTTTAATATTTTTTCTGAAATTGCGATAGAACTTCCGCTGTAACTCAAAATGATCTCAACTTCAAGAAAACATTATAGACAAAAAAATATCAGATCTGCACAGTGTTTTAAGTACTGTGGGTACAATAATATAAAACTAAATTAAAAATTGTTTCAAAACATAAAAAAAAATCGAAAAAATAAGAAATAATTCTTTAAATTACTTTAGATTATTTTTCGAGCAGATTTCTCTATAAGGTAGACAACAGAATAAACGAACTATATGTTTTTAATATTTTTACAATATTTTGTTTACCAAAATTTTAGTTCTTCTGGGTGAACTTTTCCCAAAGAGCCTAATATGATCTTTATTTAAAATTAGCACAGTGGTTCAAGTACAGCGCGTGCAATAATAAGAAGACTGAAACACAAAATCATAAAAGTTCGGCAAAATGCGGGTTTAGGTTAGGTTAGGTTGAAAGGGACGCCCGTCAGAATACAACTGACGAGTTCACTCGGGGCCGACAATTCGGTCCATTGTGTTTCCCATTAGGTAGAAAGGAAGGATAGAAGAAATAATTGGAGGTTGACAGATTAGGAAGGTGGAGAAAAGGTTTCGGAAGAGGGAGGGGCGATTTAGGAAGGGGAAGAAGAAGATCTAATTATTCTCGTTTGTCCTCGTGGCTTTACTAAACCAGAGGGATTTACTGATGAATTTGAGAAGGGATTTGAGCGGTGCATCTGCTAGATCGTCTAGGTTTACGAAGAGCCTGTGCCCTAAAAAGGCCAAACGGTACTCTTGCAGTCCTTTGCATGAACATAGCAGGTGCTGTACTGACTCCTCCTCTTCTTCATCTAAGCAACTTCTACAGAAGTCTTCATAAGGAAGCTTCATGCGTGCAGCCATATTGCCTATCACGCAGTGCCCTGTGATGACTCCTGTGAGGATGCTAAGTTTGGTCTTCCTGAAGGACAGCAATTCTTTGGAACGGTTCACATCAATGGATGGCCAAAGGGTTCGTGCAGTCCTGCAGTTTTGTACTGTGTCTGGTTAGTGTTGCTCCGCGTTCGTCGATTTCGTTTTTAAGTTCCACGAACGGAATTTGCACGTCCAGAGTCGCGGTTTCGTTTCGCGCACCTGATCCTATCCTGGCACATTCGTCTGCTAATTCGTTGCCCTGTATGTTGCTATGTCCTGGCACCCAGCAGAGCGTGATTTCGTGCGTCTGAATATGGTTTAGGGCTAGAAAGCAGTCCATTGTGCAGCGTGAGTTAATATTTCTGGAGCTCACGGCCTTGAGAGCTGCCATGCTGTCGACGTAGATCTTGAATTTTTTCGGAGAAATATCCCGTTCCAAAATCTGATTCGCGGCAATGTTAATGGCATAGATCTCTGCCTGGAAGACCGTGCATTCATCTGGGAGTCTGGTGGATGTTCTGAGATTGAGGGTGTCGGAAAATACTCCCGAACCCGTGCCCGTCTCCATTTTCGATCCGTCCGTGAAAATTGAGATCTCATCGTCCTCTATAACGCTATTTGATGCCCAATCTTCACGGCTAGGAAAGGTTACTTTAAAGTTTCTATCTTGAATTGTTCGTGGTGTCAAGTAGTCCGTTGTCCTATTGATTTTGTCTGTTATACCCATGTCTTCCAGGATTGAGCCGTGTCCTTGTGTGGTATTGATGGCTATTCCTGATTCCCTTAGCCGAAGGGTCACTTTCGCTGCGGTACACTTTATGTATATATCGATTGGTTGAAGGTTCAGCATCGCCTCCAATGCCATTTGTGGAGCAGATCTGAGGGCGCCCGTTATCCCGACGCAAATCAGTCTTTGCACTTTGGCTAGGTGAGAGAGATGTGATTTCTTCATTACCGATATCCACCATACAACTGATCCGTAAGTGAGTATCGGTCTGATGATCGATGTATACATCCAGTGTATCATTTTCGGTTGCAAACCCCATTTGCGTCCAAACATTTTCCTGCAGGCATAAAAGGCGCATAGCGCTTTCTTACCCCTTTCCTCCAAATTCCTTTTCCAGGACAGCTTAGAGTCTAGGGTGATGCCTAAGTACTTAGCTTCTTTCGACAGTTCAAGTACCTTTCCCTGTAATGTAGGGAGCTGATAGTTCGGAATTTTATTTCTTCTAGTGAAAAGGACCAGTTCCGTCTTCCCTGGGTTGACTCCTAGTCCATTCTTTTCTGCCCAGCGTGATAGTCGTTTTAGTGATCTTTCCATGATCTCGCTGACCGTAGGCATAAATTTGCCCCTAATCAAAATCACGACGTCGTCTGCATACGCTATGATTTTAATTCCGGTATTGCCAAGATCCATTAGGATTTCGTTTATCACTAGGTTCCATAATATTGGTGAGACCACTCCACCTTGCGGAGTACCTCTCGTAACTCGCCTTCTAGCCGAACCATTGCCCATTGTTGAGTTAATGATTCTGCTTTTGAGCATATTACCTGTCCACCTGGTTATGCCTGGGTGTGAGCCTATGCCGTCTAGTGCGTTAAGTATAGATGCTATTTTAACATTGTTAAAAGCGCCCTCTACATCGAGGAACGCTGCCATGGTGTAGTCTTTGTAATTAAGGGAGTCCTCGACAAATCCTACCACTTCATGTAAGGCCGTTTCCACAGATTTACCTTTCAGGTAGGCGTGTTGTGCCTTGCTGAAGTTGTTTGGTGTCAGTTTTCCCGTCACGTTAAGATCAACTAGTCTTTCCATGGTTTTCAACAGAAACGATGATAGACTGATTGGTCTGTAGTCCTTTGTCGTACTGTGGTTTATTTTTCCCGCTTTGGGGATAAAGACCACCTTGACTTCTCTCCATGCCTTGGGTATATATGACCATTGCAAACTTGCAGAAAAAATTGCGCGTAGCCATGGTAAAATAAGTTCCAAGGATTCTTGTAAGAGAGCTGGAATGATGCCATCCGGGCCCGCCGATTTGAAGGGCTTGAATGATCTCACCGCCCAGCATATTTTCTCGTCATCTATAACAGTTCTGATAAGTTCCTCCATATTGTCCGTGGGGAGGTCTTCGCACACTTCCACGGCATCTGAAACTTCGTTGCAACCCGGAAAATGGGTGTCCATCAGAAGTTCTAGAGTCTCTTGGTTGTTCTCTGTGAGTAGTCCATCAGGTCCCATGAGGAAGTCTGGTGTGCTGGGATCTTTGGATAGGACTTTACGGAGCCTGGAGGCTTCACTAATGTCTTCCAGTTCTTCGCAGAAATTCCTCCAGGACTTCCTTTTTGCCTTTCTGGACTCTCTTTTGAAAGTTCTGGTGGATGCTTGGTATTCTTCCCAGCTTTCCGGTGTTTTCTCTTTTTTGGCCTTGTTGAATAGCATTCTACTTTCCTTCCTGAGTTGCTTCAGTTCCGAAGTCCACCATGTTTGGTTGGTTTTCCGGGGAGGTGAGCGTTCTGGACAGGACGCAAAGAAGGCATCGACAAGGTTACCTGTCATACGGCCAACTGCACATTCCAGACCCTGCAAGTCATGTATCTCCGTATTTGGTGGTGGATACGATTGCATAAGTTGTCTGAATTTGTCCCAGTTTGCCTTCCTGGGGTTACGATAAGGTTTCCCCTTAGTAGCCTCGTGCTCAATGTTGAAGTGTATCGTAAGATGATCCGAGAAGGAGCATTCATTTGATACTCTCCACCTGGATACTCTTGTTGAATCGCTATTAGATACTAAAGTTAAATCTATAACCTGTTCCCTGATTTTGTTAAAGAATGTGGGCCTATTGCCCTTATTACAGATAACTAGATCAGTGGATAATAAGTATTCAAGTAGTGACTCACCTCGTTTGTTTACGTCTGTGCTGCCCCATATGGTATGGTGCGCGTTTGCATCTCCTCCGATGATTAGGTCGTGTCCTTTATTCTTACACCAACTTACCAGAGAACGTACCTTGTCTGAGGGGGGATCGGCGGATTCATAAGGCAGGTACATGGATGCGAAGACCAGTGTTGGTTTACCCTGGCGTTCCATAGCTACCACTGTAAGGTCTTTGTTGCTATAGCGGGAGATCATTGTCAGAGTTATGTTTCTACAGGCTACGATACAGCTACGAATCTTACCTTCTGTCTTCGGGGAAATGAGCGTGAGATTACGTGACCTGAGACCGCGGACTTTGTTGCTCGCCAACCAAGGTTCCTGTATAAGGGCCACGTCTATCTTTTCTTTCCCCATTACTCTCAACAGCTCGTCCGACGCTGCTTCAGAGTGGTGTAGATTTAGCTGCACCACTTTCATGCCGCCCGGGGTTGCTGCTCTCTTCTTCCACGTCGGGGACGGACGTCCGGAGTCGGTTTAGTCCGAACTTTATCGTTCCGTTCGAGAGCCTCAGGAGATTTAGGGACTCCGGACCTATCTTGATCCAGAGGTCCTTTTCGTCTCCCTTGTCTCTCGCTCGACCTCGGACTATCTTCCAATCCCCAGCTTGTAGGCTCTTATTCTGCCTTTTTAGGAGGTCCAGAATAACCTTATCCTCCAGGATTGGAGGAGGGACCCAAACTTTAATAGTGGTCCAGCTGGGGATTTCATCGAGTGGCACTACGCTGATGTCCATATCTGGCCAGAGTCCGCTTAGATTGTTGACGCATGCCGTTAAGAACTCGAGAGCTCTAGGGTTGCCGCATCCAACAATCTTCACGCCCTTATGCCATTTGGCCCCGTCGAACTCGGTGAATGCATCATCCTCGTCCGTAGCAAGGGCTTCATGCATCTTCAGCAGAATGCCTTCTTCTACCATCATCCATCTTTCAGTAGAGATTCTGCCTTCTGGATTGCTCCGGTCGAGAATCGCTACTTGAAGCTCAGGCGCCGATGTTAGGCTGGCAGATTTTTTAATACGCTTGCCTTCTGGAACCTGAGAGTCGTTTGAACGTTGCCTTTTGACAGCGTTCTTATCGTCTGTACGGCCAGAGGTGCCTGCCGCGGCAGGTTGAACTACTCTCTTTGCTTTCTTGCCTTTGGAAGGGCCTGGAGAAATGTTTTTGCCATCATCCGTAGCTACCGGCGCTGGTAGATTGATGGACTTTTTAAGTATCGTCGCGTGTGTACTTGTTTGTGTTGTATTTGGTGCGTTAGTATATGTTTTAGTGTTAGCGTCAGTGTTTTTGTCCTTTGTCGCAGGTGGAGGGCATACTTCCACGACCGTAGTATTTACGAGAGACTCGCACTTCCGGACGTGGAATTTATGCTTCCGGATTAAGCGCTTGTCGCGTACTGTGAGGGATGCTGGGTCTTTCGACAGCATACTCCTCAGATACCGCTGCGAGCGCTTATATCCAGCCTCCATTCTCTGCTCGTCCGTCTTGGTTGACTTTCCCCCAGCGACGGTACCCATGTCTTCCTTATCTGACTTAGCTGCCAGCCCGGACCTATCCGATTCCATCGTCTTGATGTCATCTTCATCGGTTTCAGAAAGCTGGATTTTGCTAAGTGCAGAAAGTCCGTCATTTGTATCGTCGCTAAGGTAGAGTTCAAGGCTGTCTTGTCTCGTTAGTCTTGTTTGTGTATCTGTAGCGTTTTGAGTGGTTAATGTTGTTTTTAGTGCGTTTTTTGTTGTTGTTGTTGGGTTAGATGAGCTTGGGGCCTGCAGATATTCTGCCCCTGCCAATGCATCATCAACAGATGATGAATTGGGTGGATTACCAGTTCCCGCCTGGAGACCAACTGCAGAGTTCAAATTAATATTTTTACTCATCATTGTATGTGTGGGTAACCTTTAGTTGAGGTTACATATGGTTGTCAATGTCTACAGATTGGAGTGGTTAGGCTTTAGCTGTTTACTTCGGCTTAACCACTGCATCCTGGAGACATCCACATCCTTATGCAACCCGTAAGCCCCCGCATCGCGACAAGATTGTTACCCGCGACGGGGGAAAATGCGGGTTTGGTTAGTAGTTCTTGTAAAATTCAATTTACTGCTTCCATAAGTATTTCAGCTGAGTGGTGTCTATCGATACTGCAGTCAATTCTACCAAGCAATTAAAACTCTCTACCAATTTTTGTATTTGTTTCTATTACCTTTTTGCAATAGACAGAAAGTAAATGAAACATTTGGTCTCGAACCACATAAATTCTGACTTAAAAATCATAAAAATTTTAAACTTTTTTAAAATACTTTCTAATATTTCGCTAGCATTAGGGAACAACAAATTTTAAAATCTATTTGCTGGAAAATTATTATTTTATTTAAGATTGTTGACATAAATCAGTTTTCCTTGTAATCACTGACCCGCAAGAAAAGCTATAAATTCTATGAAAAACTTCATAAATAATTTTAGTCTACTTCGCATTTCAGTCGACAACAGAATTACGGAGTTTAAATTAGTCTAGAAATGTTACCGCTCCTCAAATCTATTTCATTTTTTGGCTTTGCATTGCTGATGTTGACAGCCTCAGCCCAAGACGTGTTTGAATCTGGAGGCCAGACGAATCCAAACTATGATCCGGATTTTGTTCCAATACTGTCGGAAGATTATCTTTGGGATGAAGAGTTCGATTATGAAGGAGGATCACTATCAGCGCAATTAGATGCTGATTGGGTACCAGAATTCGATGACTCTTATCTAGATGATGACTATTTTGTAGCAGTTGCAGCTCCATCTATTGACGACTGGCGTGAAGAATCATTTGCAACGGTAAAATAATAAAAAAAATCCTAGATTTTTACAAAAGGTTTACTTGATCTTGGAGCTTTTGTAATATCTATGAAAATTTTTCTTAATAAAATAAAATTTGGACGCAAAACAGAAATCTAAATCTTTCCTCTAAGAATGACATTTTAGACAACGAACCTCAAAGAATGATTATGCTCAGCGCAACCATATTGTAAGAGCATAGAGTAATCGTGGTTTAAGATATTAATTACATTACGACGGTAATAATGACTATGGTTGTCGTGACCATGAAAAAATTCTTGAAAGTTAAATTTTTAATAAAATATTCCCACCTAATCAAGTTGTACGTACTTACATATACACAACAGATATTTAAAGCAAAAATCCAAAGCATAATATATTTGAAAGCAAATAAATTGTATTTAAATAAAATTATTTAGATATGTATATTAATATATATTAACAAATTAAAGGTATATCTGTGAAAATAGGTTTTAAAATTTGCCTTAAAATATATTTTTTTACTTTTTTTATAAATACAATTTATTTGTACATTTTGTATTGAAAATTCCAAAATTTTTTCCTGATCTCCATATACTTATGTAAATTTTGCTTTCGAAAAGAATTATTACTTTGAGTTTGTAAATTATTGATTTTTGCATATTTTTCTTTGGTGCCTAGATCATGGGAAATATCTATCCCACGCTATCTATTTTCTTACCGGACTTTGACGACTTTCATATAAGACGCAAACGCGGTGGCAAGTATGGCTTGAATTATGAAATACCTTTAGGTTTGTCACGATTTATTTAATTTTTACTTTTGAAAGAATATAAGTAATTGTCTTTTTTTTAATTACAGACTGCAAAAGGGAAAAATCTGGAACCGAAAAACGTGTTACAAATGGATAAAAGAACAAGAATTCATTTGCAGTATATTAAAAGTAAAAACTTCTCTAAATTGAAATGAAGTATACACATAAACGATCTTAACAGAAAAATATTCGTAAATAATTAATTAAAAAAAATAAAGTGTATATTAAATAAGACTTCAAATATATAACATTTAAATGAAATATAAACATGACCTTATAATAACTTTATATAAAATAAGGGGAAAAGTAAATAATATTTCAAATACGAAAGGAATTTTTTCTTTGAAGAATAACTTCTTTAACATAAATAAGGGATAAATATGAATTTGATAGTCAATTTTTCATAGAGCAAAAAATTAATATAGGAAAAGCTAAATATGAAAAAAATTATTTAACTTAAACTTCAAATTTTCCGTTTACTTAAAATATGATGTTAGGATTAGGTTTAGACTAACACTTGGTTTGAGGAAGAAAACTAATAAGAGAATAGAATATTATATTGAGAATAAATGAGGATAATACGATAACAACAATTTATTTGAAAATATTTACTATAATTAGGAAAAAACGGTCAAATCTCTTTAAATAAGAGCAAAAAGATTTATTATTTTGGTATCAGCGAATTTTTGGACCAACATTTTCTAGGCATAACTTTAAATGATCATAACTCCTTAAAGAATAATAGAGCATTTGAAGTAAACATTAGAATTTTTGCATATAATTCTTCTTCTTCTGTTATCCTAGTGGAGCATAGGGCCTGCACCATCCTCTTATACCGGACTCTATTGCAAGATGTTTGGCTGACGTCGTTCCATAAGTAGTTTGCTGCTTGCACGTTCTCGTTATGGCGGGTGCACCAATACGCCGGCCTCTTCCTTGCGGATTCCACCGAAGCGCTTGCCGTAACTCCTTAAATAAGCCTTCTTGAATATAAAAGATGTTAGCTTGGTATCTCCCATTTAATGGGACAACATTTGAAAACTTTAAATGGCTATAACACCTCAAATAAAGGCCGATACGGGAAAATATTTTCCGTTTTAGGCATCAACCATTTGAATTTTTGCGTATAATTTTTCTTCTTCTGTTATCTTAGTGGAGCATAGGGTCTAAACCACCCTTTTATACCGGATTCTATTGCGGGACGTTTGGCAGACATCGTTCCATGAATAGTTTGTTGCTTGCAAGTTCTGGCGGGTGCACCAATGCGGCGGCCTCTTCCTTGCGGATTCCACCGAAGCGCGTACCGCAATTCCTTAAATGAGTGTTCTATAATAAATAGGATGTTAGTTCGGATCTCCCATTTTAGGGACAACATTTGATAACTTTTAATGGCTAAAACTCCTCAAATAAAGACCGATAGGGGAAATTAAATATAAATTTTCTTGAAAAAAAATTTTAACCAAAAAAAGGTGCAACTTTGCGATCAGGCAATTTTTGGAAAAAAAAATTCTTGGCATAACTTTAAATGATCATAACTCCTTAAATGATAATAGAGCAAAGGACGTTATTTTGAAGTCAACTATTTTAGAGAAAAAATTTGAATTTTATGAAAATCATTAAATGCCCATAACTCCTTACATAAGTGCTCTACAATGTGAAGGATGTTAGTTTGGAATCTCCCATTTAAGGGCCAACATTTGAAAGCTTTTAGTTACTAAAACTCCTCAAACAAAGACAGATACGCGAAAATATTCTCCGTTGCAGGTATCAACCATTTTTGGAAACTACAAATACATTTTCTTGCAAACAAATTTGAGCAAAAACAGATTTTATTTTGGGATCAGACAATTTTTGGACCAAAATTTTCTTTGCATAACTTTTAATGATCATAACTCCTTATATGATAATAGATCAAAGGACGTTATTTTTGAGTCAACTATTTTGGAGCAAACATTTTAATTTTGGCATATCATTAAATGCCCATAAATCCCTACATAAGAGTTCTAGCATGAAAAGGATGTTAGTTTTAAATCTCTCATTTAAGGGCTAACATTTGAAAACTTTGGATGGCTAAAACTCCTCAAATAAAGGCCGATACGCGAAAATATTGTCCGTGTTAGGTATCAACCATTTTTGGATGTCAAATATAATTTTTTTTTTGCAAAAATATGTGTTATTTTGGAATCAGACAATTTTTGGATCAAAATTTTCTTTGCATAACTTTAAATGACTATAACTCCTTAAATGATAATAGAGCGAAGGACGTTATTTTGGAGCAAAAATTTGAATGCCCATAACTCCTTACATAAGTACTTTAGAATGAAAAGGATGTTAGTTTTATATCTCCCATTTAAGGGCCAACATTTGAAAACTTTAAATGGCTAAAAGTCTTCAATTAAAGGTCGATACGCAAAAAAAATTTATATTTTTTAGGTACCAGCCATTTTCGGATAATATATATAAATTTGAGCGCCCCAGTAGGCGAGTTGGTAGCGTACTCGCCTATGAGTTTGGGGGTTGTGGGTTCGATTCCCACCAGAGGCTCTGGTCTGTCGCTGCAAAATTTACCTATATGGTCTTTGTAACCGGCCTTTCCCTGGACCTTAAAATTAGAATATAAATTTACTTTGTATTGTAATTCATATAAATAAATAAATATATAAATTTTCTTGCAAAAAAATTTGAGCTAAAAATGGTATTATTTTGGGATCTGAAAATTTTTGGACCAAAATTTTCTTTCCATAACTTTAAATAATCATAACTCCTTAAATAATAATATAGCAACAGATGTTGTTTTGGAGTCAACCATTTTGGAATGAAAATTTTAATTTTTTGCATATCATTATACGCCCATAATTCTTTAAATAATTGTTCTAGAATAAAAAGGATGTTAGTTTGGAATCCCCCATTTAATGGGCCAACATTTGACAACTTTAAATGGCAACAACTCCTCAAATAAAAGCCGATAACCGAAAATATTCTCTATTTTAAGTATCGACCATAGTTGGGCCTTATATTTGAATTGTCTTGCAAAACTTTCTTAAATAAGAGACACAGCGTGTGAATAATAATATTTTGGGAACCCCGAATTTTGCTAAAAATTTTTAGTTTTCTTTGCACAACAAAAATGGAAAGAACATTATTATTGGGTAAAAATTTGAATGGACTTTATTGCATAAAAACTAAAATGATGTTATTTTGGGAAAAACTTAAAGTGGCTTCAACTTCTATAATAAGATCTTTGAAAAGAATAGAATTTTTTTTTTTGGCAAAACTTTGAAAATTTTAATATCAGAACTCCCTAAACAAGTGTAGCGAAAATGATGTTATATTGGGATCCCCCATTGTTTGGTTAAAATTTTTTTGGACTTTTTTGACATTTTGAAAACTTTAAATGGCCATAACTCCTTAAATAAGAGATATATTGTAAATTTGATATGAATGGACTTCTTGGCAGGTTGTTTATACTTTTATCAAAGGTTATTGATTCCCTTCTCCGAGGTGTTTGAGATCTAGATACAAGGGCTGGTCGAAGATCTTTAAACAAATGACTTGTAACATGTTATTAAGTGTTGCAGTGTCTCTATATCCCGATAGTTTGCAACTTCATTTAAGGTCATTTAAAAGGGACCCATACAGCTTTCCCAATCTTCCTAAGATTGTGTGGGAAGAGGGAATTATGAGCTAATATGTGTAGTGCCGGAAAAGCTATACGCTTCCAAAACACTTCCAATAAGAAATCCTCTCGCTTAAATTATTAACGCTCTAGAGAACACATTTTTCAACCGATCTCGGTGAAATTTCAGTATTCAATAATGCTTTAAATTTTCCTTTTTATAATGGGACATATCGGTCCATGTTATGATAAAGCTCCCATATAATATTCCCTTCCGAAAACACTTCTTGGCGCTCCAGAGAACACATTTCTAAACCGTTCTGGCTGAAATTCCATCATTAAATATAGCCTAAAATAGTTGTGAAAATGGACTATGGTTTCATGTTATGATAAGGATCACAAATACGACTTCTAGAAAACACTTTTAACCGATCGGGCTGAAATTTCAGCATTTTTATCTAATATTGCCTTAAATCATGCCTATGTGGCATATCGGTCCGAGCTTAGACTTATTGACGTTCCATATGTCTCATTTTATAACCAAACATCCTTTTAAATATAAGGAGAAGCTATGAAATGGAGGCATCGCCTTGTAACATAAAGGTTTCAAATCTTCCCTTACTTATTTATAATGTCGAAATCTTCAGGGAGTTCGACTTAATACTTCCTGAGCCTTAATTATTATAACTAACTTTAGCTCAGCCCTAAAGTATACTTTAATAAATTTTAGTGGATTAACACAGTGATTTCCAAACTGTTCTTGCTTTCGAATTAGGGGTAAACGAATAAAGCTTTAATTGTAAAAGCCTCAACTATCATTTATGACTGAAATTAATTAATTACACATTTATTTATATATCTAAATAGATTTACGAGTATGTCTGCAAAGCATATTATGTTCATTCATATAATTCCCATATTTGTTCTACAATTTACTAAACAAATTATGAGAATATGTATAAAAAAATCACTTTTGCTAGACACAAGACATAAAAATCCAATGTCTGAAAATAAACTCACACTCAACAGCAGAATTATTTAATAAAATTAATAAAGTTAATTTGCACTCGGAGACAAATTTTTTTTCTGTAGGTTTCAAACGATCATTCAACATCACCAAGAATAATAATTCTAATACAACAAATCTCAACAAATGTGGATAAAAAATATTTTTAGAATTCTCTAAAGACAGTAGACATAGACAGACGGACAGATGATACTAAAACCACGAAAAAGCTTTAATAGACACATGGACAGACAGACAAATGGATGGATGGACAGACGGATATTTCTTTAATTTTGCTATTGGAGACAACGCTCCAGATTTGACAGCTGCACAGATTATTTGTCTCACAATCGTTGACTACACCTTCACATCCATGTCGTTAGAGGGATTTAGTATTAGTTTGATTTCTAGTGTCTAACTAGACTATCTTCTCAAATTTATGTATGTCTTTTATGCAAAAATTGTAACTAATTTACACCGCTTGTAAGGGGGTTTCATTCTTTATTTGTTTATATTTAATGTGAAGGTTTTAGTGAAAGAAAGAGATTTCTTAAATACGGTGGATTGCAAAAGAACGTCACTCTATTGGAAGTAGTTTATTTAATACAAAGAATAATAAATTCAAAAATTAAATCTAGAATTTTTTGATTTTTTTAAAAACATTTTTTTGCACAATTTCATAGGTACTAACTATTTCTCAAAATAATATTCTGAGAACAACCCAGTATATGCGAATTTTTTTATATTTGAGGTCCTTGAGAGCTTTCGAGCCAAAGCTGAGGCAAAGCCCACGCGATTTATTTAAAGCTATGTTTGCTATATTTTTGTTTCATAGTGTTATAAATATAAGTAAGCTTATGGAAATATTTATGATTGTTGTCAACATGAAAGCAGAAGTATACCATAACCAAAATGTTGGTTGTCCTGATGGAATCGCATGATAGTAGACATAACTACCAAAAATCGGTTGGCAAATAATTCGTTTGAGGCAACCAAACTGTATTTTGTGTGTACTCGTATCACTCGATTTTTTTATTTTTTTCAGCATTTTACAAATAGTCATTACCCAAAGAAGAATCCTTTATTTTAAGCTGTGCAGGCCTTAGAATCCCATCAACATTATGATTAATTGCGTACCGATATTTTAGAATATATTTTCCTGGAATTCGTAGGCACAACCTGATATTTCTACCTTTCGGTTTTCTTATACTTCACTTGAGCTTTCTAAGAAATCTCATTCGTCATACTTTATATGTATATAAAACTATGGTGGCCACAGAAGCCTATGAACTGATTTTACTCTGAATTTTATAGACACTTTTCTCCTAATTATGGGACATTGGGAGTTCTGTATTTTATTGCACTTCCACAGCTTTCTGAAAATTCCAATATTTTGCTCATTTAATTCTTATTAATACCCATAATAAATTTGCATCTGCTATAGCTATAATTATAGCCAAAATAATAATAGTCAATGGAATGAACTAAATTATATATGTTGATTTATCATAAAAGAATGAAATGAAAACCTTTATTTATTTTTGTTACAGTAAAAAGGTAGTTTACCTGACTTTATTTTATTTTATTATTTTACCAACCCCTGTTCGTGCCAAATTTGTAACACATCAGAACTTGCTTCCATGTCAGCAGTCCGGTAATGGGTCCTATTTGAATTAATATTATATGAACTGGGATTAGGTTTAAGGTAAAGGATGTATTGGAAAATATTTTTTATTCCAAAACGTCACTTAAATGATATATTGGAAAATATTTCTCATTCCAAAACGTCGCTTTTACCGACAAAATTTAATAAAATTTGATTTTGAAAAAAATGTGTCTTAAAAATGATAAGAGAGTTTCCCGAATTTTACTTTAAGTTTGTTCAAAAAGTAAATATTTTTAGTAATATTTAATTCTATAACATTCATTTCACAAAGTATAAAATACATATACCACGACCATCACCTCTCTTAGAACACCCACTAATCTTGCAAAAATCACTGAGAAACAAATAGCCGAAAAGTTCAGCCAACGACCAATAAGAGAAAATCTTAGCTATTTTCAATAGAATTAAATACAAATCGTGCAGTAACTGCAATCCTTTATTTTTAAGTTTTATAGTTAAAATACATATATGTATATATGGCTAAAATACTTATATGTATATATGGCTAAATTTTATTTTCAGTTCCCACCCCTTTTAGTGTAAAATCCCTAAGGCATGAAAACTTGCTTCCATGTCAGCAGCACGGTAATGGGTCATATTTGAAATTATATTATATGAATTGAGGGTTAGTTCAAGCTAATGGATCTAATGGAAATTTTTCATATTTAACACATTGAGTGCCATGGCTACACGTTTTCGTGCGACACCTAATACTTTCTGGGGTGCCACGTCGCACGTTTTCGTACGACAGGCATTGTCTGGCCTTAGATATTGTCGTGCGTTTCTGTGTGACTCTACAGGGTTTTTTTAATGTGTTTCTAGTACCCTAATGTTTGACCTAAATTTTGGTTCAAGTTTCATAGAGATATCTTCATTTTTTGCGGTTTTATCATAAAAACTCGGAGGTTCTTTTTAATTTTGAAAATTTATTGGAATTCATTCGATATTTCGGAAAAAAAAGTATAAAAAAGATACAAAAATATTAAAATTAGGATATGATAATTTCAATTTACATTAATTCTTTAGATGTGCATATTTCGGAAAGCAATCAATGCACAATTGGGGAGTGTTGGGGCATTGCGGACAGTACGTAGTTGTCCTTTTGATATTCTTTCTTGCTTCCTTTCGACTAAATTTTCTTTTTGCTTCAGCGTAGCATAAAGCGCAAGCACGTCGGATGGTTTTATTATTTTCATCTACTCTTTTTCTGATAATATGTTTTGATTGCGATACAGGCTGAGGGGATGTGAGATTTAGTAGGTCCTTAGCAATGCGTTCACGGAATGTTCGTATATTAATGTTTTTATTCGTAGCTGCTTTATACACAGTAAAGGCATTTACCACGGAAAGTCCGAGTAAAAGTTCAATTCCCAGCTTTCGATACCATTTTAACCCTTTGCGAAGGGTATTTGAGTAAGAAGCCATTTGGTCGGAAAGATCAATGCCTGCTTTCCCCTTATTATATTCTAGCACAGCCAATGGCTTTTCTGTTGCTCGTCTGTTACGTCTCGCTCCTCGACTAGTTGAAGGCTCTTCAGGATTACGTGCTCCATCTGTTGTGGATACCATTATCGGGGCATGTTTCGTAGATAGCATTCTGACGTCGCGTTTATCTTTCCACTTCAGAACAACTATACCATTGGGATCTTCTCTAGCCACTACTTCGCCTTTCTTTATAGGAGCAACCATAACTTCTTTTGGCAAATGTTTCTTGTTGGCACGGAGTGTACCGACAACATGTGTTTTTTGATCTAGCATTGAACGAGCCAATTCATAGCTTGTGTAAAAGTTGTCTACATATAAAGTTCGACCTTGACCTTTCAAATCAATGATCAGATCCTCGCAAACTCTTTTTGCCAAACCGACTTCTTTCAGTCCACTTGATGACTTTCCGGAGTATATTTGCAATGACCAGGTGAATCCTTCGGTAGAGCAGAGCTTAAAAAGCTTTATACCATAAGGATGAGCTTTATTTGGTATATATTGTCGGAATAATAGTCTGCCACGCCATGGAATAAGGGTCTCATCAATTACTATGTTTTCACCTGGAACGTAAATGCTTTGGTATCTCGTTTGTAACATGTCCAATAGTGGTTTTATTTTAGCAAGCCTATCACCTGGTACAATTGAGTTATTGTCTGAGAAGTGCATGAAACTAAGCAATAGTTGAAAGCGATTGCGTGACATTAGTTTCCCCGGAATTGAAAAGTTGTAGAGCGAATCTTTGGACCAATAGTCTTTTAAACACCCGACCTTCACCAAACCCATCCACAAAAGAAGGCCAAGGAACTTCTTCATTTCAAAATCTGTTGTTGGTATCCAATTTTTTTTTCGAGAAAATCTGGTAACAGCACCTTTATTTACATATTCCTCCGCATACTTATTTGTTTCTGATACAATTAATTCAATAACGTCCTTGTCAACAAATAGGAGAAATGCATCCACACAGGAAATATCTGTTGGAATAGACTGTTGCAAGCCTGATCGCCCAGTGAATGTAAAAGTTTTCTGACGAGAACTAAATTCAGTCCAAATGTTTGTTTCGGAAGAACCGACTACGTTTGACAATGCTGTTGGCTCGTCCTCATCCATGTCCCAGTCGTCTTCAGTATCGCTGTTATAAATGTTATCAATGTTATTAGTATCATTGTTATTATCAGAGTCAGTGTCCGAGTCATCTGGTAGCCAGTTCTCATCAATCAACTCATCGCATGAAAAATCACCATCATCACTTTCTTCCAACGCTTCACGTATTTCACGATCTCTAAGGTTTCGCTTCGCCATTTTTCTAATTCAAATCTACAAAAATAAAACAAAATAAAAAAAGATAAAAATAAAAAACAAAGAAAATAAAGAAATATAAATATAAAGAAAACAAAAAAAGAAGACAAATAAAAATAAAAAATAGCACAAAATAAAAATAAAAACAGATATAATAAAAAATTTAAATAAATGTAAAGAATAATGCGTAAAAAGAAAAAAAATTAAGAAATAGCAAAAAAAAACGCGTCGCACATTTTCGTACGACAGTGATTTTTACGATTGCAATTCCGTCGTGCAGTGCCACGTCGTACAGAAACGTGCGACATAAAAAAACCGTTATAAAATCCAAAATAAACCACAAAATTATCCTGGATTGGCGCAGAACTGAATATTTTCTACTTTTACACCAGTTTATAGCAAAAAATGTGCTTGGCACCCGGGGAAGGTTTTCGTCAAAACCCCTTGGCACTCAATGTGTTAAATATGTCACTTTTACTGTCCAAGTTGGCTAAAATTAAATTTTGCAAGATCTGCTAAAATTGATAATATGTATAATTCACCAGATTTTCAAAATCCCTTGCACATAAAACAAAATATATATTTGTAATTATCTAACACTATTTTTATAAAGCTTAAAATTTACCTCGTCCTATTGACCCGTCTTCTGACACCCACTGTATCCAACCACAACCAAAATCGTTTGCCTTTCTTTATATACATTTAAGCAAATTTTTTGATTTGAGATTTAAACAATAATTTCTCACATTCTCAGGCGCACAGTGCCCGAGACGAGTGTATGAATGAGGAAATTACTTACTTTTGAAAGCAAAATCTAAATAAGAAGAAATGTAAATGGTTACTCAAACTTAGTTATAGTCGGAAAACGAACGAATAGACACACAGCGACACTTGCGAGTGTAATAAGATCTCGCAAAGATCATCACTTAGAATAAAATAAAATAAAAAATAAACTAAAAAGAAGGAAACGGAAGTAGAGCAACCAGAAAAAATAGAGCACAATAATGAAAACCAGAGAGTTACAAAAGGAAATCGAATAAAATTAAAGGTGATTTTGATCACCTCTCAAAAAAGGAGAGACTTAAATTCTCTCTCCCTAGAGTCCTGGTGACAAAAAGGACTTTAAAAAGTTTTCAAATATTGTTTTCTTGTCTAACTAAAAAAACTCGAAATCCGTGAAAAATGCTGAGTGTCGATGAGGTACGCAAAAGTCTTCAAAGTTTCGGCTGGGTTGATTATATGGTCTTCATTTTAATGTTGGCCAGTTGTGCCGCGATCGGTGTTTATTTCGCTTTACAAATGCGCCGAAAATCGAGGCTGAATCAGGATTTAACCAATAAAGATGCAGAGGATGATTATTTGGTTGGTGGGAGGAAAATGAAAACTTTCCCCATTGCCATGTCACTGATATCGAGGTAAGTTTGGAAATGAACAAAAATATTTGTAAACTACATACATATGTATGAAACACCATTTGAGATAATTTCGCGATTGATTTTAAATACGAAATCACTTTCGATGGGTTAATTAAATTGAAATATGACCTATTACCCAAGTGCTGACATGGAAGCAAGTTTTCATGTGTATGGGATTTCGAACAAAAATGGAATTTTAAACAAAAGGGAACATAAAATGAAATTTAATTTATTTTATTTTTATTTTTTGTACTTTAGCCAATAAGTGTGACATTTTGAAATAAGAAATTATTTCCAAACTCTCCTTTACTTCGAATTCATCACCAAATTGCTGCTAATAATTTTAAATAAGACCCATTACCACGCTGCTGACACTGAAGCAAGTTTTCATGTGTACAGAATTTGAAACAAAAATTGGATGAAAAGATAACAAAAAAATACGAAATCAGTTTCTATTGGTTAATGAAATTAAAATATGACATATTACCCAACTGCTGACATGGAAACAGGTTTTCATGTCTAAGATGTTTTACAGATTTTAAATTAAATCTGGTAAACATATTTTTACTTAAAAAGATTTTGCAAATTCTAGTTCGGGCTAATTTGTTCAGTAAAATTTACTTTTTGAAACAAAAAAATATTTCCAGTCTCTACTTTACTTCTAATTCACAAGTAATATCTATAAAATAAATTTAAATAAGACCAATTATCAAACTGCTGACACGGAAGCAAGTTTTCATGTGTACGGGATTTTAAACAAAAACGGGATGGAAAGTGAAAATATGGAAATACCACATCAGTTTGGATTGGTTAATGTCATTAAAATATGACATATTACCCAACTGCTGGCATGGAAACAAGTTTTCATACGTAAGGATTTTTAACAAAAAGGAGATTTGAAAGAAAAGGAAACTTTAAATTAAATCTGGTAACCATTTTTTTACTAAAAAGATTTTGCAAATTCTAGTTCGAGCTAATTTGTTCAGTAAAAGTGATTTTTAGAAATAAGAAATGATTTCCAATTTCTGCTCTACTTCAAATTCATACCCAAATTTCAGAAAATAAATTTAAATAAGACCCATTACCGCACTGCTGACATGGAAGCAAGTTTTCATGTGTCCACGATTTTCCACAAAAATTAAATGTAAAGTGAAAATAGAACCTGATTAAAAATTTTTTTAACTTTAAGGAATTTTTCAGGTTTTTGAAATTTTACAAAGACGACTTCGAGCTAATTTCGTCGGTGAACCTTATTTTTTTTTTGTATGGCCCATTTTCCAACCGCTGACATGGAAGCAGGTTTTCATGTGTAAGGGATTTGGAACAAAATTAGATTTTGAATAAAGGGGAACTTAAAACGAAATTCGTAAAACATTTTTTCACTTTTAAAAGATATTTGCAAATTCTGGTTAGGGCTAATTTATTCAGGAAAAGTGAGTTTTTGTAATACAAAATGATTTCCTATTTCTCCTTTACTTCAAATTCACTCCAATTGACATAACAAAATTTAAACAAGACCCATTACCGTACTGCTGACATGGAAGCACGCTTTCATGTGTACAGGATTTTAAACAAAAATTAAATGTAAAGTGAAAGTAGAACCTGGTACACTATATTTTCACTTTTATTGAATTTTTCAGCTTTAAGAAACTTCCCAAAGCATTATTCGAATTAATTTTGTCATTAAAATTAAGTTTTTGATATAATAAATTACTCCCAATTCGCTCTTTTTCAATTTCACTCTTCACTCGTATAATATAATCATAATTATGACCCATTACCATACTGCTGATATGGAAGCTAGTTTTCATGTGTTAGGGATTTTGCAGACAAAAACAGCTGAAACTCAGAGAAAAATCTGGCAAACTATCTTTTCACTAATGTGAAAAAAATCTTGTTAAGCAAATTTCGAGCAAATTTGGCCAGTAAAAGTGATTTTTTAAATAAGAAATAATTTCCAATAAGTCATTTCCCTAAAACTGACCACTAAATCATATCAAATAAATTTAAATGTAACCCATTACCGTACTGCTGACATGGAAGCAAGTCTTCATGCGTAAGACATTTCACATAAAATGTAATTAAAACTGAAAATAAAAACTGTAAAACTATTTTTCACATTTAAAGAATATTTTATTTTTCAGGAAACTTTCAAAATGCCGAAATTAAATGGAATTGAATTTCGGCATTGAAACGGTTTTGAACGCAAGATAATTTTTTAAAATGTAATTTACTTTAAATTAACTCCAATTCATAGAAACCAGATTTAAATATATACATAATTTAATATATATCTAATAATAATAATGTATATCTAAATAATAATAATAACTCTGCTGCTGACATGGAAGCAGGCTTTCAAGTGTGGGGCGGCTTCTGCCAAAAAAAAAATGATAGACTATATTTTCATCGTTAAGAGGTTTTGTAGGCTTAAGATGTCTTGCAATATGTAATTCGACGTAATTTTACCATTAAAAGTGATTTTTGGAAATTCAATATAATTTTTGATTTGTTTTACACATTGTCCTAAATTATAATCAATGAATTTTAAGTAAACCCATTACCACACACCTGACGTGCAAGCAAGTATTCATATTTAAGGTACTTTGCAACAGTACTCATAGATATGGAACTATCAATAGATTTTGCAAAATCTAATTCTGATCATTTTTTCTTTGATTTACATTCACATTCTTATAACATTATATTGAAAATAAATTTAAATATGACCCATTACCCTCCTGCTGAAATGGAAGCAAGTTTTCATGCGTAAGGCATTTGGCACAAAAAGGAGTTAAAAGTGAAAACAAAACCTGCTAAACTATATTTTCTTTACAAATGACACGCCTTGATACTTGATTGGAGACTTAAAAGAACAATATTGCCAAGAAAAGCCTAAATAATTTATTATTATTTTATTTATATTTCTCATTAGAGATATTCAAATTGAATAGATTATGTGTTACAGATAAAATCATAAATCTAAAGAGCTTTAGCATCTAATGCTAACAGAACAGGTTCACAAAACCTTCAAAACTTCTTAGTTAATTTCCGAAAAGACACCAAATAATTCCATCACTGACCTTGAGCACAACGGCACTCATCATTGTATCTTCCACAATTCCACAAATATTCTCTAGCATTTAAAGGTCATTTTATTTTATCTGCTACTTATGTATTGTATTGACTGTCACTTACTTTCAGCATTCTCATAAAATGGAAAAGAATGTGTTTCTATAAAAAGAAATAAATCTACGTTTAACAATCTTTTTGTCTTCTTCCGCCTACAATGGAGATTTACAAAAGACACATATATCGCACTATTGCAGCATTTTTTCTTTTCTATGCAAATAATGGATTTTTTTTATTGGTATACCCTACATATGATTTTTATGCAAAGTTGCCAATAGCAAATTAAATTAGTATGAAATATAGACTATAATAACTCTCGTTTTCTAAATTGGTGGACATTTTACCTAAAAATTTAGTAGAAATAAAGGAACATTATTGTTTTATTCGTCTCATTTTTTCAATATTTCAAATATAAACTAATACATATATTCGGCACATCTTTGGAAAGAGAGCTTTTGATGCATATAAATGTCATTGCGATTTGAGGATACTAAAAACCATACAATTGTACCACAAATTTAATTTAGTGCCTTAATCTAGCTAACTAACCAGAATACTTAAATTTTGAGTGAATTTTTGTTTGTCTCAGAATTTGGTAGGCTAGTCACTTGAAGAGGTTAGCCATTTCAGCGCCAATATTTGTAATACAATTTTCGTGTCTGAGAAAAGAATTTAGAGAGCCTTTAGGAACTTAAACCTCCTAAAACAGCACAGAAAAAAGTAAAAAAAAAATGAAAAATTTAGGACAACAAATTACCATAACCACCCTAACAAATTTTCTATAAAAAAAATCAGATTATATTATTCATTTATTCAGTTATCTATTTACTTATCTATTTGTTTATTCATTTATTTATTATTATACCCTCACTTTAGTGTGACGAGGGTATATATCATTTGCTACGGAAAAAAGTGTAACACGTCGAAGGAGTGACCTAAGACCCCAAGTATGTTCGGAGGAAATCCGTTTTGGGTCATTTTAAGTCGAATGAGCAATGTCCGTCCGTCTGTCTGTCTGTCTGTCTGCTGGCTGGTGCGCACGATAACTCTCGAAAGGAGTAACCGATTGACCTCAAATTTGGTATGTGGTAATATTTTTTTCTATCTCCGGCTAAGTTCGAAGATGGGCCATATTGGTCCACTCCTTCTAGTACCTCCCCCACAAAGGGTTAAAATGTTGTGAAATATTGATTCTTTAATAACTGCTATACTACTTATTCGAATCTTTTGAAATTCCACACATAGTATTAAGTTATTAGTCGTTATCAACTCGAGAAAAATGGGCGAAGTCGCCACGTCCCTTTTGGTACATCCCACACAAATGCACCATTTTGCACCAAAAGTTAACAGCTTATAACATTAATAACAGTGTATAAAACTACTTGAAATTTTGTACAGTATTATGCTTTTATATTGCCTACAGTCCAGGGAAAAATGGGTGTTGTTGTCACGCCCCTTTTGGTACCTCCCACACAAAGGTACCTTTTTGCACCAAAAGTTACAGCTTATAACATTAAAACCAGTGTATAAAAATACTTGAAATTTTGTACAGTGTAATGTTTTTATAGTGTCTATAGCCCTGTGAAAAATGGCGTGGCGTTATTGCCACGCCCCTCTTTGTACCTCCCACACAAAATGCCCAAATCATACCACTATTTAATGTCTCATAACGTTTATACCAGTGCACATAAATGCTTAAAAGTCGGCACAGTGCAATGAATTTAAAGTATCAAATGTTCAGCGAAAAATAGGTGTATTTGTTAAACCCGTTCTGGTACCTCCCATACAAACTAACAGACTAATTCGTGGAATTTTCAATATTACATTACTCACAAAGTGAGGTTATACCTTAGTCGGTTTACCCGACTGAAACTTTCTTACTTGTTTTATATATATAGTTATATTTATTAATTTATTCATTTATTCATTTATTCATTTATTCATTTATTCATTTATTCATTTATTCATTTATTCATTTATTCATTTATTCATTTATTCATTTATTCATTTATTCATTTATTCATTTATTCATTTATTCATTTATTCATTTATTCATTTATTCATTTATTCATTTATTCATTTATTCATTTATTCATTTATTCATTTATTCATTTATTCATTTATTCATTTATTCATTTATTCATTTATTCATTTATTCATTTATTCATTTATTCATTTATTCATTTATTCATTTATTCATTTATTCATTTATTCATTTATTCATTTATTCATTTATTCATTTATTCATTTATTCATTTATTCATTTATTCATTTATTCATTTATTCATTTATTCATTTATTCATTTATTCATTTATTCATTTATTCATTTATTCATTTATTCATTTATTCATTTATTCATTTATTCATTTATTCATTTATTCATTTATTCATTTATTCATTTATTCATTTATTCATTTATTCATTTATTCATTTATTCATTTATTCATTTATTCATTTATTCATTTATTCATTTATTCATTTATTCATTTATTCATTTATTCATTTATTCATTTATTCATTTATTCATTTATTCATTTATTCATTTATTCATTTATTCATTTATTCATTTATTCATTTATTCATTTATTCATTTATTCATTTATTCATTTATTCATTTATTCATTTATTCATTTATTCATTTATTCATTTATTCATTTATTCATTTATTCATTTATTCATTTATTCATTTATTCATTTATTCATTTATTCATTTATTCATTTATTCATTTATTCATTTATTCATTTATTCATTTATTCATTTATTCATTTATTCATTTATTCATTTATTCATTTATTCATTTATTCATTTATTCATTTATTCATTTATTCATTTATTCATTTATTCATTTATTCATTTATTCATTTATTCATTTATTCATTTATTCATTTATTCATTTATTCATTTATTCATTTATTCATTTATTCATTTATTCATTTATTCATTTATTCATTTATTCATTTATTCATTTATTCATTTATTCATTTATTCATTTATTCATTTATTCATTTATTCATTTATTCATTTATTCATTTATTCATTTATTCATTTATTCATTTATTCATTTATTCATTTATTCATTTATTCATTTATTCATTTATTCATTTATTCATTTATTCATTTATTCATTTATTCATTTATTCATTTATTCATTTATTCATTTATTCATTTATTCATTTATTCATTTATTCATTTATTCATTTATTCATTTATTCATTTATTCATTTATTCATTTATTCATTTATTCATTTATTCATTTATTCATTTATTCATTTATTCATTTATTCATTTATTCATTTATTCATTTATTCATTTATTCATTTATTCATTTATTCATTTATTCATTTATTCATTTATTCATTTATTCATTTATTCATTTATTCATTTATTCATTTATTCATTTATTCATTTATTCATTTATTCATTTATTCATTTATTCATTTATTCATTTATTCATTTATTCATTTATTCATTTATTCATTTATTCATTTATTCATTTATTCATTTATTCATTTATTCATTTATTCATTTATTCATTTATTCATTTATTCATTTATTCATTTATTCATTTATTCATTTATTCATTTATTCATTTATTCATTTATTCATTTATTCATTTATTCATTTATTCATTTATTCATTTATTCATTTATTCATTTATTCATTTATTCATTTATTCATTTATTCATTTATTCATTTATTCATTTATTCATTTATTCATTTATTCATTTATTCATTTATTCATTTATTCATTTATTCATTTATTCATTTATTCATTTATTCATTTATTCATTTATTCATTTATTCATTTATTCATTTATTCATTTATTCATTTATTCATTTATTCATTTATTCATTTATTCATTTATTCATTTATTCATTTATTCATTTATTCATTTATTCATTTATTCATTTATTCATTTATTCATTTATTCATTTATTCATTTATTCATTTATTCATTTATTCATTTATTCATTTATTCATTTATTCATTTATTCATTTATTCATTTATTCATTTATTCATTTATTCATTTATTCATTTATTCATTTATTCATTTATTCATTTATTCATTTATTCATTTATTCATTTATTCATTTATTCATTTATTCATTTATTCATTTATTCATTTATTCATTTATTCATTTATTCATTTATTCATTTATTCATTTATTCATTTATTCATTTATTCATTTATTCATTTATTCATTTATTCATTTATTCATTTATTCATTTATTCATTTATTCATTTATTCATTTATTCATTTATTCATTTATTCATTTATTCATTTATTCATTTATTCATTTATTCATTTATTCATTTATTCATTTATTCATTTATTCATTTATTCATTTATTCATTTATTCATTTATTCATTTATTCATTTATTCATTTATTCATTTCTTCATTTCTTCATTTCTTCATTTATTCATTTATTCATTTATTCATTTATTCATTTATTCATTTATTCATTTATTCATTTATTCATTTATTCATTTATTCATTTATTCATTTATTCATTTATTCATATATTCATTTATTCATTTATTAATTTATTCATTTATTCATTTTTTCATTTATTCATTTATTCATTTATTCATTTATTCATTTATTCATTTATTCATTTATTCATTTATTCATTTATTCATTTATTTATTTATTCATTTATTCATTTATTCATTTATTCATTTATTCATTTATTCATTTATTCATTTATTCATTTATTCATTTATTCATTTATTCATTTATTCATTTATTCATTTATTCATTTATTCATTTATTCATTTATTCATTTATTCATTTATTCATTTATTCATTTATTCATTTATTCATTTATTCATTTATTCATTTATTCATTTATTCATTTATTCATTTATTCATTTATTCATTTATTCATTTATTCATTTATTCATTTATTCATTTATTCATTTATTCATTTATTCATTTATTCATTTATTCATTTATTCATTTATTCATTTATTCATTTATTCATTTATTCATTTATTCATTTATTCATTTATTCATTTATTCATTTATTCATTTATTCATTTATTCATTTATTCATTTATTCATTTATTCATTTATTCATTTATTCATTTATTCATTTATTCATTTATTCATTTATTCATTAACCCAATCTTTGCTACTATGTGCAATATTTACTGTTAATGACTTAGACCTTTCTTTAAATTACTGGCACTTAGTGACTACAACTATGTGTACGAGTATCTCAATCTTTGCATATCTACTTTAGACACACAGATATGATGATGAGGATAGATAGTAACTTTTTTGTGTGTGATTGTCATAATTAATATATAGCTTTGATATGTAAACTAATTTCTTTTCGCGGAATGACTACAAATTTGAATGATACATTTAAGTATATGTGACTGACCGAATAAATGGAATTAAATTGCTTAAAAGAAATTCCAATTTAAATACGGACACACACACACATGCAATACTTGAGGAATTACCCCTGAATCTAGGCGGAATAAAATGTAACTACCAATTAGTCAAAACAAATGTTTAAAATTAATAAAATAAATTTCTAAGAGAAAAATGAAATGAATCTGTAATAAATGGAGCTGAGTACCTTAGAGTTTGAACAATGAGTGTGAATCGTTGTTATTGGGCAGCAGCTGTTGTTATGGAAGTAAATAAATAAGCAAAAGTTATATTACTTAAATGTGAAACGTGCGAGAATTTATTTTTCAAGGTTTCTGAAATTTTTTTAGATCAAGTAAAATTTTAGAAAAAAATATTTCTGTTATATATTTGTTGACCAAAATTAGGTTTTAAATTATTATTAACAATTCCAATTTACATTTGTTTACACCTGACCCTCGATTGTCCATTCTTCCCTGCATTTGCCTCATCATGTCCCGTTGTGATTGTAATTGACTCTCTCCTATCTAATTCCCAAAACATTTCCAGCACAGTTTCCTCGTTTGATAAAACTATGTTTTTATATTATTTTAAATTATAAATGTACAGCAAACACAATAAAAAAATATTCCCAGAGATTAGATTGAGGCGGGATCTCCTCTATAACAGCGAGAGAAAATTGTGCGACAATGACAAAATGCCTCATTACAACCGATAATTTAAAAAAATGTCGTTAAGAATGATTTAATTATAATATGTGTAATAATTTACAATAGAACAAAATTGAAACTAATAGACACGTGGGATTTTTATTTTCAGAAATTGCTAATAAATATAAGACGAATGGGACTTATTCGAGATTTTGCTTAAAAACACTTTAGGAACACGTACAGTTAATAAATAGAGAAAACAAAAACACGTTTGTAGAAAGTGAAAACAAACAATACAAATTTCTATTAAAATCATTTATCGTTACCAAGAAAATTTTCAGAAACAAATGTTTGAATAAATTATAAAAAAAAAGATTTTTTTGAAAATTTTTTTTTAGATTTTTTAACTTTTCTTATAAAAAAGTTCATCATTAATGACTTTTCTTATAGAAAAGTTCATCGTTGATGACTTTTCGTATATAAAAGTTCAACGTTGATGACTTTTCGTATAGAAAAGTTCATCGTTGATGACTTTTCGTATAGAAAAGTTCATCGTTGATGACTTTTCGTATAGAAAAGTTCATCGTTGATGACGTTTCGTATAGAAAAGTTCATCGTTGATGACGTTTCGTATAGAAAAGTTCATCGTTAATGACTTTTCGTATAGAAAAGTTCATCGTTGATGACTTTTCTTCTAGAAAAGTTCATCGTTGATGACTTTTCTTATGGAAAAGTTCATCGTAGATGACTTTTCTTATGGAAAAGCTCATCGTTGATGACTTTTTTTATAGAAAAATTCATCGTTGATGACTTTTCTTATAGAAAAGTTCACCGTCGATGACTTTTCTTATAGAAAAGTTCATTGTTGATGACTTTTCTTATAGAAAAGTTCATTGTTGATGACTTTTCTTATAGAAATGTTCATCGTTGATGACTTTTCTTATAGAAAAGTTCATCGTTGATGACTTTTCTTAGAGAAAAGTTCATCATTGATGACTTTTCTTTTAGGAAACTTCATCGTTGATGACTTATAGAAAAGTTCATCGTTGATGACTTTTCTTATAGAAAAGTTCATCGTTGACGACTTTTCTTATAGAAAAGTTCATCGTTGATAACTTTTCTTCTAGAAAAGTTCATCGTTGATAACTTTTCTTCTAGAAAAGTTCATCGTTGATGACTTTTCTTCTAGAAAAGTTCATCGTTGATGACTTTTCTTCTAGAAAAGTTCATCGTTGATGACTTTTCTCCTAGAAAAGTTCATCGTTGATGACTTTACTTCTAGAACAGCTCATCGTTGATGAATTTTCGTATAGAAAAGTTCATCGTTGATGACTTTTCTTATAGAAAAGTTCCTCGTTGATGACTTTTCTTATAGAAAAGTTCATCGTTGATGACTTTTCTTATAGAAAATTTCATCGTTGATGACTTATAGAAAAGTTCATCGCATCGTTGATGACTTATAGAAAAGTTCATCGTTGATGACTTTTCTTATAGAAAAGTTCCTCGTTGATGACTTTTCTTATAGAAAAGTTCCTCGTTGATGACTTTTCTTATAGAAAAGTTCCTCGTTGATGACTTTTCTTATAGAAAAGTTCATCGTTGATGACTTTTCTTATAGAAAATTTCATCGTTGATGACTTATAGAAAAGTTCATCGTTGATGACTTTTCTTATAGAAAATTCATCGTTGATAAATTTTCGCATAGAAAAGTTCATCGTTGATGAATTTTCGCATAGAAGAGTTCATCGTTGATGAATTTTCGCATAGAAGAGTTCATCGTTGATGATTTTTCTTATAGAAAAGTTCATCGTTGATGACTTTTCTTATAGAAAAGTTCATCGTGGACGACTTTTCTTATAGGAAAGTTCATCGTTGACGACTTTTCTTATAGAAAAGTTCATCGTTGACGACTTTTCTTATAGAAAAGTTCATCGTTGATGACTTTTCTTAAAGAAAAGTTCATCGTTGATGACTTTTATTATAGAAAAGTTCATCGTTGATGACTTTTCGTATAGAAAAGTTCATCGTTGATGACTTTTCGTATAGAAAAGTTCATCGTTGATGACTTTTCGTATAGAAAAGTTCATCGTTGATGACTTTTCGTATAGAAAAGTTCATCGTTGATGACTTTTTCATTTTTTTGAAACATTTTATCGGACTTCAAACCGATCTAAATATTTTTTAATGCTTAGTAATACTGATAACTGATTGACATTATTTTCCCCAACTTTGTGATTTCTAATATTATTTTTCAATTATTTCAGTTTTATTTCTGGCATTACTTTATTGGGCACTCCCACCGAAATTTATCTGTATGGCACTCAATATTTATACATAATCGTGGCCATGATCTGTATGGGGTTTCTAATGCATTACTTCTATTTGCCGGTGTATCATGAACTGAAACTAATATCTACATATCAAGTAAGTCTATGAAGAAAACCATTTAAATATTCCGAGAGTGTCAAAGGAAAATTTATATGATCAGTCTATATTTAATATTTAATTTTGTATTCTTTCTTTTGACTCTGACTATATTTAAATTTATTTACATTGATTATTTCATTTTCATACGATTTTTTAGTACCTGGAATCCCGTTTTGACAAAAAAGTTCGTCTTTTCGGTTCCGTACTTTTTATATGTGGTACAGTGAGTATTATACGAACTTATTTCTAAAGATTTGATAAAATTCTCAAGACTCTTCATCCCAATATTGTAGATGCTTTGGCTGCCTATAGTGATATATGTTCCAGCCTTGGCATTTAATCAGGCCACGGGGGCCAATATCCATCTCGTAACACCTATTGTATGTTTAGTGTGTATTTTCTATACGTGTGTGGTAAGTGAAAAAATATCCTGTGGAAAAATGTTTAAGTACATTTCAAATGTGTCATAACTCAAAATTGCTTTTTTGAGTTTACCTAAAACTATACGCCTTGTATTTTAGGGCGGTTTAAAAGCTGTCGTCTGGACTGATGTTGTTCAAACTATGCTAATGTGTGGCGCTATGGTTTTGATAATGATCAAGGGAACCATGGATATTGGTGGCCCAGCAGTGGTCTTCCAAAAAGCCATGAACAGTGGTCGCATCGAGCCGCCAAAGTAAATAATTCTCGGTGAGCTCTTTTCTTCAATATATATAAAGAGCATTTTTTTCTTTTTCTATCTTAGTTTCTCTTTTGATGTCACTGAACGATACACCATTTGGTCCTTGGTTATTGGAGGAGTTCCTCACTGGTTGAAATCGAATGCTATCAATCAGAATATGATCCAACGTTATCTGTCGTTGCCAACTTTGGAAAGGGCTCAAAAAGCTGTTTGGTTTTTTATCACCGGAGTCCTGATATTTCTGGTGATTTGTGGTTATAGTGGTCTTTTGATCTATGCCACATACTCGGAATGTGATCCATTGGAAACCAAGGTATGAGGAATACAGTCTTCAAAAATTACTTGTTTATAACCACATTGTTTCATCGCCTGCGATACGTCTTACACTAATCAATGATTTATTTCGAAAGTACTTTAGCAATATAAAGTCCATATTCACACTTGCAACTTCCCATATTATTCATAAATCATTTAGGATTCTTTTCTACAAGTTCTTCACAGAGAGAACAATCAATATCATAAATACATTACTCACATCCACTTTGTTTCATTAGCTACGATACGTTTTCTACTAATCACGGATTTCTTTTTAATACTTCTTCAGAGAAAGAAACAAAATATCCCGAAGAACAAGTCTTTTTCACAGAACTTGTACAAACACATCCGTTAATTAATAATTTTGAATACGTATTCAACTAATCCGTAATGCTTCATCATTACCGTTACGTATTTTAGTAATCACGATTTTTTTTCTAAAATTGAGAGAGAGCAAGCCATGTAGAACACTGAAAACAATAATGCCACATGTTATATAAACATATTCTCGTTGATTAATAATATAACATACGTATTCATTAGACCCAGGGTTACTTCGATTGATTGACTTATTTCCAGAAGTTCTGCGGTGAGAGAAAAGGTACTGATAATGGTTTTCTTTGATTGGTTGATTTATTCCCAGAAGTACTTCAGTGAGGAAAATAGAGAGAAAAGGTACTGATAAAAAGTCGTTCTCCTTTATATAGTTCGCACGTGTCCACGGTGATTATTCTCCTACGATATGTATTCCAATAATGAAGAAAAGATTATCTAATTTCCACTAGTTATTTTGATAGAGAGAGTGAGAGAGAAAAGGTACTGAGTAAAAACTGGTTTAATTCACTGTTCGATCAAGCACGCGCTGATTCTTCTCCTACGATACGTATTATACTAATCAATGATTTATGCTAAAACTGCTTTAGGGAGAAAAATAAAGTACTTATAAAAACTCTTATTCATAAATCGCTCATCCGTTGAACCACTATCCCGAAACGTATTCCCTAATCAATGATTTTTTCAAAAAGCATTTGATTCTTCGCCTACGACAAATACTTGATTAAATAACTTTTCTTGCTAAAACTGCTCCAGAGAGAGAAAGTATTGGTAGAAAATTCTTATTCATAAATCGTTCATAACTGACCTTGTTAACCCATTTTCTACGATACATATTGCACTAATCAAGAATTTGATAAAACAAACTTCAGAAAAGTGCATTGTTTTCATAAATTTTATTCAGCTAATCAAGGATTTATTTTAAAATATAGTTCAGTGTAACACGGAGAGTGAAGAGAGAAGAGCGAGAAAGGCGTTAAGAGAAAAGTCGTCTTCATAAATTACACTGTGAAACAAAATATAACTTTCCGAATGGGAAGGGGATGAGACCAATTGCAAATGAAAGCTGACATTATCCATAACAAAACCTTCAAGGGTTTTTTTTTCAGTTCAGTGCGAGATTTTTTTTACACGCATTTGGATTGGATTGAAAACACCTTTTAACTTATTTTTTTAAAAATATGTCATATGCTACTAATCTGGGCTTTTGACTTAATCAGAGGTACTTTTTAAAACCGTTAAATTTTCAGAAAAAAATAATGTTTTATTTCTTTCACTTATTATCATTATTAATTATATTCTCTCCAATTTTTATAAGACGTTTTTATATATCCTCGTTGTTTCATCACCGACGATAAGTATTCCACTAATCAGGGTTTTCTCTTCTAAAATTCGCTAAATTAAAAAATAACTTTATTGCACTTCCTTGTTTGTTTTTCTTTTTATCATTATTAACTATATTCTCTCCAATTTTTATAAGACGTTTTTATATATCCTCGTTGTTTCTTCATCGACGATACGTATTCCACTAACCAGGGTTTACTCTTCTGAAAATTTTTAATTTGCTAAATTAAAAAATAACTTTATTGCATTTCACTTATTACCTTTAATAATAATATATTTACCATTATTAAATATATTTTTCTTCATTATCTACGATACATATTCCAATAATCAGGACACAATTTTAAAAAGTATTTATCTTTTTTTAAAATTTATTTCACAGATTTATCTTTTCATAAGTCGTATTCATATAATCATAGTCATATTCTCTCCCAGTTTTCTATTTTAAAACTCACTCAACGTAAAGATCGTATTTTATAACCAATTATACGTTACGTATTATGTTAATCATGGGTTCATGTTTTTTTAAATAACATAATTTTTAGGTGAATAATTTTGTTTCTCTTCATACCTATACCACTTACATTAGCTCCATTTATATGTTTTGCGAAACAAATTGTGGAATATCAACTTTTTCCAAAATTCAATAATTTTTTTCTATCATTTACAAGTTTTTTCTCTTCTTATCATTATTAATCATATACCGTACAATAGTCATAAAATGTGTTTGTCTACAATATACCGTCGGCTTATTGCTATTTTGGTCCATACGCCATTTCTGCGTTTTTTGAGTTAGGAGTTGATAATATGGGTTTCAAGCATGCTCTTTCAGAATCTGCAATCATTTTTTCCTATCTCGCCTAGTTTTCGAGATATTGGTAGGGTAAATTTATTTAACTCTGAATAACGGGAAATAATTTTGATATTTTTGTTCTATGTCTCTATTTTTCTATCGCCCTATATTTTTGACTCAGTATTTTACGTTCTTTCGATCACAATATGTTAATAGTGTCCTTCCATACCGACCCTTTTTGTGGTCCATGTAATACAAATACGAAAAAATATTAAAAGTACAAAATTGTTATAACTTGCTTATTTTTGAATGTAATGGCATAGAAATGCATGAGAATCATACAAACACTGTTGGGAACCCTATGAAATAAAAAGTGTGTAACTCTTCAGTCCCGTTTTTACTCAAACAATAAATTGCGGTTTTCTCCGATCATACAAAATGGCGTATGGAACAAAATAGCATTGAACCGACGATACAATAACTGAACTTAATCAGCGTCCTTTTAAAAATTCTAACCATTCTCTTCTCGATATTCATAAATAATTTTTACAGTCTTGGTTCTACGATACGCATTTTACTAATCATGTATTTATTTTAAGTGTCGCAAACTTTTTGAAAAATAATTTTACAGTTTTTCTCTTCATATCGTTAATAATTATATTCACTTCTATATTCATAAATCGCATCTACATTCCCTTGTTGAGCCATCGTCTGCGACACATTTTCCACTAATCAAATATTTTCTTTTAAATTTGTAAAAATTGTCGAATCTTTGTATGATTATTATTTATATTCTCTCGAATATTGATCTGCGATAAGAGTGCCCCTAATCAGTGATGTGCTAAAACTCCTTAACTTTAAAAATTGTTTTCATATTTTTCTTTACCATTATAAATTATATTATCTGCAATATTCATAAATTATTTGTACAATTCATGTTGATTTTATATTTTTTTATTATTTTATAAATGGCATACATTTTAGAAGAATAATTTTACAGTTTTTCTTCTTTATAACATTACTAATAATATTCTCTCCAATATTCATAAATAGTTTGTCATATCCACATTGTGTCATCGTATACGACACGCAATTCAATATTCCATAATTTTTTAAATTTTGAAAAAATTTCGTATCTTTTTATCATTATATATATACTCTCCATTATTCATAAAAAATCATTTTCTCGCCATACGCATTGTTTCATCATCTACGATACGTATGTCACTAATCAGTGATTTTCTAAATGTTATTAACTAAAAAATATTTTTTACTTTGTTTTTGGCTTTATTAATTATATTCTCTGCAATACTCACAAATTGTTTGTACTATTCAAGTTAATTCTACCCCTACGATACGTAATACACTAATCCGGGATATATTTTTTAAAACCCGCATTATTTTTAGAAAAATCATTTTACAGTTTTTTCTTTTAATATCTTTACTAACAATATTCTCTCCAATATTCATATACCTTTCGTACATATCAACATTGTGTCATCGCCTACGATACGTATTCCACTAAGCAAGGCTATTTCTTCTAGATTTCGCTAAATAATTTTATTGATTTTAATTTCTTACCATTATTAAATATATTCCCTCCAATATTCATAAATCTGGTATTTTTATTGAAGTTTTTTCTTTTCTATGATACGTATTCCACTAATCAGGGTATTATATTAAAAAGTATTTATCCTTTTTAAAAATTTCTTTTGCCGTTTTTTTGTTCATAAGATTATTAAATATATTCTCTCCTTACTTTCTTTTTTCTCTCTTTAAAGCTCACTCAACGTAAAGATCAACTTTTATCACTTCTAGTAATGGAAACCCTAAGAGATTGCCCCGGTTTGCCTGGTCTTTTTGTAGCCGGTGTCTTTAGTGCCGCTTTGTCTTCCCTATCCACGGGTTTGAACTCAATGTCTGCCGTAATTTTGGAAGATTTCTTTAAAATGTTTGTCAAAAAACCACTGACAAAGAAACAGTCGGCATTTGTTATGCGTTTTGTGGTTGTAGTCTTTGGAGCATTGTGTGTGGGTCTAGTATTTGTGGTGGAACAATTGGGTACGGTGTTACAGCTGAGCATAACTCTGTCCTCGGTGGCCAATGGACCGCTCTTGGGTATATTCACGGCGGGTCTGATGATCCCGTGGGTGGGAGGAACGGTATGTACATTTCATGTTAAATTTCTTTTTCTACATAAAACAAAATTCTCCTATCATAGGGTGCTTTAACTGGAGGCTTTGTAAGCTTGGCATTTATGATCTGGATGTGTGTATCGGCCCAGCTGGACTTAGCTAGCGGTTTGGTGAAATATCCTCGAAAGCCCTTTACCACGGCAGGCTGTAATTATACATTTCCGGACTTTGCGTCCATGAGTTTGGTGGCAGAAAATGTTACGGAAGTTTTGGAGGAAGCCAGGTATACACAAATATTTTTTTAATTAAATGAACCTAATCTATTCGTTGATACTCCAGTGATCCCGGCTTCAAAATCTACCATATATCCTATCTCTACTATACCATGATTGGAGCCACCATAACCATTGTTGTAGCTCTCGCGGTAACTTTCGCCCTGGGCACCCACTCTCTGGATAGTGTGGATTCAAATTTGTTGTCACCCTTTGCCCGGCGTTGGATCGAACGTAAACGCCAGAATAAACCTTTGGTACCCACATCGACTGATCCCAAATTAACAAATGGAAATTTTAAGACGATAGCCGAAACAAAAACATGAGAGGATTTAATTTTTAATTTCAAACGTATTTAGAGTTCCTTATAACGAATTTGCAAGAAAAAAATTATTTTATAGATTAATTCTAAGTAGTAATTTAATAAATAAATTAAAAAAATAAAAATCCCTGATATATGGAATGTATTGTTTTTCACTAACTTACCAAAATGCTTCTAGGTAAGCAGAAAGGTAACGCTTTTATATAAAAGTTCATCGTTGATTATTTTTCTTCTAGAAATTTCATCGTTGATGACTTTTCGTGTAGAAAAGTTCATTGTTGATGACTTTTCGTATAGGAAAGTTCATCGTTGATGACTTTTCGTATAGGAAAGTTCATCGTTGATGACTTTTCGTATAGGAAAGTTCATCGTTGATTACTTTTCGTACAAATAGTTCATCGCTGATGATTACGATGATTAATACTAAAATATTATTTTCTAGATTACCCAAGCGCTTTCAAGTATTTATTTAGTTCCTACCTGTATTTATTAAGTTTTGTGAATTGTGGTAGTACTTTCTGCCCTTTATTCTTGTTCTCTAACCTCGCTATTGTATCTATTTCAAATTCTGTAGGATTCTTCCTTTACTTCACAGAAATTATTTGATATAATTCTTTTTTGTCTATTCTCCTTTTTTACCCAAAACTTATAACACCAAAGCGGTATAGTTGATAAATCCTTTTAAGCATTTATTGCATTTCGAAGTAAAAACTTTTTCATCTCGAGTCCAACCAAAAAAAAAGTTTAAAAACATTTGAACACTTTTTTCGTTGCTACTGTTTTACACAAATAAAAACTTTTCTTTTAAACAATATTTTTTATTTTTTCTCCAAGAGGTCCTTCAGAAAAAAGGAACACAAGTTTTTAACCCAATGTCTTTATTTTCTCCACCCCAAAAACAAACTCTTTCCAAGACATTATTCACCCAGCGTCCATTTTGTGATAGAATAAAATTAGACCACAATATGCTGGATTTGGGCAGTTTTTTTAGTTCTCCTCTATTTTTTTCCTATGCCCTTCATTCCCTCCCCCACCCAACTCGCACTGATTTACCCTGCCATCCAATAGGGAATAGTATAATGAACATTGTTGAGGTTTGTTGGCCAACCATTACATTACACCACTCTGTCCCAAACCAAATGCTGGACAGTCGTCCGGCTCTCCCCTGTTTATTGAGCGAGTATATTTTGGTAGGACATCCTTGAAGTAGACGTACGATTCGTACGAGTATCTTTCCTTGAGAGCTTCGAGTGCCGAGTGACGGCAAGTGGCAATTCGTCTTAGAGCAGTAGTGACCACCAAATGTTTCCTCGTCATCTTTGCCATCTCCATCATCATATGGTTGTTTTGGGTTCTCAGCCCAGCAAAGAAACAAGAAACATTTCCCTTCTTTTTTTGCCTTTTTTTATTTCATATCTTTTCTGTTGTTGTTTTTTATACTTTGAGGACTTTATTTGAGTTGTTTTTTAACACTTGTTAAACAACTTATAACAATTTGGTTCGAGGGATGCTTTCAAAGGTGGGGCCATAGGTCGTTTTCCAAGGGGGCGTGTTGAGAGCTTTGTGGTTTTGGTGGTTATCTTATCTTTTCTTCTGGTCATCTTAATTATCATGATTGAATCCAATATCTAAAAACAAAAACAGTGAACCATGGGATCATCTCTAGCAAAGGATTAGTTCAGTCATCGAATCTTTAACACTTTCCTCATGGAGTCATCTACACTATAGCAGGCGACTCCTGAGCCCATCAACCTTGCAGCACAAGATGCGGGAAATAATGGCCACTACAGTAAACGATCCATAAAGGTTGTCTAATATACCTTCTCTATAGCAGACCATCCACTTCACACTTGATGATCCGCTTGATGACCAGCAGGGTTATCTACAATTTAGTATTTGACTCCTCTATTCCCCAGCAGATAACTGCAAAGGGATGAAATGTATACTTATACTCTTTAGTAGATAGGCACCCTGTGCGATCATATATTCTATAACAGATAAACCATGGATCGTGTAATATATAGCAGATAAACCATGGAACATTTAAGGTGTAGAATACCAAAGGGAATATCAACTATCTCTACTCATCAACTTTGGCGCAAATGGCGGCTCATTAACTCTGTAGCAGATTACGCGCGGACTAAAATCTGTAATAGATGATAATGGGTGAGGAGTTCTCCTAAGCTATAGTAGGTGACCCTTTTTATAGCCTATAGTTTAGAAATCGGTCCATGGGTTCAGCTACCCATTGGGTTATATACTTTATTGTACATAACTTACTAGATTATCTCCTCTATGTTAGATGACCGTTGGGTCATATTATCCATGATAGATGGCCCGAATGCTAATCAATTCCCCTAATCTATATTAGATGACCTGACTAATCTTCTATATTGCGGATAACCTACAAGTTCATATACTCGTATTCTATGACAGATAACATGTAGACTCACCCATTACATTATCTTCTCTATGTTAGATGGCCGTTGCGTCATCTTATCTTTAGTAGATGACCCAAAGGCACATCAATTCCGCTACTCTATATTAGATGACCTGTCAATCTTCCCTATTGCAGATAACATACTGGTTCATATACTCCATGACAGATGGTAGATGATCCTTGGGCTCATCTATTATATGGTAGACATTCCGTGAGCCCATCTTTGCTATGGTACATGTCCAGTGAGGCTGTTTAATATATGTCAGATGTCGTGTGACCACACCCACTTCTTAATGTGTGAGCCGTGGGATCATCTACTCATTAGTATTGGAGTCATGGGCTCATCTATTCTATGACGAATGTAACATGGGCCCATCCACTCTATGTCAGACGTCCTGTTGGCCTATCTACTCTATAGCAGAATATCCATGGGGTTATTTTCTCTGTACTAGCGAACTGTGGGGTTATACATATACGCTATATCAGATAGATCTCGTGTTCATCTACCTTAATTAGGTGACCCGTGGTGTTTTTTTACAAATGAGATGACTTCTGAAGTTATCTTTTCTATTCATATTGCCCGTGGAATTATATTATCTTCTCTATTGAAGGTGACAATTTGCGTTATCTCATCTAATGAGTTTGATCAGTTGAGTTATCTTCTGCATTGAAGATGATCCGTGGAGTTATCTTTTTATTGTAGACGAACCTTGTCTATCTCTTTTGAAGATGACACATGGTTTTATATATTCTATTTAAAATGACCCCGTGGGTTATCTTCTCTATTAAAGAGGGTCCGTTTAGTTGCCTTCTCCTTTGAATATTACTTGTGGGCTTATATTCACTATTGAAGATGTCTTGAGGGCTTATCTTCTTTATTGAAGATTTCTCGTGCGTTTATCTTCTCTATTGAAGAAGACCTTGGGGTTATCTTCTCCATTAAAGATGACCCGTGGGGTTATCTTTTCTATTACAGATAACCCGTGAGGTTATCTTCTCTATTGAAGATGGCCTGTGAATCATCTTCTCTCTTCAAGATGACCTGTGGATCATCTTCTCTCTTCAAGATGAACTGTGGATCATTTTCTCTGGGTTAACCTTTTTTATGATGATGACCTGGTCTTTTCTAAGATGACCTGTTGAGGTATCTTCTCTATTTTAGGTGATCTATTGAGTTATCTTCTCAATTGCAGATTACCCTAGGGGTTATCTGCTCTATTGAATATGGCTCTTGGAGTAATCTTCCGTATTGAAGATGACCTGTATGGTTATCTTCTCTATTGAAGACGACCCGTGGGGTTATCTTGTTTATTGAAGAAGACCCGTGCGGTTTTCTTCTCTATTGAATGTGATTTGTTTAGTTGCCTTCTCTTTTTATATTATTCGTAGGGTTATCTTTTCTATTGAAGATGTCTCGTGCGGTTACCTTTTCTACTGAAGACGACCAGTGGGGTTATCTTCTCTACTGAAGACGACCCGTGGGGTTATCTTCTCTATTAAAGATGACCCGTGGGGTTATTTTTCTATTACAGAGAACCCGTGGGATTACCTTCTCTATTGCAGATGACCTGTGGATTAACTGCTCTCTTCAAGATGACCTGTGAATCATATTCTCTCTTTAAGATGACCTGTGGATCATTCTCTCTCTTTAAGATGAACTGCGGATCATCTTCTCTGGGGTTATCTTTTTTAATAATATAAATATGTGGGTGATATTTTCCAATAATACGACCCAATTCTCTATTGAAGATGACCTGTTTTGAGTTATCTTCTCAATTGGGTTATCTTCTCTATAGAATATGACTCTTGGGGTTATCTTCCCTATTGAATACGGCTCTTGGTGTTATCCTCTGTGGGTCATCTTCAATAGTATATATTGAAGATGATCCATAGAGGCTTATCTTCGCTATTGAAGAGGAATGGTGGGGTTATATTCTCTTTTAAACTGAAATATGATTCATGGGGTTATCTTTTCTGCTGATGATGCCCATGGGGTTATCTTTTATTGAAGGCTTATCATCTCTATTAAAGGTGACTAGTGGAGTTATTTTCTCTGTTGAGGTTATCTTCAGATAACCCACGAGGTTATCTTCAGATTAACACGGGGTTATTTACTCTATTTATATTGACCCTTGGGGTTATCTTCTTAATTGAAGATGACCCTTGGGGTTATCTACTCTACTGAAGATGGCCATTGGGGTTATATTCTCTATTAATGATTTTCCGTGGTTCCGTGGATGACCCGTTGGATTATCTTCTATATTTAAAAAAATCGAGAGGATATCTTCTCTATTGAAGATGTCCAGTGAGGTTATATTTTCCATTGAATTTGAACCGTGGTGTTTTCTTCTCTGTTGAAGCTGACAAATGGGGTTATATTCTTTATTGAAGGTGATTCGTGGTTTTATCTTTTTTTATTTAAAATGGTCCCGTGGTTTATCTTCTCTACTGAAGATTATCCGATGAGTTATCTTCTTTATTGAAGATGACCCGTAGGGTCCTCTGAATTATCTTCTCTGTTGAAGATCACCCGTGAGGTTATCTTCTCTGTTGAAGATCAACCGTGAGGTTATCTTCTCAATTGAGGTTATCTTCAGATTAACCGCGAAGTTATCTTCTCTATTTATAATGACACGTGGGGTTATCTTCTTTATAGAAGATGATCCTTAGAGCTATCTACTCTATTGAAGTTAACTATTGAGGTTATATTCTCTATTAAAGATTATCCGTGGTTTTATGATGACCCGTTTGATCTTCTATATTTAAAACAAAACGAGAGGATATCTTCTCTATTGAATATGACCAATGAGGTTATATTTTCCATTGAATTTGAACCGAGGGGTTTTCTTCTCTATTGGAGACGAACCGTGGAGTTATCTTCTCTATTGAAGATAATCCTTTGATTTATCTTCTCTATTGAATATGACACTTGAGTTTTTCTTCCCTATTGAAGATGAGCCATGACTTTATCTACTCTACACTACATGACCTGTGGGCTCATAAGCAGTGACGTTAATTTTTCCTTTGAATTTGAACCGTGAGTATTTGTTCTCTATTGAAGATGATCTGTTGAGTTATTTTCTTTTTTGAATATGACTCTTGAGGTTTTCTTCTCTATTGAAGATGAGCCATGACTTTAGCTACTCTACATTAGATGACTTGTGGGCTCATATTCGCTATGGTATATGAGTCGTGGGCTCATTCAGTCAGTGGTAAGTATCCCTGGTGCTCTTTTACTCCATGGTATAAGGTCCGTGGGCTCGCCTGCTCTATCAGGTCCTTTTTTTATACTTAACTCGTTTTAAACCCTTCCACACTTTTTATTTGAATTTCATTGGTTTAATTGTAGTTGATGTGAGCCAGTTTGTTGGCCACTTTCTTGTTATTTATTATTTCAGGAATTGCTGGTAATAATAGTTACATGCAGAGAGGAAGATGGTGACCCAGCTCCTCTTGGCAAAGATCTTAACAAAATAGTTCTTGCAGCCAAACTTTCTTTAGTTCAGGTCTTATGCAGAACTACTCCAGGAAGGAAAACTTTCAGGTGTCTTTAGTGGTGTTCTAATTACCAAAACAACAACTGAAAGATGGACAACAACCTCTCATTTGCTGTGAGTGAGGGCTTTGGAGTACTGTGACATCGTAACATCTTCGGTGTTCTACTTGAGGGAATTTTAATGTTATTTGAAAATATTCCGCAAAGTATACTTTAAGGCTGAGTTTGGTTTTTTTTTGCAAATAGTTGGTGATTAAAATGCCTTCATATAGTTAATACACCGGACAAGAAAGTTTGAGCTTCCACCACTACCGGCCATCTACAGCAATTCCAAATTATTATCTGGTCAGGAATGTTAGATGTTGCTGCAAGCTCTGAACAATGACCACATGTAGAAAATAAATTTTCGGCTACGTTGGAAGTTTCTTTTTTTGTCTTTCTTGCTTTTGGTTTGGAGCTAAGATTAAGCCATGGTTTGAGGGGTTCGTAATCCCCTCCCTCCAGAGTTTGACGGTGTTTAAGAAATGTTGAGGTTTATTTTAAAAGAAATTTATAACTCCGTAAAGTATGCACAAGCCAGCAACCTTAAACTGACCATCTATAAATATTCCTAAATTTTAGTTGGGAGTTCTTCAAAGTTTACTTCTTTGCGTCTTTGCCGGAATGGCTGATGTTCTTTGTTCCTTTTGGTGGAGGAACGGGGCAAAAGTCAAAGTTCTTAGAGGATCTCTTTAACATGTTTCGGTTTTATTATCAGCCATTAGTTGACTTTTTCCAGGCATCTTTGGCCAAAGCATTTGCCATTCACTTGGCCATTTCGGCCAAAGGAATATTCCTAAGGAATACTAGTACAAAGGGCAGTGGAGTTATGTTTTCTACTCTTGTGGTGTTTACGATATTTTTATTAGTCTGCGTAGGTAATTGTAGTAAATTTTGTGGAAGAATTTGCTCGTCCAATGGATATACTTTTTCTTCGTTGCAAAGTATTCCCAGTCGTTTCCAGCTTCCTCAGAGTTCTTCGGTGGCCTGTATGCATCCATCCATCAACAGTTTACTTAAGTAAATTTGAGAGCTATAGTTTTACTGCAATACGGGTGACCATAAAATCCTGATGCCCCTTGGGTACACCACGCACTCTTAAGGGTGCCGAACCATTGAGCCTTTTGAGGTTTATAACTTTTAAATGGGGGTGCCAGAAACGTGCAGATGACCGTTTGGAACTTTAAGCTCATAATTTCCGTTAATGCTAATGCATCGCTAATAACTACCCCCAAACGGCAAAGACTATTGCCCAACTAATGTCGAATTAACATTACATAGTTGGTAAATAATTAACTCATCTATTAATTTTTCTTCTTGTGGGAAAACACACACATCCTTCTGTATAATTTCCTTTTTGTCAGCCATTACCTATGTCATTTAGAAACCAAATTGCCTCAAGTAAACGTGACAATGACAATTGTGAAATTTCTCTTTTTATATATATTTTTTATAATAAAGTAGACCCTTATGAGTGTGCAGGCCTTTTTATCCTTCTATCCCCTACTACTCTAATATCCTTTCCCCCATTCTCTACGAAATTCTTCCTTTTGGCTTTGTCATTTTCTGCGAAATTTAAGCCTTTTTTTCGTTGGATGCTCTTTTATTCATCGCATTTTTGCTATCTGATTGTTGTCGTAAATGTTATTATATGTTTTTAGAACTCATATACATTTGAAATAAAATTCTAATTAATATTTATACATAAAACCCCTAACACTATCTAGCAGGTGAAAGGGTGCATCATGGGAAGAAGGATTGACTTTTTAATTTAATATTATCTTAAAATCCACATGAAAAAGAAACCTTAGAATTAAAGTGAAAATTGCAGTATTTTATTAGCGAAAAATAGAATTACTCAAGAGTAGATGCCCCTTCGGATCATCTGCACTAAAGTAGGTAGTACTTGGGATCATCTAATCTATAGCAGATGATTAGATCATACCCCATGGTAGATGATTCTTGGGATCATCTACTTCATGGCTAATGATCCTTAACATAATTTACGTTATAGTACATGGCCCTGGGAATCTTCTACTCTGTGGTAGACGGACTTAGAGATCAACTACTCTATGAGAGATGGCCCTAGCGATCATCTCCTTTGTGGTAGATCACAAGGGTCGATCATCTACTATATGGTACTCTATAGTAGATGACCCGTGGGCTCATCTACTCTACCGTAGATGACCCGTGGGCTCATCTACTCTATAGTAGATGACCCGTGGGCTCATCTACTCTAAAGTAGATGACCCGTGGCCTCATCTACTCTATAGTAGATGACCCGTGGGCTCATCTACTCTATAGTAAATGACCAGTGGGCTCATCTACTCTATAGTAGATGACCCGTGGCTCATCTATTCTATAGCAGTGGAACCGTGGGCTCATCTACTCTATAGTAGATGACCCGTGGGCTCATCTATTCTATAGCCGTGGGCTCATCTACTCTATAGTAGATGACCCGTGGGCTCATCTATTCTATTCATGGCTAATGATCCTTAACATAATTTACGTTATAGTACATGGCCCTGGGAATCTTCTACTCTGTGGTAGACGGACTTAGAGATCAACTACTCTATGAGAGATGGCCCTAGCGATCATCTCCTTTGTGGTAGATCACAAGGGTCGATCATCTACTATATGGTACTCTATAGTAGATGACCCGTGGGCTCATCTACTCTATCGTAGATGACCCGTGGGCTCATCTACTCTATAGTAGATGACCCGTGGGCTCAGTCTACTCTATAGTAGATGACCCGTGGCTCATCTATTCTATAGCAGTGGAACCGTGGGCTCATCTACTCTATAGTAGATGACCCGTGGGATGACCAGTGGGCTTATCTACTCTATAGTAGATGACCCGTGGCTCATCTATTCTATAGCAGGGGAACCGTGGGCTCATCTACTCTATAGTAGATGACCCGTGGGCTCATCTACTCTATAGTAGATGACCCGTGGGCTCATCTACTCTATAGTAGATGACCCGTGGGCTCATATACTCTATAGTAGATGACCCGTGGGCTCATATACTCTATAGTAGATGACCCGTGGGCTCATCTACTCTATAGTAGATGACCCGTGGGCTCATATACTCTATAGTAGATGACCCGCGGGCTCATCTACTCTAAAGTAGATGACCCGTGGCCTCATCTACTCTATAGTAGATGACCCGTGGCCTCATCTACTCTATAGTAAATTACCAGTGGGCTCATCTACTCTATAGCAGATGACCCGTGGGCTCATCTATTCTATAGCAGTGGAACCGTGGGCTCATCTACTCTATAGTAGATGACCCGTGGGCTCATCTGCTCTATAGTAGATGAACAGTCGGTCCATCTACTACATTATTTTGCCGTTTAGGGCCAACAAGTGATTTCCTGCATTTTTCAAATAATGTGTCTTACGAGTCAGTCCAACTTCTGTCAGATATCACTCCAAATCAGTCTCCTCTCTCTAGCCTCCTCCACCTCATTATTATAGTTACATATGTTTTTGCAGCTCCTTTGCTTGGATAACTGTCAAAAATTTCATGTCCACATGTTATTCCACAAAAAATAAGAGCAGAAAAATAGAACGAAAACTGACAACTTACGGGTATATTGTATATCCTCTTTCAGGTTGTCTGTATTATTTTTTCGTTTTTCTAAAAATTTGTTGATTCTTTCGATGTCATTGTTTTGGATAATTTACATGCAACTGAAGAGACCAAAGCGGCTGTAGAAGCGATGTCAACCAACAACAACGAGCCGAAGAGTCATCCTTATCATCAACAGAATCTCGTGCTGGAGCAGGATGCATAAGTTCTCTCTGGCGGAGGATGTAAAATGTTAATATGATGAAAGCAAAGCAAAGCCTTTGGGGTATCTGTCTTTCCTCCTTCATTCTTCGAATGAATACCCATGGTGGCAGTGGCACTTGGACGGGTGTGGTGCTGCTGCTGCCACTGATGAACATTTCTAAATTACATTTACCTTTAATGAGATTTTAAAATAATAATAATGGCAAATGTAACTAAAATCCTAGTGAATATGTGCGGCCCACTCACAACCTTTCCTCTTTGATGTGACTGTCACATGACGTTTTTTATATATTCTTTTTCTATTGTTTTAGGAGAAAAAAAATCGTCTTTGAAATTTATTAAATTTTTTTCCAATAATATATATCTGCCGAAGAGTAATAAAATTTAAAAAAAAAAAACTATAAAAATTTCGAAAAACATCAATAAGAAAAATTAAAAATTCTAGAAAATGTATATGAATATGAAAAGTATTTTAAGAAAATGATTGGAAATAACAATTGTTTAGATTTTTCTATAAATAAACAATTTTCTATATTTATAAAAAAAATATAAGACATTTTTTATTACTAAAAAATGTTCTATATTTCCGTAAATAAGAAAAAAGGTTCTACTTATATATTACCGTAAATAAGAAATATGTATGAAAATTTCCATAAACAAAAAAACAATATATTTTAAAGAAAAACTTTTATTATATTTTCTATAAGTATTTTTTTAGCAATCAAGGAAACAAATTTTTAAAGCACTTATAATTTTTTTCGATATTTTTATTTACAGAATCTTTCATAGTTTTATTTTTAATAAAAATTATCCCAAAATTTTGACATATATTCAAATATTTAACCTAAAGAATTTTTTTGAGAATGTTTATTTTTTGTAAAATTTTTATTTCTTTTTAAAAAAATAATAATTTGCCTAGATATTTTTAATTTTTTTCCAAAATTTGAGATTTAGATAAAATTCTTCAGACTTCTGATCTAATTAGAATTTTTTTATACATCTAAAATTCCTTAGGACCTAATACTTATAAAATATTGATTATATTTTCCTATTTTAGTAAAAAAAATAAAAAAATCATAGAATGTTTTTAAGAAATTGTTCATTCATAGAAATATATTATCAAAAAATATTAGAAATATTAGAATATTTTATTTATTTAAAATTTCCTAAGACTTTTTATTTATAAAATATTATATATATTTTCCTATTTTAGTAATAGAAAATAAAAAAAAATATTCATAGAAAGTTTCTGAGAAATTGTTCTTTCATAAAATTATAAATATTTAATTTGTAGAAATTTTTTTAGAAATTTATATTTACTATTTCCAATGTTTATTTATTTATATGGAATTCCTCAAGGTTTTTTTATATAATAATAATTTTTTATTTATACAAAATTCCGAGTACGATTTTTCAATTAAAAAAAAATTTTGTATATTCGTCTATTTTAGTAAAATTTTTTGAAATGTTCTCTTTTGTTACTCATAGAAAATTTTGTAAAAAAAAATTGTTTATAGAAGATGTTTATAAATTTTTTATGTGTAGAAAATGTTATAGAATTTTTGTATTCACAGAAAAAACTCGAGCTCGATTTAAAACAATCAGATTTAAATAACAAATACAAGTCGGAAAAACCAAGTTTACTCAGATTTATAGAAAAACATTTTTTACTTTTTTTTTTAGTTTTAGAAAATTTCCTTGAAATATTTAATTTATAGAAAATTGCTTAGAATTTTTTCATTATAGAATTTTTTTATAGAATTTCGTATAAATTTTTTACTTTTATTTTTTATGTGTAGAAAATGTAATTTTATAAAAATTTTTGTAATCATTTTTTTATTTATAGAATTTTTTTAGTTATAGAGTATTTCATACCAATTGTTATAAAAAATTAATACAATGTTTTATTCATAGAAACTTTCTTTTAAACTTTTTATTATAAAAAATATTTTTTATTTGCAAAAATAATTTGGACATTTTTTATTTATAGAAATTTTTTATTTGCATAAAATGACATATATAATTATCTACAGAAAATCTCTAAAAAAATTTTTTTATCTACAGAAAATGTATTACATTTTTTTATTGTGTTGTTGTTATTTATTGTTGGTCTGTGCTTTTGTTATTCAGTCAGAATTTATTTTTGGTTTGAGACCATATGTTCCATTTACTTTCTGTCTATTCCAAGAAATATTTAGAAATTTTGTATTTTAGCAAATTTAATAAATATTTTTTATTTATAAAAATTTATTCTTAGAAATTTGTTTTTTTTTTTTTGATAATAATTATTTTTAGAATTTTATTAATAGACAGTTTTATGGAAACGTTTTATTTATGGAAAATTATTTTCAATGTTTTTTTTTACTCTTTTTATTTATAGAAAATATCATAAATTCTTACATTTTACTTATAAAATTTTCTTAGACATTTTTTCATGTATAAACTTTTTTGTTGATTTATAAAAAATACCTTAGAAATTTTTAATTTATAGATTTCTCAATATTTTTATACCCTCACTTTAGTGTGACGAGGGTATATATCATTTGCTACGGAAAAAAGTGTAACACGTCGAAGGAGTGACCTAAGACCCCAAGTATGTTCGGAGGAAATCCGTTTTGGGTCATTTTAAGTCGAATGAGCAATGTCCGTCCGTCTGTCTGTCTGTCTGTCTGTCTATCTGTCTGTCTGTGTGTCTGCTGGCTGGTGCGCACGATAACTCTCGAAAGGAGTAACCGATTGACCTGAAATTTGGTATGTGGTAATATTTTTTTCTATCTCCGGCTAAGTTCGAAGATGGGCCATATTGGTCCACTCCTTCTAGTACCTCCCCCACAAAGGGTTAAAATGTTGTGAAATATTGATTCTTTAATAACTGCTATACTACTTATTCGAATCTTTTGAAATTCCACACATAGTATTAGCTTATTAGTCGTTATCTCGAGAAAAATGGGCAAAGTCGCCACGTCCCTTTTGGTACCTCCCACACAAATGCACCATTTTGCACCAAAAGTTAACAGCTTATAACATTAATAACAGTGTATAAAAATACTTGAAATTTTGTACAGTATTATGCTTTTATATTGCCTACGGTCCAGGGAAAAATGGGTGTTGTTGTCACGCCCCTTTTGGTACCTCCCACACAAAGGTACCTCTTTGCACCAAAGTTAACAGCTTATAACATTAAAACCAGTGTATAAAAATACTTGAAATTTTGTACAGTGTAATGTTTTTATAGTGTCTATAGCCCTGTGAAAAATGGGCGTTATTGCCACGCCCCTCTTTGTACCTCCCACACAAAATGCCCAAATCATACCACACTTTAATGTCTCATAACGCTTATACCAGTGCACATAAATGCTTATAAGTCGGCTTAGTGCAATGAATTTAAAGTATCTAATGTTCAGCAAAAAAAGGTGTATTTGATAAACCCCTTCTGGTACCTCCCACACAAATTGACAGAATAATTCGAGTAATATTCAATATTACATTACTCACAAAGTGAGGGTATACCTTAGTCGGTTTACCCGACTGAAACTTTCTTACTTGTTTATTTATAGAAAATTACTTTCATTGTTTTTTTGAATTTTTTTTATTTATAGAAAATGTATTTATTTAAAGAAAATAGAAAACATTATTTATAAATGTTTAGAATTTTATTTATAGAAAATCTTGTAGAAACGTTTTCTTTATAAAAAATTACTTCCATTGTTTTTTGAATTTTTTTATTAATAGAAAATATCAAAAATTGTTATATTTAAAAAATTTAATGAAAATTATTTATTTATTGGAAATTTTGTGGAACTTCTTATATATAGAAAATTTAATGGAATATTTGTTATTTATAGAAGCTATATTTAATATAATTTTATTTATAAAATTTCCTACAATTTTATTATTTATAGAATACTTCCCAAATATTGATTATCTTTCGAAAATTTCACAGAAATTTGTATAAAATGTCTTACAATATTTGACTTTATACAAAATTTTTAATTTTTTTTATAACAAATTGCTTAGAATTTTTTATTTGTAGACAATTTCTTAAACCTTTTTATATTGAAATTTTTTTTTGTAGAAAATTACTTTTTTGACTTTGAAAAAAATACTTAAGACACTTTTTCTTCATAGAAAATTTAAAAACCTTTTTGATGTATAGAACATTTTGTAGAAATTTGATACTTATCGAAAACTTCTAATTTTTTTTTTTATTTTTAGAAAAAATCTTAGAAATTTTTTATTTATATAAAATTTTATGGAGATTTTTTTATTTACAGACAATTTTAATACAGATTTTTATTTGTTGAAAACTTCATAGAAATTTTTTAGAAAAATTTCATAGAAAAATCTTTAGAAATTTTTATAGAAAATTTTTTAGAATTTTTTTGTTTATATAAAATTTTGAAGACACTTGTTAATTTTAGAAAAAATACTTCGATTGTTTTTATTTGTATAAAACTAGTTACAAATTTTTTTAATAGAAAATTATACACATTTTTAATTTAATTTCGATTTTTTATTTTTAGAAAATTTCTTAGAATTTTTTTATTTAGAGATAATGTCTTACAAATTTGTTATTTATATAAAATTTTTTATAGTTTTTTTATTTGCAGAAATTTTTTTACAAAAAAAAATTAATTTGATTATTTGTAGAAAATGTCTAAGAAATTTTGTATTTATATAAAATTTTATGCACATTTTTTATCCTATTAATATTATAAAATCGTTTGTTTGTCTGTTTGTTTGTTTGTTTGTTTGTTCCAGCATCACGCCTAAACGGCTGAACCGAATTTCTTGAAACATGGTGGACAGATAGACCAATGCCTGGGAAGTGCCATAGGCTACTTTGATTTTCGATTTTCCGCCAAGTGATTTTCGACCACTTGACCACAGAGGCTTCTGTTAAAGCTAGAGAGCTGAAATTTTGCACACACATAGACTGGAGTGTTGTATAAACTATGGACTACTCGCTTAATCATATTTCGGCCAGTGGTCAGTTGTAGCTCTTTCAAAAACTTGCGATTTGTTTTTGTCGTTTCGGAATCCTCTTACAAGATACAAAGTTAAAACTTTGTATATATGAAGTACTATAAACCGCAAACATATGCGCGAAAAATTATTTGGAATTATCTGAATGTGGTCAGTTTAACTGTGACCCGAACAATTTCCATTATTTCTCTGATTTTAAAAGTTCCTTAAGAATCAATGATTTACAAATTTATATGTACGGACTGATCTCAATGGACATGCGAAAACAACAATTCGATGTCCAGTCTTAGGTCAAACCGGACATAAAACCGCGTCTTAAATTTTTTAAAGCCTTTTCAAAATATATCGCTCACCACTTAATGTGGTAACCTATCTAACATTGTCAATTCGGTCACTTCTCCGACTGTGGTCAGTTTAGCAGTGACCAAATCAATTCCCACACTTTCTGTACTTTAATAGTCCTTTAAGAGCTGTAATCCTAATAATTTATGTTTGTGTACTGATCTCCAAGGCATGCGATTTTACACCAAGCGACTTTTGACCGCTTGACCATTACGGTACCTTTAAGAAGTAGGAAGCTTTAAATGTTGCTTTGGTATAGACTTGAGTGTTGGACCCTTTGGACTATTCACACAGTCGTTTTTGACACGTAGTCAGTTGTCGCGCTATCAACATTTTAAATATTTTTTTGTAGGTATTTCAGAAGCGCCTAAAATGATACGCAGATAAAATAATATGTAGTACTACACCCGAGAAGTGCAATTTTGAATTCTACGATTGTGGTCAGTTAAGCAATGACCAAAACCATTTTCAATCTTTACTGGCTTTCAAGATTCTTTAAGAGTTTTTCATTCTTAAAAATCCAATAAATTGCACTCTCATAGACATGAGTGTTGTATAAACCACGGGATACTCCGTAGAAATTTTTCGGCCAGTGGTCAGTTATAGCGCTATCAATTGTTTTTGTCCTTTCTGAAGCCTCTTATGGGACACAAAGTTAAAAGTTTGTAAATATAATAATTTTGAATTATCTGACTGTGGTCAGTGAAGAAGCGGCCAAAACAATGTTCACTATTTTACAGATTGTAAAACTTCTAACCCCTGTTCAAAATATATCTCTCACCACTTAATGTGGTAAGATATACATAAATAACGTTGTCAATTCGGCCAAATCTCGGACTGTGGCCAGTGTAGCAGTGACCAATGCAATTTCCACTCTTTCTGTACTCTAAAATGGCAATGTTAATACTAATTCAAGCGACTTTTGGCCGCTTGACCGTTGCGGCTCATATAACAGGTAGAAAGCTAGAAACTCCAGTGAGGTATAGCCTACGGACTATTAACATAGTCGTTTTTGGTCAGTGGTCAACTCTCGCGCTTAAATTATACAAAGCTAAAATAATATGTAGTATACACAGGAAAAAACAATTTTGAATTCTAAGATTGTTGTCAGTAGTGACCAAAGCAATTTTCATTCTTATACTACATTTCAAAATTCTTTAAGATTTTTTCATTCTTCCAATAAAAATCCCATAAAGATCTGTGGAGCTGTACATATATGTGCATAAAACGATCTTCAAGGAAATGCGTCGTCCGGCCTGAGGACAAGAGGCACACAAAAACGGAGACATAATGTTTAAAAGTCTTTTCGAAATATATCGCTCGCTATATACACCGGTAATATTTAAACAAAAATGTATACGAGTATATCGAAATTTGAAACATACATGGCATATTATGCATTTGTTTCTCAGCCACTTATTTGTTGACCTCTTGACCACTGACCCCATAAAAGTATTAATTTGAAAGTTTGCACACATATCGTACATTTGAGGTTGTGCTTTCATATTTACAGAATTTTTTACTGTTGTCAGTGAATTTGTTTGAGTTTTTGAGAGCATCTGGAGTTTGATAGACTTTCAAGTAGACTGATCCTGGATGTTAAACAAATTTTTAATGATCGGCGTATGATCAAATATTCGAAGGTATTTGTAAACCAAAGATTTTAAATACGTATTTTTACATAAATTTTGCTATAGCCAACATTTTTTTTTAGTTTTTGGGTCCTTATTTTTTATTCAAAATCAAAAATAATACTAATGTTTGGATCACTGTTTTCAAAGGCAACCCGGGCATCGCCGGGTATTTAAATGCTAGTTTATAGATATTTGTTATTCATATTTTTATACCCTACACCACACTGTGGTACAGGGTATTATGACTTTGTGCATTTGTTTGTAACACCCAAAGGGAGATGAGATAGACCCATTGTTTATTATACCGATCGACTTGTAATAACTTCCTTAATCGATTTAGCTATGTCCGTCTGTCTGTCTGTCTGTCTGTAGATATATTCTTGTAATCAAAGTACATGTCGCAATTATGGTCTGATCTCAACGAAATTTTGCACATATCTTTCTTTCGATCCCTATTGAATTTGGTTAAAATCGGTTCAGATTTACATATAGCTCCCATATATATTTTACTCCGATTTGGCATATATGCACTGTATTAGCAACATTTTAGAACCGATTTGTGCACAAATTGACAGAGAGTAGTCTCGTGATACACTTAGAGACAATACAAAATTTGGGGGAAATCGGTTCAGATTTAGATATAGCCCCCATATGTATATATGTTACCCCCGATTTGACATGTAACCGCTGTAGAAACTGTATTTTATATCCGATCAGTACGAAATTCGGCAGAAAGAGGTTTCTTATTACATGTAGGAATACTGCCAAATTCGGAGAAAATCGGTTCAGATTTAGATATAGCCCCCATATATATGTTACTCCCGATTTGAAATTCAAGCGCTCTAGAAACTGTATTTTATATCCGATCACAGCGAAATTCCGCGGAAAGAGGTTGTTACATGAAGGAATATTGCCAAATTCTGAGAAAATCGGTTCAGATTGAGATATAGCCCCATATACATATATGTTAGCCCCGATTTGACATCTAAGCGTTGTAGAGACTGTATTTTATATCCGATCAGTTCGAATTTCGACAGAAAGAGGTTTCTATTTTACATGAATGAGTATTCAGGGAAAATCGATTCAGATTTATATATAACCTCTATATATATGTTCCTCCTGATTTGGTTACAAAGCGCTATAGAAGTTGTACTTTACTTTCGATCATTACGAAATTCTTCATTATGATGTGTCTCAATGTAGGAACGAATATTGCTTAATTCAGCGATTATCGGTTCACAATAGGTATATCCACATATATATGTTCTTACCAATTTACCAATTATTCAAAATTATTATCGCAATGACCCTTATCGCATTGTTAGGGAGGTGTTGGGTATTATATAGTCGGCCCCGCCCGACTTTCTGCCTTTCCTAACTGGTTTTGGTTTTTTTAGTTTATAGTATTTTTTATTTACACAAAATATCATAATAATTCTTAGATATTTTTTTAATTGTTAAAATTTAATAATTAAATTTATTTAGTCACTTTTTATTTAAAAAATAACTTAGCTTTTTTATTTGTTGAAAAGTTCTTAGATATTTTGTTTATAGGAAATCGACTTGGACTCACTTTCGAGTTGATGAACTCATGTCTGTCTGTGCTGTCTGTATTTGTTAATAAAAAAATTTTACAGTTGTTGATTTTTTACATTTGTAGAAAATTTATTAAAAATTCGTATTTACAAAATATTTATAAAATTATTTTTTTTTCGCAAATATATATTTTTTTTAATTAACACTTGATTACTTATATTTAAAATTTTTTTACGAAATAAATAAATATTTTTAATTTCATATTTTTATTATTTAAGAAAAAATCACTACTTTTTATTTCTTAATATCCGTTAACTCATAATCCGGTAACTTTTCCCACAAATCCTTCAATCCATTTTCAGCAGCAGTGGGATTCCTATGCGTGAGCATATCGTGCGTAATTTGTGGTGTACTTATTGAATCCTCCGATTCCTCAGCCGAAACGGAGGAGTCTTCCAATGCGGAGGAAAATTCCTCAGCTTTCTGGAATGAACTCAAATTAGGATTTTTTTCTTTTGGAAAATATCTTTCATGCCATTTTTCAAACTCACATTTAAACTTAATAACATTAAACACAAAATAACAATTATTTTCAAATAGCGAAACATTTTTGGTATAATATTTTTCGATCACGAAATATAACGAGAAATCCGATTTGCGCAATATTTGGTGCGATTTTGCGTTACATGATGAAGATGATCGCCTCACCTTAAAAACACTTTTAAAACGCAAATAATGAAAACCTGTGCAATTGACTTGCGTTAAACGTAGACTTCGTAGTGTGAATGGCAGTGACGACGACGGTTTAAGCCGAATACCACCCCGAGACCCATCTCCAGTGAATATTAGTCATAACAATAAATTGTTTTTCTTTTTTTGTTTATTTAATTTCATTATTGTTTTTTGCTGGTTTTTTATTGTTATTTTAAAGCATTTCATTTGCAGCAAGCACTCAACTCAGGGCTGATTTTGCGGTAGCCATTTATTTTGAGTTTAAATTAGAGATCATATAATACTCGTACTTGTAGCATAATGTGAAATATTTATTTTACAGAGAAATATTTATTATACACTGTCTAGATTTTCACTTCAGTTAAATAAATCTAAAGAGATCATGAAATAATTATAACCTAATCAAATATGATTTCAGTGAAATATTTTTTTATATTTCCTACATTTTTACTATAGTTAATTTAATATAATGTTTACGATTTTGCGGTAGCAGTTTAAACTGAGTATAAATTAGAGTTCATGAAATAATTATAACTGAATCAAATATGATTTCAGACAATTTTTTTAGCAGTTTATAATGAGTTTAACGGCCTGTTTCTGTATTTCTAACGAAAGTCTCTGCGAACGAAAACCAGTCACTCACTTTCGTCTGGAATTTGGTTTCTCTAAAGTTCGTTCGTTCGTTCATTCGCCTGGCCTTTCGTCAACGATGTTAGCAATTTACCAATTGGAAAAAAATGTATTGCCAGATCAATAATTTCACAACTTCCGGTCTAAAAAAGCACACATTTTTGTATGGTCGACCTTAGAAAATACACCTCTGTATCCTTTACACCAGCGGTGGCCAAAAATCAACCCTGGATGGGTCAGCTGAGCTGATCCAACACTCTCATTTATTTCTCTCTCTCTCACGTCTCTCTCATTGTGCACTGATGATTTTTTTCCATCTTAGCGACTTGACTTCTTTTTGCTTAAATATGTAAACATATGTATACAATTTTATTACTATTTAATTGTTTTTACCATAATTATATTATTATCTACTTAGTTTTTGCTTTTAATAACGTTTTGTTTCCATTGTTCCTATCAGTAGACAAATAAAATAAAGTGACTCGATCTGACATTTGTGTTCGCCCAGATGACAGCAGAGAGAGATCGAGAAACCAAAATTTACACTGAAATGATTACGTTTTCGTACGAGTTCATTATCGTGCGACTTGTCGTTGTGATAGTAGTTAGTGAAACCCAAATCAGCTGTTTGTCGTCTGCCAGGCGAACGAAAGCAAAATTTTAAGTTACAGAAACAGGCTGTAAGAGATTCAGTGACGTGGCTTGTTTTAAACTGACCAAAATTGTATAATTCGGCATATAGAAAATTTTAATTTATAATTTTTTTTTTTAGAATTTGTTTTAATTTTTTTAGTTATAGAGTATTTCATACTCATTGTTATAGAAAATTAATACAATGTGTTATGAACTTTTTATTCATAAAAAAATATTTTTTATTTGTAAAAATTATGTGGACATTATTCTATTTATAGAAATTTTATATTACCATAAAATGTCATAGAATTTTTTTATTTATAAATTTTTTTATTTATAAATTTTTTATTTTTAGAAATTTTGTATTTGTAGCAAATTTTGATAATTTTTTTTTTATAAAAATTTATTCTTAGAAATTTGTTATTTATTTGATAATAATTATTTTTAGAAAAATTTTTAAAGTTTTATTTTTAGAAAATTTTGTAGAAACGTTTTATTTATAGAAAATTACTTTCATTGTTTTTTTGAATTTTTTTATTTATAGAAAAATATTATAAATTCTTACATTTAACATATAAAATGTTCTTATACATTTTTTTATGTATAAACTCTTTATTGATTTATCAAAAATGCCTAAGAAATTTTTTATTTATAGATTTCTCAGAATTTTTTTATTTATAGAAAACTACTTTTATTGTTTTTTATTTTTTTTTTTATTTATAGAAAATATCATAAATTCTTATATTTAATATTAACATAAACTTTTAGAATTTATTTATAGAAAATTTTGTAGAAACGTTTTATTTATAGATAATTACTTTCATTGTTTTTTGGATTTTTTTTTATAAAAAATATCATAAATTCTTATATTTAATTATTTATAGATTTCTCAAAATTTTTTTATTTATAGAATAATTTTCATTTACGAAAAAAATTAAACTGTTTTATAGAAAATTACCTAAATATGTTTTATTTTTCTTATTACCTAAATATGTTTTAATTTCTTATAAGTTTTGTAATAATTTTTTTATTTATAGAAAATTTCATGAAAATTATTTATTTATTGGAAATTTTGTTGAACTTATTAAATCAAATTTTTTTTGGAATATTTTTTATTTATAGAATAAATATTTAATATAATTTTATTTAGAAATTTTCTTAGAATTTTATTATTTAAAGAATATTTCCCAAATATTTTTTATTTTTCGAAAATATCTCGGATATTTATATACAGATTAAATTAATTTAATGTTAAGGAGAATAACTGAACTCAGGGTCGATTTTCCGGTAGCAGTTTATAATGAGTTTAAGAGTTTCAGTGACTTGACTCAAACTTTTTAAAAAACTATGAAGCCAATATTGTTTTAAACTGACCTAAACTGTATAATTCGGTCTATAGGAAAATTGCCTGAAAGTCTCAAACTCAGTTAACCTCGATTTGTAAAACAGACCCTCATTTCAGTACTAACCGGCAATGAACTAACTTAGGTAGATCGCCGTTGCGTGTTTTATTTGCCAAAACGTGAGCACCTTTTTCTGCTGTTTTTTTTTTTTTTGCTTTATTATTGGCTAAAATAGCACTCAAAAGCGGCCATAGTTCTTTAACGTTTGATATTTTCAATTCGCTCTGTTGAATGTCATTAATTAAATCAATTAATACACATACGTACATATTGTTTATGAATTATTATATTGTAAAAAACACAACGCGGAATTTCATTGTTTAGGCAGCCCAACTACGAGTGATTTGCAATATTTATCAGTTTAATCCAATGTAGTTGTTTTTCGATATGAGAGTTATACCGCTTTACCTTCAAATCACGAATTTGCAATTCAAGCACGTTTCGGTAAATTGTTTGTTTTTTTTTTTGTTGTGTTTTGCCAGCATTGCTATTGAATTTTTTGTTGTTGTTTAAACAAATTGTGCTTGCCCAGCTGGAAGAAAATGTTAGTATTTTATTTGGAAGAGGAGTTCATGTTAGGTTGTCCAGTGATTAGGCTTGGCTGTTTTTTAAGTGAAATGGAAATTTGACTTAATTTATGATTCATAATTTTAAAGCGAAAAAATGGTTAATCGGTCAAAATTATTATAATATAGTTAATAATTTTCAGAAGGTCAGAATAATTAGTTTTTTGTTTATGGAGAATACCACAATAAATTGTTAGGAATTATCGTTTAGAATTAAATCACGAATTATTCACAGTAAATAATGGTGCGAATATATATACATAGACAGAGAGAAAATATATAAAAATTTTCTTAGAAATTTGATTACGAAAAATGTCTTGTTTATTCTATTTCATGTTTTTATATTTTTTAGAGAAAATGTTTATGCAATTTTTATTTACCAAAATATTGTTAGAAGTTTTTTTATTGAAATTTTGTATTTATAGACCTTAGGTTAAGAAAATTTTTAAAAAAAAATTTAAAAAATAATTTACTTTATGAAAATGTTTAAAGAAAAAAATACAAATTTTAAGAGTTTATCTAAAAATTGTAGATTTTTTATAGAAAATTTTAATTTTATAGAGAAAATTGTTATTCGATCTGTTGTGACTTCATAGTTTTGTTTTTGACTATTGAGTTCGAGATCGTTGTTTTTGTTTTCTGTTAAACAGAAAAACAAACCTTCTTTAAAAAAGAAGAATAAGAAATGTGTTAAATGTATTAAGGGCGGTCACTGGTTGGTGGACGATATCGTTTCGGAAGCTACCAAGCAACCTCATCGGCACCTTGGACAAAATATATTGGCACAATATGAGAGCAGCTCAATATGAAATAATTGAGAACTGACTTCAAAGTCCCATATCTCCAAAACATTGCAGACAGTATTTCTCAACCTTAATACATCCCCACACTTCTTGTTTGGTTTTTTGTGTGTCCCTGCAATTTGCGGGGAAGGCACACGATTTGTTGTTATTGTCGCTTCTTACAGCGACAACAAACGTTCGGCCGTACTCTGCCTCATTCATCATTGTTTTTGTTATTCGATCTGTTGTGTTTCTTAGAATTTTTTTATAAAAAAAATTATTTTTATAGGAAATCTTTAATTCCTTAGATTTTTTTTAGAAACTTTTATTTTTATATTCAACTTTTAATTATAAAAAAAATTTGTTTTTAGAATTTGTTGTTCCCAATTTGCGGTTTTTTATTTTCTTTAAATTTTTTATTTATGGATTATTATTTGGTAATTAGAAACATTTCTAGAAATTTTGTGTTTTAAAACAATTTGCTATAAAATTCAATTTAAAGAAAAATTCTTGGTAATTTAATTATTTATAGAAAATAACCTAAAAAATCAAATTTAGGCTTTATTTAATATTTTTTTTCCCAATAAAATTTTTTTTTATTTAAAATTTCTTTTTTTAGTAACAAATATTCTTACACATTTTGAATTAAAAAAATTGCAGAAAAAAATTAATAATAAGAAGAGTCTTAAAACAATTTTTGAAGGCAATTTCTATGAAAACCTTTATTTCTAGAAAACTGATAATTCTAAAAATATTATGTTGTTATTTTATTTTTTTATGAAATTTGTATTTACAAAAAATATTAGGATTTTTTTACTGATATTTTCATCTTTTTATATACATACATTTTTACAAATTTCAATTTACATAAAATTTCTTAAGAAAATTTTTAAAAAAGTTTAATATAAGAAAATCTCTTTGGGTCATTTATTTGTAGAAATTTGATATTTTTTTATATAAAAAATTTTTAAAATAGTTTATAATTCTTTTAAAATTTTTATATTTTTGAATTAATGGTTTTTTTTATAAAAAATGTTTTAGATATTTTTGGTTTTAGAAAATATTTAATTTCTAGAAAATGTTTTACGATGTTTGTTTTCGAATTAATTACATAAAATTCCTTACACATCTATAATTACAGAAAATATCAGAAAAAAATTATTTACAGAAAATTTCTAAAGAGTTTGGTTATTTCTAGACACTTTTTTAAAAACTTTGAATTCTAAAAATGTCATGTGTTTATATTTATTAGAGAAATTTTATTTTCCAATATATTATTAGAAGTTTTTTTACTGAAATTTTGTATTTATAGACTTTTATTTAATAGAAAATTCCTTGGGAATTAAGTTGAGAACATTTTTAAAAATTTAAAGAAAAAAATAATTTATGAAAATTTTTTAAAAACAAAATATAAATTCTAAGAATTTATCTTAAAACTCTAGTTTTTTTTATAGAAAATGTTATTTTAATAGAGAATCTTTAATTTCTTAAACATTTTTACTTTACTTTTATATTCAAATTTTAATTATAAAAAATCTCGTTTTTTAGAATTTGCTTTAATAATTTGATGTTTCCATTTTTGCGATTTTATATTTTCTTTAAATTTTTTACTTATGGATTATTATTTGGTAATTACAAATTTTTCTAGAAATTTTTTGTTTAAAAACAATTTGTTATAATATTCAATTTAAAGAAAAATTCTTGGAAATTTAATTATTTATAGAAAATATCCTAAAAAATACAAATTTAGGCTTTATTTAAATTTTTTTATTTTTTATTCCAAAAAAATTTTTTTTTTTTAAATTTCTTTTTTTCGTAACAAATATTCACACATTTGGCGTTAAAAAAATTTCGGAAAAAATATTAATAATAAGAAGAGTCTTAAAACAATATTTGAAGGCAATTTCTTAGAAATACTTTATTTCTAGAAAAGTGTTAATTATAAAAATATTATGTGGTTATTTTATTTTAGAAATTTTTTATGAAATTTGTATTTACAAAAAAATATTAGGATTTTGTTACAGATATTTTTATCTTTTTATATACATACATTTGTACAAATTTCGATTTACAGAAAATTCCTTAAGAAATTTTTTTTAAAAATTTTTACTATAAGAAAATCTTTTTGGGTTATTTAATTGTAGAAATTCGATATTTTTTATATAAAATTTTTTTAAAATAATTCATAATTCTTTTAAAATTTTTATATTTTTTAATTTATAGTTTTTTTATTTATAGAAAATGTCTTAGACAATTTTTGTATTTAGAAAATATTTAATTTCTAGAAAATTTATTATAACCAATCCGATGTTTTTTAAGAAAAAAATTTAGTTATAGAAAATTTCTAAGACGCACAGTTTTAAAAAAAATTAAGAAAAAATTTCAAAAAATAAGCATTCTAAGAATTTATCTTAAAATTCTTAGATTTTTTATAGAAATTTTTATTTTTATAGAAAAATCTTTAATTTTTTAGATTTTTTTTATAGAAAATATTTCATTTCTTAGAATTTTTTTTATAGAAAATTTGGTTTTTATAGAAAGTCTTTAATTTCTAGAATCCCAAGGTTTTTCTCAAATTACTCACATAAATTAATTTTTTTTTAGATATTTTCACATAATTACAGAACATTTAGTCTTTGGTATTGTTTGGCTTGAGGTCTTTTCAGTAATAAAACAACGAGTGTTTCGATTTTTAATTATTAATTTATAGTTTCCTTATATTATAGAATATGTTTATTTTATTTATAGAATATGTTTATGCATTTTTAAATTACAAGAAAGGTATTGCAATAATTTCAAATAATTTTATAGAGTTTTTTAATTGTAGTAAATTTCTTTATTTTAATTGAAAGAAAATTATTTAGTAACTTATTTAAGAAAATTTGTTAAAAATTTTTATAAATTTTAATAAAAAAAAATATTCCTGAACATTCTTAGACATATCTACAATTTATAAAATTTTTATAAAAAAATTCATAGTCATTTTTTTAATTACACATTCCAGAGAAATTTTTATTAATAAAAAATTCTTCAAAAGATACCGAGAAGTTTTTATTTATGTTATGTTATTTACAAAAATTTCATGTATATTTTTATGAAATTTTTATTTACAAAAAATGATCAGGATTTTTTTTATTAATTTTTTTTAAAGACTGTACGACTTTCATATATGTCTGCACATCGTTGATGAACGTGATTTCTACTGATGTAAATTGTATTACCTTTCGAAAGCTTTAAAATCCCCAAAAGTGTACCACAACTTATGTTATAAAGTGTCCCACAATATCTACACAGATATTGTGGTACACTTTTGGTGTCTTTAAAATCCTCAAACTGCAATGAAATTTATATCAGTAGAAAGCTACGATGTCATAGATGTGCAGTTTATCATAATACCACTTTATACTACTATATTACAACAATAAAATCTAAATCAGTAATTAATAACTTCTATAGAGACTGTTTAGATTTGATCACTGGCAGATCTCCATTCCATTGAAAACAAATTCGACTTTTATATTTTCTTGCTTACCTCTAAGTTACGAGGTTATCACTAATATATATTTATTTCAATTCAAACGGATCAAAGTCCCCAAAAGTGTACCACAAATTAGGTTAGAAACTCTACACAGATGTTGTGGTATACTTTTGAGGTCATTAGAGTCTTCAAATCATAAGGATATTTATATTAGTGGAAATATACGTTGTCACAGATGTGCAGAGCTTTTATATCAGTTTATACTAATGTATTAAAAATAATAAAATTGAAATCCTTGAATACTAAAATTCTATAGGATTTGCCTTAATCGGATCACTGGCAAATTTCCTTTCCGTTGAAAAATAAATTCAACTTTTATATTTTGCTGCATATTCTCGATGGACAAGATACCCATTTAAATACATTTTATTGAAATTCAAAACCTTCAAAGTTCGCAAAAGTGTACCACAAATTATGTAAAAAACTCTACAAAGATATTGTGGTACACTTTTGAGGTCTTTAAAGATTTCAAACTGCAATGAAGTGGATATAAAATAAAATCTATTTTCCCAAAGATGTGCAGAATTATAACAATTGGCTTTACAAAAATGTAATAACAATAGAAGAGAATGAAATAGTGTTTAATGTGGTTCCAAGCGAACATTTCAATATGTATTTGTTTTTTATACATTTTTCTTTCCCTTTCTTCAGGAATGGTGCAGACTTATTTTAAAGTCCTTATAAAATATATAACACAAGTAAAAATTCCTCAACATAGTAGCCCATCAAAAAAAATTCATTGAAGTCTTGAGATCTGTTTTACTTTCATCATTACTACAGCCATAAAGTATACTCCCATTCCAACGGATTGCCTTTCACCCCAAATCAACAAAACATAAATATCCACACATGAATGTGACTGATACATTCCAGCATGACCAGCCTTTATAGCTAACATCCAAAAGGACAACAGAGAAAAGGACCTCCCTCTCTTCTTTGATGCCTGGCTGAGTAACACCTTTCATTTCTCGCCACAGCCTATCGATATGCTAAATTTGAAACGTGGCAAACGACGAAATACTGCGACCTAAAACAACAGCAACCGGGTTTGGGAAATTTACGACCTGTTCGCTGTTTGCAAAAGGTGCTACTCCTGCTTCTGGTCCTGTTTCCATTACAGGACTTGGAGTTGGGTCTCGCGCTGATGTTTGATTTCACATATGTATCACAACAACATCAATAACATGCAAAGCATTTTAAAACTCACAGCCCAGTGATGATGTCCAGGAAGCCTAACACTCCCAGTGACTGACTGTCACTCTGGCCAGGCATGGCAGAGGTATGACAAAACGGCAGCCTGCCTAAGAGCTAGGCATGTGTGCCTTATTGCCCATACCTTACCAAAGGGACTGACTCCAAAGTATGTCCTGTACCTGTTTAGTCAGTTCTGCTTACAACCAACACTCGATTCATGTGACTTGTGGTTCCGTTGCTCTCTGCCTTGCCTAACTCGACTTGTTGTTCGTTGGACACCGTGTCACAGTCACCATTTGTTTTACTGGCATCCGCAGACTCATCATCGGAAATGAATCATTTGCTTCGTTTGTTGGCATCCGTTTGGCGGCTATTTCCGCTTTTGTCGTTATTTTGGGCCATGTCATGTGTGTGTGAGTAAGTGTGTGGAGCGGGTGTTGTTTTCCAATAGACCAACAAAACGCGCTGTTCACACGTTTAGATGGCCAAAAGGTGAACCAAAATGCTGTGGTAACATACTCATGCTGCTTTCAAGAACAAACAGTGGTTCGAAGCCGTAAAAAATAAACAACAAAATCTACAGAGAAGTTTAGTTCCAACTTTATTATAATTCTGCACATTCTCGGAAATGAATTTTTAAACTTTTATACAATTAATTATAATTTAAGGAATGCAAAGTCTACCACAGTATATAGGTAGGGTTTTAGTACACTTCGTGGTACACTTATGAGAATTTTAATGACTTTTAAATATAATAAAATGTTTTTAATGGAAATCTTGTTCATTAAAGATGTGCAGAATCACAAATAAGTAGTATATATTTTCAATGAAACCGAAATTTTTTAGAGATAAACAAGTTTGGGACAAATTCTGCGAAGTTTGAAGAAAATTACATAGACTAGGTGATGTTTCATCGCTTTTTGTGGTACACTTTTGGGATATTTAGGGCTTTCGGATTGTAATAAAATGTATGTAAATGGAAATGAAGTTCGTCGAAGGTGTGCACAATTATAAACATGTCATATATTTTTGCAAATATTCTATAAATATAAAATTTCTAAGAAATTTTCGATAAATATAAAATTTCAAAGAAATTTTTAAATACAAAATTTGGACGAAATTTCCGATAAATATAAAATTTCGGCGAAATTTTCGATAAATATAAAATTTGGACGAAATTTTCGATAAATATAAAATTTGGACCAGATTTTCGATAAATATAAAATTTGGACGAAATTTTCGATAAATATAAAATTTCTACGAAATTTTTTATAAATATAAAATTTCTATAAATATATATTTTCGATAAATATAAAATTTCGACGAAATTTTCTATAAATAAGAAATTTTCTATAAATAAAAAATTTCTAAGAAATTTTCTATAAAAAAAAATTCTAAGAAATTTTTTATAAATATAAAATTTTTTAGAAATTTTCTACAAATGCAAAATATCTAAGAAATTTTCTATAAATACCAAATTTCTAAGAAATTTTCTATAAATACCAAATTTCTAAGAAATTTTCTACAAATACCAAATTTCTGAGAAATTTTCTATAAATACAAAATTTCGGAGAAATTTTCTATAAATACAAAATTTCTGAGAAATTTTCTATAAATACAAAATTTCGGAGAAATTTTCTATAAATACAAAATTTCTGAGAAATTTTCTATAAATACAAAATTTCTGAGAAATTTTCTATAAATACAAAATTTCTGAGAAATTTTCTATAAATATAAAATTTCGACAAAATTTTCTATAAATATAAAATTTCGACAAAATTTTCTATAAATATAAAATTTCGACAAAATTTTCTATAAATATAAAATTTCGACAAAATTTTCTATAAATATAAAATTTCGACAAAATTTTCTATAAATATAAAATTTCGACAAAATTTTCTATAAATATAAAATTTCGACGATATATTTTATAAATATAAAAATTTTGACGAAATTTTCTACAAAACATTAAATTTCGACGAAATTTTCTATAAATACAAAATTTCTAAGAAATTTTCTATAAATACACAATTTCTAAGAAATTTTCTATAAATACACAATTTCTAAGAAATTCTAAAAAAATTTTAAGAAATTTTCTATAAATAAAAAATGTCTAAGAAATTTCCTAAAAATACCAAATTTCTAACAACCCGTTATGGAGTGGCAACACTGTGCAATCTGTTTCAGTTTCCCTCATACATTGGCATATATGTTCCGCTCCACAATACTTTGTTATTGTTGTTGTTGCTGTTCTTCATATTTTGTATTTTTGCTTTGTTTGTTTCCATTTTATTATTATTTTGTCCATTTATATATGTTGTCCGTTTGTTACCATGTTTGTTGTCCATGTCCATGTTTTTCTGTGGTATTTGACACCTGGTGACAACACCAACCAACAGCAGAGTCAGCGACAGCTCCGGCTCCAGGTCCAAATGCTCCAATAGCCCCAACAAACACGGCCACACATTTTTGTGGTGCCACCGACATTACAAAAATAAAACGGATACCGGAATTACACTCGTGAATACTTTCTGGTTAATGTCCATTTGTGATGGGGGGAAAGGGAGCGACGGTCATCATAAAAGATTTTGAAATGTTCAAAGAATGCCTGAACAACTGATGGTGATTGATTTGAAGTCATGTTTGTTTCTGTGCAGATTGGAATCAGAGAGGTGACCACAAGTTTGTGAAGGAATTAGGGAATATATTTGTGTAGAGATTTTAAGGGAAAAGTCAATTATTTTAAAAAAGTTCTAAGCAATAACAAACAAATTGTAGGAATTATATTAAAATAACTTTTATTTAAAAAAATAAAATAAAGAAAATATTTTCTAAGGAATTTTCAACGTAAAGTAAAAACAAACAATTTAAAATGTATTTTTTAAAAACCAAATTCTAAATAAAAAATTACAAAAATTATTTAGGAAATTTAAGCAAAAAACTTACATAATTTTTAAAATATTTTTTAAAAATACAAATTTAGAAAAAAAAATTTATTAAAAATACTATTCCAATAAATTTTCTACAAACTAAAGAATTCCACAATTTGTCTGTAAATGAAAATTTCCTAGAAATTTTTTAGAAATAAAAAATCTAACAGATTTCTTGTAAATATAAAATTTCAAAGAAGTTTTAAAAATTGCACAAAATTTTGCAGAAATATTTTTTTTTTTAAATTTTAGAAATAAAAAAATTTCAAAAAATGTTCTGTACTTAATATTCATTCTCAGGAATTTTTAGTATTTTAAATTTGGTAAGAAATTTTGCAGCAAGATAATTTCACAAAAATGTTCTAAAAAATTTAAACCAATAATTTTTATAATATTTTCTAAAAAATGTTCTAATAAGAAAATATTTTCTAAGAAATTTTCAACGAGTAAAAGAATTTTATAGAAATAAAACTTTTCTAAGTAATTTTCTATAAATACAGCGTAAGCTTTTTGGCAAAAAAAAATCAGTAAGTAAAAACAAACAATTCTCTCTCAGGTATTTTTATATTTTAAATTTGGTAAGAAATTTTGCAGTAAAATAATTTAAAAACAAATACAAATTTTCTAAGAAATTTTGCAATAAACCAATATGTGCTAAGAAATTTTCAACGAATAAAAGAATTTTATAGAAATAAAACTTTTCTATAAATAAAGTGTAAGAATTTTTGGCAAAAAAAATCAGTAAGTAAACCAAACAATTCTCTCTTAGCAATTTTAACTATTTTAAATTTTGCAGTAAAATAATTAAAAAAAAAAATAAAAATGTTCTAAGAAATTTTGCAATAAACCAATATTTTCTAAGAAATGTTCTAATAAGAAAATATTTTCTAAGAAATTTTCAACGAATAATAGAATTTTATAGAAATAAAACTTTTCTGAGTAATTTTCTATAAATAAAATGTAAAATTTTTGGCAAAAAAAGTCAATAAGTAAAAACAAACAATTTAAAATGTATTTTCTAAAAATTACAAAAAATATTTAGAAAATGTATAACAAAAATTAATAATAATTTTCGCAAAATTTTCTATAAAACAAAATTCCTGAAAAAATTTGTTAGATATAAAAAAATTACTTATATATACATAATTTCCAACAAATTTTTTATATATTTAAAAATTTTACAAAATTTTCATTAAACTTTTAGAGATAACAAAAATGTGAAGAAATTTTCTATAACTAATAATCGTTTTCAGGAATTTTTATTATTCTAAATTTTGTCAGAACTTTTGCAATATAATATTTCAAATAAATAAAAATGCTCTAAGAAATTTTGCGATAAACCAACATTTTCTAAGAAATGATCTAATAAAAAAATATTTACTATGTTTCAATTTCCTATAAATAAAAATGGAAGAACTATTCTACAAATACAGAATTTAAAAAAAAGGAATAAGTCTACGTAGTCTTTGTTAAGATAATTTTTCTAAAAACAACAAAGTCTAAGTAAAAAAATAGTTAAAAAAATTAAAAATAAGAAATAAAAAATTCTCTCATTTCAACAGATCAAAAATGTTAAGGAAATTTTCTATAAAAAATTTCTCAGATTTTTTTTGTAAATTAAATACTTTACGAAATTTCTATATCTAAAAAATACAATGGAAATTTTTAATAATTTCTAAGATAAATATATATTTTTTTTAGAAATTTTTTTATTAACAATAAAATTCCGGAAATATTCTATAAATATTAAAACTTCAAAAAATTAATCCGTTTTTTCTGGTTTTTTTATTTTGTTGAAGCAAACATTTTCTATAAATAATACATTTCTACAAATCAAAAGTTCTAAGGAAATTTTCTATAAAAATATCTCGGATTTTTTTGTAAATTGCATAGTTTACGATATTTCTATATCTAAAAAATACAATGGAAATTCTTATTAATTTCTAGGATATAATATATATATTTTTAGAAATTTTTTTATTAACAATAATAACCCAGAAATATTCTATAAATATTAAAACTCTTCAAAAAATGTAATCTGCTTTATTCTGATTCTTTTATTTTGCTGAAGCACTCACCCACCGTGAGATCCCCGACAGCTTTCGCAAACATTATAATTTCTTTTCAATTTCATCAATTAAATTCAATTTTCTCATTAACCTTTGACACCGGAAATCTCCGTTATCAACTCCCCGAAAACGTGATTATCTGTTGTCGTTTTAAGGCCTCCATAGAATTCGTTTCCGCATTTTCTCTTATTTTTTTCGCTGTGAAAATGGAAACAAAAAAATTGATGTTGACACAACCAAAAGACCAGAAGTGACATAAAAAAACCAATTTAATCACATTTTAACCCCAATTTGATACACTCACACGTCCTCGGAGCAAAGCTATAGGTCTGCAGATAGATGCCAATGTCGTATGCATTGTCCTGTGTGGGTGTGTGTGAGTACTTGCATGGTCCTGGTCCTGGTCCTGATAAAACATGTTTTAAAAAGCGAACAAAATCAAACAGAAATAGGAAAAAATTGGTTATACTGTATCGTTGTGTTGACAGGATATGGTTCAAATGCCATAGACTCTTCTCCCCCTTCTAAATGGGGTTATTGAAGAGCTTCGTTTGCCTGTTAAGGCCTGGAAAAAGCTCACATCGTTGTGGCTATTTTTTGGAATTTTTTTCTGGGGGGGGGGGGGGGTTTATACAACATTCAAGTGCCAAAGCAATTGATTTACTGCACTTTGTTTGCCAAAAATTAATTGAGTTGATGACAAGTGCAATTGATTTATGCGGGACGCAAATGAGTGCGACTGATGGCCGAGAAATGTGTTTGGCAATATTCTCGGATGTGCAAAGCAAATTCGAAAGGCTTGACGACAAAAAAAAACATTGCAAAAAGGACAAGATGAACATTTAATGTAACCATCAAAAAACAAGGCCATGCCAAAACACAGCAAACAAAAATATATAAAGGATCATAGAGCATAAGCCAGTCTAACCAGACAAAGTCCTGGCAGGTCCTGGCTATCTACTCGTCCATTCAACCATCCATTCTACGAGTTCGTTATAGGCATAGTCTGTGGCACACAGAATATCCTTTTGTCAGAGAGATGAAAGGACAATGTGTTAATGTCATTTCATTACATATTGAATGTTGGATGTTCTACACACATACATCCTTCTATATCCTTTTTTAAACTCCTCCATCTCCAGCAATATTGTTTGCATTGTAAAAGGCATGGGTTCTGTTGCATTGCAATAAAAATAAATTTATTGGAGTGCAATAATTGCAATTTGTCTGCTTTTTCAAATAAGGATTTCCATTCGAATTCAAATGCGAATATGATTCGAACAAAATTTGTATTTTGTAATTTGAATATCATGATATCATTGCCATTAGGGTCATTACCAACAACACCGCCCGAGTCATTTATATAGACAATTGAGTATTTTATGAAGTGTGGAACGGAATTGCATAAATAAGTCATTAATTTTAGTGTAAATAATATCAGATTTCTCTCATACTTTATTTAAACGAAAAATATGTGTTATTACCTTTTTTAATATCCCATTAAAATTTTAATTGTTAACCATCAAAAAATAATTACCTAATAATTTGTAACTGTGGTAATCGCTTCATGATTTAGTTAAGAGTTTCACTAAATAAGACGTGGATTTTCTTAGTCTCCAAAATAAGACGAGGATTTTCTTAATCTTCAAAATAAGACGTGGATTTACTTAGTCTCCAAAATAAGACGAGGATTTTCTTAGTCTCCAAAATAAGACGTGGATTTTCTTAGTCTCCAAAATAAGTCGTGGATTTACTTAGCCTCCAAAATAAGACGTGGGTTTTCTTAGTCTCCAAAATAAGACGGGGATTTTCTTAGTCTCCAAAATAAGACGTGGATTTTCTTAGTCTCCAAAATAAGACGCGGATTTTCTTAGTCTCCAAAATAAGACGTGGATTTTCTTAGTCTCCAAAATAAGACGTGGATTTTCTTAGTCTCCAAAATAAGACGTGGATTTTCTAAGTCTCCAAAATAAGACGTGGATTTTCTTAGTCTCCAAAATAAGACGTGGATTTTCTTAGTCTCCAAAATAAGACGTGGATTTTCTTAGTCTCCAAAATAAGACGTGGATTTTCTTAGTCTCCAAAATAAGACGTGGATTTTCTTAGTCTCCAAAATAAGACGTGGATTTTCTTAGTCTCCAAAATAAGACGTGGATTTTCTTAGTCTCCAAAATAAGACGTGGATTTTCTTAGTCTCCAAAATAAGACGTGGATTTTCTTAGTCTCCATAATAAGACGTGGATTTTCTTAGTCTCCATAATAAGACGTGGATTTTCTTAGTCTCCATAATAAGACGTGGATTTTCTTAGTCTCCATAATAAGACGTGGATTTTCTTAGTCTCCAAAATAATAACATTAATCAAGACTTATTCGAAAAAGAAAAAGTGGATTTTCTTAGTTTCCAAAATAAAAACATTAATCAAGACTTATTCGAAAAATAAGACGTGGATTTTCTTAGTCTCCAAAATAATAACATAATCAAGACTTATTCGAAAAATTGTTATTGTTCGTTAATATATATAAAATTGTGATATCATGCTATGATCAAATTGAATGCAGAATCAGCATCAACATTTCGCTTAGGTGCACATAAGGCAGTTATGTGAATCGGATAAGTGCACATTTGGGCAGCTAAGTGAATTTTTCCCTTAAGTGCGCAAAATGGGTTTCAAAAGTAAGCGAGGCAGCTAAGCAAAAAATAATGCAATTAACAAATGTATTTATAATATAGGTATCATTATGAATAGATCTAGTTATTGTAATTGTGCAGCTAAGTGAAAACCGCATTAGAGCATTTTTCACTTAAGTGATGGCAAAATGGCATTCAAAACTAAGCGAGGCAGCCAAGCATAGAATAATTTAATAACAAATTTGATTAATAATAATTGTTAACATTAATCAAGACTTAATCGAAAAATTGTTATTGTTCGTTATTATATATAAAATTGTGATATCATGCCGTGATTAAATTGAATGCTGAATCAGCATCAACATTTCGCTTAGGTGCACATAAGGCAGTTATGTGAATCGGATAAGTGCATATTTGGGCAGCTAAGTGAATTTTTCACTTAAGTGCGCAAAATGGGTGTCAAAAGTAAGAGAGGCAGCTAAGCAAAAAATACTGCAATACACAAATGTACTTATAATATTGGTAAAATTATAAATATATTTAGTTAGTATAATTTATATGTTATTGTGTAGAAAGTGGTGTATTTTAGATACAAATTGAAACAAATACATAATTTTAATAGCTAATTTTTTCTCGCAATTTATTTCTAAGAGTAATTTAAAACTTATTCCGGAGGATGTTTTATTACGAATATATTCGTAGCTATTAATGCAGACATAAGAATAAGTAACTGCCAAAAAAGATGTAGTTTTTAATGATCAAGGGCATTTCAAACTGTATACTGATAAATTTCTCCTGACTTGGGGAACGAATGGTGCAGAAGCGTGTTCACTATGTCTATTCAAGGGAACGACGGAAGGAGCCAACATTTTTGTGCAAGGGAAGAAAGGGGACTTTAATGAAGGGAAAGCGATAAAGAATTACTAAATTGCTGAAAGGGTTAACAGAATGATGTTGATGGAGGTAAAACAACAGGGAACCAATATTGTGGGAAGCAAAAAAAGAAGGAACCAATGCTGAAAGAGGTATGGAACCTCTTTAATGCCAAAAAATCAACCTTCTTGGCTTTCCCTAGTCAACAGTGCCGAGAATGGCGCCCAACGTGGCTCATAGCCCAAATAAAAAGGAATAACTTCTACATGTTTTCTTTTCTAAAGATGTAAAATTTCAAGTGCTAATTTGTTGAAGTTGAGTGAAACATTTTTAATCTTCAGAGCTCTAGCGTAAAAAAGAATTATCTTGAACACCCAAAAAAATCGTATAATTCATAAATTTATAATTTTCGTTTAAATATTTGGAATTCTTATCCCTAAAATCATAGTTTTTTAATTTGAATCTTTCCCTTAAATTTTTTTGTTTATTTAAATTAAGATCTTTTTCCAAATCTCAAAATTATTCTTTCCCATCCCTCTAGAGCATGTGGAAGTTTAATTTTACCAATATTTCTTGTGTGATTTATAGGTTTCAGGACTTTGCCATCATTTCGCAAATGGCATATACAGAAACAAATTAATGGCTCTGCCTAAGATCAAACTAATCTTTTCCAAGCAATGCGTAGCAGAACCAAGACCAACAGAAAGAAGGAACGAAGTAGAGAGAGGGAGTGTGTCCTGTTCTCTATAGCGTGCTCAAAAGTGCAACGGGACGACTGACTTCTTGACCAATTTTCTATGACTTGTTTGGTGTTTGTGGTTTTGAATTATGGCAGGATTGCTTTGTTTTGTTTCATTTCGTTTATAACGATTTGGCACAAGGATTTTCTTTTTAAAAAGATGCTACAGGACTGCTGGGTTGGCTGACTGGCTCTGGATGTCACACACGAACCTCCTCGCTTCACAGAGGGACAAACAAATGTGAGCCTATTTTATAAATGCACTAACCATTGCACTTTGGATCCTTTGGGCATGTCCTGTTTGTTCAACGAAATCATCAACAGCATCGCCTGGCACTAAAGGAACTACCCAAAGACCAAAGGAGTTAACCGGACTGGCCTGGCTCTTTCATGGCATTCGGCGAGTGTGTTAGAGCCTTCACATTTGCAACACTAACTGGAGTTGAACAAATCCTTGCATCTTGGTGTTGCATTGTGATTTCATCTACAATTCATAGAACAATTTGTGTGTGAGTCTCTGTGCGTTGTGTTTCTTTTTTTTTTGTTGGTGGCTCTGTTCTCTAACAAACAGAAAGCGGACAAAACGGATTCGCATCTACGGAAAAGAAAATGTTATGTGACATCAGTGAACCCCTTTTGCTTTACGATGTTTCTCTAATGTTATTGAATGGGAGAGGAGGATGTGGTGGCGTTGGAATGACCGAGCTCAAATAGGCTTTTAGAGGAGCAAAGGAGAAGTTTTCAGTTGGCAGTAGACAAAAACAACCATTATCGTGGAGAAGGAAAACTAAGTCATACAAACGGAACGGGTTTAGTCAAAACAAATGGTATGCCATGCAAACGCATAAGTTCTCATACTTCTAAACAGTTGGCTATGAAAGTATTCCTCAACAATATGAACCAGCTACGATTTCATATACAACCACTGGATTTCTTTTGCCGCTAAAAATGGCTATCAGCTCTTTAGAGGACAATGGAGAGCTGTTGGTCTTCTTGACAAATTCATTTTAAGTCAAAATAATAAATACCAAAGCTAAATCTGATCGTCGCTACTGCTAATATTAAATTCCATATAGATGTTATAATAACCTATCCAAAAGTTGAATCTGGTAGCACCTCTGGTAAATCAACAAAACTACTAACCATACATCAGCACAGTAAAGAATCGAACTCAAGAGGGACCCAAAACGAGCGAAAGATCAACAACCATTCATATCTATTCGCCTGGTAGCAGCAACCTCCGTCTACTTAGTGGCTTGATAGAAAATATAAGCAACCTAAATATTAATAATTTCAAACGATAAGATGATCCTAACGAGGATAGCGGCAATAGTGACGGTGAGGCCTCAAAGAGCTAGACCGAGAAATACCTGAACCCTCTCCTGAAGCAGCAACTGCAACTCGGGATCCTGCAAATCCCATAGCCGATCCCCTAGAAATGTACTAAGATTGTTCAAGAGTAAGCAAGAAGAAAAAGGTCCCTTCCGAGGAAAAAAGAAAGTAAATATGGTTGTCATAGGTGAAAATGCAGCTCCCACGCGTGGAAGTCAAGAAAGAACTAAGGATGATCAAGGGAAAGTAATAATAGTCATTCCCCATCTTGAGGCCTCCAAGAGCTATACCGAAAAATACCTGAACCATACTTCAGAAAACATATTCTGGGATCGTACAAATACCATAGCCGTTCGTAAAATCCACGGGGAAGTTTATCCAGTATTCAAGTAAAGATGATGATGCCAAATGGAAATCAGCCGGAAAGCGAAAGAATTCCTGCTGATCGAAGTAATCTAATGGCAGGGCGATTTTATGTAAAATATTCGTCAGTCCCTATTGAAGTCGGAATCAATTTTTAAGGAAAGAAATGAGTGATCGTACCTGTTTAAGATAATAAAGAAAAACAAACAGACTTGTATGATGCAAATAACCTTCGAGAGGAAGCAAGAACGATCCAATCTGGAGAAGGAAGTTAGCTCTGTTGTTGAGGGAGAAGCTAGAAGGAACCAAACATCTTCTGTTGAAAGTAGGAAGATATTAAGTCCTTTCTGGTGAAAGAAGAAAAGAAATGTGGTTTTCAAAGGGAAAACTGTAGCTACCACGGAAGGGAAGAAAAGATAAGAAAGAGCTAAGGCGGTTTAAGGAAAGATAATAAGGAACTAAGGATCGGTTGTTGAAGGAAAAGCAACCAGGAAGCAAACACCTTTTGGAGAAAGTAGAAAAGTACTGAGGCTGTTCTAGGGGAAGCAAGAAGGAATTAAGTCCCTTCTGGTGGAAGAAGAAAGGAAATATGGGTTTCAAAGTTAAAAAGGCAACCACCAAGGAAGGGATAGTAGTAAAAGCTAAGGCAGTTCAAAGGAATGTAATAAAGAACTAAAGATCGGTTGTTGCAGAGAAAGCAAGAAGGAGCCAACCATCTTCTGGAGCAAGTAGGAAGGTACTAAAACATGATGAAGCGAAAGCAAGGAGGAGTGGAAGCAAGAAGGAGCAAAGCCCCTACCAGGGAAAGGAGAAAGGAACTTTGGCTGTTAGAGGGAAAAAGGAAGGGAAGGCAACAAAGAACTGAGACTGTTCAAGGGAAGGTAATAAGGAACTAAATATCGGTTTTTGAATGCAAAGCAAGCAGGAACCAAACACTTTCCGGGGAAAGTAGGAAGATACCAAAGATGTAACAGGGGAAACAATAATGATTCAAACCCTTACCGGGAAAAGAAGAAATGATCTAGGTTGTCAAAGAGAAAAGGAAGCTACCATGGAAGGAAACACAAGAAAGATCTAAGCTGTTCAAGGGAAAATAATAAAAAAATTAAGGCTGTTCAAGGGACAGAAAGAAGATGCTACGCCTGTTCAGTGGAAATAAATAAGTTTGAAAAGATTCTCAAGGGAAGAATCGATCTAATTTGGAATGAGTTTTCCAGGGAAGGATGGAAATGACTACGGCTGATCAAGGTAAAGCAAGAAGTAAAGGGAAAGCAAGAAGGAACCAACCAACTTCTGGAGTTGGAAGGTACTAAGCATGATGAAGCGGAAGCAAGAAGGAGCCTACCAGCGAAAGGAGAAAATAACTTTGGCTGTTAAAGGGCAAAGGAAAGAATCAAAGGAAGGGAATGCAACAAAGAACTGAGGCTTTTCAAGGGAAGGTAATAAGGAACTAAATATCGGTTTTTGAATGCAAAGCAAGCAGGAGCCAAACACCTTCCGGGGAAAGTTGAAAGAAACCAAAGATGTTAAAAGGGGAAACAATAATGCTCCAAACCCTTACCGGGAAAATAAGAAATGATCTAGGTTATCCAATGGAAAAGGAAGCTACAACGGAAGGAAAGACAAGAAAGATCTAAGCTGTTCAAGCGAAAATAATAAAAAATTAAGGCTGTTCAAGGGACAGAAAGAAGTTACTACGCCTGTTCAGTGGAAAAAATAAGGTTTAAGAATGGATGTTCTAGGGAAAGATAGAAACGACAACGGCTGTTAAAGGTAAAGCAAGAAGGAAACCACCTGTTCAGGGGAAATATTAAAGATCCAGCACGTTTCAAGGAAAGGAAAAGTCTGGCCGGTTCAAGCTAAAGATAAAGTAATGGCGACTTTTCAATGGAAAGAAGTAAGAAACCACGGTTGTTCGAGGGATGTTCAAGGGGAACCAAGAAGCATACAAGACCTTTTCGGGGAAAGAAGAAAATTTCAATGATTGCCAAAGGGAAAAGAAAGATATCCCGGAAGTGAAGGCAAGATAGAACTAAGGCTACTCAGAAATTAATAAAGAACTAAAGCTGTTCAAGGGACGAAAGGAGGAAGAAAGGTTGCTCAAGGGAAGTATCGCTGTAACTTAGAATGAATGTTTAAGGGAAAGACGAAAATGACTACGGCTGTTCAAGGGAAAGCAAGAAGGAATCGACATATCGACAGAGGAAATTATAAAATTGGAATTTGACTTTGCACAGATTAGAATCCACTGCAAAGAAAGGTGAAAAACTTCGTCGACTCTGATATTATCGTATTAAGTTTGAGTTCGATCAGAAACTCTGCTAGGAGGGAGTAAACATATTATTAAGAAATCAAGAAAGGAAGGAACTGTTTGAACTAATTGGGAAGTAATGGTAGCAAGTGCGAGACAAGACAGCACATATCTGTGGAAATATTTGCATTTAAAGTTAATAGAACAATGAAATGATGATGGCGATAAAAATTTTCTCTTTCAAAGAGATTTACATTGCGTGGCTTAAGGAAATAAAGATTTGTATATGTACTGAATGATCTTATCCTAATCCAGAGTCTTTCTCTACGAGTATACTGGAGTTGGACGTAGATCTCCAGTATTGATTAAGAATTTTAAGGTCGACTAGCATATATTGAATCTTATCTTTACTTCCAACTGTAGTATAGAAAGAGACTTGATTAAGATAAGATCATTCAGTATTGAGCAAAATCTGTGTATCTTTAAACGATACAATGTAAATCAAATAATAAACTGACAGAACAAACTTTCATTATATTGTTATATTAACCCTCAAATTGGTCCCCAAATGGGGACAGCTATTTAAATACACGCAAATATATGTATGATTGAATACTATAAATATCGACAAAGTCTCTGGGGACTGTAGGCGGTAATGGGATAACTTTAAATGCAAATACTTCCACAAATATGGAATGTCTTACCTTTCATTTGATCCAATTATCTCTCAATTATTCCATTAATACTCGTACGGCATTCGGACTCGGAGTCAGGCATTCTATAAGTATTAGTACTCTGGTGTGGAGTAAGACTTTTAACTGTAAATGGAAATACTTCCACAAATATGGGATGTCTTACCTTTCATTGGATCCAATTATCTCTCAATTATTCCATCAATACTCGTACGGCTTTCGGACTCAGAGTCAGACATTCTATTAGTACTCTGGTGTGGAGTAAGACTTTTAAGTTCGACTTTTGACTTTAAATGCAAATACTTCCACAAATATGGGATGTCTTACCTTTCATTGGATCCAATTACCTCGCAATTATTCCATCAAGACTACGGCATCCGGACTCGGAGTCAGGCATTCTATTAGTACTCTGGTGTGGAGTAAGACTTTTAAGTTCGACTTCTAACTTTAAATGCAAATACTTCCACAAATATGGGATGTCTTACCTTACGCTGGATCCAATTATTCCATCAAGACTCGTACGGCATTCGGACTCCGAGTCTGGCATTCGATAAGTATTAGTACTCTGGTGTGGAGTAAGACTTTTAACTTTAAATGCAAATACTTCCACAAATATGGGATGTCTAACCTTTCATTGGATCCAATTACCTCTCAATTATTCCATCAAGAATCGTACGGAATTTGGACTCGGGGTCAGGCATACTATAAGTATTAGTACTCTGGTGTGGAGAAAGACTTTTACGTTCGACTTATATTGAAGTTGATATTTATGTCTAGCCAGAGTCGATCTAAAATTTAAGAATTTATACTAGTTGACCTTGAAGGTATGTCTCTATGGTAGAGTCAATCTTAAATTTCTGAATTTATACTAGAGTCAACTTTAAAGTTCTCCGACTTGACTATAATCGATCTAACAGTCTTCATTTGACCAGAATCTATTTTAAAGGTCGACTTTATACTAAAGGGTATATCTTTCTCTTTTCAGAAGATATCCCAATAAATATCTTCTGAAAGAAAAAATCATTTAGTTGATGACTGTGAACGTTTCCCCGACCAACTTCTCCCTCATGACGTCTACTTCTGCACCCTTATGTAAGTGCATTCTCCACTTCGGTATTTGCAATTGTTTGGTCTTCCAAGCAAAAATTGGCTGTTTGCTAAATTGCCAGCAATTTGACTTTGAACCCTTTGAAGAACAACACCTCTCAGCCAAAATGGCAGCAACACTAAGACCCTTGTCCAACCGAGCAACCAAGTAGCTCCTGGTCTGTGTGGGGTCTTAACCCCAAACATGGTGATAGTGATGATGACATGTGTCATTACTCACAGTCCACAATCAATATATTTGAGATATTGCCAAACTGAAAACATTTGACATTTTCCTCTTTGCAGGGCTTTGCCGCAAAGAGAAGATACTTTGGCAAATCTCTAAGGGAAAATATGGCAAATTATTTCTAAAGTTTTTGAATGTGAAACATGTGTGTGGATGTGTGTATGTGAATGTGTACATCTAATGAGTCCTTGTCTGTTTTCGGGTAATCCTTGTTTGGGTCAGCCATAAACAAATCAAATGTTTTGTTTTGCTATTGGCCTTCTAAAGTCCTTTTGGAGAAAAAACGAGCAGAAGTCATAGATGAAAGAAGTCTGACAGTGAGTTTATATTCAAACAAAGGTCTTATAGTTGATGCCAAGATTGATTTACGTTTAAATAGATTTTTCAACCAGGCTAACCAAGCGTATCCTTAAGGCAGCCCCCCTCTCACACTCTCGCTCCCTTCTTGCTCTCAGTTGCTGACTTGTCCTGATTTAAAGTAGCAACAATTATAATTGTTGTTTGGCTACAATTCAAATGGTCTCCAGTATTGTTGTTCCCTTTACTCGAGGAGTGAACTTGTGAGCAAGTGAATGTACCACACAGAATATGTGTCCTTGTCCATATGTATCTCTGCTCTTACTGCTGAAGGACTCGTGCTGTATCCTTGCTCTCTCTCTCTCCTGAGTTAGTTACAGTGCAAGAAAATAACCCAACAAATGAATGACTGAGATTTATCAAAAGGTAATTTATATATTTATGTTAGTTTTTCCAACCAAATCTATGCCTGGCCTTAGAGATACTCTTCTTCTGTGGGGGGAAAAAGAGATTTGAAGCTTTTTGGGGAGTTTGTCCTCGCTCCTCTCTATTTGCATTTTCGTGTTTCAAAAGAAGGCAAACCAAAGTACGACTGAGGAGTAGTATTAGATCTATGGTAATATGACTTTTGTTAGTTTTACTTTAGGAGTAGTTGTTTTAGGCCTCGACTTGAAAAACTGTAGTTAAGCATTTGCAAAACAAATGGCGAAATTTAAGGGCATTTCAAAGTAATAAATCGCCTTTAACATTTGCACAAACTTTTCCATTTCGAATGCATACACTGAGTCGTCGACATATATAGAGGATTGGTACGAGGTGTATTTTATGGCAGAGAGGGGAAATCTTTTCATTTTTGGGGACATTTTTGACTTAGAAATCTTTTATTTATAGAAACTTTCATAGAAATCTTTTATCTATAGAAACTGTCAGAGAAATCATTTGTTTATAGAAAATTTCATAGAAATTTTGTATTAATAGAACATTTTTTAGAAATTTTGTATCTGTAGAGAAATTCTTAGAAATTTTCTATTAATAGAAAATTTTTTAAAAATTTTGTATTTAAAGGTCGACTTTTTTTGTATTTATAGAAAATTTCTTAGAAATTTTGTATTTATGGAAAATTTCTTATAAATTTTGTATTTATAGAAAATTTCTTAGAAATTTTGTATTTATAGAAAATTTCTTAGAAATTTTGTATTTATAGAAAATTTCTTAGAAATTTTGTATTTATAGAAAATTTCTTAGAAATTCTGTATTTATGGAAAATTTCTTAGAAATTTTGTATTTATAGAAAATTTCTTAGAAATTTTGTATTTATAGAAAATTTCTTAGAAATTTTGTATTTATAGAAAATTTCTTAGAAATTTTGTATTTATAGAAAATTTCTTAGAAATTTTGTATTTATAGAAAATTTCTTTGAAATTTTGTTTTTATAGAAAATTTCTTAGAAATTTTGTATTTTTAGAAAATTTCTTAGAAATTTTGTATTTATAGAAAATTTCTTAGAAATTTTATATTTATAGAAAATTTCTTAGAAATTTTATATTTATAGAAAATTTCTCAGAAATTTTATATTTATAGAAAATTTCTTAGAAATTTTGTATTTATAAAAAATTTCTTAGAAATTTTGTATTTATGGAAAATTTCTTAGAAATTTTGTATTTATAGAAAATTTCTTAGAAATTTTGTATTTATAGAGAATTTCTTAAAAATTTTGTATTTATAGAAAATTTCTTAGAAATTTTGTATTTATAGAAAATTTCTTAGAAATTTTGTATTTATAGAAAATTTCTTAGAAATTTTGTATTTATAGAAAATTTCTTAGAAATTTTGTATTTATAGAAAATTTCTTAGAAATTTTGTATTTATAGAAAATTTCTTAGAAATTTTGTATTTATAGAAAATTTCTTAGAAATTTTGTATTTATAGAAAATTTCTTAGAAATTTTGTATTTATAGAAAATTTCTTAGAAATTTTGTATTTATAGAAAATTTCTTAGAAATTTTGTATTTATAGAAAATTTCTTAGAAATTTTGTATTTATAGAAAATTTCTTAGAAATTTTGTATTTATAGAAAATTTCTTAGAAATTTTGTATTTATAGAAAATTTCTTAGAAATTTTGTATTTATAGAAAATTTCTTAGAAATTTTATATTTATAGAAAATTTCTCAGAAATTTTGTATTTATAAAAAATTTCTTAGAAATTTTGTATTTATAAAAAATTTCTTAGAAATTTTGTATTTATAGAAAATTTCTTAGAAATTTTGTATTTATAGAAAATTTCTTAGAAATTTTGTATTTATAGAAAATTTCTTAGAAATTTTGTATTTATAGAAAATTTCTTAGAAATTTTGTATTTATAGAAAATTTCTTAGAAATTTTGTATTTATAGAAAATTTCTTAGAAATTCTGTATTTATAGAAAATTTCTTAGAAATTCTGTATTTATAGAAAATTTCTTAGAAATTTTGTATTTATAGAAAATTTCTTAGAAATTTTGTATTTATAGAAAATTTCTTAGAAATTTTATATTTATAGAAAATTTCTCAGAAATTTTGTATTTATAAAAAATTTCTTAGAAATTTTGTATTTATAGAAAATTTCTTAGAAATTTTGTATTTATAGAAAATTTCTTAGAAATTTTGTATTTATAGAAAATTTCTTAGAAATTTTGTATTTATAGAAAATTTCTTAGAAATTTTGTATTTATAGAAAATTTCTTAGAAATTTTGTATTTATAGAAAATTTCTTAGAAATTTTGTATTTATAGAAAATTTCTTAGAAATTTTGTATTTATAGAAAATTTCTTAGAAATTTTGTATTTATAGAAAATTTCTTAGAAATTTTGTATTTATAGAAAATTTCTTAGAAATTTTGTATTTATAGAAAATTTCTTAGAAATTTTGTATTTATAGAAAATTTCTTAGAAATTTTGTATTTATAGAAAATTTCTTAGAAATTTTGTATTTATAGAAAATTTCTTAGAAATTTTGTATTTATAGAAAATTTCTTAGAAATTTTGTATTTATAGAAAATTTCTTAGAAATTTTGTATTTATAGAAAATTTCTTAGAAATTTTGTATTTATAGAAAATTTCTTAGAAATTTTGTATTTATAGAAAATTTCTTAGAAATTTTGTATTTATAGAAAATTTCTTAGAAATTTTGTATTTATAGAAAATTTCTTAGAAATTTTATATTTATAGAAAATTTCTCAGAAATTTTGTATTTATAAAAAATTTCTTAGAAATTTTGTATTTATAAAAAATTTCTTAGAAATTTTGTATTTATAGAAAATTTCTTAGAAATTTTGTATTTATAGAAAATTTCTTAGAAATTTTGTATTTATAGAAAATTTCTTAGAAATTTTGTATTTATAGAAAATTTCTTAGAAATTTTGTATTTATAGAAAATTTCTTAGAAATTTTGTATTTATAGAAAATTTCTTAGAAATTTTGTATTTATAGAAAATTTCTTAGAAATTTTGTATTTATAGAAAATTTCTTAGAAATTTTGTATTTATAGAAAATTTCTTAGAAATTTTGTATTTATAGAAAATTTCTTAGAAATTTTGTATTTATAGAAAATTTCTTAGAAATTTTGTATTTATAGAAAATTTCTTAGAAATTTTGTATTTATAGAAAATTTCTTAGAAATTTTGTATTTATAGAAAATTTCTTAGAAATTTTGTATTTATAGAAAATTTCTTAGAAATTTTGTATTTATAGAAAATTTCTTAGAAATTTTGTATTTATAGAAAATTTCTTAGAAATGTTGTATTTATAGAAAATTTCTTAGAAATTTTGTATTTATAGAAAATTTCTTAGAAATTTTGTATTTATAGAAAATTTCTTAGAAATTTTGTATTTATAGAAAATTTCTTAGAAATTTTGTATTTATAGAAAATTTCTTAGAAATTTTGTATTTATAGAAAATTTCTTAGAAATTTTGTATTTATAGAAAATTTCTTAGAAATTTTGTATTTATAGAAAATTTCTTAGAAATTTTGTATTTATAGAAAATTTCTTAGAAATTTTGTATTTATAGAAAATTTCTTAGAAATTTTATATTTATAGAAAATTTCTCAGAAATTTTGTATTTATAAAAAATTTCTTAGAAATTTTGTATTTATAAAAAATTTCTTAGAAATTTTGTATTTATAGAAAATTTCTTAGAAATTTTGTATTTATAGAAAATTTCTTAGAAATTTTGTATTTATAGAAAATTTCTTAGAAATTTTGTATTTATAGAAAATTTCTTAGAAATTTTGTATTTATAGAAAATTTCTTAGAAATTCTGTATTTATAGAAAATTTCTTAGAAATTCTGTATTTATAGAAAATTTCTTAGAAATTTTGTATTTATAGAAAATTTCTTAGAAATTTTGTATTTATAGAAAATTTCTTAGAAATTTTATATTTATAGAAAATTTCTCAGAAATTTTGTATTTATAAAAAATTTCTTAGAAATTTTGTATTTATAGAAAATTTCTTAGAAATATTGTATTTATAGAAAATTTCTTAGAAATTTTGTATTTATAGAAAATTTCTTAGAAATTTTGTATTTATAGAAAATTTCTTAGAAATTTTGTATTTATAGAAAATTTCTTAGAAATTTTGTATTTATAGAAAATTTCTTAGAAATTTTGTATTTATAGAAAATTTCTTAGAAATTTTGTATTTATAGAAAATTTCTTAGAAATTTTGTATTTATAGAAAATTTCTTAGAAATTTTGTATTTATAGAAAATTTCTTAGAAATTTTGTATTTATAGAAAATTTCTTAGAAATTTTGTATTTATAGAAAATTTCTTAGAAATTTTGTATTTATAGAAAATTTCTTAGAAATTTTGTATTTATAGAAAATTTCCTAGAAATTTTGTATTTATAGAAAATTTCCTAGAAATTTTGTATTTATAGAAAATTTCCTAGAAATTTTGTATTTATAGAAAATTTCCTAGAAATTTTGTATTTATAGAAAATTTCCTAGAAATTTTGTATTTATAGAAAATTTCCTAGAAATTTTGTATTTATAGAAAATTTCCTAGAAATTTTGTATTTATAGAAAATTTCCTAGAAATTTTGTATTTATAGAAAATTTCCTAGAAATTTTGTATTTATAGAAAATTTCCTAGAAATTTTGTATTTATAGAAAATTTCCTAGAAATTTTGTATTTATAGAAAATTTCCTAGAAATTTTGTATTTATAGAAAATTTCCTAGAAATTTTGTATTTATAGAAAATTTCCTAGAAATTTTGTATTTATAGAAAATTTCCTAGAAATTTTGTATTTATAGAAAATTTCTTAGAAATTTTGTATTTATAGAAAATTTCTTAGAAATTTTGTATTTATAGAAAATTTTTTAGAAATTTTGTATTTATAAAAAATTTCTTAGAAATTTTGTATTTATAGAAAATTTCTTAGAAATTTTGTATTTATAGAAAATTTCTTAGAAATTTTGTATTTATAGAAAATTTCTTAGAAATTTTGTATTTATAGAAAATTTCTTAGAAATTTTATATTTATAGAAAATTTCTCAGAAATTTTGTATTTATAAAAAATTTCTTAGAAATTTTGTATTTATAAAAAATTTCTTAGAAATTTTGTATTTATAGAAAATTTCTTAGAAATTTTGTATTTATAGAAAATTTCTTAGAAATTTTGTATTTATAGAAAATTTCTTAGAAATTTTGTATTTATAGAAAATTTCTTAGAAATTTTGTATTTATAGAAAATTTCTTAGAAATTCTGTATTTATAGAAAATTTCTTAGAAATTCTGTATTTATAGAAAATTTCTTAGAAATTTTGTATTTATAGAAAATTTCTTAGAAATTTTGTATTTATAGAAAATTTCTTAGAAATTTTATATTTATAGAAAATTTCTCAGAAATTTTATATTTATAGAAAATTTCTCAGAAATTTTGTATTTATAAAAAATTTCTTAGAAATTTTGTATTTATAGAAAATTTCTTAGAAATTTTGTATTTATAGAAAATTTCTTAGAAATTTTGTATTTATAGAAAATTTCTTAGAAATTTTGTATTTATAGAAAATTTCTTAGAAATTTTGTATTTATAGAAAATTTCTTAGAAATTTTGTATTTATAGAAAATTTCTTAGAAATTTTGTATTTATAGAAAATTTCTTAGAAATTTTGTATTTATAGAAAATTTCTTAGAAATTTTGTATTTATAGAAAATTTCTTAGAAATTTTGTATTTATAGAAAATTTCTTAGAAATTTTGTATTTATAGAAAATTTCTTAGAAATTTTGTATTTATAGAAAATTTCTTAGAAATTTTGTATTTATAGAAAATTTCCTAGAAATTTTGTATTTATAGAAAATTTCCTAGAAATTTTGTATTTATAGAAAATTTCCTAGAAATTTTGTATTTATAGAAAATTTCCTAGAAATTTTGTATTTATAGAAAATTTCCTAGAAATTTTGTATTTATAGAAAATTTCCTAGAAATTTTGTATTTATAGAAAATTTCCTAGAAATTTTGTATTTATAGAAAATTTCCTAGAAATTTTGTATTTATAGAAAATTTCCTAGAAATTTTGTATTTATAGAAAATTTCCTAGAAATTTTGTATTTATAGAAAATTTCCTAGAAATTTTGTATTTATAGAAAATTTCCTAGAAATTTTGTATTTATAGAAAATTTCCTAGAAATTTTGTATTTATAGAAAATTTCCTAGAAATTTTGTATTTATAGAAAATTTCCTAGAAATTTTGTATTTATAGAAAATTTCTTAGAAATTTTGTATTTATAGAAAATTTCTTAGAAATTTTGTATTTATAGAAAATTTCTTAGAAATTTTGTATTTATAGAAAATTTCTTAGAAATTTTGTATTTATAAAAAATTTCTTAGAAATTTTGTATTTATAAAAAATTTCTTAGAAATTTTGTATTTATAGAAAATTTTGTATTTATAGAAAAATTCTTAGAAATTTCGTATTTATAGACAATTTCTTAGAAATTTTTTATTTATAGACTTCTTAGAAATTTTTTATTTATAGAAAATTTCTTAGAAATTATGTATTTATAGGAAATTTCTAAGGTTTTTTTTTATTGAAATTTTCTTAGCAATTTGTTATTTTCTGAAATTTTTATTTATATATTTATTTTAGAAATTTTGACTTTATCGAACTTATTTTTATTAAAATATCTTTTTTAGAGCAATTTCTAGAATTGCCCTTTCCTGACCCCATACGTTCTTCAAATACTTAGTTCCTTCATATGTCCCATCCTCCAACCAGTGAAAATATGTGTGAACTCTGGTCTTTCTTTTCATTTGTTATTCCTTTTTTGGAAAAAACAGAAAACATGTATAAATACAAATACAAAGAAACCTTAACTCTTCACTTTTTCTGCTCTAAGGATACCGAAATGCACTCACATTCAAACATACTCGACTAGCAAGGACATCAATACAGCTTTACTCACAAAAGGACATTCATAAGGAACCCACTTGCATACATATGCATAAAAATGAGATTGCATATGTTTGTGGTGGAAGGGAAATGTGATGTAGAGAGAGGTAGGAAGAGGACATTTTTTGGGGAGGAGATAAATTGAATTTATAGAAATTTTGTAAACAATTTTTTGGTAGAGTGAAAGGACCTGAAGAGGGGAAGGTAGTGAGAGAGAGGATTGCTTCTAGTTCTCGGAGGGTCCTGTGTGAATTTTGATTTAAATTAATTTCAAATCCACTTAACTACTGGGTAGGAACACTTGCACATACATACACACATACGTACACATCTGCAGAAGCCTGACAAGATTTTGAGTTATTTTTGAGAGGAAGTAGGAGTAATGATACATATGCATACACATATACGTTTTTCATCCTCAAAGGACATTTGATAAATTCTTATTTCCATTTTTTTCTTAGGTTTTCAGATTTTTTCGTAAAAGATTTATTTATTTAAAACTGCAACATTTAACAAACACTTACAGAAATCTAAAAATACCGACATTTATGCATAGCATTCACTCACTCACTGAAATGTCCTTGTATCCTTTTTGGCATATACGTATATGTGTTCGTATAAGGACTAGTATGTTTGTTTGTGATTTTTTGATAAATTCCTGAATTATGCCATGGCATGCAAACAGGCATTTATTATTGCTAATAATAAATCAAATATATTTTTCAAATGCAAACCATTTTCTCGGCTATAACAGAAAAAGGAATAAATTAAATGTTTAAATTTTCTCTTTTAAGTCATATATTCCTCTGAACTCCCTCTTTCAGGTTTTATATCAATTACGATGACTGGCAATACATAATTTGCCATAAATTGGCATATTTTTGGTAAACACTTCAAATACTAGGGAAAACACGAAACCTGTCTACTCCGGCTCGTACACTGCCAGTCCTACTGCCTCCTTCTCTCCAACCAACGGACAACCACACATGTTAACTGCATTTCAAAATTTTAGAAATCCTAACATTTTTGCCAAATGTGCAACACATTTAATGACAGGCCCGGTATTTCATTTCTGGGCAACAATCAGACTGTTTCATAATAATAAAGCAACCCCCTTCTCTACTCCTGCTCGTTTCCTCAACAACGATTTGGTATTCATTATAGAGGTTCAGGCCTTTTATTCAATGCAACAAATGAATGATATCAAGTGCAATCAATGCATACCAAAGAGCCTCAAGTCAATGCATAATAGAAGCCAAAGGACTAGCAACAAATGGACAGTGGGAGACAAAAGTAAACGTCATAGAAATAAAATTAAAAGCAATAACTATTTTTCAATAAAACAAAAAACACTTAAAAACTGTTAATAAATGTTAAGAACTTTCCTATAATAAAATGCATAAAAAATGTCTAAAAATGTGAATAAATAAATAATTTCTAACAAATTTCCGATAAATACAAAATATCTAAGAAATTTTTCATAAATACAAAATTACTAAGAAATTTCCGATATATAAAAACATAGTTAGAAATTTCCGAAAAATGCAAAATTTCTATGTATTTTTGATACCTACAAAATTGCCATAAACACAACACAAATACAAAATTTTTAAGAAATTATTTTCGATAAATAAAAAATTTTTAAGAAATTTCCGATAAATTCAAAATTTTTAAGAAATTTCCGATAAATACAAAATTTCCGATAACAACTGAATTTCTATGAAATTTTCTATAGAAACAACATTTAGAAGAAATTTTCTATAAAAAAAATTTCCAAGAAGTTTTATATAAAAACAAAATTTCCAAGAATTTTCTATAAAAGAATATTTTTACAAAATTTTTTACAAAATCACAATTTTCCATAAAAACAGAGTTTCTAAGAAATTTCCGATTAAAACTAAGTTTCTAAGAAATTTCCGATAAAACCTAAATTTCTATAAAATTTTCGAAAAATTCAAAATTTTTAAGAAATTAAGAAATTTCCGATAACTATAAAACTTCTAAGAAATTGTATATAAAAACAAAATGTCTAAGAAACGCCGGATAAATATATAAGAAATTTTCGATAAAACCAAATTCTACAAAAAATAAACAAAATTTCTAGGAAATTTTCTATATAAACAAAATTTACAAGAAATTTTCTATAAAAACCAAATTTCCAAAAAATGTTCAATAAAAACTATATTTCCAGGGAACTTTCTATAAAAATAATATTTCTAAGAAATGTTCTATAAAAGCAATTTTTCTAAGAAATGTTCAATAACACTAAATTTCTAAGAAATTTCCTATAAATACAAAAATTTCTAAGAAATTTTCAAAAAAAACTAAATCTCTATAAAATTTCCGAAAAATTCAAAATTTTTAAGAAATTTCCAATAACTTTAAAACTTCTAAGAAATTTTCGATAAAAATAAAATTTCTAGGAAATTTTCTATAAAAGCAAAATTTACAAGAAATTTTCTATGAAAACAATATTTCTAAAAAACTTTCTATAAGAATAAAATAAATATTTCTAAGAAATTTCCGATAAACACAAAATTTTCTATAACACCGAGTTTCTAAGAAATTTACGATAAAAACAAAGTTGCTAAGAAATTTCCGAAAAAAATGTATCTCTATAAAATTTCCGATAAATTCAAAATTTTTAAGATATTTTCGATAACTATAAAACTTCTAAGAAATTTCCGATAAAAACAAAATTTCTAAAAAATTTTATATAAAAACAAAATTTCTAAGAAATTTCGGATAAATATAAATATCTAAGAAATTTTCGATAAAAACAAAATTTCTAAAAAATTCTACAAAAAATAAACAAAATTTCTAGGAAATTTTCTATATAAACAAAAATTACAAGAAATTTTCTATAAAAGCAAAATTTCCAAGAAATTTTCATAAAAAAAAATTTCCAGGAAATTTTCCTTAAAACAATATTTCTAAGAAATGTTCAATATCAACAAAATGTTTAAGAAATTTCCGATAAACACAAAATTTCTAAGAAATTTTCGATAAAAACTAACTATCTAAAAAATTCCCGAAAAATTAAAAATTTTTACGAAATTTTATACAAAAACAAAATTTCTAAGAAATTTCCGTAAAAACTAAATTTCTAAAAAATTTTCGATAAAAACAAAATTTCTAGGAAATTTTTTATAAAAGCAAAATTTACAAGAAATTTTCTATGAAAACAATATTTCTAAGAAATTTTCTATAACAATAAAATAAATATTTCTAAAAAATTTCCGATGAACAAAAAATTTCTAAGAAATTTCCTATAAAAATGTATCTGCATAAAATTTCCGATAAATTCAAATTTTTTAAGAAACTAAGAAATTTCCAAAAAATACAAAATTTCTAAGAAATTTTCAATAAATACAAATAAAAATTTCTGATAAATATAAAATATCTAAGAAATTTCTGATAAATACAAAAAGTCTTAAGAAATTTTTGAATAAAACAAACCTTTTATATTAATTTCCGATAAATAGAACATTTTCGATAAACACAAAATTTCTCATAATTACAAAATTTCAAGAAATGTTCGATAAATAAAAAGTTCTGCGAAATTTTCAATAAAAGAAAATCATAAGAAATTTTCTATAAAAATGAAATTTCTACAAAAATGGATAAAAGCAAAATGTCCATGAAATTTTTAATTAACACAAAATTTCTAAGAAAATTTCGATTAACACAAAATTTCCGATAACTATTTAGAACATTTTCGATAAACACACAATTTCTCATAAATACAAAATTTCTAAAAAATTTTCGATAAATAACAAATTTCTAAGAAATTTTCTATAAAAAATTCTAGGAAATTTTCTATAAAAACAAAATTTCTAAAAAATTTGATAAAAACAAAATGTCTAAGAAATTTTCGATTACCCAAAATTTCCAAGAAATTTTTGATTAACCCAAATTTCTATTAATTTCCTAGAAATAATTTTTTTTTTAATTTCTAAGAAATTTTCAATAAAAAAACATCTATGAAATTTTCAAAAAAAAATCTAAGCAATTTTCTATAAAAACAAAATATCTAAAAATATTCATATAAAAACAAAGTTTCTATGAAATTTTCTATAAAAATAAAATTTTTAAGAAATTTCCGATAAATACAATATTTTTAAGAACTTGTTTATAAAAACAATATTTCTAAGAAATTTCCTATAATTAAAAAAATTCTAAGTAATTTTCTAAATACAGAATTTCTAAGAAAGTTTTAAGAAATTTTCGATTAACACAAAATTTCTAAAAAAAATCGATATATAGAAAATTTTTGACAAAATTTGTCATAGATACAACATTTCTAAGAAATTTTTGAAAATACAAAATTTATGAGAAACTTTTGGTAAATACAAAATTTCAAATAAACATTCGATAAATACACAATATCTAAGAAATTTTAGACTAACCCAAAATTTCTAAGAATTTTCCTGTAAATACAAAATTTTCTAAAATTTCTAAGAAATTTTTAATAAAAACATTTCTAAGAAATTTTCTATATAAAAAGTCTTCTATAAAAACAAAATTTCTAAGAACAAAATATCTAGGAAATTTTCTAAAAACAAAACTTGTAAGACATTTGCTATAAATAACAAATTTCTATGAACCCAAAATTCTAAGATATTTCCGATTAATACAAAATTTCAAAAAATACAGTATTTTTAAGAAATTGTCGGTCAAAACAATATTTGTAAGACATTTCCGCTAAGTACAAAATTTCAAGAAAATTTCCGATAAATATAGTTTCTAAGAAAATTACGTTAAATACAAACTTTATGATAAAAAAAACGTAAGTAATTTTCTATAAAAACAAAATTTATAATTTTAGGTAAATAAAAATTGTCTAAGAAAAAAATACAATATTTTTAAGAAAATGTTCAATAATACAACATTTTGAAGATATTTTCGATTAATACAAAATTTCTAGAATTTATCTATAAATATAAAATATAAAAGAAATTTTTGGTAAATACAGCACTTCTAATAATTTTCTGTTTTATACAAAATTTTCTAAGAAATTATCTATAAATACAATATGTCTGAAAATATAAAAATGTTCTATAAATAAATGATTTTTAGGAGATTTTCGACAAATAGAAAGTTTCTTAGAAAATTTAATTAACATTTTCTAAAAACAGAAAGTTTATAAGAAATTTTCTATAAATGACGAAACATTTTGTTTTAACTGTTCCACTGCCTATGTATAACATGTCTATGCATAGCATATGCACTTTGGTAAATGAAGAGCTTTATATCCACCTCCAGTGAAGCGTCAATGTGTGTCTATCTATATATGGAAATTTCTAACTGAAAGTATTCGAATTTCTGGTTAAATGGATTATTCACACGCTATTGATTTCTAATTGAGTTGACTTCAATCTATGCATCTAACTGTCTATTGACATTCACTCATTCATGCACTGCTCCAACCAGCTCCATGGATGGCTGAGCTATGGAAAAATTGACAAGGCAGGAAGGTATCTGGTAAACACTTGCTGCACTGCCAAATACAAAACATTAAATATCATCATAAGTATGTACATATATCGAAGGACAAATAGTGGGGATGAGGACGTAGAGAGCTAAACATCAGTTACCAAACGGAAGTTAACAAATGAATTTTGATTTTCTATACACAGAGGCAGAGTGTCAGAGAGACGAAAGGACAGACGGGCGAACGGGCGAACGGATAAACAGCCATCGAATATGATTAGCAATGAATGGAAGAAAGAAAGGGTGTTGAAGCATCAGGAGTTATAGAACACACGAGACATAGATGGATGAGTAGTTCATGGATGAATGGCTAGATGGATGGATGTATGGATTGTCGGCTGTTTGAATGATGTATTTAATGCTTAAGTGTTCTATCCCACCCACTACTCAGCCAGCCACACACACTCACATATGAAGGAGATACGAATGGATAAACCCATTCGTTTCATTTGGGAGGATATATGGAATTAGTCAATTAATGTTATTGACTTTAATTTGTTCGTAATGCTAATGTAATTATATTAAAGACTAAATGAAAATTCGGAGACATCTTAAACTGTACACAAAATTAATAATGAGAGTGAAAAACTGTAAAACTCAGTGACATATTAAATTTCCCAGAAGGGAATTTTTTCTTTGTGATTTAAAAGAATAATTTCGTGATGAAAACCTGAAAAATTTCGTAAAATGTAGATATTTGAGAATTTCTTTTTTTATTTTTTTTAAAATTCATTGGGGGAAATTTCTTTTTAGAAGCATAAAATCGACAAATTTTGGAAATGGGAAATTTTTTTCTGACTTTTTTCTGGTTTGAAATTTATGTTCTACGATAGAATCTTAAAATTTCCCTTGAAGAAAATTCAGCTAAGTTCGCATAAAAAAATAAAAAGTTTTCGTAAAACTACTTATACATATCGCTCACTCACTTCAAGAGCGCCTTAACTCAAAATTTAAAATTTTTGTCGTTGTCTTACAGAAGTGTGATTTATGTAAAAATCCCTAAATTAATCTCAACAAAATTTAGTTTATAAGTAAACAATCATATTTCGGATTTTTTCATATTTTATTAAACTTCCTATTTCATCTTATTTATATTTTTATACGGATTTTAAGTTACACATCTCGACAATTTTCAATTTTGAGTTAGGACAGTCTTGAAGTATGTGAGCGATATATAAAATGACCGAAGGGTTTGAATTTCTTATAACTCTTTTAATATATTTGTTTTATTTCTTATCAGAATTTTGTAAAAAAGACTTGGGGAATTAAAAATGAAACAGTTCAAAAGAGAAAAATTTAGTCGAAATATTGCTTTAAAGCGAAAATAGACAATTTATTTTTTTTTAAATTTTTATTCAAAAATTTTAAAAATCAATAATATTTTCCAAAACAAAATCTCCTTATCAAAAACAAAATTTCCCGTTTAGGAAATGTTGGTTTTTGGAAACCTTAGTTTTAAATTATAACTGTGAAACATTTTCATTAAAAAAAAAACAAGATTCAATATAATTTAAAATTTTCCCAACAAGGAAAATTTTATATTTTAAGCAAAAATTCAAATTTTTAATTTCTCTGTAATTTTACGAGTATGGGACAAAAGAATGAAAAAATCCCATTTTAAAAAATCGAACTTTTTTAAAATGTTTTAAATTTGTTGATCGTTTTTTTTTTTTGAAAATTTGTCTGCATAATTAATTAATTTATGCTCAAATTATGATTCTAAGACATAACCAAAATAAATCCCACAATTTAAATTTTTATTCAAAAATTTTAAAAATCAATAATATTTTCCAAAAAAAAAGAACATTTTATTTTTAACGCGAAAAGCAACATTTTGACTAGATTTCGAATCTAAGGCATAGATGAAAAATTTCCCATTTAGGGAAATTTTGTTTTTGATTAGAAAATCGAACGAAATTTTGGTTTCTTGAACATTCTATAAAATTTCACAAAAAAGGTAAATTTTATATTTTAAATTAAAATATAAATTCTAAGACATTTAGAATTCCATTTAGAAAAATCCAACATTTTATTTTCAGAAAATCTAAAATAAATATAATTTTAAAATATCCTCTATAGGGAAATTTTATGACTTAAGTGAAAATCGACTTTTTAATTTTTCTGTACATTTTATGCTGGAATTATGATTCTATGACACAAATGAAAAATGTCCCATTTAAGGAAATTTTATTTCTTGAGGTAAAAAATTTAGTTATTTTTGGTTTTCTTTAAATTTTAGATTGAAATTGTTGCTGTAGAATTTTTTTATTCAAACAGATTAAAATTAAATTACTATTAAAAAATTTCCCAATAAAGGAAATATTATTATTTAAGTGAAAATCGACATTGTTAATTTTCCTATATAATTTAAGCTCAAATTACGATTCTATGACATAAATAAGAAATATCCCATTTAGGGAAATTTTATTTTTTGAAGAGAAAACTGTTATGATTTTGTGTTTTCTTTAAATGTTGGATTGAAATTGTTCCTGTAGAATATTTTTATTCAAACAGATACAAATTCAATTACTTTTAATATATTTCCCAATAAGGGAAAATTTATGATTGAAGCGAAATTGCACTTAATTTTTTAGTTTTTTTTACATACAAATTGTGATTAAAAGACATAACTAACAATTTCCCATTTTCGGAAATTTTACTTTTTGAGGCGAAAATTTTAATAATTTAGAATTTTTTTTTAAATTTTGTATTGATTTTTTTAACAGATAAAAATTAAATCCGTTTTAATAAATTTCCCAATAAGGGCAATTTTATGATTTAAGTGAAAATCTGCTTTTACATTTTTCTGTTAATTTTGATGATGATTCTAAGACACAAATGAAAAATTTCCTACTTAGGGAAACTTTATTATTTAAGGCAAAAAATTTTGTTGTTTATGGTTTTCTTTAAATTTTGGATTGAAATTGTTGCTGTAGAAAATTTTTATTCAAACAGATACAAATTAAATTATTTTAAAAAAATTTCCCAATATAGGAAATATTATGATTTAAGAAAAAAATTACATTGTTAATTTTCTTAAATAATTTAAGCTGAAATTACGATTCAATGACATTAATAAGAAATATCCCATTTAGGGAAATTTAATTTTTGATGCGAAAATTTGAATAACGTTGGGTTTTTTTGAAAATGTAGTTTGAAATTATTCTTGTTAAAATGTTATTAAAAAATTCAACATTTTCCATAAAGGGAAATTTTATGTTTTAAGCGAAAATTGATATTTTTACTATTTCTGTATATTTTAACTTCCTACTATGATTCTAATACAAAAATAAAAAAATTCCCATATAGGGAAATTGTAGTTTTTGATGCCAAATCGAAAATTTTTGTTTTTCTTTAAATTTTGGACTGAAAGTACATATTCAGAACAAGATTCAAAAAAATTTCAAAAATTTCCCAAAAAGGGAAATTCTTAGCTTTAAACGAAAATTGATATTTATAATGTTTCTGTATATTTTAGCTTCCTACTATGATTCTCATACGAAAATCAAAAATTTCCCATATAGGGAAATTTTAGTTTTTGATGCCAAAATCGAAAACTCTTGTTTTTCTTTAAATATTGGTCTGAAAGTACACATTTAGAACAAGATTCAACAAAATTTCAAAAATTTCCCAGTAAGGGAAATTTTATGTTTTAAGCGAAAATCGATATTTATAATATTTCTGTATATTTTGACTTCTTACCACGATTCTTATGTATAAAATAAAAATTTCCCATTTAGGAAAATTTTATTTGTTGAAGTCAAAATTTAAAATTTTTGTATTTTCTTTAAATTTTACACAGAAATTTCACTTTAAAATATTTCTAATCAATATAAAAACTTTAGAGGTCAAGAAATTAAACATATTTTCAAAAAACGATTGCTGGAAAGATATATTTATGTATTTATATCAAAATTTATAACTTATAACTGCTTTAAAAAATTGATTTTAACTTCTTCTTTTCACTGCAGATTGTAGTTGCAGCTTACTTTAATTCACTTTAATACAAACAAAGGAAATTTCCTAATAGTCATAAAATTTTATTTCAAAATTATCAACTTTAAATGAACTCTTCAGTGCTGGCAAAAGGATTCTGAACTATCTTTTACAGACGACAAACAATAAAATCAATATGCATGGAAAAAGTTGTTGAACCAAAAATTAAGTGTTGCTGACAAAGCAACACTAAACACCACCAACAACAATAACAACAACAGCACTAAAGTGCAAAGGAAACTAACAATTGTTGCCATATCTGAGTCGGTCCATCTCAGAGTCTCAGTTAAATGATGTGTAATCGTCTTAGATACACTTCAATGCCTTTTAACTTCCAAGGCGAGGCAATACTTTCAATAATTCTGCTTTCATTCTACTCCTTTCACCGCCTGAAATTAGGTATTTCAACTTTGCCTTTTATAAGTAGTCTATTCAAGGAAACTGCGAGTCCTGTGTGTGTGTGGGAGCAAAAGAGAAACTGTCTACAATTATAGCAGAAATGCTCCCAAGTGACGAAACTTATGAATATGTAAACCCAAAAACTACAGAAACCCGATAAGTTGTATAGGCTGACCCCAAAGTGTTTAAGGAAAGGACCAAGGATTTTTTGGAGGGGTGTGGGTAAAGTTAAGGGAGAAAAACCATGTTTGAATAGTATCTTTCGATACCTTTAAATAAACCCAATATAACTTTTCAATGCTGAGAAATATTTTATTATTTTCATCCTTTCAGGAAATGTTTGCCAACACGTTCAAACTATCATGACTTGGGAGAAAGCAAAAGACTTTCAGAGAAAATCGAAACTATTCCTTTAAATTGTTGAAAGTTGGAGGAAATTTCTAAAGAGTTTTCTAGTACTTGATTGTGTCGAAAACTTTAATTTACAATTAATTCAGGCGTGAATAATAAACCACAAGGAAATGAACACACATGAAGTTACTTCTTAAGGCTCTGCTCGGCACACATATGAATACACTCTCGGTTGAAGTGAAATTGAAAGTGTTTCCTTTACAACATCCTTAGACTCCTTCAGGGGAAACTTGCTTAGGAAAAGGCTTCACTTGATTTGAAATATTAAGTTCTTTCCCCTTTAAAGTTTCCTCTTCTAATGAAAACTGGAGTAAGGGAAATGTTTTCAAGTTTCTATGTGAAAGGAATGGAAAGAGTTGTGAAGTTTCAAGGACTATTGTATTTATTTATCAATAGGTATTGTTTTCCTATTAAATTGATCATTTCTGACCACACTTGAAAAGGCAAAAGAGAGAAGAAGAACCCTTCAACCAAACCAAACAAACAATAGTGGTCAGCAGCAAGTATGCAGACCATATAGACACACACATCCTGCACGACGAAAGAACAATGCTATAGAAATTAACAATAAAGTCTGCTGCCTAAATGGTCAATTCATATGGAGGGAAAGATGTTGGACGATTTTCAAATGGCAAATATATGAACATTTATTTTTATTCACATTTTTAATTGAATGGAGAGCTTAAGAAAAATTACCACTTTTGGTTGATATGTTCAATGAAAAAGGATGTGAAAGATTTGTGGAAAATTTATTGTCAGTTTTATATTTCATAGAGATAAACTCAAGGGCATTTAAGAAGTAAATTGCAATAAAAAGACAATACTCGATGAGTTGCGATGATAAAGGGTTAGAAAGGTCCTAAAATCTTTATACAAAATTCATTTAAAAATTACTGAACAAAAATATAATTATTTCTCTATAAATAATTTCAAGTTTTTGAACTTTATTTTTGTTCAATTGTCAGGTAAATATTCTTGAATTTTTACAAAAATTTCAACGAAATTCAAGGAAAAAATTGCTTCTTCTGCAACAAAAATTTCCCTGAAAGGAAATTTAAAAAAAACAAACTAGAGGCAGCTATTCAAACATGCATTTGTTACTATAAATTTTACCTTTAAAAATAAAATTCACGATAACATGAAAAATAATTCAATTTAGGGAAATGTCTTTCCGACTTGGTTTGGAGCAATTTTCTATAAAAATTCCTCTACATTGGAGCACTTTTTTATAAAATGCTCTAGATTACAGCAATTTTTTCTATAAAAATTCTTATAAATAATAGCAATGTTTTCTATAAAAATTCCTCTAAATCAGAGCAATTTTTTTCTATAAAAATGCTGTAAATAAGAGCAATTTTTTCTATAAAAGTTCCTCTAAATTAAAGCAATTTTTTATAAAAATTCCTGTTAATTAGGGCCAACGAAAGTGTTTTAATTTTTCTAAACATTATGGCTTGAAATTTATGATCTACGATATAAACTTAAAATTTCCCCTGAAGGAAATTCAGATGATGCTTCGCATAAAGCTATATGTAATACATAATTTTTCTTAAAGTTATATAAAAGTTTGTCACCGGAACAATTGAAATATTCCTGTAGCAAAGCTGTAGATCTCTAATAAAATCTTCCATTTATCTCATACTACCTGCCTATGCCTAAGCATAGGCAGATAGTATGCCAGGTATGTATGCCACCAAAGCGGCATAGAGGTTCTATTAATGTGCAGGTACAATAACTACGGCAAACTATTGGTATTACACTGGTAACCGCCCAACGGTGCACACCCTCGAGAGGAACTTAACCACTAAGATATATGTCAGAGAGGAAAGGGGAAACTATCTCCAATTCTATACGATGTTTTGAAGCTTGAAGAGGAGGTTGTCTTCGGACTACACTGTAAAGAACTAAGGTCTGATCAATCATGCAGTCCAATGAGAGATAGACCGAAAACAATATCTGTAGGATAGCTGTACACATCCGGACAAGATATGACCATAGAAGGTCAAACGATCTCCTCGCACTACAGAGAAAAATACTGTCTGTACTTTGGCTTAGTTAAATATTTTACAATTAGGTTTCTGCACAACTTTAGGAAAAGGGCTTTAAGCAAGTAAAATAATTATTAGAATTCGAGGGCAGTAAAAATTCCAAAAGTGTACCACAAAAATGTGTAACCCTTGATCGTCCAATTTTTTCAACATTTAGATGGTTGTTTTTTAATACTTTAAATTGGTAAATATTTGTTAAATTTGGGTTTCTGCACATCTTTAGGAAAATAGCTTTCATACGATATACATTTTATTGCATCTTGAGGGCTTTCAATATATCAAAAGTGCACCACAAAAATCTGAACAACTTCATCTCCTCATTATATTATAATTTTAATTGATTTATTTTTAGTACTGTCGTTTAACTAAGTATATTTATTTTGAGTTTCTGCACATCTTGAGGAAAAGATATTGCATTGTATAAAAAAATTTTAGAAATTGAAGGCCATAAAAATTACAAAAGAGTACCACAAAAATGTTCAGTGTTTCATTTTTTATTTTTTCAACATTTTAAATGATTTTTTAAGTACTGCAACTTGGCTAAATATGTTAATTTATATTTTCTGCAGCTCTTTGGAATACGAGCTTTCATATGATGTGCATTCTATTAAAATTTAAGGGCATTGAAGATCCCAAAAGTGTACCACAAATAAAAAATGTTTAGCTTTTCATCTTCCATTTTTTTAACATTTCAAGAGATTGTGTTGGTCTAATATGTTAGATGTAGGTTTCTACAATTCTTTGGAAAAAGTGCTTTCAGTTTATGAAAAAAATATTAAAACTTAAAGGTGTTGAAGGTCGTAAAAGTGTAACACAAAAATGTGTAGAACCTCATCGTCTTTTTTAATCAACATTTTTAAGGATTGTTTTTTAATAATGCAACTTAGCTAAATATCTCAAATTTGGGTTTCTGCGCATATCTGGGAAAATAGCTTTCATTTCACAAAAAATTATTTGAAACAGGAGTTACTAAAGTTTCCAAAAGTGTACCACACAAAAATGGGTGATCACAAAATTTTGTTTCACATTTTTAACCTCATTTATCATACAGTCCCCCCGCTTATAATTCCTAGTACCCACAAAAAGTGCCAATAATGCAGTCAACCTCTTTTCAAAGCTTCATTGCCTGATTCTTGTTATTTCTTGTTGGATTATTTCTGTGGTTTCTGTGCTATTTGATTCTATTGAGACATAGTGGGGGCAGGTGGTGGTCTCTAGTCAGGAACTGCAGACATTCCAGTTTGATGTGGCCCTGCCTAAACTCCAAACGCATCAACACCCTGCTGTCGTTATAGATATCGGATATCATATTATATTGTCTGTCATGACGGATGACTGTTTTATTGGACAGTGCGCAGATCTGTTAGAGGTCTTGCGACATGACTTTTGTAGAAGCTGCGGAGACGAAGAGGAGCAGGAATAAATAGAACACCTCTATGCCCGTACTCGCGCAGTTGAATTTTTTAAATTTCGTGGGCGGGCCCAAAATTATACGACCTAACAAAGAAAACACAACAAATTTGGGAAAATGTTACTTTATTTCTCAATTTTCAATAGCTTCGGTACCCTGATCTGTCTAGCTCGTGAAAATATGCATCAACTGCAACCTCTTCGTTGCAGACAAATCTTTTTTGCGGCGAGCCATTTTTTCAAGTTTCGAAATAAAAAATAATCCGAGGGAGCTAAATCTGAGAATAAGGTGCGAGCGGAAGCAATTCGAATATTAATTCATTGATTTTGGCTATCGCAATAGTGGATGTGTGAATTGGTGCATTGTCTTTAATGTGGGCAAACGCGGCACCCATCATGCGCACAGTTTTCTCATCATTAAATTGTCCGTCAATACGCGATGTATAGCACTTTTTGAAATGCTTATGACTTCAGCTAGCTCACAAACCTTAAACCGACGGTCATCCAATACCATTTTGTGGATTTTTTAATCATCTCGTACGGTCCCTTTTAAACTCTATTTATTATTTTCAAAAAATTTTAGAAACCAACGGACGAAATTTAGTTCCCGTAGACTAAAAAATGTCCTACTTTAATGATTGTGCATCAAATATATCCTAATCTTTGACATGGCGTAACGAATCAGCTGATCAAATTTGCCGTAAACGATTACTTAAAGGAAACGTAGCGTACATGGGGCCAAAATTACTGTAGCGTAATGAAACTTGTTGACTTTTTGTCAAGATCGCTAATACCAATATGAGTTATCGTAAACGTAACGCTTACTTTGGGCCAACCCAGTCTGTAGTGTTTTAACATACGTAATTAGTAAATTGCGTAACGCAAAATCCTCATGGAATAAATAGAGCTGTAAATGAACAAAAAATGCAAGTCTATCAAATCTATTATGCTTATCAAGAAATGTTTAAATCAGAAAAGAAAACGATCCTAGCGCTATTGTCTTTAAATAAAATAGTTTAAAGCCTTTTTGAATCAAATATCTCTTAAAATCCCCAACCATTTCTGTCGGGAAAAATAAATTAAAGTTTCCTATCACGTCCTTGTGTATGACAAAAGTCTCCTTAGTGGTCTACCATTTTAGAGTATCTCTCTTTCCACTTTTCTTAGATTTAATTCAATATTTTATTAACCACCACATGTATTGTTAGTTCGCAGTTGCTCAAAAAAGTTTCAATTTAGCTTAAATTGTATTTATTCTACTGCTGTTGTTGCGACTTGTGCTCTAAGTACCGTCTCCGAGGACTTTTTAAGAGGAATAAAATTATCACCAAACCTTTTAATTTTTTTCAGGACATCTAGTTGGTAGGTCGCCTATAGTCGAGGCCACCACTGCCACTTTCGAAGTCGAAGTGTCCATTTATGTTAGGAGATTACTTCGACATACTCTTCAAAAGAGAGTTGAATGTGTATGTGTAGAAGAAAAAACCTAAAATTTTCTGAAACATTTTGTTTTATTTTAGTTCTTTTTTTGTCGCCTTTGAAACTCATAAAAATGCTTTGTGGTTGACATTTTTTATTGTGCAAATAAACTATGACGTTTTTTCTGTTGTTGCCTGTCGAGGAGCACGAAAGACGTGTAACAAAAACCTCGGGAAAAGTTTTCGTAACGTTCTTGTTTAGATTAAAAGTAACGTAAGAGAAAGATTTTTGAAGAGATTCAAACTAAAGTGATGGAAGTTTAAGCTTTTTTGCTACAGTTTTATTTTTCTTTAAAAACAATTCAAATATCATATGTCATTTTAAAAGGCGAAACATATACGTGCCCTTCAGCGAATAGCAGAAGAAGACAAAGTTAAAAACACCGCTGCATTAACTATATACATCGGTAATTAGTAAATAACGTAACGTAAACCAAGGAAATTGTTATTATGATGGGAACAAATAGTGAAATGAGCATAAAAATAGAATACTACGTTTTCCTACAACATTTTTAGTTTTTAAGGTCTGCAATTGAAATATTTCCCAATTTATTGTTTTTACAAATAATTCATATAAATAATTAAATTAAAATACCGCTGCATTAACTATATACATCGGTAATTAGTGAATAACGTAACGTAAACCAAGGAAATTGTTATTATGATGGGAACACATAGTGAAATGAACATAAAAATAGAATACTACGTTTTCCTGCAACAAAATTTTTAGGGTCTGTAATTGAAATGTTTCCCAATTTATTGTTTGTACAAATAAATCATTGTTTTTACAAATTGATTTTGGAGGGAAAACAACATGTATATTTCGGCAGAAGAAGGTGAACATAGAATTACAGTAGCCAATGAATATCTTATAATCCCAAATAGACGCTGTAACTGTTTACATACCTAATGTAACGTAATATCCTAATTCAGTGAATATTAGCGGCCAAAATAGACAATTTCGTTAGATGAATATTCACGATACTTTGTACGAATATTAAAAGAAACAGTAGCCACGTTTTTATAAATCTCAAATAGAGGCATTAAAATTTACATCTGTGGTTAGTGAATTACGTAACGTAAGATCTTTATAGAGAGAATAAAACGATAAATTTCATTGATCTTTTCAATTATTTCTTCGGTTTATTTTCTATAAATTTCAAATAAAAGCGTTAGGAAGAACATCTGCAATTAGGGAATAACGTAACGTAAAATCGTAATACTGCGAATATCAGAAAATTTTTTATTAAAAAGTCGCAAACATAGTAGTAAAAACAGAAATATTAATAAATAATATAAAGAATATTTGAAGATACCAAAAACTGCAATTTAAGTTTTTCTCAAGCTTAAATTCTTTACAAATAATTCAAATAGTTTTACAAATTTGTTAGAGGAATATTCACGTAACTTTGTACGAATATTAGAAGAAACAGTAGCCAATTTTTGTACAATGTAATATAGAGGCATTAACATTATACATCTGTGTTTAGTGAATTACGTAACGTAAGATCTTTATAGAGTGAATAAAACTATCAATTTTATTATAAAGCAAATTTCATAAGGAAGATATGATGTTTTAGTAATTTTTCCAGTTTATTTTCTTTAAATTTCAAATAGAAGCTTTTGGCAAAACATCTACAATTAGCGAATAACGCGACCTAAAATCGTTATACTTCGAATAACAGATAAATTGTTATTAAAAAGTGAACATATTGTAACGAAAATGGGAATATGAATAAATATAATAAAAAAATAGTTTGAAGATACCAAAAACTGCAATTTAAGTTTTTCTTGGGCTTAATTTCAAATAATTCAAATATTTTTACAAATTTGTTACAGGAATATTAACGTGACTTTGTACGAATATTAGAAGAAACAGTAGCCAATTTTTTATAAATCTCAAATAGAGGCATTAAATTTGTACATCTGTAGTTAGTGAAATACGTAACTCGAAATCCTTATACTGCGAATAAAAAAATAAATTTTATTATAAAGCAAATTTCATAAAGAAGAGTTGATGTTTTCAGCAATTTCTTCGGTTTATTTTCTTTAAAAATAATTCGAATAATAAATGACATTTTGAAAAGAACCATATATGAGACAAACTTTATAGCTTTAGCTACTGTAAAAGGTGGACAAATCTCAAATATTAGAATAACTTACAAATATATTGCACAAATTTGAATAAATTCGAAGAAAATGCTTTTTTCATCTGTAATTAGTGGATTACATAACGTAAAATAATATTAAAAGGTAGAAAAATAGTGATCAAAAAGGTAACATTTTTACGATCTGTAAGTCATGTATTTTCTCATATTTATTCTCTAGAAACATTTTTCCAAGATCATATCGCTCATTTAGAAAAAGAGCGCCACATTTTATGACATTTCTCTTAAGTGTGACTTAAATGATCTATGCAAAAATAGCTATTTAGCAGAATGGGATGACATAACTTCTGAAATGCGCCAAATATTATTTTCTTCCTCAGGAATCAGCCCAATCATGGATCAGCGTGTAAATATTGAAATGTATGATCATTTAGTACGACCACCAAAAAAAATTATTTTGAGTTGTGACGTTCTTATTCTACGAGTAAATGAGCGATATGAATGTCATTTTATAGATAAACACACGCGTGTATTTCTGCTAAGATCAGAGTAGGCATGTTTTCGTTACAAGCTAGCACTTTTAGTTTAGCACTTTGCAACGAAAACAACTGACTTCCACTAACTGGTACATAAGCAATAAATGGCGGATTTTCACTATCTGGTAGCAATGGTGTCATGAGTTGCGAAGAAAAAACAGTGCGAAACAGACAAAAAATTCGTGAAAAGTATTTATAAAACATATATTTTCTATTCTATGTTCAATTGTTTACACTCTTTTGCAAATATTAAAGTAATTTCCCATTTTTGTTCTTCTTCTTCCCGTTAATTCACAATAATTGATAAAATCTCTCCAAAAATGGGATGCCATATTGCTAAATATAGGGTTCCCAATCTGGCAACATCATACACGATTAAGACATGAACACAAGCACCAAACTTCATCGGGAACTAATAGTGCTTAAAATTGCTTAGCTCCCCATACAAATTAAGCACTTATGGTGTAACGAAAACACGCCTAGTATGAACTTGAAACAGTATCGCTTCCAATGAAAGATCGGTAATTAGTGTATAGCGTAACGTAAAATATCGATACCGCGAATATCGGAATATTTTATATTATAAGGTTAAAAAATACAAAAAAAGGCTTTTTCTAAGGAAGAATTTAAGTCTTCAGCGATTCGAGTTATCTCAGGAAAATTGTCTTTCAAAAATAAAGGTATTAACTATGTTTATCGTCAATTATTGAATTACGAGTACGTAACGTAAAATAGCTATACAGCAAATTTTAGCCAATTTCGTACGTAACGTAAAATAGTTATACAACCAATTTCAGGGTAATTCTTATTAAACTTATTTATTCATCATAAATAATAATTACCCTGGTCTAATTTAGTTTCTAAGTAGAACCCTTCCTATTGACGATTTGGCGACAGATTATCAGAGTTTTATTCATTAATCTAAATGTCTTTATAAAGACAGTCTTTTGGCGAATATGAGAAGAAGTCAAACTTAAAACTATAGTAGTCATAAGTCCGAATTTACACTAGGCAAGTTTTTTCAGCAGCTTATCATCAAATTCTCTTTTGAACTTGCACGAATAACTCAAAACGTTCAGGGAGAGTTTTTCCCCCTCTTGCAGACTGCCTCTCTCTCCTACAAAACGCCGATAATCTGCTGAACATTCAGCCAGTGTAAATCGGGACTAAGTTCGCAACTCTCAGATAGAATCATTGATTATTTACATCGCAAATTAGTAAATAATGTAACGTAGAGAAGTGCATGTGCGATTTCGAAGAAAACACATTCGTAACTTTCTGCGAAGATCAGATATTAGTTCAAAACATTATCGTTGCCAATTAGGTGTAGATTAGGGTGGCAGCCGGTTTTACCAGCTAACATAGATCAATATAGGTCCCTAGTGTTACCACAGGTTCAGATATCCCACATCGAAACCTAACTGTTTGATATATAAAGTTATCAATAGTTCGAATATCTGTACCGGAAAGATCTGTTAAACTTCCTTGAAAGGCCGACCCCAGTATATCCAGACATCGTTTACTTAATGTGGAACAGCAGCAATGCTTCTACAGCTTCTGCAGAAGTCATTGTACTCAGTTTCCAACCTCTTTGTGTGTTCTCCGGTCAGCCAGTGTCCCGTCAGAAGTGACACTAATGTATACAATATTTTCATCACTAATGCGAGGAGATATTTTGACTTTCTCAGCTCGTATCTTGGTCAGCTTTGTCCCAGGAACCCATAAGAGGTATATGTTAAACTGCTCAGTCATCTCGCTAAGTGATCTGCGGTAGTCGAGGGCTGTTTGTGAATTTAGGCAGAATTGATGGCAGACTAAATGAAAACGGAAATGTTGGTCACTATATTGCGACTCAGCCACTTGGCGACTTCCCATGTTGCCATTATTTCTGCTTGATAGACACTGCAATAATTTGATATATCAAGACTATGTTCTTTACAGTACAATCTGAAGCAAATCTTCCCATCAATCTTTAAACCACGTGTATAGAAGTGGATATAGTTTATATTTCCAGCAATTCTGCCAACCCATTCCTCTCTGGCAGATATCTTAGTGGTAAAGTTCCTCTCGAGGGTGTGCACCGTCTGTCGGTTACCAGTGTGATATGCTTATGTGGCCGTAGATCCAGCACATTGCTAGACACTTTATGTCCCTTTGGTGACAACTGCTCTAGCCCCACTTTTAATCGGCATTAGATGGTCTCGGCCTAGTAGGGACTCAGTCACTGTAGTCCTTAAAGTTCTGCTGATGCAGAAGCAGGCAGTTCTCTAAACCATCATCAGTTGACTGATGATAGATTGCTTATCAGTCGCCATCCACCACATCGTCATGCCGTACACTAGTATTGGGCGATTTATTGGTATATACGAGTAAGTACATCCCATGAACATTTTTAGTTTACTGTTATATTTCCAAAGCTTGAAACAGGCTCGGAGGCTTGTACAGACTCAGTCAATGTAGTCCTTTAAGTTGCCAATAGGCATGTTTTCGTTACAAGCTAGCAATGTTGCCAGATTGGGAACCCTATATTTAGCAATATGGCATCCCATTTTTGGAGAGATTTTATCAATTATTGTGAATTAACGGGAAGAAGAAGAACAAAAATGGGAAATTATTTTAATATTTGCAAAAGAGTGTAAACAATTGAACATAGAATAGTAAATATATGTTTTATAAATACTTTTCACGAATTTTTTGTCTGTTTCGCACTGTTTTTTCTTCGCAACTCATGACACCATTGCTACCAGATAGTGAAAATCCGCCACTTATTGCTTATGTGCCAGTTAGTGGAAGACAGTTGTTTTCGTTGCAAAGTGCTAAACTAAAAGTGCTAGATTGTAACGAAAACATGCCTATTATGAAGTAAACAAGTAGACACCAAAAAAACACATTTCCTAAAGAAGAGTCTGAAGTAATGATAGTAACTATTTCCATGGGCTATTAGTGGATTACGTAACGTAAAATCCTGATCCGCAAATATAACGGTAATTTTTTACCGTCTTTTAAAGAAATGGAGACCAAAGGCAGAATATCGCTGTTCAAATGAAATGAAGATAAATTTAGAATTAAGGGTAAGGTTATATTTACATAGCTAATTAGTGAATAACGTAACATAAAGTCTTTCTGCTGGTAAGCTAATGGTTATTCTTGCAAAAAACATAGCAATCTTTTCTGCAGCAATTCTCTTGACATTTTAAGAAAAAATATTTCTATACCAAATATGTAAAAATTAAATATTTTTAAATTTATGCATTTAATCCCCAAAAGTCAAACAATAAATCCTCTGTAAATTTAGCCAGGCAATATTAGTTATGGAAATGACGTAAATCTCCACACGTTTACGTGCCTAATTTGCCAAATATCTGCTTTGAACATTAAAATTTAATTTATCTATTCCAAACAAACAAAAGTTTACCCTTTAAACAGATTTCCAATCTAATATGGACAAGTGTTGAAAGTACTATTGAAATCTTAAGATTTTCACACCTTTTCCCGAACTGAATTGAAAACTATAAAAAACACACATGCACACAACAGCACACCTTCGCACACAAGGACTTAGCCAAACACAAGACAATTTATGATGGCCACACACACACCCACACACATCTCAACATCTTCAGTAAACCCTTGCCTATATCCTGCCTTATTCCTTGCCCCCACCCCTAGTGATTTAGCAGCCAAGAAGTTTAGACAAACCAATGTAAGGAAATTAAACTTAACCTATGTAAACAACACTCTGAACAGAACCGGAAACATTTGGTGTGGGTCATAGGAAGAAGGATTTAAAATCAGGGTGGGGCAAGAGGACATTACACATTGTTGGGCGAGAAAAAACAGGAAAATTATTAGCAAACAAGTTCAAACTTAATTTAAGGTTCAATACAATGAAGATCCTTTACACACACCGAGACTTTACTTCCTTCCACATGTACTCCCACTTTTTTGGGGGGAGAATGAGAGACCACAAACAAAGTTGGTCTTCGTTAGGAAAACTTCACGTAAGAGCGTGGCATTCCTCCAATATACAAGTATATATCCTGGTCGTTTCTCGTCATACGTAGCCATACATAAGAATCTTGTGGTTTATTAGATTTTAATAATTCACACGCAACCCTCCTCTGTTTACTTATTGAAAGCGTTTGGAGTGGATTTCTGGGGAAGAGTGAGTGTCGGTTCCAGTGTCTCAGTGTGCTTGGTGGAAAGCGTTATCAGAGACGTTAAGGTAAACCTTCAACGAGCAGTGGTACAAGCAATCTACAGTGGTTTTCTGGGTAATGTTTTGATTTTTTGTAATGATAAATTTACCTTTAAAAAATTCGCTTCAGAATCATTTTCTAAAAAATTCTTATGACCGGAAATCTACGTTTGATTACCAGTTAAATGTATTTGAGATTGACATAATGTTTTTAGGACTTAATACAAAAATTTCCCAGAAGGGAAAAGTATCTATGATTTAATACAAAGTGTAAATTTTCAGGGAAATTTTCAAAAAAAAAAAAACAAAAATTACCATAGTATTTTCCATATGATTCTATGCTAATTTTACTTCGCAAAAAATAAAAATTTCCCTGGATGGCATTTTCATGAAGTTTAAGAAATAATTGATTTAATCATAGTCTTTTGTATCTCTTGATAATTTCCAAAAATAATGTACTCTGGCAAGTTAATCCTTTCTCACTATTGGTCATTTTGTTTACCAATTTTTTATAATACTAAATTATTTTTATTTTAACTTAAATTAAAGTTGCCCAAAAAGGAAATTTTCATTTGCACAAAAATCTCTTCCAAAAGACATTGCTTGAATTTCCCTTCCAAAAAAATTGATCTGGAGTAATTTCCCGAAAATTTTCAAAAAAAGGAAATTTTTCGTTTGCCTTAAAATTGAACCTCTTTCAATTGTAAATTTATTAAAAATTTAAATAAAGCGACTATGGCATAAAACAAAAATTTCCCTTTTGGGTTTTAATCAGAAAATTTAAATTTTTTAAACTAAAAAAAATTCCTTAAATTCAGAACAAACATTTTCGATTCAAAAATTCACTTCATAAGCATTTTCTAAAGATTTCCCTAAAAAGGAAAATTGTTCTTCTGGCCGGAAATCAATATATTATTGTTTTAAAATCAATATATGTTTGAAATAAAGTAACTATGATATAAAATAAAAATGTCCTTAAAAAAACGGAATAACATTTCGCAATAATTACCTTAATATTACCGTAATATGTTTAAATTTAATTTCAAATAAAGCATCAAACAGAACTTTTCCTCGATTGGATTTCCATAAAGTTCAAGAGATAATTAATTTAAGCGGATCTCTGATCAATTCCTAGAAAAAATTGCTGATTCCAAATGTTAATACTTCCTTTCCCATTAGTACTCAAAAAATTATAGGTTTTCGACTTACACAAAGAGAAATTTTTATTTACCTCAATAATCGCTTCCAAAAGTTAAACCTTAAAATTCCACGTTCAAAAAATTCAATCTGGAATAATTTCCCAAAAATTTCCCAGGAAGGGAAATTTTTATTTTGCTTTAAAATCGAAACCCTTTTGATTGTAAATTACTTTAAAGTTGAAATAGATGCTTATTACATAAAACAAAAATTTCCCTTATGGGATTTATGCTATTATTGATTTGATTTTAAATTTAGAAATTTTAATTTGTATTTTAACTAGAAATAAATTCAGAACATGCATTTTTGATTTAAAAATTTACTGTACAAACATTTTCTACTAATTTCCCAGGAAGGGAAATTTTTCTTTTGCCTAAAAATCGAAGACCTTATGATTTTAAATCAATTTAAAGTTGAAATAAAACATCTATGATATAAAACCAAATTGTCTCTTATTGTAATTTTAGTGTATCTTATGACATTATTGATTTGATCAGAAAAGGAAATATTATTATTTAATTCCACAAAGTCGGACATACATTTTCCATTCAAAAAATAACTTCTGAAACATTTTCTACAAATTCCCCAAAGAGAGAAATTTTTCTTCCGGTTGGAAATTTATTATTATTATTGTTTTTTATTTAAGATAGATATAAAGTATCTATAATATAAAATAAAAAATATCTTCAGAAAAATTTTCAAAACGAAAATGGAATAACATTCCACAATAATTCTACTTCCTTCCCCATTTGATAGTTCTTTATTAACAAAAATAAATATAAAATATTATAGGTTTTCCACTTAAAACAACATTTCTCTAAAAGAAAATTTGTATTTACCTCAATAATCGTTTTCAAAAGTTAAACCTTAAATTTTCCTTTTAAATAATTCAATCTGGAATAATTTCCCAAAAATTTCCCAGAAAGGGAAATTTTTTGTTTGGGTTAAAATTTAAGCCTTTTTGCTTTTAAATTAATTTTATGTTAAAATAAAGCATCTATAACATAAAACAAAAATTTCCCTTATGGAAATTTTCGTATATTTTAGGATATTATTGATTCAGCCATTCGGGAACGTCTCCTAATACTTTTCTTATAGCCAATATAAACTTTCGTATATTAGTCCTTCGTTTTACATATTGCTTTTCATTGTTAATTATTACTAATTTTTAATTATTATTTATTATTAATTTTGAAATTTTTAAAATTTCTCTACAAGGAAATTTTTATTTACCTCAATAATCGCTTTCAAAAGTAAAACCTTAAATTACCCTTTCAAAAAATTCAATCTGGAATAATTTCCCAAAAATTTCCCAGAAAGGGAAATTTTTTGTTTGGCTTAAAATTGAAGCCTTTTTGCTTTTAAATTAATTTTATGTTAAAATAAAGTATCTATAACATAAAACAAAAATTTCCATTATGGGAATTTTCGTATATTTTAGGATATTATTGATACAGCCATACTAGAATGTCTCCTAATACTTTTCTAATAGCCAATACAAACTTTCGTATATGAGACCGTCGTTGTTACATATTACTTTTCATTGTTAATTATTATTAATTTATGTCAAATAAAAATAACTTCGTTGCCATAGACCAATTTTAGTTTTGAAAAACCTCAAAACCACTGTATATCATTACCTGCATTGGAAAACTTTTGCTTTTTTCACCAAGATTTGTGTGTTTGCCATGTTATGGCATAGACGACCGTCCAAAGCTAAAGTTTCAAGGATCCCGTCTTCTGCTATTCTATATTCCCATGTCCTGATACAATCATAGTTTATGGATAACTGTGACTGAATGGTTGGCTGAGTGTGCGTGTGTGTTTCTTCTAAGGTTGTTATCATGTGTTTAAGAAATAAAACACCTACGGGTGTGTTTGTTTAAAACATCAGCAGCAACAACAATCACTGTTTAGCCCCAAAAGAGGAACAGGAAATAAACACACACGCACTTAAGGGAATTGATTTCCGGTTCTATGTCTGTACGCCTAAGTGTGGGAAAACTCGAAGAAATAGTTTTGTGAACATTTTGAAGTTTAAATCACATCACTTGTCAAACACTGCATAACTCAAAGAAATTTCTAAAGATTTTCCACATACTTTCTAAAACAGAAAAAGAGAAGAGAACAATGCCTAAGAGAGCCATTAACGGTGATTTATTTAAAAATGGTTTATCACAAGAAATGTTTAAGTATTTTTTTTTATATTTTGCATAACTGCATTTTTATTTTTTTTTATTTTGCTCAGAGTTCCTCAAAACCGCCATCAGCTGTTTGTATGCACAGCTGTCAAAATGACAGTTGAAACAACATTTCTTTAAGTTCACCGTAAACTGATAAACTTCTTATACGTTTTCTTTTATTTTCTTCTTCAACGTATTTTTTTGGAAAGATGTTTTTCTCAAAAATTTTCGGAAAAACCATGTTGTTTTATTTTTTGCCTTAACCATATGTAACTCTCATATGGTCTGTTTGAAAGTTTTGCCTTTATATTCCAGTAGTTCGTTCTTTTTTCTGCTTCTAGGAAATTTACACTTTATAAAGTTTCTTTTGTGTAAGAAAATAACATGTTCAGAGTTTGAGTTGAGTTTTTGTGTTTTGTTTTGTTTTTTCGTAAAGGAATATCTATCTTCTCAGCTGCTGTGGGAAGAAGATGATGATGGTGAACCATGTTTGGTTTGGTTGTATCGTATATGAAATGCATATCTAAACATCATCATTTCTTTTGTAGTTACGGCAGAACATATGTCAGTCTTACGATATTCTGTACTTTACGAAAGTTTAACCTGCCATTGTTGTGTAGAGTCATAGTAGTGGCCATCAAACATGGAAGGGAAATATTTAAGCAGCAGCAGGGTCAAGAAGCATTCTTAGTCAAATATTTAAAATAGCTAATTTACAAAATAAGAACCAAGCAACAATTGGGAAGGGGATGTCGAACCTAAAGAAATAAAAGAGGAAGTTGAACTAACAGTGGAAATATGAAACAGCAGTGGAAATATGAATCACGGAAGAATATCGTAGGAGTAGAAATAGAGCTAGTAATATAAACACATTTACTTTTCGAGATATTAAGTTTAGAATTATTTTGTAAAGATCTCCCAAACCTAATTAATATTGATTTCAGTCCCAAAAAATTGATCTAAAACAATTTTTCCAAAATGTTCAAAGAAGGGATATTTTTCAATTACCTTATAATAGATTTGAAGACTGGAGCACTAAATCTATGATTTTATACATGAAATTTCACGATCAACGCATTATCGAAAAACTTGTGAATAATATTCCGCAATATTTTCTTCATATATCCCCAGTATCTAATATCGATTTTCCAATCATACAAAAATTGTATAAATGTGCAAAAAATTCTCTTTGTGCAATTTTTATTTTAAACGAAAAATTACTACTACAAATTAAATTTTCTTTTAAATAAAATCAATTAGAAATAATTTCCCACAAATATCCTACAAAGAAAAATTTTTCTTTGGCATAAAATTCAAAGCTTTTTTCCATCTAAATGCAATTCAGATAAAAACGAGGCACATATGAATTCAGTAAGGAAATTTCCACAAAGGAGTTCTCTTTCCAAAATTTCCCTGAAGGAAATTTTTATTTTAATTTCCCAAAAAGGGAAATTTTTTCTTTTGTCTTAAAAACGAAGGCATTTTACATGTAAATTAATTTAAAATTGAAATAAAGCATTTTTAACATATATCTACAATTTCTTTTACGAGCATTTTCGTATTTTTAAGAAAATATTGTTTTAATCATAGAAGCGAATCACTCTATCTTTTTCTTGAAGAACATTTGAACTTCCACACATATCTTTACGTTTTCCTTTCAGTGCAAGCTTTGTATTTATTAAAATAGTTATTATTTTTCACAAAATTTCTCAAAAGAGACAATTTATATTGGTGCCTAAAATCAAAACATTTTTATTTCTAAATTCGTACAATTTTGAAATGTCTAAAATTTCGTATTAACTTTCTTATATCCATTTATATTATGTTTTTTTTTTTCAACATAACCATTTTTATTTCATCAAAAAAATACTTTTAAAGGCTAAAGCTTGATTTTCCCTTCAAAAATAAAAATTTTGAAAAATTTCCCTAAAAGGGAAATTTTATTTTTTACCTAAAATCGAAGCCTTATTGTTTCTAAATGAATTTTAGGCTGAAATAAATCGTCCACGACTCAAAATTAAAATTTCCCTTAAAGAAATTCTGGTATTTTTTAAGAAAATATGGATTTAATCCCTGTGAAAAAAACACTCCTGTAGTATGTTTGACGGAATCATATTATTTTTCAGAAAATTTTCTATTTTTCTATGTTTTATTTTTCACAAAGTTTCTCAATATTGGGTCCTAAAATTTAAACATAATTTACTTCTAAATACATTTAATTTTTAAATGTCTAAAATTCCTATTAACTTTCTTATATTCATTTATATTATGTTTTTTTTCAACTTATCCATTTTTATTTCATCAGAAAAATGCTTTTAAAGGCTAAAACTTGATTTCCCTTTCAAAAATAACAAATTTGAAAAATTTCCCTGAAAGGGAAAATTTACTATTTTTCTATATGTGGAAAAAATTTCCTGTAACTTATTTTAATTGTTTCCCTGTTTTTAAGGCAATCTCCACTGAAGCTCTGAAAAATGTATAATTTATAAAAGGTATATTCAAACATTTTTAGTTAGCATGTATATTTACATTTACATGTTTGCAAAGAAAAATATTTATTTTCTTACGAAATGTTTGTTTTTAATTTTTGATAATATCTAAAATCTAAAGTAAAGTCCATAACGACGTTTTGATTTTAAAATGGATCATTAAAAAATATTACGGTTTTTCCACTTCAAAATTGTTATTATGTATAAAAATTGTTTTTAAAGTTTAAAACTTGATTTCTCATTTCAAAAATTACAATTTTGAAAAATTTCCTGAAAATTTCCCTGAATGGGAAATTTTTCTTTTTACCTAAAATCTAAGTCATTTAGTTTCCAACTGAATTTTAGGTTGAAATAAATCATCTACGACTCAAAACTGAAATTTCCCTTAAGGAAATTCTGGTATATTTAAAGAAATTATTGTTCTGTCCCTATGAAAAAATCATTTCTGTAATATGTATATTTGACGGAAACATAATATTTTTTTTACATTTACCTTTTTTTTGTAACTTCAAAATATTTATTTGATCCTTAAATTGGTTTTAAAGATTAAAACTTGATTTCTCATTTCAAAAATTACAATTTTGAAAAATTTCCTAAAAGTTTCCCTGAATGGGAAATTTTTCTTTTTACCTAAAATCGAAGCCATTTAGTTTCTAACTGAATTTTAGGTTGAAATAAATCATCTACGACTAAAAACTGCAATTTCCCTTAGGGGAATTCCGGTATATTTAAAGAAATTATTGTTTTGTCCCTATGAAAAAATAATTTCTGTAATATATTTGACGAAAACATAATATTTTTTGTAAAATTTACCTTTTTTCTGTAACTTCAAAATTTTTATTTTTATCTTCAAATTGGTTTTAAAGGTTAAAACTTGATTTCTCATTTAAAAAATTACGATTTTAAAAAATTTCCCAAAAATTTTCCTAAAAGGGAAATTTTTCTTTTTACTGAAAATCGAAGCCTTTTAGTTTCTAACTGTATTTTAGGTTGAAATAAATTGTCTACAACTCAAAACTGAAATTTCCCTTAAGGGAATTCAGGTATATTTAAAGAAATTATTGTTTTATCCCTATGAAAAAATAATTTCTGTAATACATATATTTGACGGAAACATAATATTTTTAGTAAAATTTACCTTTTTTCTGTAACTTCAAAATTTGTATTTGATCTTCAAATTGGTTTTAAAGGTTAAAACTTGATTTCTCATTTCCAAAATTACGATTTTGAAAAATTTCCCAAAAATTTCCCTTTTAGGGAAATTTTTCTTTTTACAGAAAGTCGAAGCCTATTAGTTTCTAACAGAATTATAGGTTGAAATAAATTGTCTACAACTCAAAACTGAAATTTCCCTTAAGGGAATTCTGGTATATTTAAAGAAATTATTGTTTTGTACCTTTTTTCAATACCTCGGTAAAATCCTGTAACTCATTTTAATTTTTCCCCGTTTTTTAAGAAAATCTGCACGACAACTCTAAAAAAATATAGTTAAAAGATGTATTCAAACATTTTTAGTCAGCATGAAAATATAATATTTATTCACAGAAAAATATTTATTTTCTTAGGAATAAAAGACTTTTTGTTTTTAATTTATGAGGAAATCTACAGAAAAGTAATTAGATTTTACTAATCAGTATGCATTTTTAACAAATATTACGAGTTTTCAACTCAGACATTCTTATTTAGACATTTCTATGCTTTTAAAAGATAAAACTTGATTTTCCCTTTCAAAAATATGGATTTTAAAAAATGTCCCAAAAATTTCCCTAAATGGGAAATTTTTTCTTTTGCCTTAAATTCGAATATTTGTTGCTTCTAAATGAATTGTAAGTTGAAATGAACCATCTACCACTCAAAACTAAAATTTCCCTAATGGGTATATTTGTATATTTTAGAAAATTGTGGATTTAATCACAGTAGCATAGCTCTTTAGTCATTTCCGACAGGAAAATGTATGCTTTCGCTTAATAATTCTTTGATTTTTTAGAAATAAAATATTTTTTGGCCTTTTTAAGAAAAGTTAAAATGATTTAAATGAAATATTTTCCTTTTTAATGTTACTTTAATAAGATATTTCTGTTTTTTTCAAAATCTTAAGAAATAACTTCATACTACCTACACTCACCCTAGGCATATCCGGTAATTTAAATGTCTTTATTGTTTTGCAATTCCTGAAACGACAATCGTTGAGTAGCAATGGTGGCGGCGTCTAAGGACGCACATGTCTGGCAAATGGCTATAGTCTGTTGATTTTCCAACTTTGTTGTGCGTTTTCCCTTATTGTTGCATTACTGCGATAGGGAGAAGGAATACTACAAATAAAACTAAAAATATAATTCAACAATTGCCGGCAATTATGTCCAAACAACTAAATCCTTTTAGCAGACATCAGAAATATCCTCAAACCAAAAAATAAATTGAAGCCCATTGGCTTTGGGAGTTAGAGTGTAGAGTAGGCAATATTACTTATGGCCACGAATGTTTCTATGTCTTCGACCTTTACCTTTAGTTTGGACTTCTGATTGGGGAACGAGTAAAACAGGCCATATATCACAACATTTCATTTGCAGTCGGCCGATGTAAGGCAAAAACGCACGAAACGGAAGTTGTTCGAACAGATTATCTTTTGTGCTCGTGTAGAGCTGAGAACTCAACAGACCACTTGGAGTTGCAAAAAATTCCAAAATAGATTTGTAATTGGAAGGCGTGTACTTCGCTTCCCCGGCATACCCTGCACGTAAAGTAAAGACACAATTATTGTATGGCTGCCAAAGTAAAAAGGATATTGAGAAGAGTAAAGTAGAGTAGTGAAGGAAGGAAGGTACGGTTGTAACGGCAAAAAAGCAGCGTAACGAGTTTAATGTTCAATGCTCGTAACGGAAACGGAAGGGGCCATTAAGTGATGCCAATGATTAGTCGTAAAGGAAATTATAGATTTCATTTAAAAGGATAATAAAAGCCCAAAACGAAATCTGAAATCGAACTGAAGGCTAAGATGAATGAATGAATGGATTGTCTGACGATGTTGGTTCTTAATGGATTTCTAACATAAATCAATTGCTCTGTCCTGCAGGCTAAGACTTTTTGGGCAGAGAGAGAGAGCAATAATCGCTCTTAAAGTGAAATCAAAAATAAATTGAAAAATTTCTATGCTAATCACATAATTTTCCCAAACAAAATAATGACTACTTTTCTTCCAAAAATATATAATTTCTCCCAAAAAACAATATCAACTTTCCGCTAACTTCATTAACACTTAATGTCATCCGTTTCGTTCTTTTTTGCTTGTTACTTCAACACCAAGCAGGGAAAAAATTCAAGTAAACGTGACCTTATTAATTAAAAAGTGTGATGAATCCCTCTTTCTTCCCCCGGCCCCTTCTCCTTGTCACCATGATTAGAACTTCTACGTTTCAGGCTTCATTGGCAACACTTAACTTTGGTTAACGCTTTAACAACTTTTGTGGGGAACTCAACTGAAGGCAACTCAAAGAGGAGTATTTCAATTAAAAAAATGTTTGTGTATTTATACAAAAGTCCCCCCAACCCCTCGATTACACTCAAAAAGGTCAAACGCCGTTATAAACACAATTAAAATGCTATTGATACTGCCGCCAAAGTTTTAAATTACATCCTTAACAACACCGTTGAATTAAAATTCAATTTTTTAAGGAAATTTCCTCCGTTTTTCAAGTCAAGTGATTTTTTCTGTTCCCTTAGAAAAAAGGCCTCTGTTAGGCTGACTGGGAAAAAAGGGAATCGGAGAGTTAAACGTTTGATGTGTTATTTTTGTTTGCTGAACATTATTATTATTATTGACGCTCTACTTATCGTTTTTATTGTGTTTATTGTTCGGGTGTTTTTTCAAACTTCAAACGTGCGGAAGGAAGTGTGACTCTATTGTTTGCCAGGGAACACTTCCCTTTTTTCAAGCGTCCGTGCCATAAACGTCTTATTGACACTTGGTACTGTATTGTTTGCAGTGGCGGCTGTTTTGAAGCAAAAATGTGAGATTTCTGCTTAGTTTTAATGAAGCTTATAATGTTTTATTTTTCAGGTTGGGTGAAATTATTTTTACTGAAATTATTTTAAATAAATTTGTATATAATGAAGGGAAATGCCAAATACGTTAATACCAGACCAGTCAATAAAGAGTTTATGTTGTTAAACATTTGTAAAATGAATCTTTAAGAAACTTTAAACTTAGTCTATGTTTGATAAAAGGTATCTGAGAATTAATAAAATAAATTCGGTTTTCGGAATTTCCCAATAAACCTATCCTATCCAGAAATATTATGATTTTTCAATTTTAATATTTTTTAAAACCAAAAAAAACTGATTCACCTGCAAAAATTAGATTTTTCTTTCAAAAATATCGATTTGGAAAAATTTCCCAAAAAGGCAAATTTTTCTTTTGCCCTAAAATCAAAGCCTTTTAGCTTCTGAGTAAATTTTAGCCTGAAATAAAACGTATACGACTGAAAACAAAAAATTCCCTTATGAGAATACTGGTACATATGAAGAAATTATTGATTTATTCATAGTACCATAGCTCTTAAATCATTTCCTACAAGGGGAAATGACTAATAAAATACATGTTAACGATTTTATAGAAAACTTAAATAAAGAAAATCATATTTAGCTTGTGTTTAGACTGTAAAGACATAATGTTTTTGAAGATTTGTAATATTAATTTATACTATATATTATATTAATTAATATACTCCATTATTAATTTCCCGATTTTGTATTTTAGCTTCCTCTATTCTACATACCATGACTTCTACAGCTTTTAATTGATATATAGTCCTCATTTCTCAACAGATCTTTATAAAATTAGGTAGATAACACTTTTTGGATTCATGAACGAACGAGGTTTAATTTGAAGAAGATGGGTTCATAGTAAGCCTTATCCCTCATATATGTCTAAGTACCGATTTAGCCTCTAAAATATATAGAATCATAATTTCTCAACAGAATTTAAAAAAATACTCGTATATCAGCTCTTTGCATATATGGAAATCTAGAATCACGTTAGAAAACTAACGCCGAAAAATTTGGGAATATGTTCCTTATTTTGGTCAAACACTGTGGTGTAGGGTATCACATAGATGGCTCCGCCCGACTTTAATGTTTCATTTCTTGTTACTTACCCGAAAATTTACTTTGTTGTTGTCTTGTTGCTTATAGATCTTTGATTACACCCAACATAGGGTGGAATCTAAACCCTATATCAGAGGTCAGTTTTTCTGAGATAATCGTCTGTAAAGCGCATAAAGTGACATTTCATTGTAGCGCCATCTACATATATCTCATAATCACCGGATTTTACTGGGAAATTATTTATATGGTTGACTTATTGTTTAATTACATATAATATTGGGTGTCATATTGTTCTCTGAAATTAGCTCCATAAAATTTCCAAATTGTTATTCCTGAGTAGCACCACGTCTAATATTTTCCGTTATTTACTAAAAAATATTTTTTTGTTGTGTTCTTATTGTCTATAGGTCTATTTTTTTACAAGCTCATATGGACCAGTTTAGGTCCCTAGTGTTACCACGGGCTGAAATTCCCCTCAACGAAACCAACCAGTTTGATATACAAATTTATCGATAGTACGAATATCGGTACTGGAAAGATCTGTTAGGCTGCCTAGAAAGGCCGACCCCAGTATGCCCAGTCGTCGTTTGCTCAATGCTCTCCACAGCTTCTGCAGAAGTCATTGGAGTCAATACCCAATCTTTTCGCGTGTTCGCCGATCAGGCAGTGTCCCGTCAGAACTGATACTAACGTGGACAATATTTTCCTCTCTAGTGCGAGGAGATATTTTGATCTTCTCAGGTCATACCTTGGCCAGATTTGTCTAGCTATCCCGCAGGTGCCGATTGCTGTCCATCTTTCGTTGGACTGCCTGATTGCTTTCACAGTGCAACCCGAAGCCAACCTTTTTATCAAGCTTCGAAACATCCTTATAGAAGTGGAGATGGTTTCTATTTCCGGGTATTCTGCCATCCCATTCATCCCTGGCTGGTATCATAGTGATGTAGTTCCTCTCAAAGGTGCGCACCGTTGATATATAGTCCACTCGGTCGGTTACCATAGCACTACACTTTGATATCCTCATGTGACCGTAGTTCTTTTACCTCCACATTGATAGGCAGTTTAATCTTAGTGCCGCTTTGGTTGCAACTTCTCTCGCCACAACATTAATCGGCAGTATATGGAGAAGGGCTTGTAGAGACTCAGTCGCTGTAGTCCTTAACGCTCCGCTTATGCACAGGCAGGCAGTTCTCTGAACTCGTGATAGCAGGTTTGTGATGGTTAGTTTGTCAGTTGCCGTCCACCATACCACAATGCCGTATAACAGTATTGGACGAACCACTGCTATATATATCCAATGGACAATTTTAGGTGAGAGGCTCCACCGCGACCCTACAGCCTTCCTGCAGGAATATAGGGCGATGTTGGCCTTCTTTACACGTTCCAGTACGTTTAGTCTGAAAGACAGTTTCCTATCCAAAATTATTCTTAAAAATTTTGCACTTTCAGAAAAGATTAGATCTGTTCCATTTATACGAGGAGGAGGGTCCACATGAGCGACATTATTCATCCTAGTAAAGAGAACCAATTCTATCTTGTTTGGGTTAACACCCAAACCGCTGCTTCTGGCCCATCTAGCCAATTTGTTTAGAGCCACCTGTAGATGCGATTGCCAGGTTGTCCGCATATGCCACGACCTTGCAGCCACAGCGTTCTAGATCTAGCAGGATTTCATTCACAGCTAGGTTCCAAATTAGTGGAGGCAGTACTCCTCCTTGTGGGGTCCCCCTGTTTAAAAACCTTGTTAGAGTTGTGGACCCTAGACATGCTGTTAGGTGTCTTATGTTGAGTAGTCTTTGAATCAGTCTAATAAATCTAGAGTTCACCTTTAGATCTGACAATGACGCGATTACCGCATCTGGGTGTATGTTGTTAAAAGCCCCTTCTATGTCAAGAAATGCCACCATGGTGAATTCCTTGAAATGCAGGGACGATTCGATAGTGCTCACAAGTTCGTGCAGGTCTGATTCTGTAGACATTCCCTTATTGTAAGCATGTTGGTTCCCCGACAGGAGTTGTGTATCCAGGATTTGCCTAATGGAATAATCTAAAAGTCTTTCCAGACTTTTCAATAGGAAAGTGGATAGGCTAATTGGTCTGAAGTCTTTTGGCCAAGTGTGCGATATCTTCCCCGCTTTGGGTATGAATACCACATTGGTATCCCTCCATCGATTCGGGATGTATGAAAGCCTAATACAGCCTATATAAATTTTCTGCAGTCAGGGGAAAATGTACTTTAACATTTTCTGCATTTCTGCTGGTCTTACTGCTGCCGTATACAACCAATAAACTAGATATGGGTTCTGCCTAGAAAATAAAATGCAAAAAAATTAATATATTTAAAATTTGAGAACATATTTTTAATAATTTAATAATAAAATATAAAAAAAAACCAATAAATTAGTGAATACAAAATGAGCAAATTAATAAAGTATACGGTCTTGTGGGTGGCCCTTCGCAATTGGCTACCATTGAAATTTCGTCATGATATCTCTAACCTTTCAAAAGTTACAGAATTATTTTCAATTAAAGCATATCGATCCACGTTTTGATATTCCGTTTCAGCACAACTATGTTGTATTTATTAGCTAATTAAACAATATCCTTAAACTATGAACCGAATTTCTTACACAATTTCCTAACTCCTTAATGTATACTTCAATTTTAACCTGAAGGTCCGATGTCTTGTGGTTGGCCCTTCAAACCAGTCCATCTCTGAAATATCGTATTGATATCTCTATCCGTTCAAATTTTGCAGAACTATTTCTTACCAATAAGAATCGGTCCCTGCTTTCGTATCCCCTTTCAATATTATGGAACAACTATGTTGTATTTGTTTTCTTATTAAACAATATCCTTAAACTATGCTGCAAATTTCTTAAACAATTTCCCAAGTCCTCAGTGTATACTTCAATTTTTGTGCATTTATCATTATTTACTGTCTCACAAGCTTATTAAACAATATTCTTAAACTATGAACCGAATTTCTTACACAATTTCCCAACTCCTTAATGTATACATAAATTTTCAGCTGAAGGTCCGAGGTCTTGTGGTTGGACCTTCAATCCTATCCACTTCTGAAATCTCGTATTGAAATCTTCATCCGTTCAAATTTTGCAGAACTATTTCTGAATAATAGGTATCGTTCCTTGTTTTCGTATCTCCTTCCGGTATTATGGAGCAACTATGTTGTATTTATTATCTTATTAAACAATATCCTAAAACTAGGCAACAAATTTCTTCAACAATTTCCCAACTCCTTAGTGTATACTTAAATTGTTCTGCATTAATCATTAGTTACTGTCTCACAAGATTTTTAATCAATATTTTTTAAACTTTGAACCGAATTTCTTACATAATTTCCCACCTCCTTAATGCATACTTAAATTTTCACCGGAAGGTCCGAAGACTTGTGGTTGGACCTTAAAAGCTGTTCACCTCTGAAATCTCGTATTGATATCTCTAACTATTCAAATATTGCAGAATTATTTCTAACCAATACGAATAGGTCCCTGTTTTCGTATCCCCTTTTCAGTATTATGGAGCAACTATGTTGTATTTATTATCTTATTAAACAATATCATTAAACTAGGCAATTTCCCAACTCCTTAGTCTATACTTCAATTTTTCTGCATTCACCATTATTTACTGTCTCACAAGCCAATTTGAAACTTCAGTCAGGCGTAACATTTTAAGTGTCTACCAAATATTTGCCTATGAATTTTGTTCGCCGGTTTCGAAAAAATAACAATAATTCCTTCTTGTACTTATTTGTCTATTAGGGAAATTGCCAGTGTCATTCCTGTCCACTTTTTCTTACAATCCCAGAGGAAACCAAACCCAATTGAAATCCTGGGAGATTAATTTCATGGTGTTTACAATCGGCATTATTTCTGGATATTTTTTTTTTTCGTATTCCATAGCAAATAATAGAATTTATTTCCTTACAATAAGGCAAAATTTCAATATCAACAAACAAAGTACAACACCAAATCGCCCTCCTTAAAGTAGGCTTTGCGGCGGCAACAAGGAAAGTGTAAACTTCCAAAAAGGGAAACTAGGAAATCCTCAGTTCGTGAATTTTCTATTTTTTGAGGGAGTTCTGCGATTCTTCTTGGCTTGTCAAGAAAGTAAATGCATTTGCATATTAAGAAATGTTGACTTTTAATATAAGAATAAATATTATTTCAGCGTCTGAAAGTATGCTTTATTCGTTGTGGGGGGTATTATATTATTTGGAATAAGTAGAAATATTATTTGGAATCCAAAATGTTAAGAGAACTGGAAAAATCATAACAAGTCAGTAGAAGAATGGGTTGAAGTTTGCTGGTAATTCCAAAAATACTAATATTTTTACGGATTCTACAGGGTTTTCCAATAAGAGTGATATGATTTCTTTGAAAAAAAACACACTTATTGTTAAGGAAATTCAAAAGTTTTTTATTTAATGTGAAGTACAATCGATATAATTAAGTTCTACATAAAACGTCATTCAAAGTCAAGGTCGTGGTAGATCGACTGGAAAGTGTTTTTTTTTTTGGATTTAAAAAAAATGGACAGCATAATTTTCAAATGTGAGCGGATAGTTTATTTTTGCTCTAGCTTCTTAACGGTACGTCGGATCGGGAATCGGTTAATGGCAAAAATATATCACTTAACGAGAGCTAAAAGAGGTCGTAGGTCGACCGGAAAGTGTTTTTTTTTTAAATGGACTTAGGACTTGAAATAATAAGAAACGGAATAATTTGTAAATGTTGTTCTTGCGTATATCTCTCCATGATGAAATTGTAAACACTACTGAATACAATGAAAAACAAATGACAGATCATGACATATTACAAATGGCTGAAACGTCACTTCAAAATCATATCATCCCTATTGGAAAATCCGTTAGTTTAAAATTTCTACGTCAATATTTTCTACTACAGTTTTGAGAAAAAAATTATTAAAAACACGCTTCGAAAATGGAAAATTTTCTTGTTTTTCTTGTTACTGAGAAGTTTGTTTGCAAAATTATATAAATTTGCAATTAATTATTTATTTTTTATTTCCATAAACGCCTCAAGATATACTAGTTTATATTAATTAAATATTTTCTCCTCCTTCCCAATCTCTCCTCAATATATGCCAAGGCTTTGAAAACTTGTCTAATATTGAAATCGTTTGGTTTTTTTGTCTAACGTTTTATTGCAGAATAACTTGTGAAATAGAATATTTTTTTAATTTCGTATTTATTTGCATTGAAATGTTATTAAAATCTCGTCATTCACACAGTGGCAATAGCGTTTGGCAAAGAACATAGCATACATTTTAGGCGATTTCACATGTTTAATAAAACGTTAGCATATTTTTAGGCCTCTCGGCAAATAACCATCAAAAAATGAACAACAACAATTTCCCGCCCGTCTCGTGTTTCTAATGGCAAAAAGTCAATAAAAATTTACAAACTTTTCTAATATTTCTACAAAATTTTAATGAAAATAGTTTCAGGCCTCCTCGAATGTACACGTACTGATGCTGCTGATGAACGTTTTGCTCACACAAAAAATATTTGGCAGCAACATGAACTACAACAAATTCATCAGCAGCGGTTTCCAGAGGAGCCCAGTCAGGAGTCTCATTCACCAAAAACGCCAAAAAACAAAAAACAGTAGAGCAGAACGTTAAGGACTTTAACAAATATTGACAGCCAAAGAGTAAACATATGCACAGAGTGAAAAATTCAACTCATATACATATATATTTATATATATGAAATGAATGATATTTTCACAGGAAGCGGATACAGACCGAACATACGAAGTAGGTCGTTCAGAACATGCCGAATCATAGATAGCACTGAGTTCATCGTAGATGTTTTTTTTGGCGTAGCGATTTTTTGTATGTAGGACTATAAATAAATATATACTTATACTACATATAGAAATGTTCAAGTATTTTTAGGCAACTTTATTCGGATATTTGTTCATTCATGTGAGTATTAGAGTACGAAAAAGTGCCTTGGCTGCCTTGAGAAAAAACTCCGGGTTGTAATCACCAGCTGAATACAATTGCTCGGGTTTTTTTTTCGTGGAAGATTTTGTTTTAATCAACAAATAATACTAAATGAAATCGTTGAATGGTCTGAATTACAACTAAATTGAAATGAAATATGATATTCCTCTAAGAGTATGTTTCTTATTGATATGTTAAGAAACTCCTGAAACTATGTACTGAATTAATTCTGAGGGCATCTACTATAAGTGTGAAGATTTCAATGCAATTTTTCGCCGCAGCCAAAGTCAGTACTATCGGTGGAGGATGGTGGAAGATACACTTGAGAATTCTCTGGTTTCAAGAACCGGGACTGTGGCTTTGAACCGGGATTAATTCTGGAGCACCTACTATAAGTGTGAAGATTTCAATGCTATTTTTCGCCGCAACCAAAGTCAGTACTATCGGTATTCTCTGGTTTTACGAGAGGAGCTTCTAATAGATTTTAGCACAGTAACGTTGCTTCGATTAGTCTCCTTGACTAATATAGGCAGTACGGGGCTGGTAGAAGGCTTCTAGGTTCGATAACTGCCCCCGTAACGCCGAAGGTACTGATTTCCCAGTTATCCTTGTGCCAATTGGTTCTTTGAATCTGTATGTATTGAGTTAATGAGTCGGCTGTCCTTCAAAAAAAACTCTAGTTTCTTTCATGTCGATTACTTCGAAGGAATAAGTCAGAAGTGCAGAGAAATCCCAAATGTCGTAGTGTAAGAAAACCCGGCTCCGAACCTGAGACTCCGTCAAGATTTGATTTTGGTTCAATTTTTATACCCTCACTTTAGTGTGACGAGGGTATATATCATTTGCTACGGAAAAAAGTGTAACACGTCGAAGGAGTGACCTAAGACCCCAAGTATGTTCGGAGGAAATCCGTTTTGGGTCATTTTAAGTCGAATGAGCAATGTCCGTCCGTCTGTCTGTCTGTCTGTCTGTCTGTCTGCTGGCTGGTGCGCACGATAACTCTCGAAAGGAGTAACCGATTGACCTCAAATTTGGTATGTGGTAATATTTTTTTCTATCTCCGGCTAAGTTCGAAGATGGGCCATATTGGTCCACTCCTTCTAGTACCTCCCCCACAAAGGGTTAAAATGTTGTGAAATACTGATTCTTTAATAACTGCTATACTACTTATTCGAATCTTTTGAAATTGCACACATAGTATTAGCTTATTAGTCGCTATCAACTCGAGAAAAATGGGCGAAGTCGCCACGTCCCTTTTGGTACCTCCCACACAAATGCACCATTTTGCACCAAAAGTTAACAGCTTATAACATTAATAACAGTGTATACAAATACTTGAAATTTTGTACAGTATTATGCTTTTATATTGCATACAGTCCAGGGAAAAATGGGTGTTGTTGCCACGCCCCTTTTGGTACCTCCCACACAAAGGTACCTTTTTGCACCAAAAGTTAACAGCTTATAACATTAAAACCAGTGTATAAAAATACGTGAAATTTTTTACAGTGTAATGTTTTTATAGTGTCTATAGCCCTGTGAAAAATGGGCGTTATTGCCACGCCCCTTTTTGTACCTCCCACACAAAATGACCAAATCATACCACAATTTAATGTCTCATAACGTTTATACCAGTGCATATAAATGCTTATAAGTCTGGTAACTCCCACACAAATTGACAGAATAATTCGAGTAATATTCAATATTACATTACTCACAAAGTGAGGGTATACCTTAGTCGGTTTACCCGACTGAAACTTTCTTACTTGTTTTGTTACATTTTCTTTTCGGTCCCTCGAATAAATGCAAATCGTAATGGTTCCTATGGACTATTTACATCTAGATATTATTTAGATGTCTGGAGAAATCTAACTAAAATTTAAAACATATTTCCTTATGCCTTTCCTCGAAATCAATAAAAGTAATTAAGACCTCTACGCCAAACCTTCTCCTCATATACAATTCCCTAAGCCTTTAATAAAGTGTGAATCATACTTAATGACTTTGTTGAATTACTCAATTGCTCCTTTCACACGTCGACAATGTTGGTGAGGGTTTTTTTTTAACTTTTTCAAAAAATTTTACCAATACATGTGGTTAGATTTCCTTTACAATGCACACAAAAAACAAAGAAGTTTTTGTTTGGTTTCTTCAATATTTTATGAGTCAAGTTTTGCTGTTTTCCAAACGTTAACACCTCGAATGAAGCAACGATACATTACCAAAGACTCCTACAAGGAGAAGGAAAGACGAAGTTAGTATGCGTGCTTGTGGACTGGAACAGTACGAAAAACACTTGTTAAGGAAACGGAAGTGGCAAACTAAGGTTATATTTTTCCTTAAACACTCAACAATTCACACACACACTCGGAGAAGGACACCCAAACGCATACTAGACTCCGTCACCAGGATATATATTACATAGATCCTGTTGCTTTTTCCAAAAACGGCTCCCAGCAAGGTAGGAAGCAAATGCCATATGCCGTCATCGTCGTCTTGTGTTACGTTGTATTGGTGTTTTAACACGTTTGGCAAGAAGGTGTAAAAGGCAATGAAGCATTGAATATTGTTCACAAGAAGCCGCCGCTATATACACACATATATATAGTTCGGGAGTCCCACTAACCATAGCATCGACTAGAAGACGATTTATTTCCCAGGCAACCTCAATACATACACGCGCCAAACTCAAGCCTTATGAAGAAGCTTTGTGCAGGAGGACAATAGTTATTTGTGTTCGAGTGAGCGTCAGGATATGGTATAGGTATAGACTCCAGGACCTCACTCACTCACTCATGCCAAACACCAACGTCAATGAGGCAAAAATTAAACAATGCAAAAGATTAAGTGCAGATTTGGGACTTTATCTGCTTGTGCCATAAATTGGTATTTAAGGATACCCCACAAAACATACAAACAATACAAGGACTCACACACACTAACACACAACCACATAGTGATATACTCGAGAAAAACAAACATCATTACAACACAGAGAGACGAACCTACACGCATTCATGGGGCACTTATAGTCATTTATTTATAACTATCGCAGACACACGAACCTATACAGAGGTATATTTTTATTAGGGACAACCGGAAAATTTTAGATACATTTTAAAACATTCTGAGAAATTATGTCAAAAAAAACTCTTTTCTAAGAAACTCCATAAATAAGAAAAAATTTGAAAAATTATCTATAATTAAAAATTCTAATGAAATTTTCTCTAAATACAAAAATTTCTCAGAAATTTTTTATAAATAAAAAAAATTTCTAAGAAATTTTCTATAAATAAAAAAATGTTTAAGAAATTTTTACAGAGGTATATTTTTATGAAATATAAAATGTCTATGAAATTTTCTTTATATACAAAATTTCTATGTAATTTTCTTTATATATGTAAAGGGTGGTTACATTGTAAGGGCCGATGTTGAATGTGAACCACACATAAACGTCAAGTTTTTTTCTGCATTTCATTTGATATTTCTCAATTTCAGACTAACTCAATTTGAACCATGGGCGTTCAAATCAAAATGCATTTCGTGCACTTCGTGATGTTTTTTTGATCAGCATAATCGAACAAATGTGTCCACAATCGGGAGAATTTCTCAGAAATTTTCCATAAATACAAAATTTCTCAGAAATTTTCTATAAATACAAAATTTCTCAGAAATTTTCTATAAATACAAAATTTCTCAGAAATTTTCTATAAATACAAAATTTCTCAGAAATTTTCTATAAATACAAAATTTCTCAGAAATTTTCTATAAATACAAAATTTCTCAGAAATTTTCTATAACTACAAAATTTCTCAGAAATTTTCTAAATTTTCTATTTCTACGAAATTTTCTATAAATCAGTCAGAATTTATTTGGTTTAAGACCATATGTTTCAGTTACTTTCTGTCTATTGCAACAAAGTAATAGAAATAAATACTGAAATACTTATGAAAGTAGTAAACTGAATGTAACAAGAACTACTAACCAAATCCGTACAACTCCTAAACAAACCCGTATTTCTACGAAATATTCTATAAATACAAAATTTCTAAGAAATTTTCTATAAATACAAAATTTCTAAGAAATTTTCTATAAATACAAAATTTCTAAGAAATTTTCTATAAATACAAAATTTCTAAGAAATTTTCTGTAAATACAAAATTTCTGAGAAATTTTCTGTAAATACAAAATTTCTGAGAAATTTTCTGTAAATACAAAATTTCTGAGAAATTTTCTATAAATACAAAATTTCTTAGAAATTTTCTATAAATACAAAATTTCTAAGAAATTTTCAATAAATACAAAATTTCTAAGAATTTTCTACAAATACAAAATTTTTAAAAAAATTTGTATTTTTTTATAGAAAATTTCGTAGAAATTTTCTGTTTATAGAAAATTTCGTAGAAATTTTGTATTTATAGAAAATTTGGTAGAAATTTTGCATTTATAGAAAATTTCGTAGAAATTTTGTATTTATAGAAAATTTCGTAGCAATTTTGTATTTATAGAAAATTTCGTAGAAATTTTGTATTTATAGAAAATTTCGTAGAAATTTTGTATTTATAGAAAATTTCGTAGAAATTTTGTATTTATAGAAAATTTCGTAGAAATTTTGTATTTATAGAAAATTTCGTAGAAATTTTGTATTTATAGAAAATTTCGTAGAAATTTTGTATTTATAGAAAATTTCGTAGAAATTTTGTATTTATAGAAAATTTCGTAGAAATTTTGTATTTATAGAAAATTTCGTAGAAATTTTGTATTTATAGAAAATTTCGTAGAAATTTTGTATTTATGGAAAATTTCGTAGAAATTTTGTATTTATAGAAAATTTCGTAGAAATTTTGTATTTATAGAAAATTTCGTAGAAATTTTGTATTTATAGAAAATTTCGTAGAAATTTTGTATTTATAGAAAATTTCGTAGAAATTTTGTATTTATAGAAAATTTCTTAGAAATTTTGTATTTATAGAAAATTTCTTAGAAATTTTGTATTTATAGAAAATTTCTTAGAAATTTTGTATTTATAGAAAATTTCTTAGAAATTTTATATTTATAGAAAATTTCTTAGAAATTTTGTATTTATAGAAAATTTCTTAGAAATTTTGTATTTATAGAAAATTTCTTAGAAATTTTGTATTTATAGAAAATTTCTTAGAAATTTTGTATTTATAGAAAATTTCTTAGAAATTTTGTATTTGTAGAAAATTTCTTAGAAATTTTGTATTTATAGAAAATTTCTTAGAAATTTTGTATTTATAGAAAATTTCTTAGAAATTTTGTATTTATAGAAAATTTCTTAAAAAATTTGTATTTATAGAAAATTTCTTAGAAATTTTGTATTATTTGTAATTTGTAGGTAATTTCGACACACCCTACTATACAAAGTCTGGTCCAAAACATGAAGAATAAAAGTTGTTAAGGTATTAGAGAGATTTCTACTTCCGTTTTCACATATGAACCTATTCATACTTCCTACATACATATGTACGAGTATGTGCGGATGTTTAGTGAGTTATTGTAGTTGTCATTGTCGTGGTTTCAATGGTTATGTAGGACGGAGTTTAGAAATCCCCATTACACAAACAAATACACAGCAACACTTGGAAAAAACTACTTTTTTATCTCACTACCTCTGTCTTTCCTTATTTTCTCTCGCTCTCTCTCGAGCAGCTAGCTATTCCTTCCCTTGCTGTGATATTTAATAGATATTGGTGTAAAATAATAAAAAAAAGTTTTTGCTAAACTTTTTTCCCACAAGTCCTTGTACCTTATAAATACTTAGTGACGTCGTCATGTAGACTTCTTACGGTAGATACGAGTACTCCCTCGCATCTGTGGTTATTCGCTCTAGATGAACTCCAAACTCCTGTATGAGTACGAATATCCTGGCCACAATTACATGATGTTCTTACATTCTTTGTTTATTTGACACTCTAGGATGAGTACACGAGAGAGAAAAACAAACAATACCAAGAAGTTTTATTTTCTTTTTCTATAACCAAGATTAATTGCAATTGGTGTAATAGCATATGTTCTAGTCAAGAAGTACAACACGAGAAAATTTTCTCTCAAGAAACTTCGCTAAATAAAAATTATAAATAAGGAAATTGACAATTTCAGGAGTACAAAGACATGGTGTAGTATTGAGAGAGAAACCTAAATAAATAAATATATTTTTCAAATTAAAAATTTATATATATTTCACCCTGTGTTGTAGACTCGTTTAAGGCATTGGTTAAAAACAAAATTAAAGTATAGTTTAAGGATTATAGTCTATAGCAATTTTAAAGCTCACTTTTAGGCTTAAGAACAATTTCTTAAAATATTTTATATTTTTCAGAAATGTATACATGCCAATCTATTAGTTAATATTAAAAACAAAGTCTACTTTTAGGCTTATGTGTATATATATGTAAAAACCAAACTTAGTCATTATTTCCCTTATTGCCAATATCTAATATTCCATTATTATGTGATCAGAAAAACTTTATTTAATAACCAATATTATCTGCAAGTGTTGGCCGCCGTTCATTATTAAATTATCATTTCGTTAACATTGTTAACCCAGGCGCCACTTAATCATGTCAATGATTTATAAGGCTTTTTAGGCAAGACGAAGAAAAAATCCCATTCTTCACAGCCACTCAGCTCAGACTTACATACTCGTACATATACAGAGGAGAAGGCCAACGATATTTTGCAATAGCTCAATACAGAGTAGACATATAACAAAGAATCGGTAATAACTCCCCTAAAACGTAGAGCTTCACAATCACATAAATCAACAACAAAAACAGAATTGCGAAATGAAACGAATGGAAAATGATTTATATGATTATCTAAGACTATCACCGCTACTATTCTGAATACCCTCCGCCCCCTAGTGTTGGCCAACAACATACAGGATAACAAGAAACTGATGAGGAAGAAAAAACACCCTTCCATCGTTGTTTTTTCTTCTAAGAATACATATGAATGCTTAGACTGACTGCCAATGCAGGAGATAATCTCAAATGTATAGGAAAAATATTAAACAATCATAATAAAAGCTTTTGTTGTAAGGAATACAACAATAGGATGTGGGATTGTGGTTCTCCTCCTTAAAGCAATTGAATAACTGAATTGATACTTAGGAATCCCATTAGCTACGGGGGAAAATACCACACGCCTTTTGTTGGAAAAACAGTAGCAAATAATCAAGTAATCAAAACAGGAAACGGAAAACGCACCCACACTTTCACTCTCGCTCTTTCATCGACTGAGGAGGGCACTCAATAACTAACACTAAATTATAATTCTCAAGCATATGTAGTTTATCTCAAGCCAACAGGATATGTAATTGTTGAAATAAAAAGGAGCAAAAAAACAGGTGGTTTCTATAACTTCACCCACTCGTCCGGAAACCAAAGGATCTTTTTGTTCGGGAGTCTTGCAGTTCCTTTAACCTCAGACATAATAATTTTCCTGTGCTTACTCAACCACCAGAAGACGGTGACGGTAACGAAAGTCCTGGCAGAACTTTGTATAATATCAACATATGAAAGTGTGGAATTGTATGTCTTTTGGCTTTTATATTAATAAGTTTAGATGGTTGTCTTTGGCGGCACAAGGATTTTTCCGCCAAAAATGAAAAGAGTATAGCCAGGTAAGAGACAGTAAGTATGTGGATTCTTGGGCATACGTACGTATTCCAAAGACTACATAAATTTTTGGGGAAATAATGAAGCCAAACACTCATCATAATCATTAATAAGATTTATAGACTTTCAAGACATTACCGAAGACAAATATAATGAAAGGATGTGGAAGCATTAGTCCTGGCGGGAAAGACGCTCTTGTATAATCTTCAATAAAAAGTACATAGAATTTGTGGAATTCTATATACATACATAAGGAAAAAGTTTTATAGTGATCCAAATAAAGTTCTGCGTTATCAACTTTTATGTCACGAGAATAGGAAAGGATAAATAACTTTGAAGAAAACAAGTGACACAAGAATAAAACGACTTTATGAAGAGAGTCCTTAAGATAAATTAGACTCAAAGTAACTTTGGGGTTCAGGATGTATTTAGAACTCAGGCCAGATGTGAAATCTACATAGTTTCGTTATATTAAGGAATTGCAATTTGATTTCTCCATGTTTGGAAATAATTTTTTATTGTTTTTTATTATTATTTAAAAATATAGTTAAAACCATCTTTATTAAAATATAAATATTACTTCAATTCAATTCCTTAAATAGTCTACAATAATAAAAAGATTATATTAACTTTTTACAGAATTAAAAATGGGATTTTATGATGTGCCATACCATGTAACTCATTTGCTGAATGTTTCGGTTTCAAAAAGTTTTTTCGTAGAGCAAAAGTTATAACCAGATCGAATTTATACAAAGCAATTTTTCCAGCAACGATTCTGAATTTTTCAGTTTCCCAAAAGATCTTTCCAGATCCAAACTTAAAAGCAGATCGAATTTATACATCGAATTCATGAATCCACATTTTTATTGAGTTTTTTGAGTACATTTTTATTGGTTTTTACACAGTTTCTTGGTTAGGAAATGGACTAAGTCTCCTAGGAAGTATGAATTAATATTTTTATTTACCACTAAAACGTATTTGAATTTTTGTTGAACCATGCTTTTAATATGGATTACAGGTCCTTGTTTAGATTGTGTTGCAAGATTTCTCATATATTTATTCTTCAGTCCAGTATTGCTGACACTCAGAGCAACCATTCCACCCACGACCCATTTTCTGAATTTTTCGGGTTTCAAAATGATCTTTCAAGATCCCAACATAAAAACAAATCGAATTTATACATCGAAATCATGACTAAAAAATTCATATTTTTATTGAGTACAAAAATTGATTAGTATTTATACAGGTTCTTAGTTAGGAGATAGACTAAAGCTTCTAAGGAAGTATGGATTATTAGTTTTATTAAGCTCAAAAATTTATTTTGAGTTTTATTGAACCATGCTTTTGACATGGATTGCATGTCCTTGTTAAGATTGTGTTGCAAGACATTTTTCATTGTGTGTTTCTTCTTCAGTCCTGTATTGCTTCATCTCAGAGACATATATAAATTTTGTTGCAATATAAAGTCCTTAAATACACCAAAAGTGTACCACAAAAAAATATACACCCCTTTTACAAAATTAAAATTCAGTTTCCAATTACCGGCTTCTATCTCGTGTGCAACGTTACACATTTTGTTTCAATTTTTCCCGTTTAAAAATGGATTTTTCTTCGATCCAAACATATAGACAGATCGAATTTATACATCGAATATGACTATAAATTCATATTTTTATTGAGTACAAAAATTGATTGGTATTTACCAAATTTCTTGCTTGGAAGATAGACTACATTCTAGAGAAGTATGAATTAATATTTTCCTTGTCCACAAAAAAGGATTTTAATTTTTGTTGTACCATGCTTCTGATATGGATTGAAGCTCCTTGTTTATTTTGCGTTGCAAGATTTTTTCATTATATGTTAATTCTTCATCCAGTATTGTTAGACTCAGACTTTTTTTTGATTTCAAAAAAAAACTTTCGAGATCCAAACTTAAAAACAGATCATATTTATACATCAAATTCATGATTTCATATTTTTATTGAGTACAAAAATTGATTGGTATTTACACAGTTCCTTGGTTAGGAGCTCCTAGAGAAGTATGAATTAATATTTCCAACTTCCATTGACTTTTTGTCGAACCTTGTTTTTGTTGTGGATTACAGCTCCTAGTTTAAATTGTATTGTAAGACATTTTCATTACGTTTTTTCTTCTGTAGTTTCTTCAAATTCATGACTATGATTTCATAGTTTTATTGAGTACAAAAATTGATTGGTATTTACACAGTTCCTTTGTTAGGAGATGGACTAAACCTCCTAGAGAAGTATGAATTAATATTTCCAACTTCCATTGACTTTTTGTTGAACCTTGTTTTTGATGTACATTACAGCTCCTAGTTGCAAGACTTTTTCATAATATGTTTCTTCTTTAGTCTAGTATTGCTTAGTCTCAGAGCCTCCTTTCATGCAACGACTAGACGTTGTAGTCCAAAGGAGATTGATTTGGAATATTTTGTTGTGTGTATTTAACAAGACAAATCAACAAGATCAGACATTCACAAGTGATGTAATTGTAATGAAATATATTATATTGAAGGTCCTTGTTAGATGTGTCTCGTTCTTCCCTGTTGACTTCATACAGAGGTAAAGTCCATTGACAATCTTCCTCTCCTCAAAATTTGTATTTCAACCAACCGACAGGAATAAACCCTAGTCCCATCTTACACTTTCTCCGCATTTTTCACTTTTTTAGGCTTTTCAACAATCCATAGTAGTAATCGGATAGAGTTCAAAGTGGAAATTTTTTAAATTATTTATAGTTCTTATTTTTATTGAGTACAAAAAATGATTTGTAGTTGAACCAAGCTTTTGATACGAATAATGGCTGCTTGTTGAGATTGTGTTGTAAGATTTTATCATAATATGATTCATCTTCACTCCAGTATTGCTTAGTCCCAGAGCCACATTTCGTGCAGAACTTTCGGCTAGGTAGTCCTGGTTACATTGATTTGGTATATTTTTCAGTGTGTCCTGATAGCTGACTGTAAATAGACAATTCCACCAGACCAGACTAACAGAACTTGAGATTCTTATAATTATGATGAAGTATATTAAGTGTATGATTATTGGTAGAAGTCTCAAAATCTTCTCTGTCGACTTCCTACAGTCGTATTGTCCATTGGTAATCTTCTTCTCATCAATATTCTTATTCAAAACAACATAATTGGTTTGAATTCAAGTCCCATGTTACACGTTCTCTGAATTTTTTCAATTTTTTGCCAATACAAACCTGCAATCAGATAGAATTCAAGGTGGAGATTTTTTAATTTATATACACAGAGCCGAAAATACAATGATTTTTTTAACCATGTGTCTGGTTAAATTTTTCATGGTAAATGTTTGATTACGAAGACAAAAATAACCTTATATAAGTTCAAATGTACATGAAAAATGGTTAAGTTAACATTATATATGGTTGGTTTTTTTGAAAGAGAGGCAGAAAAATGTGCGAGATAAACAACAATTCGGCTCTGTTGTGGTCGACGTTTTTCAACTGCTTTGTGTTAGACGAAGTTGAGTATTAAGTTAAACGAAGTTGAAACGAATGCGACTGTCGTCATAAGAGAATTTATCTCGCTCATTGAAAACACCACCAAATGCCAGCTTCGGTGCTTGATCGAGTGCGGGAGTTCAGTTGGTGTTGAATAGTCGATGGGACTAGTGCTGTTGTCGGAAGCTGTTGGTATAGAGGTAAGTAGTAAAACATTTTGTAAAGAACTACATTCTTAAGTATGTATGTACATATGTGTATTTAAAAAGTGAAATAATAAAATATGTGTGTTAAAAATGTTAATAGTGTTTTGTGCCTGTTTAATTATAGTAAATGCGAAAGTAATATTAATATTATTTTTTGTGATTATGCCATTACAATTGTGAAATTCAGTGGTTAAGAGTGGAAAAAAATATGTACACGCTGTCGCATTAACTGAGCATGAAAAAACAACAATGTATGTACGTAAGTATATGCAGCAGCAAGCAAACATACGGAGAGAAGTGATGTGTACGTGTGGGTATGTGTTCATCTTGTCTTTTTGTTTGAACACTTGTGGCTTCTACGCCGTACATACATACGTTAGCTTTTTTTTTTGTTGTGCGATGTTGATACTGTTAAATGTACATACATACATATGTTGTTAGAAGTGCTTTCGTAATACCTACATACATACATATAAACGATGTTTTTGTTTTTTTCTTTTCAGTTGTTTCTTTTTCTGTGGCTTGCGGCTGCTTGTGCTGGGAGTCCGGCCTTGAATCTGTTGGTAAGTTGTGCCAATACTAGAAACTGTTGATAAGCTGTATCAATACTAGTTGTAGTGTGCGAAGTAATTAAAGGACAAGTAAGAAAGTTTCAGTCGGGTAAACCGACTAAGGTATACCCTCACTTTGTGAGTAATGTAATATTGAATATTACTCGAATTATTCTGTCAATTTGTGTGGGAGGTACCAGAAGGGGTTTATCAAATACACCTTTTTTTTTTGCTGAACATTAGATACTTTAAATTCATTGCACTGTGCCGACTTATAAGCATTTATGTGCACTGGTATGAACGTTATGAGACATTAAATTGTGGTATGATTTGGGCATTTTGTGTGGGACGTACAAAGAGGGGCGTGGCAATAACGCCCATTTTTCACAGGGCTGTAGACACTATAAAAACATTACACTGTACAAAATTTCAAGTATTTTTATACACTGGTTTTAATGTTATAAGCTGTTAACTTTTGGTGCAAAAAGGTACCTTTGTGTGGGAGGTACCAAAAGGGGCGTGACAACAACACCCATTTTTCCCTGGACTGTAGGCAATATAAAAGCATAATACTGTACAAAATTTCAAGTATTTTTATACACTGTTATTAATGTTATAAGCTGTTAACTTTTGGTGCAAAATGGTGCATTTGTGTGGGAGGTACCAAAAGGGACGTGGCGACTTCGCCCATTTTTCTCGAGATGATAACGACTAATAAGCTAATACTATGTGTGGAATTTCAAAAGATTCGAATAAGTAGTATAGCAGTTATTAAAGAATCAATATTTCACAACATTTTAACCCTTTGTGGGGGAGGTACTAGAAGGAGTGGACCAATATGGCCCATCTTCGAACTTAGCCGGAGATAGAAAAAAATATTACCACATACCAAATTTGAGGTCAATCGGTTACTCCTTTCGAGAGTTATCGTGCGCACCAGCCAGCAGACACACAGACAGACGGGCGGACATTGCTCATTCGACTTAAAATGACCCAAAACGGATTTCCTCCGAACATACTTGGGGTCTTAGGTCACTCCTTCGACGTGTTACACTTTTTTTCCGTAGCAAATGATATATACCCTCGTCACACTAAAGTGAGGGTATAAAAAGTGGTATGCATGCATACATTTGTTTTTTTATACCCTCACTTTAGTAATACGAGGGTATATATCATTTGCAACGGGCCAAAAGTGTAACACATTGAAGGAGTGATCTAAGACCATAAGTATGTTCAGCGCATATTAGTTTTGGGTCATTTTAAGTCGAATGAGATATGTCCGTCCGCCTGTCTGCTGGCTAGTGCGCACGATAACTCTCGAAAAGAGTAACCGATTCACTTCAAATTTGGTATACGGTAATATTTTTTCTATCTCCGGTTAAGTTCAAAGATGGGCCATATTGGTCCATTCCTTCTGGTACCTCCCACACAAAGGGTTAACATTTAGTGAAATATTGATTCTTTAATAACAACTATACCTTGGTCGGTTTACCCGACTGAAACTTTCTTACTTGTTTTTAATATACAATTCAGTGCACTTCCTTGAAGTAGCATCCATTGACTTACCCAATCCTTGATTTTTATATCTATTCCGATTATGATTTTGGTGGGACATCGGCTTTCTATCAGATTGCCTTTGTTATTAATCTCCTCTCTCTCCTATAAGTTTGCCGTAAGATCGGACTAAGCTCAGTACCCCAAACTAAGTGCCTAACCGTCCTGGGCCCTTAATAATCGAAAGATTCAGGGAGTTTACGTGGACGGCACCTTTTGAGCGGGGACTGATCACATGTTGGTCAAGCACAGAAACGTAGGCACTTAACTTATAGTCACAGAGCAGATTTTTCCATCAGATCAGCCCATCGGTAAAAGCTTATGCTCTTTGAACTACAGAATTTAGGTAAAAAGTCAAAAGATCTTCTTAGAATTGCACCCTTTTTACATTTATACTTATATTTTCTAACCTTTTTGTTTTTTTCTTTTCAGGTGTTTCTTATACATATATATATTAACATATATTTTGTAAATAAAATAAAAAAATAAAAATGCGAAAGTTAAATTTTTCTTGTTTTATTTGATATAAATATTAAAAATTATTGAAACAACTATGTTTCTGGTTACATGAAGTAACCACAAAATAGTGAAATTAACAATAAAAAAGGTTTCAATAACAATCTTCATAGTTAATAATATTAACAATTTCATTGTTAAATTGAACATGCATTGTTTCAATAAATTAACTATGAAATGTTAATATTAACAATTTTCATGGTTAAAAAATTCAAAAATGCATTGTTAAAGTAACAATTATTATTATAATATTAACAATTTTCATGGTTAAAAAATTCAACTATGGAATAGTTAAATTAAATATTATTATTGTTAAATACCAGTCAACAAGAAAATGTTCAAATTAACCTTATATAACGTAGACTCCAAATCATGTTTATTTATGGTTAAGTTAACCTTATATAAGGTTAATTTTTGGCTCAGTGTAGATCCATACATATGGTATACGTATATTGAGTTCAACAATTTAATTGAATTTTTTCAACCCTTCTTTTGATATAAATTAAAGGGTATCTCATGAAAAAGTTTAATTTTAAAGTTGTTATAAAAAAGAAGGATAAATATTTGTAATGATTTGCATTTATTGAAATGCTTTAACATTCTGGTTAATGATGGAACACCACTTGCAGTAGCCCATTCTGTGACGACTCAAATTTTTAACACATTCTCGATGAGTGACCCTCTATGGCTGCAATTTCGTGTTTCAAGTCATGAATCGTCATTGGATGGGTGGCGTAGCACTTATCCTTAACGGCTCCCCATAAAAAATAGTCCGACGGAGTCAAATCGCAGCTGCAAGGCGGCCGTAGTTCAAAAAGCAATCACTAGATGGGCCTCCCGTTATATACATCTATTTGTTGAGATATAATTTCATAATATGTGTCTACTTCAGTCCAGTATTGTTTAGTCCAAAGCCACATTCCGTGCAGAACTTTCAAAGTGGTAGTCTTGGTTCCATTGATTTGGTATAATTTTTCTATGTATCCTAAAAGCTGATTTAACCAAGACAATTTCACCAGACCAGTCTACAAGAAGTTGAAACTGATATAATTACATACGTTGAAGTATAAGTCCCCAGTTCTTCCAAGTTTATTTCATACAGACTTGTAGGAATGTTCTTGATCTACGACAGCATACTGGATAGAACTTTAAAGTGTTAATTTGAATTGGATATGGATATGATATTCCTATTTGTATTGAGAAGAATAATTGATTGATATTTATATTCAAAAATTTTTTAATATCAAAGGATTACAGTTGAGATTGTACTGCAAGATTTTTTCATATAGCGTTTCTTCTTTAGTTCAGTTTATTTTAGTCCCCAAACAATATTTCCTGCAACTCTAATATCTGACTTTAACGGGTTCAACAAGATCAGACATCTAGAAGTTCCAATTGATGTATTTGTGGTGAATCATATTAGGGATCGTCATTGTAGGCAGTCCAAAGTCATTCTTTGTTGACTCCCCAAAGTCGTATAGATCATTGATAATATTGTTCCCATCAAGGTTCATCTACTCCATTTGTCTCAGGTTTTGCCAGGCCAGTCGGCAGTATATTATGTTTATGGTCAAGTATATTATGTTTATGGTCATTGTTAGCCAGTTCTTCCCTGTTGACATTCTACAGGCGTATAAGCCATTAATAACCCTCCTCTCCTACTACTTCCTACAGACTTGTATAAATGTTTTTGTCCTACGACATAATACTGTACATTTCGCATACAGAATTCAGAGGGTTGATTTGTCTTTATATAGATTCATGGACATGATATTCATATTTTTATTGAGAACAAAAATTAATTTGATTTTATGTTGAAACGTGTTCCATTTCAAGTGATTACAGTTAATTTTTGACATTGCGCTGCTAGATTTCCTCACGAAAGGTTTCTTCTTTAGTCCAGTTTCTTGTAGTTCAACAAATATATTTGCAGCACCTCCTTTGCCGCAATAGTCCACAGAACACGTTTTGGAATAATTGTTTCTATGATAACTGACTTGACCAAGACAGTTCAAAATCACCAGACATCTAGAAGTTCCAACTGCCGTATTTATGGTGAATTATTATTAATGTATTGTGGCCAGTCACAAATCATTTCTTGTTGGCTCCCTAAGATTATTGATAATATTGTTCCCATTAAGGTTCTTCTACACCACAATCTTCTGCATTTAACTCAAGTCTTTCGTTTACCTTGTTTCCGTTTCAAAAGAAGTTATTTCCTAAACTTCATTGAATATGTTGAATTTAAAGTGCAAATTATATATGTATTTGGATATTTATTGAGAACAAAAATTGATTGAATTCAAAGAGCAAATTATATATGTATTTGGATATTTATTGAGAACAAAAATTGATTTAAATTTACGTTGTTGATCCATAGATACGACAACGAATGCAGATCATAGGAGTTTACAAATTCTGATTTTATTAAGAACAAAAATTGATTTGAATTTATGTTGAATCGTCCTTGTTTATACGGATTCCTGTTCTTTGTTGAAATTGGTTGGTAGCATTTTTTCATAACGTGTCGCTTCTTTATACGTAATAAATAATGTTACTTGCTTATTACCTGTATACATCATAGAAGCTAACTAATAACACTCCAAACATAATTCAGCTCATCTTTCCTACGCTACTAGGAGTAGTAATAATAGTAAAAAGTAGTTAATAATGACACTGTTGCTCGAGCTCCTGAAGATGATTAAGAAAGATAATGGCAAAGATAATGATACATATAAAAAACGAGACTAGCTGCTTACACGTAAGTATATAACGACATACCTTGAAATACAAAATATATATTCCCATATATATGCATGATAATGTAGACAATAGAACGCACCAGAAGGGTGGGGATTTGTAAGTCTTGGAGTTAAGTTTATAAGCATAATGGGGTTGTATTAGTTTATTAAATATGCTTTAATGACATTTATTTATGTTACAACTTCCTAACATGACATATGAGTTGGTTTTAACGCACTTTTTCAGCCCACCTCCCGTTCAGGCAAATACTTTAGAGTAGATGAGTCTATTGTGTAGCAACAAGGCGCGAGTTATGGCATTAGTCGAGGCAAGCATACTTTTAGGCTGGCGAAAGGTGTAAAACTAAACTTGTTTATTATGTATGTACATGTATATGTATGTGCTTAAAAATGCATGTGATTTTTCACGAGTTCCAGTAATTATAAATAATATTATCATTAGGGATTTAAATGTTCAACAATTCAGCAATATTTAACCGAAAAGCCGCTACGCTTAAAATGTGTTATTAATGATTTTTTTTGTAAAGTTCAGCATTATTTGCCTGGTAAGGTTTCGTTTACAAACCAATTTAAATTTTATTACTTTGGGCTTTGTGGGCGGTAGCGTGTGTATTTTTGCTGATATAGTAAATCAAATATTCACAATTATTGCCCGTTTTTATGACATCAATTTCCGTATACGCTTCAGCATTTTTTCTTTTCTTCTTTATTTCGTATTTTTGTCTTCCTGTATAACATTCAAATAAATTTTAATGTTCAATTGTTGCTGTTGTGTTGCTTGTAACCAAGGTGAAAATTATATGGATATATTTCTGTGTAGCATACCTTCAAGGCGGGCGTACTGAAGTGGGCTGTCGCTGTACTACACGTTAAGTGGGAGTGTGCATGATTGTACACGCACATACCGAGACTGAATATTTGCCAGTTGCCATTACGCTCGCGTTATGCGTTGCACTCAAGCAGACAACATTAAAATTTTATTTTAATGTCATCGAGCGCTGATTTACTACACTTTTCCTATATTGAAAACTGTAAACTAGGGTATGAACTGGGGGGAGGCCAAGGAAGATTCATTTTCGAAATGATACATACTTCATTAGCAGACAAGGATGTTCAGCGCAAAAGAACGTTGAACGGCAAACCAGAGTAAGCAAAAAATATCAGACAATAATGGGAAAAATCGAAAGACTGTCAAAAAGACACTGAGCGGTATTTTGTGGAGAGTTTGTACATGAGCTTGTAAAAAGAGTTAAATTGTGTTGGATTTAATAAAAGATTCAGAATACAAATTGCATCGAATGACTTTTGTAAATCGGTGAAAATCGGTGGAGAATCATTTCCATCTCATTCCTTGGATTGTCACTGGCAAATACATTTTTATTGAGAACAAAAATAGATTCATATAATAGTTAGTACTTATATATGAGATGGAACCGTTCATTATGTTCCACATTTGTTTATTAAAAAACTGCTAAAAATCCAAAATCCTAGTCAATAGTTAGATTTATATTTTATTAAGAACAAAAAGTGATTGGATCAAACCTTATGACGAATAAGGGAGATGCCGGTACCAGTGTTGCCACTGCAAACAATTTTTTCCGACCAACATTTTCTCTAAAACCGACCAAAATTCCTTGTAGCCGACCAAATTTATAAAATTAAAGTAGTTGATATCTTGTAAATTTTGGTGACAACATTTTCAGATTAATTGACATAAAAATATGCTCGTTATAATAGAAAATAAAAAATATGTACATAAATTCACTGTTATAATAGGAAAAATATCTGGAATTTCTCGTTTAAATGATAGGGATATGGCTAAATCTTAATATATCCTCATTCAGTAAAATCATTGTTTTTTGATATTTTTGTATTTTAAGCCTAATTATCATCTTCGCCAAACCCCTAAGTTTCAATATAGTCTTTTTCGTCACCCTTTCGTCCCAATGTGGCAAAAATCAATTTATAAATTGGAAAAAATGTGTATAAATAAAACGGAATTCTGCATTTAAATTTTCAATCAATTAAAAAAAAAGAAATCTCAATTGTGCTTACGCAACATTATTTTGATAACAATAAATGCTCTCAACACCAACACTACAATTATATAAACGTAAAATACGAACATATTCCCGACTTCGGATGGGTCATACTTTACACGTCAACACTTGTCAATTGCTTTTGTTCCTTATTAATCTAATATTTACTATAAGCTTACGGCAAATAAATTAAATTCCGCAATTATGGTGAGATTTATCAACCAACATTTCGGTTTAAATCCGATATGGGAATACAGAACAGGAGTGAAAGCAACAATTCTTTCCCTAGGGCCGATATTTTAGACAACTACAAACAACATTTGCCGAACCTGAAATAAATATTTTAAAACAAATTTTTATTACAATATATTCGTCTACAAATTCAATCGATACTGCTTCCCGCGATCAAAAAATTTGGGATTCACAATCGACATTTGAGAGTATTCCAAACGGCGAATGGCTTTAACTTTCAGTAATTTACTTTGATATTAAACTTCAAATTATTCTGTATTATAATACAAATTAAATATTATAGGATAAAACCGACCAAAATGGAATTGGTCCGACAAAATATAAAAATTTCAAATCCATCCGACCAAATTTGGTCGGAAATGACCAAAACGGCAACGCTGGCCGGTACTCTATATATATCTAATTTTTCGAAATTGTTTATGAAAAAAATATTATCTTTCATTAAGTCCTTAACGCTACTTCGATTATTTTTACAGTGTATTTGAAAAACATCATCTGAAGATATTTTATTGTATTCGCTCCTTTGGTGCAAGCATAATTTTAATAATATTTTATTGCTTTACTGTTGTGGCGTGTTGTTGCTCTTTATTCAGAATTTATTGTTGTTGTGCTTGTCGAAATATAGGTAATAACAATAATATGCCATAGGAAAAAGTGAACAAATTTCATTTTCGGTAAAAGAGCAGTCCGTATTTCCGAAAATACGTATCAAAAATTTCCCCCATAGTTTTCCATTATATTTTATTAAAAGAAAGGAGGACTGCAAATGGTAGCTATGTTAAAACCTTCCACCATCCTCTCAACACTGTCTTAAGAAGCCATAACAATTTAAAACGCTAAATTAGTCACAAAATAGACAAATTCTCAGACAAGCTAGGGGGGGAAGAAAACGCAAAAATCATGTCTGTTAAATAAGTACTGCGCCATAATAATAATTTCAATGAAGTTTTGCTGAAGTAAAGATGAAATGAAAGGTAAAACCAACAGTAATTACTGACAATTACTTATTGTAGCTATTTCCCCGGAAACATGTATAAAAAATGTCGGCAATGATAGGCAACGGATATGGTAATGGGTATACAAATGGGAAGCCAATGAGTTCGATTGGATGAAGAATTTTTAAATTGCTTAAAGTTATCAATAATAACATTAGTAGAGAAAACATTGCAATTGCCCATGACCATATTTATACTGAACTTTCTGGAAATCGACAACAATTATTTCCATTTTGCAAGATAGTGAGACGGGAGTAAGAGTAAAAGTCGTAGGCCTTATACTAGAGACCGGAAACAGATGGGCAGGTTCAACGAGATATAAAAGAATGTAAATTATTTTTGATAACGTTTGAACATCCGGCCCTGATATGTTCTAAAAAATTTCATCCTGCTTATAACCGGAGCTATATGATCGAAGTCCTATAGGAAATCTATCTATTTAATTGTCTGTCCGCGAATCCTCTGCTAAAGGAAATTATTTCTCTACCAACCATTAGGCTGTATTTTATGAGACAAATATGCTATGACCCATAAATTTAATATTCAACACCGCTTTTGCAAGGTATATAGTGTATCCACCTATCCAGATTAATATCGCAACAGGAATATACGTATTCAGAGACGGAATGTTGTCCTAATGTCATAATCGTCTCCTTTAAATTAAAAGAGATAATGACTACTGACAGTCAATGACCATGAAAATGAGGCCAGTGATCGTTGACAGGGGAAAAAAAGTCCAAAAGTCCGCTGAGAATCCTTTTTTAGAGAAATGCTGTCAGACGCAATTATTTCCTTAGGTAACAATTTATCAGATACCACTTTGTCTAAGGAAATTTTGTCAGAAACCACTTATCCTAAGGAAAAATTGTAAGAGACCACCCTTTTCTAGGAAAATCTTATCAGGGACTACATTTTCCAGAATAAAAGTCTCCGAAGGAAAAGTAGTCAAAGGCCAACTTTTCTTAAGAAAAATTGTCGATGACCACATTTTTTTAAGGAATTATCGAAAAATATCCTATTCCCAATGAAAAGTTGTCAGAATCGACATCTTCCTAATAAAGTCCTATGCCCTTAGCAAGAGATCAATGCAGTGCGACTTTCAGAATGGATCACATTCTTTTGTATCTAAGTCTATGGCCTTTTGAATGAAGTCAAAAATAATTAAATGGAGTTTATTAACTAGAGAAAGCAAACCGCTATCTTTATGTTATGTTATGTCAAGAAGAGGTCAAACATCGTTCAGTGAGAATACAAAATATTTAAAGGAATTGTAACAAAAGGTGGAGGATCAATGACCTTTAGATGGTGTTCAAACGTATCATTGACCTGATATTTAAAAAAAAAATTAAAAACCATTTGCGGGAGTATCATAATCTGTTGAAAGAGATCAAACAGCATTGCTGGGAGGTTCTAATCTTAGCACGAGGTCAAAGATTTAAGGGAGAATTCAATGACTTCCGAAATAGGTTAATAACCAAACGTACGTAGTTCAAAAAACATAGAAAACGTAATTATATTTGAAAGAACCTTAAAGTGCATTTAAATGTAACTCAATTTGAAAGAAAGTATCTGACATTTGTAAAAACAATGACAATTGAATACTATAGACGTCGCATGGTATTTAAAGACTTCATCCGCCAGGGGGCGTCCGAGCAGCCTTTCTCTCATTCTAAAATTCCTCTCTCAATTATTTCTCTGTCAAAACATGCAGACTTTTTTGTACTCTCAAATAATTTCTGAGAAGGGAGTAAGTTTTTCAGTTTGTTCTGTTGTTGAATGTTTTGAAGTTGGAATATAATAAAATTAATGATGAAAATCTTTTCTCTCTTTGCAGAGTAAATAAAAGTATCTATCCTCTCTTTGCAGAATGCTCTCTTTACAGTTTAGCCAGACAAAGCGCCATCTTCAATATGCAGACATACTAAACGAATTGTCAAACTCCATGCGACGTCCATAGTATTCAATTGTCATTGATAAAAAGCCTTTATTTCGATATAATCAATGTCACCATGAAAAATATTGACTTTTGACTGATTGTTTTGATATTATGTATGTTATGTTCATGTGATATCTAATAAAACAACTTATATCCAAAATAAAAAAAATCTGAAAAGAATTTGCTTCTCAAGATCACATTTCATTGGCTAAATTTTAAAATCTGCATATTTACGTTATTATTCCATATAATTTTAAAGAGTTTTGTTTATAATATGAGAGTTGAGTTAATATAAGATATCTTCTCACTTCTCTGAATAAAAATCTCCGGTGCTTATTCACAAAAATCATGAGAAGATTATATAGAACTTATTTTTAATGTAAAAATTGATCTTGAAATTATTATGCACAAGGTCTCGTATATTTATATTCAAAATATATATTTTTCACAAACTAAGTGTATTTGTTATATCCTTAAATCCTGATTCACACTCGGCATTTTTTTCAAAGCAAGTGTCAAAGTTTGTAGGAGAGAGAGGCAGAGAGCACTCTCCGCCTGCCTTCTCCAACAAACTTTGACACTTGCTTGGGAAAAATTACCGAGTATGAATCAGCACTTAGATTTTTTCACTGGAAATTATTATAGATTTGTATATTTTTATTGAGAACAAAAAATGATTCAGATAAAATTTTGTTTATGGGATTGACCCATTCCTTCGGTTTCGCATTTGTTTAGTGAAAAAACTCCATTACAACTCCGAAGTCCTTGTCAGTAGTTTGATCTCCCAATGGCATAAACTTCTCCAACAAACTTTGATACTTGCTTGGGAAAAATTACCGAGTATGAATCAGCACTAATACCGCCTTAGATTTTTTCGCTGGAAATTATTATAGATTTGTATATTTTTATTGAGAACAAAAAATGATTCAGATAAAAGTTAGTTTATGGGATTGACCCATTCCTTCGGTTTCGCATTTGTTTGGTGAAAAAACTCCATTACAACTCCGAAATCCTTGTCAATAGTTAGATTTCCCAATGGCATAAAACAGGGAGATATTATTTTTGAGAAAATAAATGTATCCAAATAAAAAAATTCTTAAAGAATATGCATCTCGAGACCACATTTTAGCACCAACATTTTTAATTTTCGATTTTACCTTATATTCCATTTCCTTTTTAAGTGTTTTTTTATATAGAATTTTAGCTCTTAAACTGATGAGAGTAGTATATGGAGAACTGATTTCCAATGTTTTATAAAGTCCCTTGAACTTATGATGTACAAAGTCCTAAATAATTATATTTAAAACACAAAGTTTACTCAACCTTAGAGTATTTGTTATATCCCTAATACTTAAGAGCAATTACAAGAATGTACCTCCGGACGGATGGGTCGACATATACATATTCACATTTCATAGCCTACATTACCATACAGGAAAAAATACATATTTTATATTTTGTATGAATACTTCTGCATATATTTCAGGCAGAAGGAAATTCCCTAAATGCCAAAATAATATAAATTATTTTTCTAAGATCACATAAAGATGTTAAAAACAATTTCTGTTATTACAAAAAATTACTTGCCATCTTTAACATGGTTACATTATCCAATGTGGATACAGACATACTACATCCATACGAGTACATGACATCGGGCAAGGATCTACCATAAAAGCCTAGGTAGATTATATGTACCACCTTCGAAGGCTCACAGGACTTCTTAAGGACAATTCGAGATGGTGGTGGTTGAGGTAATGTGTGTATGTGTAAAACATTTGTTAGCTGTTTTGCTGCATTATAAGCAAGGCAAGGAGAGGGGGAGTGAGTATCTATAGAATGTTCTCAAAATACTCTGGAGGTTAATCTCGGGTTTGGGGTAAAGCCTTAAGCATACAACGTTTTGTATGGCAACGCAACGCCAACAACAGGAGCGGCAGCGGAAAGGACGACATCGAAGAAAAAACCCATAAAGGTGACGACGACATTTTTTTAATCATCATTAACAATAATTCAAGATATACTTTTAATTTCCATCTCATGTTGGAAAAGTGAAAAAAACACAACAACGAAACATCTTCGTTACAAAGGATGTAAAAGGCTTCAAATATGTAAAATATCTTTGAAAATGTAGCCGACTGAACATAGAATGTATAGAAAAAACAACAAGATGCAAGTCGTAAATGGCATTTGGAAAGGGGGAGGAATTAACTAAGCCTTCATGGTGGGGGGTAAAGCAGCTCATATATGGCACGCAAATATTTGTTTGTAATTGAAAAATGTTTTCAAAATTATTTACACCCATCTGCCTTTGTGCTTGAGTCCTGCAGTTGAGCCCAGGACTCAAGCACTCAAGTGTATCGTTTTAAGATTTATAGCCTTTAAAAAATGTAGCCTGACTTTTACCATTCCCACATTTACCAAACGTGGACGATATTTTTCTAATTATTTGAAAATTCACTTTCATTCGGCAATGTTCTAATAATAATTATAGACTTTGGTGGGTTTTGGTGTGTTCACCATAAATTACTTACTTGTGGAAAATTTCCAAACAACCAGAAAACAAACCGGAAGTTTGTCCATAAATAATAACGGCCACTGTCATTTTCAAAAAAAAAAAAGTTGTCATTAACGCATTTCATAATTAAACACCAAAAAATTGTTACAGTTTTTTTCTTGACTTTCCCTCCTAAAAAATATTAAATTTCATTTAATGACTGGGGTAGTGGATTGGGAGGCTCTGTAGCGGAATTGGTGTTTATCTTGAGGTTTGATAAGCTCGAAATGTGTTTATCGTTAATCATTATAAGTCATACATCATGATAATAAACAAGCAAACAAAAAAGTAAATAATGGAAATTAATATTTTTTATTGTACACAAACAGCTAATTGATGTCTTCTAAGGACCTTTGAAATTCATTTAAAGATTATTTATTTTCTTATTTGTATAAATTATAATATGTTCTTTAGGACTTTGTAGATCATTCGATTCCGATTGGTATGCTTCAGAAATCACTATTGTTTAGACGTACCGTGTTCGAGGACTTACTATAAAAAGGTAAATATGTCCAACGACGACCCTGTGTCATGGCGACAAGATACCGCCATTAGCTAAGTATACTCCACAAGGCGTGATCTCAAGATATTAGCAATAATCAAAATACGTCTGATCCATACTGACTCCAGGAATGGCGGCAGCGTACATGACTACACGATCTTCTTGTAGTCGCATGCTGAACCTGCGTACGCAGAAGCGAAATTCTACGGAAATGACTTCTGGGTTAATACAACACCTGCCTCCGTTAAAACCTGACAAGCCTTAAAACCAGAATACACAATGATAATAACGGCGAAGGGATATGCTGATATCCTTAGAATTATTAAAACAGATGCAGAACTGAAAGATCTAAGGGAAGATGTCAGGGAAGATGTCAGGAAAGTGAGGAGAATTCAAAAGGGGGACTTATTCTGGAATTGAAGATCATGAGCAATGAAATTGCCGAGAGATTGAACAGGAAGCTGGAATCATCCTCAAATTGATGCGCGGATGTAAAATGCCTGGAGTATACCATAATAGAATGTAAGGACATGGATGATGTCAAAGCAAAAATAGAGATTTGCTGAGCCTACAGTAAATTATGGAATTTACCTGACCTGACGAGAGTCTACTCACAAGGCTTATCGGGGCCACTTGGCGGAAACATCTAATAGGGCACTCAAAATGAGCAATATAAAAATTGACTGGTCTATGCCGTGTTTCAGATGTCTACCGTTCGGGCATATAGCAAAGTTCTGGAATGGAGAGTCGAAGAGATTACCCCCGGAAGATTGCCGGAAGTATGAAACTAAAGCCGACATGGGAAGAAATTGTGAAGGCTAGACAAACTGCTTGTCGTGCGAGGCGGCTAATGGTACAGAAACAAGACATATTGTGGGAAGCTATAGATGTTTGCATTCAGAAAGGCGTCTGCATTCAGCGGACGACGTGGCACTCGCAGTGAGTGGCAAATTCGTAAACGTCCTCAGAGACATCCTACAGGTGGCTCTGAACAAGTTGGCTAGATGGGCCAGAAGCAGCGGTTTGGGCGTTAACCCCAACAAGACAGAATTGGTTCTCTTTACTAGGATGAATAATGTCCCACATGTGGACCCTCCACCTCGGATAAATGGAACAGATCTAGTCTTTTCTGAAAGTGCAAAATTTTTAGGAATAATTCTAGATAGGAAAATGTTATTTAGACTTAACGTATTGGAACGTGTAAGGAAGGCCAACGTCGCCTTATATTCCTGCAAAAAGGCTGTAGGGTCGCTGTGGGGACTCTCTCCTAAAATCGTCCACTGGATATATATAGCAGTAGTTCGTCCAATACTGTTATACGGTATTGTGGTATGGTGGACGTCAACTGACAAACTAACCATTACCAACCTACTAACAAAGGTTCAGAGAACTGCCTGCCTGAGCATAAGCGGAGCCTTAAGGACTACAGCGACCGAGTCTCTACAAGCCCTACTCCATATACTGCCGATTAATATTGTAGCGAGAGAAGTTGCAACCAAAGCGGCAATAAGATTAAACTGCCTATCAATGTGGAGGTACAAGAACTATGGTCACATGAGGATATCAAAATGTAGTGCTATGGTAACCGACCGAGTGGACTATATACTAACTGTGTACACCTTCGAGAGAAATTACATCACTATGATTCCCGCCAGAGATGAATGGGTCGGCAGAATACCAGGTAATAGAAACCATCTCCACTTTTACACGGATGGTTCGAAGCTTGATGAAAAGGTTGGCTTCGGAGTACACTGTGAAGAACTTAGTCTGGATATAGCTCACAGACTACCAGATACCTGCAGTGTCTATCAAGCCGGAATAATGGCAATATGGGAAGTCGCCAAGTGGCTGAGTCGCAACATAGTAACCAACACTGGCGTTGTCATTTACTCGGACAGCCAGGCTGTCATCAATTCTCTGGAGGCAACATCCCTAAATTCACAAACAGCCCTCGACTGCCGCAGATCTCTTAACGAGATGGCTGAGCAGTTTAATATACACCTCATATGGGTGCCTGGGCATAGGGATATCCCGGGGAACTGCAAAGCCGATGAACTTGCTAGGAAAGGGACGACATTACAAATTCTCGAAGAATTTGCATATATTGGTGCGCCACTATCCACGTGCAAGCTTTGGCTTAGGCAAGAGGCAATCAGGCAGTCCAACGAAAGATGGACAGAAATCGGCACCTGCAGGGTAGCTAGACAAATCTGGCCAAGGTATGACCTGAGAAGGTCAAAATATCTCCTCGCACTAGAGAGGAAAGGAATGTCTACGTTAGTACAGGTTCTGACGGGACACTGCTTGATCGGCGAACACGCCAAAAGATTGAGTATTGACTCCAATGACTTCTGCCGAAGCTGTGGAGATGAGGAAGAAGTGGAGAGCATTGAGCACTTGCTTTGCGACTGTCCCGCTTTGAGTAAACGACGACTGGACATACTGGGGTCGACCTTTTTAGGCAGCCTAACAGATCTTTCCAGTACTGATATTCGTACTATCGATAAATTTATATATCAAACAGGTTGGTTTCGATGAGGGGCATTTCAGCCCGTGGTAACACTAGGGACCTAAACTGGTCTATGTGAGCTTGTAAAAAAAAACGACTGCCACCCTAACCTGAACCTAAGGCGTCAGATGCGAAATCTAAATACAGTTTGTATAACTCAACACAAATTAGTGTGCACCAGCTCAAGATCTTCTAAAGCAGACCATATGCGACGCTGCTTTTATATGCGAACATTGTAGAAACCTAAAAAATAATGAAAGGGAAAAATTACTCATCAAATAGATCAGCAAAGTGGGCCTGTGGAAATATTGTTGCTGAGGGAGGTACGAAAAAAACACAAGAACGATTCTCTAGAGCCAAAATCGGAGGAATTTTTCTGTACAACTGCTATATCTCACCGAGTGATACACTAATTTAAGAAAATAATTGTCAAAATTGCGGATAAAAATATTTTTGTTCGCAGTTCACAGAATAGAGTGTCCGTGTAGATCAAAGGGATGTTTTTTTTCTAGACGAAAGACATTTTTTTTTGCTTTTGGCCTGTTATTTAAGGAGATATAATCATTTAAAGTTTTCCAAAAAAAATTCAAAATTGTATACTAATTTTTAGGGGTTTTTATTGCATAGTTTTTATTTATAAAAATCATGAAATTTAAGGATTTTTAGAAACTTTTTTGTAGAAAGTTTTTGTAAGTCTCAGCAGGGATGGAAAATTCGATTTCTCAAAAAGTACTAATTGTTGACTTTTTCATAGAAAATATTTAATGATATATTAAATCAGGCCTTCCAAACCGGGAAGCCACTGCCTCCAGGCGTGTAGCGATCTCCCAGAGGAGCCGTGAGTTCATTTAATAAATATATTACTACTATTTTGTGAATATTATATTTAAAATATTGTAATAGGTAATTTACATGATGATTCTGACTTTTGAAAATTTGTAAAAATTACTTGAGAAGGTCTTGCGAAAAAGGTAATGAACTGATCGATTCGATTTAGAATAATAGAATTTGTGCAACTTTTAGACAACACCATAGATTATTTTAGGACATAGTTTTTCAAATATTCTTCAAATCTTTTTAAAGTTGTTTTTTTAAATTTCAAACAAAAATATTTGTGTAAATCCATTGAAGAATAGCCTTAACTTCTTTAATTTCACACATATTTGCCCTTCAGATATGATATTGAATTTGATTAAATCGTCGCACATTTTGCATGGCCAATCCTGCTCCAGAAAAGTTCGACGAAATGTGATTTTATTGAAAATTAAAAATTTATAGAATATTTCTTCAAATTGAAGTTTCAGAAAATCTTGCCGAAATTAAAACTTTCTTGAAATGTTCATCAAAGTTTCAAAATTGTAAATTTAGTAGAAACTACATATTTATAGAAAATTCCGGCAAAATTAAATTGTTATTTTTATAAAAAATTTAACAAAATCAAATTTGCAAAGAAAGAAATATTTAAAAAAAATGCATCAAATTTTAATTTTTGCTAAACAACATATTTATTCATTTAACTCCCACTGGAGCATAGGAAGCTAATTCAAAATCCTTAAAAATTTAATCTTTCCCTACAAGTTTTGAAAATTGCATTTTTGGAAAACTTCGTCAAATTTAAATTTCAACTTTGAAAATTTTTGTCGTAAATACATTTTTATTAACATATTTTCTACTAAATTGTGCGAAAATTCATTTTTTATAGAAAATTGTGTTGAAATTACATAGTTCTAGAAAATTTCTTAGAAATTTAATTTTTCTATAACATTTTTTTGAAATTCCATCTTTCTACAAAATTGAACGAAAATGTTTATTTAACAATGAATTTTGAATGTTACTTTTATAAGTATGTCCTTCAAACATTACGAAATTGTATTTTTCTAGAAAATCTTGGCTAAATTAATATTTTCTTGTAAAGATCATCAGAATTGCAAAAATGTAAATTAGGTGGAAAATCCATTTCTTTAATAAAAAAATTTAAGCAAAATTAAATTTTTATAAACAATTTAATAAAAATCGAATTTGTAAATTTTTTTATAAAATTTGCGTTTTTTAAAAAATTCGTTAAAATTGTATTTAAAAAAAATAAAAATTATTTTTCTATAAAATTTCTTCAAAATTAAAATTTTTTTAGAAAATTTTGTCATAATTGTTTTTTTTTTAATTTGTGTCTAAATAACATTTTTATTTAAATTTTTTCTAGAATATTACGTTGAAATTCAAAATTTCTTCGATATTTAATTTTTCTAGAAAATATAATGTGTAAATTGGATCTTAGTTTGATTCTTATTGAATACAGGCGTTTCTAAAAGGACATATAGTGGATTATCTGCGAAGAATAAATAGATTGAATAAAATGGTACTGTAATAGCCGTGAGGATACATCGGTACTTTTGAAAGTGGAAAAGTACTGAAAAAAGTACTAATGTACTGACTTTTCCATCCCTGGCTCTGAGTAGGAAGGGAAGTTTTTCAAGATGGACAAACTCCTAAAATGTTACGTTGTGCAAAGGATATTGAAATATTGTGCAAAAAACAGTTTTTGATCAATTTTTTAAGGTGTTATGACCATTTAAAGTTTTCCCAATTAATTTAAATTATACAAGATTTCTAAGGGATTTTTATCCGAGAGATTTACTTACTAAGGATTTTTAGAAACTTTCCTGTAGAACTTTTTTATGTTCTCACTTTGAAGTAGACTAAAGCGAAGTGTTTTCTAGAGATTTACTTACTAAGGATTTTTTAGAAACTTTCCTGTAGAACTTTTTTATGTTCTCACTTTGAAGTAGACTAAAGCGAAGTGTTTTCTAGACGAAGAATCATCCCCTCAAAATTAAAGTTTTAAAATGTAAATTCAAAGTTTGGGCTTAAAATTATCATTTAAGGAGTTATAGACATTTAAAGTTCTAATAATTTAAAATTTGGCCCTTTTTTAAATTTTCTGATTCAATTCTAAAATTTGTTGGGATCTTTCGTTTTGAAAGTGTCTATTTATTCACAATCGAAGTCGTTCCCCGAAAATCGAAATTCCCGTTTCCCAAAACCTTATCCCTCATATATCCCCCCCTTCTGTCAGATAGCAATTCAATTAAAATTTATTACCGTTTGTCATTTTGTAAAACGTGTCATCATCAGAAGGCGTTGAAATGTACAATCAAAAGTGTGAATTTCGTGTATAAAAACGCATACTGCAAAAACAAACCTCCCCTTTTTTGCGAAAGGATAAAATGAAAATTGTCGTTGCCCAAACCCAATACCAATAAAGTCGAGAAGCAGTTAATCCATGATGCAGCAACCCCATGTCGTATGTTGAGAGACAGAGAGTGTCATCAGGACAGGAATAGAAGGAGTTGCATGGAAAAAAAGGATTGCATCACAGGATTATTGTTATTGCTGTAAAAGATAATTATGCACTGTGCAAATGATTTTTCAATTACAATTACGAATACCGATTATCATTATACGACATGTAGGATAATAATAATGATGATGATGATGACGACGACTATGGTTTTAAGCCATGTTACTCGTCATTATAGAACCTTCCTTTAGAAAAGGGTTAAGCGTAAAAGTGCAATAATGTGAAGTGCGAGTTGCAAGGCAAGTGAGACCATCATATCGATAGCCTCCCCCCGCCCTTGCAAATTTCTCCACTCCATTCAGTCTAGTGACAATGTTAATGTTTATGTCATTTGTATGCACACATCCCTGTGTAGCATATGTGCAGGAGAATAATGGGTACATTTTAATGCAGCATACTTTCAAGAGGAGTGTCACATATAACAGCAATAAAGAAAGTGGCATAAGTGTGAAATGAAAAAAATAACAGTTTAATAGTGAATAGATTCTATGCATTTTTTTAAAAACATAAATGCTTTTCAAGAAGCTTTTTAAAATACATAATAAAAAATTATAAACAAAAAATTATTTTTTGCAAAAAAATTAAATGACTTAATCCTTTTTCAAAATTACCCTCACATGTGAGTGTTTGTTAATTAAGTGTTACTGTTGTTGATTATCTCCACAAAACTGGTGTGGGATAAATGAGTTTTTGGGGGTATGAAGAAGTAATTATATTTGGACGATTTTCGAGAATCAATGGATTGTGAATATAATACTTATGCCAGTTATGGAGTTATGGATATACAAATGTAAATGAAAGTGGTTAAGTGCTGCACATGCCAACGCCTGTGGAGCAAAGGACCCTCTCTCTCACTTTCCGCGCGAGTAAGTTGCCATTATTATTTTTATAAAACATCCTTATGACAATGTTGAGGTAAAATATTTAATGAGGAGGAACGCATAAAAATATGATAAATTGATTTCATAATTATTTACAACAAAAGGCAAATGCAATTAAAAGAGGTGTTGGACCATAAAATATGAGTGTCATTGAATTGAATCCGCAAGTACTTCTGATTTTTGCCTATAAATGTGAGCTTCATTTATTGTCTGTTGTTGTGTTTTTTAATGACAATTTTTATAAACTCTTTAAGGGAGTTTATTTAATGCACTTTTCAAAATTAATGTTTAACATTTATATAAATTTCCAAAGCAGCCACGGGATTGAGACCATTTTTCAGTTTGGCAATGGCAAGATAATAACCATCGGGAGTATCTTGGGGTAGAAAATCGACATGGATCTCATAATCCTTGATATTATATTCACCCTATAATATGGAATAGAAAAATATGATCATTTTGATAGAACTATTAAATTTTCTCGATTCATAGGAAATGTTCTATACATTTTTAACTTAAAGAAAATTAAAGATTTTTATTTACAAAAAATGACCTAGGGCTTTTTAATAAAAAATTTCCAAGAATTTTTCATTTATAGAAAATTTCCAAGAATTTTTCACTTATAGAAAATTTCCAAGAATTTTTCACTTATAGAAAATTTCAAAGAATTTTTAATTTATAATTCTCTACATTACAAAATATTATTAAAAAAATTAAAAAATATTTTTATAACTTTTTTAGATTATATTTAGATTTTTATTTATAGAACATTTCCAAGAATTTTTCATTTATAATTTTCTACATTCAAAAAAATAATATAATTAAAAAATATTTTTATAATTTTTTTAGATTAGATTTAGATTTTTATTTATAGAAAATTTCAAAGAATTTTTCATTTATAATTTTCTACATAAAAAAATGTTTTTATAACTTTTTTATTTGCATATTCATTGAGAATTTTGTAATTTTCACTACATTTATCAAAATTCTTCTTTTAATAGAAAAAATTCTGAGGTTTTCATTAACTTTTCAAAATTTTTGTTATAGAAAATTTCTTATTTTATATTTATTTATTTAAGTAGACAATTTACGATAATTGTTTTTATTTATCGTAAATGTACAAGAATTTTTTTAGGTAGAATTAATTATTAAATGTGTATATTTTAAAATTTTTTATTTATATAAAATGTCATTGAAATTTTTTATTTATTTAAAATTTCTTGGAAATATTTAGGAAAAATGCAAAAAAAAAAATTGGAAAAATTTATAATTATAGAAAGTATCCGAGACTTTTTTATTTCACTTTAATTTCTTGGAAATAATTTAAATAGAATTATTTAATTATTCAGTTACAAATTTTTCCATAAAAAATAAAAAAAATTTTGCTTAGAAAAAATGTCCGAGAGTTTTTCATAGCAAATTCCCAAGAATTTTTAATTCATAGAAAATTTTCAAGAATTTTTCATTTATAAAAAAAATTTCCAAGAATTTTTCATTTATAATTTTCTATATTAAAAAATATTTTTCTAACTTTTTTATTTGCAAATATTTGTTAACAATTGTCTATTGATAGAAAATTTCTTAGATTTTTATAGAAAATTTCTAAAAAAAAATATTTATTTATAGAAAATTTCCAATATTTGTTTTTATTAATACGAAATATCTACGATATTTTATGAAGAATTGTATGGAGATTTGTTAACAATTGTTTATTAATAGAAAATTTCTTAGATTTTCAATAAATTTTGAAATTTCTGAACAATTGTTGTTTATAGAAAATTTCTAAAAAAAAAATTTATTTATAGAAAATTTTCAATAATTGTTTTTTTAATACGAAATATCTACGATTTTTTATTGAGAATGTCTTAAGAATGTTTCTACCAAAAACAATATCTTAAAATTTTCTATTTATATAAAATTTCGTTGACAATTTTATTTACAGATAATTTCTTATAATTCTTTAGAAAAACTGCCAAAAAAAATAGAAACATTTTAATTTTCCGAAAATATCAATTCAATTTCTTGGAAATTATTTATATATGATGCTTTTTATCTGACAATTTTTATTTTTGAAGAAACAGAATTAAACAATTTCATAAAACAATTATTTATACACAATTTTGGAGAAAACTTCCTCGCAACTTTTTATTCATATACAAATTCTCGAAAATTTTTTATTTGTAATTTTTTTTCAAAATTTTTAATGAAAAATTCTTAGCAGCTTTTTATTTATTTATTTTTTTTTTCGAAAAATTCTTACGAACATTATTATACTGAATTTTTTTTGAGAATTTTTTTATTTATTGCACTTTTTAGACATTTTGCAATGCCATTTTTTTATTTTTGGAGAATTTCTTAAAACATTTTCTTTTCTAAAGAGTTTCATAAAAAAAAATTATCGATAATTTTGGAGATTATTTTATTTATGGAAAAATTCTTAGGAACTTTTTATTTATTTATAAACACTCCGTTTAAAAATTTTGTATTTATAATTTTTTTTTTGTATTTATTTTTTTTTTGCAAATATTTTATTTTATTTTCATTTATTGGACTTTTTAGACATTTTGCAATGCCAATTTTTATTTTTGCAGATTTTCTTAAAACATTTTCTTTTCTAAAAAGATTCATAAAAAAATATTTATCGACAGTTTCGGAAATTATTTTCTTTATGAAAAAATTTTTAGGAACTTTTTATTTATTTACAAAATATCTGTTAAAAAATTTTGTATTTGTAATTCTAACTAGGATACTCTCCCGGCTTTTGTATTTAAATATTTTTTATTTATATAAAAATTCTCGGAAATTTTTTATTTATATTTTTGTTGGAAATTTTTAAGACAAATTCTTTGCAACTTTTTATTTATTTTTTTTTTCATTTTTTATAGAACATTTCATAGGAACATTTTATATACTGAAATTTTTTTGTATTTAGTTTTTTTTTGCAAATATTTTATTTTTTTATTTATTGCACTTTTAGACATTTTTTCAATGCCAATTATTTATTTTTGGAGATTTTCTTAAAACATTTTCTTTTGCTAAAGAGTTTCATAAAAAAATATTTATCGACAATTTTGGGAAATATTTGATTTATGGAAAAATTCTTAGGAACTTTTTATTTATTTATAAAAAATCTGTTAAAAAATTTGTATTTAAATATTTTTTTATTTATATTAAAATTCTTAGCAATTTTATATTTACATATTTAATTTTTTTCCATTTTTATAGAACATTTCTTTACTATAATATATACAATTTTTGGTATTTAGGTTTTTTCTTTATTGCACTTTTTAGACATTTTGCAATGCCTCTTTTTTATTTTTGGAAAAAAAGAATATTTATCGACAATTTTGGAGATTATTTTATTTATGGAAAAATTCTTAGGAACTTTTTATTTATTTATAAAAATCTGTTTAAAAATGTTGTGTTTAGAGATTTTTTTATTTATATACAAATTATCGAAAATTTTTTATATTTAATTTTTATTGAAAAATTCTTAAAAAAATTTTATTTATTTAATTTTTTTCATGTTTTATAGAAAATTTCTTAGGAATATTTTATATCCTGAAAATTCTCGAAAACTTTTTATTTATTTAAATTTTTTTTGCATTTTTCATAGGAAATTCCAAGGGAATATTTTATATACTGAAAATTATTGGTATTTAATTTTCTTTTTATTTATTGCATTTTTAGACATTTTGCAATGATATTTTTTATTTTTGGACAATTTCTTAAAATATTTAAAGATAATTTCGGATATCCTTTAATTTATGGAAAAATTCTAAGCAATTTTGAATTTATGTAAATATTTTTTGAAATTTGTATTTATAGATTTTTTTATTTATTTAATTTTTAATTTTTTTATAGACAATTCCGTTTTTTTGTATTTATATATTTTTTTGCAAATTTTTTGTTTATTTTTCTTTTTTTATTTATTAAAACATTTTTAGACATTTTTTATTTTTGGAGAATTTCACTAAACATTTTCTTCTATAAAGAATTTTATAAAAAAAATTATTTATTGACAATTTGGGAGATAGTTTTATTTATGGAAAACTTCTTACACTCCTTTTATATATATATTTTTGGATTTATTTATTAATGGGATTTTATTTTTAAAATTTTTATAAACTTTTTTAGACTTCTATGTGAAAAATTTGCATTTATCGAGAATTTAATAAAACAATATTTAATAAAAAAATAAAACTATTATGTATAGACAATTTTGGAGATTTTTTATTGATGAAAAAAATCCAAGGAATATTTCTATGAAAAATTCTAGGAAATTTTTTATAAAAATGATTGCTTGATAGCTTCCGAAACGATATCGTCCACCAACAGTGACCACCCTTAATACATTTCACACATTTCTTATTCTTCTTATTTAAAGAAGGTTTGTTTTTCTGTTTAACAGAAAACAAAAACAACGATCTCGAACTCAATAGTCAAAAACAAAACTATGAAAAGTCACAACAGATCGAATAACAAAAAACAAAAACAATAATGATTGGGAATGTTTTATGAAAAATTCTTGGAAATGATTTATGAAAATTCTTGGAAATGTTTTTTTAATTTCTCGTAATTTTTTTGAAAAAAAACATTACAAGGTTTTTTATTTATCGAAAATTTTTTGAATCATTTTTATTTATAGGATTTTTTTTGAATATTTTTTTTAAAGAAACTTTTTGTCCATTGAAGTTTGTTTTTAACCATTTTATATATATCGCATATATATTTAGAAATATTTTATATATATCCATATATGAACTATATTATTTTTTTAAAAAATATTGCATTAACAGATTTTTTATAAAAAAATAAAATAGTTTTACTGATAGATATTTTTTGAAAACTTTTTATTTGTCGAAAATTTCTCACAATTTTTTTCATAGTATTTTTAAAGAATTTATTTGAAATTCTTTATTTATACAAAATTTCTAGGAATTTTTATATAATTTTTTTTATAATTTATATATTTTTTTGCGATATTAATTTATATAAATGTTTTCAAACTTTATATTAAAAGAAAATTTGTATGAATAAAAAAGTTTTAGAAACTCATTAAAAATTTCCAATTTTGGCAATTGCCTATACTTTTTTTTTAGAAAATTTTAAGAGAATTTTTATCCGAAAATTATTTAGAATTTTTTTTATAAAACGGTTTCTAGATTTTTTCCTTTTGTAAAATTTTTTCTTTATATGGGAATTTTCATTGAATTTGTCAATTTTTGTAAATATTTTTACAAATTGTTCGTTTAAAGTGCATTTCTAGCCAATTTTACCATTAAAAACGTTAGGAAAACATTTTTATTTAAAGAAAATATTTAAGAAATTTGGTATGTATTTAGATAAATTATTTAAGACATTTTTTTTTAGAAAAAATCTGTTAAAAAATGTTTAGTTAGAGAAATTCTCTTAAGAAATCTGAATTTTTATAAAATTTCTAAAAAAATTTTTATTTACAGAAATCTTAGAATTATTGTATTTCTTAGGAATATTGTGTATTAAAGACAACATTATTAAACATTTCGTATTTATAGATTTTTTTTATTTATTTTATTTTATATCAATATTTACGTATTTGTACAAAATTTCTGAGAAATTTGTTACAAATTCTGTATTTATAGATTTTTTTTTCGAAATTTCCGAAAAAAATTTTCATAATGTTGCATTTAAAAAAAATTAAATAATCTCATAAATTTCCTATATAAAAAATTCTTAGAAATTTTATGTTAGAAAAAGAAATTATAAATTTTCTCGGTTATTTTGTCCAGATTTTATAATAAATTGTATGTATATTGTCTTTTTTATTGAAAGTATCACAGAATTTCATTTATTTATACATCTTTTCTGTTAAAATTTTAATTTATAAAAAAATCTGAGTAAACTTTACCACTTATTTTGATCAATTAATTTTAAAAAAATTCTGAGAATTTTTTACCACTTAATTTATTTTGAAAATTTTTATTTTATTATTTTATACACAAGTTTTTATTTATAGAAATTTTTTATTTTTTTTTTTATTTATGGAATATTTATGAGAATTTGTTTATTATTTGGGCATTTTTTTTATAAAATTGACTTTACCTTTGGCAGCGGGCAAGTACCCCGTTCGGGAAGGTTAGAAACTTCCATTAAACCCGGATAAATGTATTGATCTTCAGCTATAAATTTGCACAATTTCTTTTCCATATTAAATATTAACAAACCTCTCATTTTTTGTTTGGCATTGTAGGTAAATAGTTGTACATTTACCTGGATAATTAAGAAAAACGCATTTACGTGAATATCCAATAAATGTTGTATCCCCCAAATATGCATACCGATTGCTCATCGGCCAAATTTAAATTCGCCTTAACCGTTCCATTGACAACGAAATGATTGCGCGACTTTCGAATCATACGAAGAGAATTCCAATCAAGAAATTTCGTATCGTGTCCTTTAACGATCTCAAATGATTCCAATTCAACCGTCAGAGGACTATCATCCTGAGATATGACGAGTAAAATACAAATTGCCAGAAAGCAAATTAAAATCGCGACAAATTGAGGTTTCAGAGACATTTCAACGAACTGAGCTTTTTCTAATAATTCAAGCTAATATATATTTATTGCATTTAGAAAATATTTTCAATGTTATAATTAAATTAGTCTGTAATATTGACATGCTATAGTTTGTAATAGAAATATTGTTCGTGTTGTAGATTTTTCGATTTGGATTGTATCATATTACAGATGTTTTACATGGATGTTTCTACCAATAACTTCAATCCATAATAGTGATCTCATTATATTAATTGGTGTTTCGTTATTTGTGATAAATTAGCAAGAAATAGTTTAATCTAATTGAAAACCTAACACAGGTCTATATCCGATGTTTAAGCTGCCGCCAGACACCTGAAATATTAACAAATTTTAGATAAAAACATAAAACTATTTTTACAAATTTTTCTAGAAAAGTTCAAAGAAATATTTTATTTATGGAGGTTTTAATAGATTTTAGAAATTGGAAAATAAAAAAATATTAAATTATTATCACTTTCTAAGAAATTTTCAACAAATAACAAATTTCTAATAAATTTTCTGTAGATGAAAAACATTAAGAAACTTTTATTAACAAAAATGTCTAAAAAATATATTTCCCAGAAATTTTCTTTAAACAAAGTTTTGTTTAAAAATCCCTAAAATAATAATAATAAAATCCATACAATCCATACAATAAAAATAATTAATATTTTTTTAAGATTTTTTCTAAAAATTCCCAATAAAGTCTAATAAATTTTCTATAAATCAAAATATCTAATAAATTTTCTACAAATAAAATTCTAAGAAATTTCCATAAAAAATTTCTCAAAAATGATTTGTTAATACAAAAATTTCTTTTCGCAATGTCCAAGCAAATTTTTGTAAATAAAAATATTACAAGACCGTTCTAAATTAAAAATATCTAAAAAAAATTCTACAACAAAAAAAATTAAGAAATTTAACAAAAACAAATTTAAGAAATTTTATATAAATCTATAATTTGAAGTAACTTTCAATAATTATAATAATTAAAAAAAAAACAAACAAAAATTACAATAGTTCTAATAATTTTCCAAAACACTAGACCTCGAGCTTGACTATTATTTACATGAATTGGAAATTATATTTTTAAAAATTCATTGTAAATATTAACTATCTCAGATTATCTATATAAATACAGAATTAATAGTATTTTCTTTATCTTTATAAATTTTTTAAAAATAAAAAATTCTAAGAAATTTTCTATAAAATAAAATTTTTTTGAAAATAAAAAATGTCTAATAAATATAAAATTTCCAAGAAAGTTTCTTTAAACAAATTTTTTTTTTCAAAAAAGTCTGTGAATAAAAATGTCTAATACATTTTCTATAAATGTCAAATAAATTTTCTATAAATAAAAAGTTCTAATACATTTTCTACAAATAAAAAATTGTATGAAATTGTTTATAAATAAAAAAGTGTCTGTAAATAAAAATATGTTTAAAAAATTTCATATAAATACTAAAATTTACAAAAAATTTCTACAAATACAAAATTTGTAAACAGGATTCTGTGAATAAAAATGACTAATAAATTTTCTATAAATGTAAAATGTCAAATATATTTTCTATAAATAAAAAGTTCTAATACATTTTCTATAAATAAAAAATTCTATAAAATTTTTTATAAATAAAAAATTTTCTGTAAATAAAAAATGTTTAAAAAATTGCATATAAATACTAAATTCACAAAAATTGTCTACAAATACAAAATTTGTAATATATTATTAAAATATCTATGAAAATGTCTTTAACTAAAAATTACTTAAACATTTTCTAAAATAATTTTTCAGTAAACAAAAATAAAAAAAAATAAAAATGTGTTTAAATAATGTTTTTAGGAAAGGTTATATTAATAAAATAATAATAGTACATTTTCTATAAATGTTAAAAATCTAATAAATATTCTATAAAACAAAAATACTTAAAACATTCTATAAAATAAGAATGATTCAAAAAATTTCTAAAAGTAAAAATTTCTAAGAGTTCATTAAACAAAAAATTTCTAAGAATATTTTATTAAATAAAAAAACTGTACAAAAAAGTTGTATATATTGTATTTAAGGAATTTTTCTATTAATGACAAGGTTCTAATAAATATTCTATAAATGAAAAATTTTTAATAAATTTTCTATAAATAAAAAATTCTAAAAAATATTCTGTAAATGAAAAAATAACTAATCATTTTCTTGTAAAAAAAAAATTTAACAATTTTTCTATAAATATACAATTTTTAATAAATTGTCTTCAAATACCAAATTTCTAAAAAGGGTTCTATTATTAAAATATTTCTTTAAATAAAAATATTCTAATTGTCTATGAAATTTCCTATAACAAAGAATGTTTCTTTAACAAAAGTTTTCTAAAACTGTCTTTAAATAGAAATATCTAAAAATGTTCCTATAAATAAAAAATATATAAGAACCTTTCTATAAATTAAAAAAGTAAAAATAAAAAAATATACAATTCAAAAATTAGAAATAATTCTTAAAGCAAAAAATTGCTAAGAAATTTTCTTTAAATAAAAAATAAATAAATTCTATAAAAAGTTAATAAAAATATGAAAAAAAAATTCTATTCAATAAAAAAATTATTCAAAAATTTTATAAAAATTAAATAATGCGCAAAAATGTTCTGCAAATAAATTTTTTTATAAAATTATAAAAAAAGTGCAAGAAAAATAAAAAAATCTGTAAATTTCTAAGAAATTATCTATAAATAAAAAATTTCTATAAGTTTTCTATAAATAAAAAATTCTTAAGAAATTTTCAATACAATAAATACTAAATTTCTTAGAAATTTTGTTTTGTTTGTCTTAGAAAGTTTTGTATTTATAAAGGGTCCGCTATCTAACGTTTTTTTTTTCAACTAGTGCTTATTTCGTGAGTGGTAACACTTAGCTCATGTCTGATTTGACAGATAATTAGTTTTATCCTTGCGCTGAACGAATATGGTTGTGTATACGCTTGAACAAGTGGGATCGACTTACAGAAGATGCCGATTTTGCCAAAAAAAATCATCTTTTCAGATGAAGCTCATTTTGATCTTGGCGGGTATGTAAACAAGCAAAATTGTCGCATTTGGGGCACAGAAAACCCGCACGCATACATTGAAAAGCCGATACACCCAAAACGAGTCACTGTTTGGTGCGGATTTTGGTCCAGAGGCATAATTGGGCCATTTTTCTTCGAAAATGAGCAAGTGGCCGTTACAGTCAATGGCGATCGTTATCGGGTCATGTTGAAGAGGAGGATATTGGCAACATTTGGTTTCAACAGGACGGCGCTACGTGCCACACAGCCGAAGCTACATTCGATGTTTTGCGCGATGTTTAAAAAAAAAAGTTATTTGGCGGACCCTTTAGAAAATTTCTTAGAAATTTCTTATTTTTAAAAACATTCTTAGAAATTTTTTTATTTTTTGATATTTTTTATACATTTTTTATTTATAGAACATTTCTTATACATTTTATTTATAGAAAATTTCTTAGAAATTTTTATTTATTTATAGAAAATTTCTTAGATTTTTTTTTTATTTATTTATAGAAAATTTCTTAGAAAGTTTTTATTCATTGAACATTTTTTATTTTTTAAGAAATTATTAATAAATAAAATTTTTTCCTTGAATGTTTAATTAACGGTATTATATAAATATTTATGAATATACCTACAGGAAATTTCATAGAATTGTTTTATTTATAGAAAATTTCTTAAACGTTCTATAGTTAAGGTTTGAGGGACCCTTTAACACTGCTAAAACGTTTCTCAAACCTTCGTTTAGTTTTTATGAATTAGGTCCAAAGAATATATCTTTTAATTTTCTAATTTACATAAATTGCAAACACACTTTGATTTAAAAAAATTTCTTCGACATTTTTTACATAGGACTTTTGTAGAATTTTGTTACTGTACATACAAAAACTATCTCTTATATTCCATTTCAATTTAAGTGAGTTTAAAATATTATTTTTTTGGACCTATTTTATCCCTAATAACGCAAAAAATATAATATTTGTATTCATAATATTATCATATGTACATGATCGCATTAAACTTTAGTAATTTAAAAACAAAAATGAAATTTGTCCATAAAACACTTGTGGCAAATACTTGTAATAATCCACTCAAATGATGCAGAAAATCATTTTTAAATAAATGAAAAACCAACAACAGTATAGGTAATAAGAGTGGAAAAAACACTGCTGGCCAAACCAAAATAAACAATTGGCATTTTACAGAACTGACTGAATGGCAGACCCGCCCAATTGGAATTGAATTGTGGCTTGGGTTTGAGGTTATGGCCCTGTGCGCCGGTGTGTGTGTGTGTGCGTGAAAACCTATTTTTAAATAAATGTTTTTATAAAAATCATACAATAAAAACAGCCATTTACAATAATAATTGAAGCCATTTTTTTCTCCCAAATGAAAGTCAGACTACGGATCAGGGAGGAGAAAATGAGAGTAATTATGATTTTTGTACTTTTTTCAGGGCACACAATTTTATAGTATTGTATTTACTATAAAAATCGTATAAACAAAAACTTTTGAACTTTCGTAAGATTTAAAATATATATATATATATATATATGTATGTATTCAAATACAAGTACAAATTATATTGAATTGTGATTGTCGACCATTGATTCACATGAGCTGATCTTAACAGAGCGTTAATTTCTGTATTGTGAGAAATTTCTCTATAGATAAATGCCAACTACAACAGAGCATGCAAAGTCAGTCAATTATGAAGATGTGCCGTCCCATAACGAGTAGCTGAGAGTGATATTTTCAGATCGATTTTCCCGATTTTTTGTAATTATCACGATTAGAAAATTAATATCAATCGATACGTGCAAAAAAAGTTCAAGAAAAGACAGCGGAAAACTATTTTTTTTTTCGTTTGAATAATCATTTCTATTCGTTCGTAACTTGAGAAAATGTAAACAAACATGCGATGGCACATCTTCTATATTCACTGACTTTGGATGCACGTATCGATTGATATTAATTTTCTAATCGTGATAATTACAAAAAAAAATCGGGAAAATTTATCTGAAAATAAGAGAAAACCCATACTCGTTGAAATCAAATTCACTCGTAATTGACTGACTTTGGTCAACTGTACTGATGTGAATGGAAGGGGTTGCCATCCTTGATAATATTGTGCATAAAATGTTCCTTCAGCGTTTTTTATGATATGACAAAGAAATTCCAATAGAATATAAAATTTTTTAGACAAATTTAGTTTAATTTTGTTTTGTTATTTTATATATGCCTTTTTTTATAAACGATGAACAAAATATGTTTATTGTTCGGGATTTGAATACATTATTTAAAAATATACAAATGTCGATAAACTAATAACAAATTTTTGTAGTTCTTTTACAAATTCTATATCTTTATATTTATTTGAATTTTTTTTAGAAATTTAAAAACTGTAATAAAAATGTTATTGATTTGTCACTAGGATATTCTCCTGGCTTTAGAATATTTTTGCATATATTATGTTTTATAGAACGCAAAAACGGTGATGAAAATACAATTACGAGTACTTGTCAGATCAGTTTCTCGTATAGCTATTTCACAGATGCTACTCCGATCATTCAGCGAGGTTAAGCTGTGATTATTCAGTCAAAAATCCAGCTCTAAGAGGGATAGCTTCTTCCAGACAAATAAGAATCATTCCTCACTTCGGTTATTTCAACTCGAAAAACCCACTTCAAGTAATAGTATTTGCACCGACCGCCTGCACAAAAAATAAATTGTGTTTCGCTGTCCCTATAATTAAGTAGTACTTTAAAAAGTCCAAATCGGGGAGATTTACCCAAAAAGTTCAATTGTACCAACAGTTCCAACTCTATTCTGCGAATAATGATGGCCTGAACTGAAGTTCTTGGTATTGTTGATTTTTCCACCAATTTTAAATGAACCCTTTTTATATACATATATATGCATTTGTTCATATATATAAGCAGTTATAGATGAAAGGCAACAAAAATAAAACAACAACTGAGCGAATAAATATGTACATGTATTCAGTCATTTGTATACACATGTATATCTACACAGAAAGAAAACGATGAATGTAGTCATATATATTTTGAAAAAAAGTAACATCGTAACAGTAACTAACGAAAGCTCACACAGTGAATGACTATATTGTGTTACAACAACATTAAATATTACCCCTGATGATGACCAACGAAGTTGTCCGAAATATTGGGCAAATAAAGAAAAAAAAATAAAAGTATTGTCTTTTATTTACCACGGACCTCAAGCAAAACAAACAATCCACTCATAACAACCAAAAGGTCTACAATACATATATCCAAAAAGTAACATCTCTAGAAAAGTAATATAGAAATAGTATTTATAGAATATTTCTCACTAGAAGACTTTGTTTAAAAAAAAAAAACAATAAGAAATTTATATAGAAAATTTTTTATTTATAGAACATTTTAGTAAATAAAAATTGTATAGAAAATGTTTGTATATAGAAAATTTCTTAAAATAAGATATAAATAAACTTCTGTGGATTTTTAATTTTGTATTTTCGATCTGTGTTAAAAAATATATAAATATATTTTTGGAATTAACTAAGTTGTTTTCATATACTGAAAACAACAAAAACGATCTTGAGCCTAACTATGTGCAAAAACAAAATATGTATTTTGGAATATATTCATAAAAAAATACACGAACTTTTATTATTTATAGAAAATTTTTATAAAAATTATGACAGGTAATATTTATACATTTTTATGTACAGGAAATATCCTAGATAGTATCTTCGAAATCCACAAAAGCCCGGCAGAACTCTTTTTATATAAGAATGTTTTAAAAAATTATATTTTTTTATAGAAAATTTCTCAGAAATTTCAACAAATAAATAATTTCGTACAACTTAAATGAACGGTTTAAATTATGGATAAGTACATCGACATTTTTTATAAGAAATCATAGGTTGTTTTTATTTCCATAATATATTTTTTTATATATTTTGAATTTATAGAAAATTGCTTAAACATTTTTATTTATTTATTTTTTACGGATTTGTTATTTATAGGAAATTTATTATCAATTTTGAATTGTATGGCAAATGTTGGATGTTACATTTTTGTAGAAATATACTTAGAAATATTACTATTATATAAAATTTCTTAAAAATTTTATTTTATAGACATTTTTTAGAAACTCGGTAGAAATTTTGTATTTATAGGAATTTTTTTAGAAATTTTGTAAATTATATAACAAAACAAATTGTTATCAGAAATTTTGTATTTATAGACAGTTTTTTTTAAAAAATTTGTTTTAGCAGAAAATCTTTATGAATACTTTTTAAGTACATCTCTTAGAAAATTGGTTTTTGCAGAAAATGTCTTCCAATTTTTTTGCAGAACCTTTCTTAGAAATTTTTCTTTTATAGAAAATTGAAAATTTTTTAAAAATTCTTCTTTCTTAGGTAATTGCTTAAAATTTTGTATTTACCAAAAATTACTTAGAAATTTTGTATTTATATAAAATTCTTAAAAATTCTGTATTTATAGAATATTTCTTAAATATTTCGTATTTATAGAAAATTTCTTAGAAATTTCGTATTTATAGGAAATTTCTTAGAAATTTTGTATTAATAGAAAATTTCTTATTTATAGGAAATTTCGTATTTATAGGATATTTCGTAGAAATTTTGTATTTTTAGAAAATTTCTTAGAAATTCTGTATTTATAAAAAAATTTATTTATAGACAATTTCTTTAAAAAAATTTTATTTATAGAAAATTTTTTAGAAATATTGTATTTATATAAAATTTCTTATAAATTTTGTATTTATAGAAAATTTCATAAAAATTTTGTGTTTATAGAATTTTTTTTAGAAATTTTGTGTTTATAGACATTTTTTAGAAATTTTGTGTTTATAGAAAATTCTTAAAAATGTTATAGAATTTTTTTTTTAAAATTTTTATGTTTATAGAAATTTTTTTAGAAATTTTGTATTTATAGAAATTTCTTTAAAATGTATAGAAAATTTCTTAGAAATTTTGTATTTATAGAAAATTTTTTAGAAATTTTGTATTTATAGAAAATTTCTTAAAAATTTTGTATTTATAGGAATTTTTGTAGAAATTTTGTATTTATAGAAAATTTCTTAGAAATTTTGTATTTATAGAAAATTTCTTAGAAATTTTGTATTTATAGAAAATTTCTTAGAAATTTTGTATTTATAGAAAATTTCTTAGAAATTTTGTATTTATAGAAAATTTCTTAGAAATTTTGTATTTATAGAAAATTTCTTAGAAATTTTGTATTTGTATAAAATTTGTTAGAAAAATTGTATTTATAGAAAATGTCTTAGAAATTTTGTATTTATAGAAAATTTCTTAGAAATTTTGTATTTATAGAAAATTGCTTAGAAATTTTGTATTTATAGAAAATTTCTTAGAAATTTTCTTTTATACAACATTTTTTAGAAATTTTGCTAGACAATTTCTTAAAATTTTTTTATAGAAAAATTCTTAGAATTTTTTTGAGGAAAATTTCTTAGAAATTTTGTTAACAGAAAATTTCTTAAAAATTTTGCGTTATTAGAAAATTTCTTAGACATTTAGTTTTTATATAAAATTTCTCAGAAATTTAGTTGCTATAGAAGTTTTGGTTTTATAGAATTTTTTTTTAAATTTTTATATTTATTAACGTTTATTAGAAATTATGTATCTATAGAAAATTTTGTTTTAAAGAAATTTTCACAAATATTTTATTTTATAATTAAATTATTGATTGAAAATTTCTTAGAAATTTTGTTTTATAATATAGTATTTTTATATAAATAGTATCGTTTAATAAAAAATACATAGTTATTTGCACAAGACAATATAATTTAAGAAGACATTCCTTCCTGTAGCGAGTAATTGTCAGTTACGAACGAATAGGAATTTGATTCCAACGAGTGACGTTTTTCGCGGATTTTCAGACCGTTTTTCCCGAATTTTTTGTAATTGTCACAATTAAAAAATTAATATTAATCGTTAAGTGCAAAAAAAGTTCAATCAATGTTCGCGGAATACTGTTTTTTCGCGTGTTACAATTCATTCGTTCGTAACTGATAGATTTTGACGTTTCGGCCTGAAGGAATGTCTTCATATATTCTATTTGTCTTTGGGAAAAACGGTCTGAAAATCCGCGAAAAACGTCACTCGTTGGAATCAAATTCCTATTCGTTCGTAACTGACAATTACTCGCTACAGGAAGGAATGTCCAAAGTCAGTCAATTACGAAGATGTGCCGTCGCATAACGAGTAGCTGAGAGTGACGAACGAATAGGAATTTGATTTCAACGAGTATGGGTTTTCCCTTATTTTCAGATCGATTTTCCCGATTTTTTTGTAATTATCACGATTAGAAAATTAATATCAATCGATACGTGCAACAAAAGTTCAAGAAGAGACAGCGGAAAACTATTTTTTTTTTTCGTTTGAAAAATCATTTCTATTCGTCGTAACTCGAGAAAATGTAAACAAACATGCGATGGCACATCTTCTATATTCACTGACTTTGGGAATGTCTTCTTAAATTATATTGTCTTTGGTTCACAAGTGAAAAAGTAGAATGTGTTGTTGTTCTGCGCTTTGTTTACGCCATTACATTCGGTTGTTGTGATTTATTTGCCGTTGTCGCCATCTTATCTCGTTCGCTTCCGTCGTATTTTTATATTTATAGAAAATTTCATAGAAATTTTATATTTATAGAAAATTTCATAGAAATTTTATATTTATAGAAAATTTCATAGATATTTTATATTTATGGAAAATTTCATAGAAATTGTATATTTATAGAAAATTTCATAGAAATTTTATATTTATAGAAAATTTCATAGAAATTTTATATTTATAGAAAATTTCATAGAAATTTTATATTTATAGAAAATTTCATAGAAATTTTATATTTATAGAAAATTTCATAGAAATTTTATATTTATAGAAAATTTCATAGAAATTTTATATTTATAGAAAATTTCATAGAAATTTTATATTTATAGAAAATTTCATAGAAATTTTATATTTATAGAAAATTTCATAGAAATTTTATATTTATAGAAAATTTCATAGAAATTTTATATTTATAGAAAATTTCATAGAAATTTTATATTTATAGAAAATTTCATAGAAATTTTATATTTATAGAAAATTTCATAGAAATTTTATATTTATAGAAAATTTCATAGAAATTTTATATTTATAGAAAATTTCATAGAAATTTTATATTTATAGAAATTTTATGTTTATAGAAAATGTCAGAAATTTTATGTTTATAGAAAATTTCATAGAAATTTTATCTTTATAGAAAATTTCATAGAAATTTTATCTTTATAGAAAATTTCATAGAAATTTTATCTTTATAGAAAATTTCATAGAAATTTTATGTTTATATTTTGCTTTTGTAGAAATTTTATTTTCACCAAAAACTCTTTATTTATATTTTTTTTAAATTTCGTATTTATAGGAAATTATTTATTTAATTATTTTTGACAAATCAAAAATATAAACATTTTATTTTTTCTCTGTGTTATTCCGAATTTATATTTTTATATATTAAACCAAATGACCACTTGACTTTTTTAGACCATTACAACACCGGTGGCCGTTGCCTCATAATTGTCCCGGAGAGTATGTGTACCGACGAAACTCAGCCAGTCAAGTCATCATCCTTCTCTCCGTCCCTCCCGTAGTTCGGCGGTGTTGCTGTTGACTTCTGCTCTGCTCTGCTCTGTTGTGGCCTCTGGCTTTTATTGTTTTTATGCCAATTTGTGTATTTATTCAGGCTCAATTTCACCATATTCGGACACTTTTTTCAGTTAATGCTTTTTGTTAACCCCCTTACTCCAGACTCCACCAGCCACCAATTCACCCATTCTTCAATAAATAAAAAATCGTGGAAATTACGGCCGTAATGCCTGAAGTGTACCCAAGTGTACCTATGGTTGTTGAATCGGGTGGCGAGGACAGGGAATTGAATGCGCAAAAAAAGAAGAAGAACATCAATTTGATGGTGTTGTTATTGTAAACGAATGATTTTAATGAAAAACCCGTAGAGATGATTGTCTAGTGGCGGTTTTTTTTTCAACATTTAATTTTTTATTATTTTCAGTTGCTCCAGTGAGTGTTCATCAGTTATTACTGGAGTAAAAGTTATGGGTCATGGATATTATGGCGCTTTTTTTGCCGTAGATAGGTATGAATGTGAAAACCGAAACGAAATTGTCTATGGATATGTAATGACTGGTACATCTCCATATACTTATTGGAGTAGGTACTCGTACCTACCAATTGCCTAAGGAGAGGTCTGGGCTTTTGGAATGCAGACGAGACACATACTCCATTCACCTCTTGAGATGTGGCCTGTTATTTTTTAAATAATATTTAATGATTTTTTAAAAACATTTATTGTTCTAAAGTGCCTTTAATGCAAGAGGTCAAGAATCTGTAATCCTTTTTTATTCACATGTGAAAATATTTCAAATTAAGTCTTAGAAATTTTTTTATATTTAAAGTAAGTACATTTCTCATAGAAATTTTATATTTATAGAAAATTTCTCAGAATTTTTTTATTTATAGAAAATTTCTCATTTTTTTTATTTATTGAAAATTTCTCAGAAATTTTTGATTTATTGAAAATTTCTCAGAATTTTTTTATTTATAGAAAATTTCTCAGAATTTTTTATTTATAGAAAATTTCTCAGAAATTTTTGATTTATATAAAATTTCTCAGACATTTTGATTTATAGAAAATTTCTCAGAAATTTTTAATTTATAGAAAATTTCTCAGAAATTTTTGATTTATAGAAAACTTTTAAGAATTTCTTATACATTTTTTTATTTGTATAAAATTTCTATATGTTTTAAAGAATTTCTTAGAAATTTTTAATTTATAGAAAATTTCTTAGATAATTTTTTAACTCTGAAAATTTTTCAAGAACAAAATTTTCTCAAATTAACAATTTCGGAGAAATTTTTAATAAATATAAAAAATCTATGAAATTTTCTAAAATAAATACATAAAAAATTCTGAGAAATTTTGCATAAATAAAATTTTCTATAAAAACACATTTCTTTTTATAAAGTTTACTATCAATACAAAATTTTTCAAAAATTTACTCTAAATACGAAATTTCTAAGAAATTTACTATAAATACAAAATTTCAAAGAAATTTTCTATAAATACAAAACTTCTAAGAAATTTACTATAAATACAAAATTTCTAAGAGATTTACGAAAATGCAAAATTTCTAAGAAAATTTCCATAAAACATAATTTCTACGTAATTTTCTATGAAAAGAAGTTTTTTAAAAATAAATGTGTTTCTATAAATAAAAAAATTCTCAGAAGTTTTCCATAAATAAAAAAATTTCTCATAAAAAAGTTTGTCAAGAATTATCCATAAATATAAAATTTTTAAGAAATTTTACATTTATAGAAAAATAAGAATGCTATCAAAACACAAAAAAATAAAAATTAAAAATTTTCGAAAAATGGTCACTAAAACTGAAGTTCTGAGAATTTTCTTTTATTTGCTGTAAAGGCAAGATTTCTAAGAAATGTTCTAAAAATAAAAAAAGTGTCTAATAGTTCTCATAAAAAATTCTGAAACATTTACTAAGAATAGGTAATTTCGAAAAATCTTCTGTAAATAATTATTAGAAATTTTTCAAGTAACAAACTTTTTTCTGTATAAAAAGATTCTTTGAAATTATCTACAAATATAAAATTACAAAAACTTTTTCTATTGATACGAGTACAACATTTTTTAAAATTTGTATAAATACGTCGTTTTTAAGAAATATTTTATAAATATCTAAAAAATCGAAGAAATTTTTTATAAACTCAAAATTTACATAAAAAAAATTCTATAAAAACAGTTTCTGAGAATTTCGAAATTTATAATTTTTTTTATAAATATCAAAATGTATACAACATTTTAAAGTAATTTCTAGAAAAATATTTTTCTTAAAAAAATTCTATGAAAATAAAATTTCTAAGAAATTTTCTATAAAAATAAAAATTCTAAGAAATTTTCTATAAAATTATAATTTTTCAGAAATATTCTATAAACACAAAATTTCTAAGACATTTTCTATTTAAAAAAAATATATTTTAGTTTGTTTATTGTGTCAACTATCTTGTCCTCTCCATATTACCTCCATAATTCCAACCCTTTCACTATGAGACTGCCTATATCTCCTTCTTCTTAAGTTTTTGTGCGTTTAAGAGGAAAACTTTGCCATAGTAGTTTTTAGAGCCACTTATACAATATTGTAAATTTCTTTGGTTGTTGCTCCCATTCCTAATGCCTGCCTCCCTCTCTGCTTAAAATTAGAAATAAAGACAGCAGTGGCAGTGTAATAAATTCATCGAACCATCAACTGCAGTTTCCAAGAAATCTCATACTACACACTCACCCATAGAGAGTGAGAGAGAGAGGAAGGGAGAGACTCAGGCTAATGTTAGAAAGGACCAAAAAGGACGAACTCAATAACTTCCGGCATTTGTACATTTGTGTTAAATAACTCTCTAAACAACCAACAACTTTGTTGGCCGAACTCTACTCGTAGTTGTACTTTAACAACGGGTTGATGTTTCTTCGTATTCGAAAAATTAAAAAGAAAGAAAAAAGAGCTAAAGATCTAAGGACATACTTCTTCTTTAAGGAAAATTAACAAAGCGAGGAAATTGTTAATACAATTTTCTATGGAAAAAGGGGAAATTTTATGACATGATTTGAAAAAATAAAGAAATTTTACACAATTTTTTGCATGATTTTAAGAATTTATTTATTATTTCGTTTTCTTTCGATACTTTAAAATTTTTCCGATAGCCGTAATTATTAATTTCATATCAAATTAATTGTAGTTACTAAAGTATAACAAATATTAATAAGTAATACATTATAATTCTAAAATTAACATTTCCTATCGCATTATTTTCACATTTTATTTTGTCTCATTATTATATTTCCTTTTACTTCTCTGGTTACTCTGCTAACAGTAATTTTCTTATGTTATATATTCGAAAATAACAGCCAAATTAGCAGCACCCGCATTCCCAAATGTTATATTTTACCATTCCCACCTCATTGTGGTGTGTTGAATAAGCAGCAGCTGTTTGGGTTAAGTTTAGCCAAGACACTACTACATTTTGCAACTGTGAGCACATGTTTTTTGTGTTTTTGCCGGGCTGACAGCTGACATTTGCCAAGTTTATTTTGTTTATTTATTTATTTCTGTGAAAAATCGAAAATAAAAACGTTTAAGGACAATTATTTTGTGTAAATTCTGCGAAATAAGTGTTATTTTGATATAAAAATCTTCATCATGGCCTCCACCGATTGTCTGCAATTGAATAAAACCACAATGTTCGCCAAAGTACGTGATGGTCTTTTGGCGGCCGACAAACGACAGACGCAGAACTTGCTGGAATGCAAAGATGATTTATTGTTTTGTTGGGACTCCCAGGAATCCTTCTTGTTGGTCATCAACTGGAGAGCGGCCTCGGCCATGGGTTTGGACCAAATAAAATATCAGGTACGTTTCCATTTCAGTTTTAAAGGAACGGCTTTATGTCCAGCAACAAGTTTTTTGCCAAGGAGACACAAAAAAAAAGCGGGAAATTGTTAGTTGTGCCGAATGGGAAAAGGAAATTATAGTCTCTATGGAAATTGGAGCAGATTAAAGGGAAATGCGCGCAATGGTGGCAAATAATGATTTTTGGTCACAGTGAAATTTTAGAACTATAAAAACTTGACGAATTCTTCTTTCCCCAGACTGACAAAGGGGTTTCTAATAGGGACATAACAATTTTGTATATTTACCCTAAACCTCAAACATTTTTAATTATCTTTCAGTGTCAAAACCTTAGTCGAAGTTTACTTTTTGGTAAAGTTCACTTACGTGCAACGTTTGGAAATCATTAAAAATGAAATTCCAGTCCGTGGTCGCAACTTTAGGAGCGCTTGTACCAATTTTCGGCCGTAATAATCGTCCCACCCGACAGGCTGTGCGTGCTACAGTGGATAAAATTAAATCCAAATTTTCACTTTTGGATGTTCCGGCGACAAAGAGACGCCGTACCGCTCGAAGCGACGACAATATCGCAGCCGTAAGTGTATCCGTTCAAAACGAGCCAAATTAGTCGATTCCACGTCGTTCTCAGGAATTGGGCATCTTTCCAACCACACTGTGGCGTATTTTGCGAAAAGACATTGGCCTTCATCCTTATAAGATCAAACTGACTCAAGAACTAAAGACACTTGATCATTTGAAACGCCGAAACTTCTCCGATTGGGCTCTGGCAAAGTTAATTTTATGACCTTAATGGAAAAACCCGGTACATGCATGTCAGTTGTCGTTTAAGTTAAGAGTGGCAGCCAGTTTAACAGAATCACTTAGGCTGTATAGTCCATTGTGCTACAACAGAGACGTAAAGAACATATTTTTCCTAGCCCATTTCGTAGAGCCTATTTCATTGCTTTAGAAAGATCAAAAGTTGGCGTATTATAACATCCCGAATGAATTAGAATTGAGAGCTAAGGCTAGCCTGCCAAACATAAGTTATTATATTGGTTCTACTCATCTTTGCATCCGCAGATTCTGAAAAAGTTATTTCGCAAGATTTTAAATCTATGCGTGACGTTCAAAAAGGCAGTTGCCCGCATTGAAAGACACAATAAATAACACGTCCTGTCTCGATAACGACCGCTGGTGCGTTTGGAGTTTAGGTAGTGTCACATCAGCCTGGAATGTATGCAGTTCCTAAATAGTGATCACATATCATTTGTTGTCGCAAAGAAGAGATTACAGGTCAGCTAGTTGCATGCAAATAGTACAGCCCAGTTCCCCGAGAGCATGCAAGGTACTTTCTAGTCTTGCAAGTTCACCTGTTTGTATTTACCTTGTATGTCCCCCGGCACACAAATCGGCGGAGAGATTTGCGATATTCGAGGGCAGTTTTTGAGTTCAGAAATACAGTTTCCTGGACTTTATAGCATCCGGACAATCAGAGAAAATATTGATACTTACTTTAGTCAAAACATTTAGATTTAAGATTAAGATTTCTGCCTGGTAAATACTACAGTGATCAGACAATCGTTTTGCAACTTATAGCTCTAATTCCGTAGAAAAGACACCGAAGTATTTATTAGCAAATCGACTCTCACAAAGTACATCGATGGTTTATATCCCAAAGCTGCTGTATCAAAAAATCAAATTTTTCAGGAGAGCAAAAAAAATGTTGAATTTTATTATTTCGCTATAATTTTTGTATAATATGAATTATGTAGCTGAAAAATTTGGTTTTTTTAATATAGCAGCTTTTCGATATAAGCCATCGATATGCTGCTTCCTCTTCAAAAATTTAATTTTAAATATATAGCCCATATCTCATCATCGAAACTATATTCGGCGGCAGGAAGTTAGGCCCTAGGAGAATGCAACCCAAATTGAAAATAAAGGTGCTAAATCCTCTAAAATATTAATTTTACTACCCCTGAAGTAAAAAAGTGCTGGAAATTAGCACTTTAAATATGTAACAGAAATCAGACCTGCTGATCTTTTTTTCGATATATTCGCCCATGAAAATTGTAGTAACAATTATAGTAGCAATCTGTGATTGCTATTATTACTTAAATAGTTATTAAGTCCTTTGTCTAGAATTAGATTTTTTTCTTCACTGTAGTAGAAACTTTAATTATCAAACCTACTGTCAAATTATTTACGTAAACCAGTTATTTTTGAAGAATTTTGTAATTTAATTTTAATTGGCCTACTGGCTTTAAATTACATTAATAAAATGAAATACTGGGAAATCAGAAAGCTTAGTTATCTCGGGGGAGAATTTGAAGCAGATGACTGAATTACCCTATTCTGTCCAAAAAGCGAAGTAAAGGGGACATTTACAGAACTATTTCTCACAAAAAAGATTTGAAGCAGTTGATTTTGAATTACCCGATTCTGTCCAAAGAGCGACATTTATATTTACAGAATTATTTCTCACAAAACAGTCGGATCACCCTTATCCCTACAATTTGCAATAAAACATATCAAATCGACTACATTTTTAGATTGTGTCTTTGACAAAAATATTCCATGCAAAAAGTTACTATGGGTCTTTATGCGAAATAAGCAGATTTTGAATCAGAGAGGTTAGTTATCTCAATCAGTCCAAAGAACGTAATAACGGGAACCCTTGCAGAATTATTTTTCTCAAAACAATAGCCGCTCTACTCACCCCCTTACCCATAAAAATGTAAATAAAATCTTAACATATGTCAAAATTAATACAAATCGTCGACCGGATCGGGAATCGATCAGTGGCAAAAAGATAGCTCTTAACGAGAGCTACAATATTGCTAATGTGTGTCAAGGTCATAGGTCGACTGGAATGCGGTTTTTTTTGATTTTAAAAAAAAATTACATAGCGCACGAAAAGTTGCAATTGGAGAACGATTATTTTGATAATAAAACTGAATAATTTGTAAACGTTGTTCTTGCGTATATCTCTCCATGATGAAATTGTAAACACTACTGAATACAATGAAAAACAAATGACAGATCATGACATATTACAAATGGCCGAAACGTCACTTCAAAATCATATCATCCCTATTGGAAAACCCGTTATTTATTGATATTAGTTTTTGAGTTAAATATTTTACATTATTTTTTCGGGTAGTGTTTATGGAAATTACCTAGCTAACCAACACTAAGCTATTAAATTATAAAACCTGCCTATTTTTCATAAATATATTTCAAGGAGACCCACACTATTTTTCCCGAAGAACATTTTTCTCAAAAAAAACGACTAAAAATGTCGACGATTGGTACTCGTATGACGTTTGACATATGATAAGATTAGATTGCAGTTTTTTAAGGGTAAGGGGATGAGAAGTGGGGGTTACTGTTTTGAGAAAAATAATTCCTTTATTTCATTCGTTGGACTGAAGCATGCATTCCGAAGTCTGCCACTTCAAAACCACCATCGAGATGCAAAAAATATTACTATAAAATGTGATGTTTCAAGGCGGTTAGGAAAAAAACAACTTCTTGACAGCAAATCTCTTTCTATCGCTTAAATCTCTTTAGTCTTTATTTCACAAAGTCGTAAAGCAACTTTGTTATTTTCGTATTCACCACACCAAAACAACCTAAAGTTGTAGTTGTTATTACAATATTGTATTAAATTTTTCTATAAGTGCTTTACTCGTTTAAACATTTTAGGTTTGGAAGATTTTGTATTGTAATATCGATACCTCCATTCTAAAATATGCCAAGTCGACTTAGCATGTTTTTAGGGACATTACATTTTTCGTTTCTAAATATTCCAAATTATATTCTGTTAAAATTTGGTGTTTATCCGTCAACTCAATCAAAAATTATTCACAAAACAGTACAGGTCATTCGATATTCATTAGAAGGGAATTCCATACAAATTTAAAAAATTCATCAAACTTTGGTCGTCTCTCCTGAAAAACTACCTTTTTGCACTTAGCATAGTTTAGAATGGAGGTATCTATGTGGAACCAAAAATGATTTTTTTAGATGCAAAATCTCAGACTTAAATTATAAAATATCTATTAATCCAAAAATAAATTAAATCGTAGTAATAGCAACTCAGTCTCCTAATTATGAACTAGTGTTGTTGAGTAACGCCAAATGTTTTCTCATTAATCATCTTCAGATATTTGTTTTCTAAGACTTGTAAATATTTCAAATGAATGTTTGCTACTTTACCGCATATAGTTTAAGCAAATGATGTTGTTGGTCTAATGACACATTTTTATACGATATTCATATTTTTATGCGTAAGTATGTCCACAGTGCTATGAATTCGCGAATCGTTAACTTTTTATCTAAAGTATTTCGTATTTGACTTAATTTTTGATGTGTATGGAATCGTTTTAGATTGTTTATTTCATTTCATTTATTAATTTGTAATTTCAAAGCCCATTGGCCAATTTTAACAATTTTTTTATTCCCAGGGAAGATAATGCATTGTCTTCTCTGCTGATTAATTTTGAATTTCCACTTATGAAAGCATTTGTTGTGTGACCCAAATCAGAATATAATCTTTTTTAATATACTATACCATTGTTTAATTTACTCGATGATATGATATCATTATATACATCCTCAACTTCGCTAGGGAGTTGGAAATCTAAAGTTTAATGAGAGAAAGTGAGAATAGTTCCTTGAGACCGTTCTGTTGGTAGAATTTTTTTAAGTGAACTCAATTTTGCTTAGGAGTTGGAAATCAGAAGTATAGAATATACACGTTCGTAGTGAGAGTAGGTCCTAGAGTGAGTATGTTTTATTGTTTTAAAGGAGGAAAGACTCTTCAACTATTAACAAAGACTACTAAATTTAATGGAAATCGGTTCAGATTTGAATATGTTCCTGCCGATTTGGCTGCAAAGGGCTATATAAACTATTTTACAGTCCCTCATTATCGCGTTTTTTCTGGCGCATTTCTTTCTTGGTATTATCTTCCTTATTCTGCTAACTTGGTGAACGGTGTTATGATTTTTTTATATTTTGGTAGATAAGTTGTTCTAATAACTTTCCTGTAGCATTTAAAACGGTGATTGGCCTTTAATGTTTGGCATTTTTAGGTGTTTTGTTATTTATATATGTCTGGAGCAGTTTATGCTTAACGATCATAAACGACAATATGACCAATCATTTTTTGGGTTTTTTATATTACTGTTTATCACTACCATGAGAGCCAATTCAATGAATATAATTTATAGGCTGATAACTTTATTATCAAATGCAACTAAGTTGAAATTATAAGAATGGGACGCAGAATTTTCGTTTAGAATTAAATATTTACCCCCAATTTCACAACCTCCAGTTAGAGCTAACTCACAGTTAAAAAATAAAAATTGCATACAATTTGGCAGCTATAACTGTAGGATAATCGGAGATTTTGGAATTGGCCTTAAGCATTATAAACAATGTTTTTAGTTTTATTTAATTTATTTACTAATCACGTAAATGTTTATATGTCTTAGGGCCAATTTTTGTAATTGATTGGCCTGCATTTTGGATACACCTGAATCGAATGATCTTTGAACAACTCATTTAATAACATCAATTTAAGCGGAGTATACCAAATTACAATTAAGTATAGAACCAGAACTCAAATAAGCCACTGGTTGGAATTAATGTAAATATTTTAGAACTATTTCAACTCTAAAGTAAATGTCCTTTGCATTTTCAATAAATGAATTCATTTTACCCACAATCTGCAAATTTGATAAATTTGTTGAATACAAATTTCTTCTTTTTGAGAGATTTCTTTATATCTTTGCTATCTTATTAAATTATATTTATTTGACCAGATATATATATATATATACAATCTTGTACTCGTCATATGATTAATAAGCCACATATTTTGATATAAAACAAATCGTATTTCTTTTTTCATTATCAAAACTAAAACAGAAAACTATAACACTTGAAGTAACTGAACACTTAAAATAAATTAAACGTATTAAAGATAACAACAATCCACTTTTTTGGGGGGTTAATCCGTTTCCAAGGCTGTATTGGTGACACCTCCATCGCCCGTTTCCTTTTTGCCAAATTGCGTATTCATGGAAGACGTACGATCGGCCACTTCACGTTTTTTGGTATTTGGTGGCACATCCACTAAATCAACCGATTTCCGAGTACCTTAACGAGAACAAGAACAGCCAGAGAAAATTAAAATGTATTCTTCGGTATTCCCCAATTGAGTTAATTTTGCACAAATGCTAGACTTACTACAGCAACCACCCATTGTGTGTGTGTCTTTCTGTCTGAGTCTCAACCTAACTACTAATAATAATTCAATTATTTACACTTTTTTTCCTTCAAAAAAAAGTATAAAACGTTGACGCCGTTTCAATGTATATTTTATGACTTATATGTGGATGTACCCGTATTTACTTTAAAATAGATTTCCCCACAACACACAATGGCTGTAGACTTGAGTTGAGTGGAATTATTTTTTTCTGGTTCTATTCATTAATAGTGATAAGATTTTTTGTATTATTAATTTCATGAATCACATGTGGGGTAGTTGTGGAGGAGTTTTGATAGTGGTGGTGCTGGAGTGCATTTCAGTAGTTAACACTGAAATGTTTATAGGCTAAATGAAAGTGGCAGTAGCAAAACGCGGTAATCACTATTCCTATTCCACTATTGAAAGCAAAAGCATTTAGTGGGTGCAAAAATATTTGCCCAGTGACGGTGAGGAGTGTTTGAAATGTTGGGATCTAAGACTTCTTGACAACCGTTTTTTGATGATTGAGTTAATGATTTGCTTGTGATTTGTTTCCCCTTATTGTATCTATTTTTCCCTCTTGTTGTTGTATGTGTTAAACTTGCCTTGTCTGGCTATCAATTATAATTTCCAAAGATAACAAGTGAGCATTTGGTGGCGTTTTATCTATTCGCCAAAGAATTTATGTCATTAACTACGAACAACTGTTAAGAGCAAAACTGTGCTAATTAATTTCCTGTAAAAATAATGAAAAATTTAATTTATAAATATATTTTCATTCTGAGGTCGACTCTAGTATAGAGGAAGACCTCTTCGGTCGACTCTAATATAGAGGAAGACCTCTGAGGTCGACTCTAATATAGAGGAAGACCTCTGAGGTCAACTCTAGTATAGAGGAAGACCTGTGAGGTCGACTCTATTATAGAGGAAGACCTGTGAGGTCGACTCTAATATAGAGGAAGACCTCTGAGGTCGACTCTAGTATAGAGGAAGACCTCTGAGGTCGACTCTAGTATAGAGGAAGACCTCTGAGGCCGACTCTAGTATGGAGGAAGACCTCTGATGTCGACTCTAGTAGAGAGGAAGACCTCTGAGGTCGACTCTAGTAGAGAGGAAGGCCTCTGATGTCGACTCTATTATAGAGGAAGACCTCTGAGGTCGACTCTAGTATAGAGGAAGACCTCTGAGGTCGACTCTAGTATAGAGGAAGACCTCTGAGGCCGACTCTAGTATGGAGGAAGACCTCTGATGTCGACTCTAGTAGAGAGGAAGACCTCTGAGGTCGACTCTAGTAGAGAGGAAGGCCTCTGATGTCGACTCTATTATAGAGGAAGACCTCTGAGGTCGACTCTAGTATAGAGGAAGACCTCTGAGGTCGACTCTAGTATAGAGGAAGACCTCTGAGGCCGACTCTAGTATGGAGGAAGACCTCTGATGTCGACTCTAGTAGAGAGGAAGACCTCTGAGGTCGACTCTAGTAGAGAGGAAGGCCTCTGATGTCGACTCTATTATAGAGGAAGACCTGTGAGGTCTACTCTAGTATAGAGGAAGACCTGTGAGGTCTACTCTAGTATAGAGGAAGACCTCTGAGGTCGACTCTAGTATAGAGGAAGACCTCTTAGGTCGACTCTTGTATAGAGGAAGAACTCTGAGGTCGACTCTAGTATAGAGGAAGAACTCTGAGGTCGACTCTAGTATAGAGGAAGACCTCTGAGGTGGTCTCTAGTGTAGAGGAAGACCTCTGAGGTCAACTCTAGTATAGAGGAAGACCTCTGAGGTCAACTCTAGTATTGAGAAAGACCTCTGAGGTCGACTCTAGTATAAGGAAAGACCTCTGAGGTCGACTCTAGTATAGAGGAAGACCTCTGAGGTCGACTCTAGTATAGAGGAAGACCTCTGAGGTCGACTCTAGTATAGATGAAGACCTCTGAGGTCGACTCTAGTATAGAGGAAGACCTCTGAGGTCGACTCTAGTATAAGGGAAGACCTCTGAGGTCGACTCTAGTATAGAGGAAGACCTCTGAGGTCGACTCTAGCATAGAGGAAGACCTCTGAGGTCGACTCTAGTATAGAGGAAGACCTCTGAGGTCGACTCTAGCATAGAGGAAGACCTCTGAGGTCGACTCTAGCATAGAGGAAGACCTCTGAGGTCGACTCTAGCATAGAGGAAGACCTCTGAGGTCGACTCTAGCATAGAGGAAGACCTCTGAGGTCGACTCTAGTATAGAGGAAGACCTCTGAGGTCGACTCTAGCATAGAGGAAGACCTCTGAGATCGACTCTAGTATAGAGGAAGACCTTTGAGGTCGACTCTAGTATAGACGAAGACCTCTGAGGACGACTGTAGTATAGAGTAAGACCTATGAGGTCGACTCTAGTATAGAGGAAGTCCTCTGAGGTCGACTCTAGTATAGACGAAGACCTCTGAGGACGACTGTAGTATAGAGTAAGACCTATGAGGTCGACTCTAGTATAGAGGAAGTCCTCTGAGGTCGACTCTAGTATAGAGGGAGACCTCTGAGGTTGACTCTAGTATAGAGGAATACCTCTGAGCTCGACTCTAGTATAGAGGAAGACCTCTGAGGTCGACTCTAGTATAAAGGAAGACCTCTGGAGGGCTTGAAATATATCTTCCAAACGAAACACGATAAAGAATAATCAGCCATAATCATAAACAATTCAATTCAGGCTTATACAAATTCTACGGGTTAGATTTATTTCATATATTTTGCTTTTTCGGAACAACAAACATAAATTATATGTATTTCAAGCGGACTTGTACCATTGTCACTAACAATTTGCATGTGAGAATGTTGACACAGAAAACAGTTTTGAATGTATTATAGATAAATAGTAGGAGACATTATGAGTTCAAAATTTTTTATAAAAAAATTTCATGTATTTATCGCCCCAAAGCGATATTAACATAAATTTTCCTAAGAGTGAACTTATACCACTGTCATTGTCAAGTGCCCGTGTAAGTCTGAGCTATTCAAATTTAATTTACTACATTTTCAGGTCGGCAAAAAATAAACATTTACATATTTCAGAAAAAAACTATAAATATACCTTTTATCAATAATTACCATATATTTTTAAATATGAACCCATTATAAAACGATAATGCACCAGAAGCTCAACTAGCGACTATTTTAGAAATGTTGTTTACTTCTCAGTTGGAAGGGAGTTGAGTCATTTTGTGAAAATATATGTTTTTTTTTGTTTTCAAGTATTACTTCAGTATTTTCTCTTCACTCAATAAAGATAATCGAAAATATTATGTCATTTATATATAATACTTCAAACTTTAAATTGGAACCATAACAAATACGAGTATATTTAATTATAGAAAAATTAATATTGTTTATATTAAAAAAAAACAAAATTATCAAGCCTTTAAACATTATCATTATTGCAGTATTTTTATTGCGATAAAAGTATAAGAAAATAATGCAATTATTATCAGTAATCCCAGTGTTTTGTACTGTTTATTATAGGAAATAAGTAACTCAATTTATATCAGAATTTTGGAAATATTTGATGAATTTTTTTATTTGTTTGTAAACATATTCCCTATAGATTTTGTGAGCTCTAATTTCCTATGGAATTTTTTGAGTTAAGGTTTAATAAAACATTAAGTTTTGTTGTAATTTTTTTACCAAAGTACATTTTCTTTGAGTTATTATCAAATGCTATATGTGATTTGATTGATTGAATTTTTATGACATCATTATGGTGATTTTACTTGTTTTCTTAGAGTGAATATTTTGAGTTCAAATTTCATGTTTATCAAATTGTTTTGATAAAGACATTGGATTAGTTTATGTGGTTATATTTAATTTGATTGAATTTATCAGAGTTCGGGAAAAAAAACAATAAGCATGGTCGGTTAAAAAAGCGCCCTCTAAAGCTTAAAAATGTCTTTTCGGAAGGGACTTTTGTATGGGGCTATATTCAATTAGGGACCGATATGCCCCATTTTAAGTAGCGATCGTCCCTAGGTTAAGAAATGCCTCTGTACCCAATATCATTAAGATTGCTTCATATTTGCGAACTGTGGTGTCGTATATAAAAAAAGAAAAAGCTTTTAGTTCGGCCATGTCGAAACTTATATGCCCTCCACCATAGATTGTATTCAATTATATTACTGGAAAAATCTTTGGATAAGGAGCTATCCTTTTGGTTTAAGCAAATTATTAAAAAAACGAACACTGCAATTTTTAGCCACATTTCAGCCCTTAATTTCTTTAGCCAAACTCTTCATCTGAAAAATGTGGTATTTATGGCTTAAAATAGCATATTTGAGAGCTACCTCTACACGGGGACTACAACCAAATATAAAGTTACTTGTATAAATTTTATTGAGATAAATTCTTGCTAAAATAGAATACAGACTGCTAAGTTTCAGCTGAATTGCTTAGAAAATGTGGTGTTTATGGCTTAAACAATCCTTTTTGTGAGCCAAATCTATAGGTGGACTATAACTAATGGTGATTTCGATTCTGAAAAAAATGTTGCCGACACGAAATTCTGAAAAATATTTGCGCTTTTTAGGTGGAATATATGCAGTTCCTCGAAAGACTCTTATCAAAATATGGTATACTCAAAATTCCAAAATATGGTATAAAACTGCAGATTTCGGGAAAAGGGCAACGGAAATGTTGCACTTTTTTGCAGAAAAGAAATCGCCATAAATATGAACTGATTTAAAATTTTTTTTACTGTAATGAATTCATGTCTAAATAAAATACAAACTGCATAGTGGTAGTTAAATTGCTTAGAAAATGCTTATTTATGGCTTAAATAAGCGAATTTTGGGGTGACCTCTATAGGGAAACTATAACAAAATATGAACCGATTTGTAAAATTTTTGCTGTGATGAATTGTTGTCATAATAGAATACAAACTCCAAAGTTTCAACTAATTTGCTTTAAAATGTGGCATATATGGCTCAAAACCCGTATTTTGGATCGACCTCTATAGGGGAGCTATATCAAAACATAGACCGATTTGGCCCGTTTGCAATCCCTAACGACCGGCAACTATAAGAAGTATTTCTACCAAATTTGATCAAACTAGCTCTATTATTACGGACTGTAGCGTTATGTCAATAGACAGACAGACGGACATGTCCGAATCGTCTTAGAATTTCGCAATGATCAAGAATATACATACATATATACTTTATTGGGTCGCAGATCAAAATTTCAAGGTGTTGCATACGGCATGACAAAGTTAGTTTACCCCCCTCCTATGGTGGAGGGTATAACAAGTAAAAGCATTAAGTTCGGCCATGCCGTATCTTGTATACCCTCCACAATGGATAGCATATGAATGGCTTCGGGCACAAATAAAGTCATATTACCAAATTTCAGCCCGATTCGTTGACATTTATGGTTTTTGTTGCGTTAAGAAGTAAAATGTAGAGAGACCTTTGTATGGGGGCTATATCAAAACATGGACCTATGGTTACCGTTGTTCTGGGTATAAACAAAACCCTTAGAATAAACCTTAGAATTTTAATACGATTAAGAATATATATTAGGCCGGGTCGATTTGTGGGGAGCAAAAAAAGTCGCCCATTGCTCAGTGAAAATCGTATTCTAGGGATCAAAATAAAAAACTTTGCCGAAGGAACCATACCTCTAAAACGAATTCTCATGTCCCGGAATTTGGGTCGAACTTTCGCTGATTTTGTCATGTAAAGTGCCAAAAATGGTGATTTTTTTGAAATGTTTGTATGGGGAACCCCCCAGGTGAGTTCCAGGGGGTGTGCCACTGGCATGGGTGGATCGGCCCTCCAAAGTTAGTGGGGGTCGGTCATACATTTGGACTCGATTGGAGCACTCTAAATGGGTCAAAGTGGGATTTTTTTCCGGGACATCAGAATTCGTTTTAGAGGTATGGTTCCTTCTGCAAAGTTTCTTATTTTGATCCCTAGAATACGATTTTCACTGAGCAATGGGCGACTTTTAAATCGACCCGCCCTAATATATATACTTTATGAGGTCTCAGATCAATTTTTAGAGAATATACCCCCCATCCTATGGTTATAAAAAGAACAGAACGCTAAACGTAGTGTATTCTTTAACACGGGAATTTACTCGATACGGAGAATATTGTTCCTCACTACTTTTTTTCCAAACTTTTTTCGATTCCTAATCATAAAAATCTAAACATTTTTTCCCCAAAAAATTCTATAGAAAGTCTTTTTACAAATATTGTTCGCAATTAATTTGTGTACGCAATTTTTTTTTACAATAATTGTCTTAAGTGTCACTGACAACAGTTATAGGAATAGGAAAAGTATCACTGACCATAATTATCAATAGGAAAAGTATCATTAATAATTCTGTTCTATAGGAAAAATGTCACTGGCAATAATTTTCGATAAGGAATGAATCACTCACGATATTTTTAATAGAAAAAGTATCACCGATGATTCTTTTCTATAGATATAGAATCACTGATGATAATTTTCGATAGGAAAACTGACTATACTTTAAAAAAAAAGTATCACTGATAATATTTTTCTTTAGAAAATGTTTTACTCACCATAATTTGCAATAGCAAAAGTATTACTGAAGATTATTTTCCATAGGAAATATACTATAACTGATGATTCTTTTCTATAAAAATATCATTGGCGATACTTTTGTATGCGAAAAATATGGCAGATGATTTCGTTTTATAGATAACTTATCGCTGATAGTTTTCTGTTGGGGGAAATTATCACTGACGATACTTTTCAATAGAAAAAGTATGACTAACGATTAGGTTTGATAGCAAAAATATCACTGGTGATACTTTTCAGTTAGATAATTATCATTGATAAAAATGTTCTATAAAAAATATCACTGACTATAATTTTCAATAGAAAAACTATGACTAATAATACCTTTCTTTAGGAAAAGTGACAATGACAATAATTTTCGATAAGAAATATATCACTGATCGCCGATGATTCTTTTCTATAGAAATAGAACCACTGATGATATTTTCTAAATGAAAAGTATCACTGACTATACTTTTAAATAACAAATTATCACAGATAATATTTTTAAGAATATTTTATATTGGAAAAGTAGCACTGATGAGTATTTTATATAGGAAAAGTATCGCTGATAATTATTTCTTAGAGGAAAAGTGTCACTGACAGAACTTTTCAATGGGAAAATTATGACTTATGCTACTTTTCGATCGGAAAAGTGTCACTGACTGTTATTTTCACAGAAAAAATTATTGAATATTAAAAATATCACTGATGATATTTTTCCATTGGAAAAGGATGACGAAAATTATCACTAATGATTCTTTTCCATTGGAAAAGTGTCTCTGATGATTCTTATCCTTTGGAAAAGTATCTGATGATTATTTTCGATTAGAAACATATATCTGATAATTCTTTTCCATAGGAAAAGTGTCACCTATGATTTATTTTCGTACGAAAATATCACGGATGATTCCGTAGAAAAAGTATAACTGATGAATCTTTTCCATAGGAAATGAATAACAGATGTTACTTTTAAATAGAAAAGGTGTTACTTTTAAATAGACTGATGATACTTCGAAAAAAGGGAGAAAAAAAGTATCACTGATGATGCTTTATTAAAGGGTGGTTACATTGTAAGGGCCGATGTTGAATGTGAACCGCACCTAAACGTAAAGTTTTTTTCTGCATTTCATTTGACATTTCTCTCAATTTCAGACTAACTCAATTTGAACCATGGAAAGATGCACAATCGAGCAACGCGATAAAGTGTTTTAAGCCTTTTACGAAAATGGGCGTTCAAATTCAAATGCATTTCGTGCACTTCGTGATGTTTTTTTGATCAGCATAATCGACCAAATGTGTCCACAATTGTGCGCAAATTTCGACAAACCGGGTCTGTAGGAGATGTGAAAACACCTGTGCATGCTTATGGGCTGGCGACGTCATCGGGCCATACTTCTTCGAAATGAGGCCGGTCAGGCAGTTATTGTGAATGGTGTTCGTTATCGTGAGATGATAACGAACTTTTTATGGCCCGAATTGGAAGATATGGATGTGGACAATATGTGGATTCAACAGGACGTTGCCACTTGCCATACAGCTCACGAAACAATGGCTCTTTTGCGCGTGTCTCCAAGTGTCTTCCATTGGAAAAGTATCACGGACGGTATTTTCCACAGGAAATGTATAACAGATGTTACTTTTAAATAGGAAAGATATCGCTAACGTTACTGTTCCATGGGAAAAGTATCACTGATGATTATTTTCCATTGGGAAGGAAAAGCTGATGATTCTCTGAATAGGAAAGCTGTAATGGATGAAAATTTTCAGTAGGAACAGTATCACTGATGATTCCTTAGGAATGTTATTACTGACAATACTGATGATTCTCTGAATATGAAAGTTATAATGGACGAAACTTCTCATTAGGAAAAGTATAAATGACGATTCCTTAGGGATGTTATTACTGATAATACTGATGATTCTTTTCTACAGAAAATTATGACTTATTAAGTATCGGTGACGATTCTTTTCAGTAGGAGATGTTCTCCAATTTTAAATAAGATTAGTATAAATGACAATAATGTTTAATGGAAAACGTGCGATCGATGGTATTCAATAGAAATTACATCACTAATGATACTTTTCAATTTACAAATTACCGCTGATCATTCTCTTTAATAGAAAAGTACATAAACGATAATTTTTTCTATATGAAAAGTATCACTGCGAGTCTGATGATTATTTTCTATGGGAAAATTATGACTTCTACAGAAAATATACCTCATGATTTTTTTAGGAAAAGCATGACTGATAAATATGAAAAGTATCACTGATGATATTTTCAACGTGAAAAGCTGCAATCGATAATGCCATGCAATAGTTAAGGTATCACTTGGATGATACTTTTCAATAAAAAAATATATCACTGGTTATTCTTTGCTATAGGCAAATTATCACTGATGATTCTCTAGCAAATGGAGAACATGATTGATGATATTTTCCCTAGAAAAAATTTCACAGATAATACTTTTCCATACAAAAAATTGTCACAGGTGATACTTTTCCATAGAAAAAGTGCCACAGATGATACATTTTCATAGAAAAAGAGTCACAGAAAAGTATCACTGATGACATTGATCTGTAATATATTTTAAAGTATCTTCAGTGCTACTCAGAAAGTATGGGCTGATTTTATGATACTTTTCTATAGGAATAGTGGAATGCATTACTGATTACAGTTTTTACAACTGTATGACTAGAAAAATATATGGAGATAAATATCACAAATACAGAACCCCTGTTTATTTTTCACATTTAAAATTGTTCTCCTGTATTGTTGTTTGTATAGAAAGCTCAATTTTTCAATTGACGCAGAATTATTTGAAAATTAAAATAAAATGAATGAAATGCGAAAGGCAACAAAATTAAATTAACGACAGAATTAAATGAGCTTTGAAAATGGCGTCAGAGTTTTCAAGAAGCAGTAGAGGGAGAAAAAAAACCTTAGCACAAATATCCCAAAGAAGAAATGATAGTCGTCACTCGGTATTCAGAGTTTTTTCTTTATAAATGTTTGCGTTTTTTGTTGCTGCTTCGGTTAGTTGTGTTTTGTTCGTTTACTGGCGCATTTTTCTAAAAACGTGACTTCATTTATTGTCCTTTTAAGGAAAATGATGGCAAAGCCACTTCCTTTTTTTTTCCTAAATGCCTGCAAACGAATGATTCCTAATTGAAAACTATTAAATTTAGCGCTTTTTTCTTTCCCATTCTTCTCCCTCCTCCCACTTCTTCGAATCTCTTTGCCACGGCTCATCATCTCCACATTATTTTTTCTTTTCTGTGTGTGTGTTTTTTGTATTTTGTGTAATTTTTACACTTTTTTTCTCGCTGTCGTTTCTTTCATTTCAACATAACCATACCCATTGAAATTGTCCAATTTTTCTATGTTTTTTTTATATATATTTTGCTTCCACTCTTCTTCACTTTGCACTAAATTTCATTTCGAATGACATTCGCTCCATCACGCGTCAAATGCACACCGAAGACGACCGAGGAAGTAGTAGCAGCAGCACCGGCCAGCTTCTTCTCTATAGAGTCAGGAGCAGAACTAGAATGGAAAAAGGACATTTTCATTCATTCGCGTGAATATTTAATTAGATGCAATTATTTATGGTATTAAATAGATGAGGCGGCAGTTAATGTTAGTGTGTTTTAACTGTGAATGAGGAGGTGGGGGTGAAAGGAACCCCCTCTATCTTCCTGGTCAACCAGGAAAAATGTGGCCCGAATGGGAATGACTATGGAAATAGGGGTTTCTATTGCTATTTCTCTTTCAATTTATTTTTTTCAGATGCAAAAGGAATTGGTATCAAATGCGGCAAAAAAGTTGTACGTCAACAGCTTTGATGTGTTGTCGAAAAAAAAGGAAATCAATTTTCTTTTTTTATTTGTCCTTTTTCCTTAAAAAGCCATCCCAAATAAAAAACGCACAATTGTTTCATTTCCGTTTTGGTCACTTAAAATGAAAAAAGTATTTCTTCAAATGTTTGGTAATTAATATATTTCGTTTTTTTTGTTCAGTCATTTGATATTCTTTAAAAACAATGAAATTGTTTACTTTGATTTATTCGAAAGCATTATTTTATGTTTTTCTTGCAATTCTATTGGTGCTTAATTTATGCCTAAGTTTTATATTAATTAGTTGAGATTATCCTTTTTCGTACTTTTCTACGATTGGTCATATTTTCTTTCAGAAAAAGTGTATCAGTGATGCTTTTCGTATAGAAAAGTATCATCAGTGATGCTTTTCGTATAGAAAAGTATCATCAGTGATGCTTTTCGTATAGAAAAGTATCATCAGTGATGCTTTTCGTATAGAAAAGTATCATCAGTGATGCTTTTCGTATAGAAAAGTATCATCAGTGATGCTTTTCGTATAGAAAAGTATCATCAGTGATGCTTTTCGTATAGAAAAGTATCATCAGTGATGGTTTTCGAATGGAAAGTATCATCAGTGATGGTTTTCGAATGGAAAGTATCATCAGTGATGGTTTTCGTATAGAAAAGTATCATCAGTGATGGTTTTCGTATAGAAAAGTATCATCAGTGATAGTTTTCGTATAGAAAAGTATCATCAGTGATGGTTTTCGTATAGAAAAGTATCATCAGTGATGGTTTTCGTATAAAAAAGTATCATCAGTGATGGTTTTCGTATAAAAAAGTATGATCAGTGATGGTTTTCCTATAGAAAAGTATCACCAGTGATGCTTTTCTTATAGAAAAGTATCATCAGTGATGCTTTTCTTATAGAAAAGTATCATCAGTGATGCTTTTCGTATAGAAAAGTATCATCAGTGATGCTTTTCGTATAGAAAAGTATCATCAGTGATGCTTTTCGTATAGAAAAGTATCATCAGTGATGCTTTTCGTATAGAAAAGTATCATCTGTGATGCTTTTCGTATAGAAAAGTATCATCAGTGATGCTTTTCGTATAGAAAAGTATCATCAGTGATGCTTTTCGTATAGAAAAGTATAATCAGTGACGCTTTTCGTATAGAAAAGAATCATCAGTGATGCTTTTCGTATAGAAAAGTATCATCAGTGATGCTTTTCGTATAGAAAAGTATCATCAATGATGATTTTCGTATAGAACAGTATCATCAATGATGATTTTCGTATAGAAAAGTATCATCAGTGATGATTTTCGTATAGAAAAGTATCATTAGTGATGCTTTTCGTATAGAAAAGTCTGATCAGTGATGATTTTCGTATAGAAAAGACTGATCAGTAATGCTTTTCGTATAGAAAAGTCTGATCAGTGAGGCTTTTCGTATAGAAAAGTCTGATCAGTGATGATTTTCGTATAGAAAAGTCTGATCAGTGACGATTTTCGTATAGAAAAGTATCATCAATGATGCTATTCTTATAGAAAAGTATCATCAGTGATGCTTTTCTTATAGAAAAGTATCATCAGTGATGCTTTTCTTATAGAAAGGTTTGATCAGTGATGCTTTTCTTATAGAACAGTTTGATCAGTGACGCTTTTCTTATAGAAAAGTCTGATTAGTTATTCTTTTCGTATAGAAAAGTCTGATCAGTGATGATTTTCGTATAGAAAAGTATCATCAGTGATGCTTTTTGTATAGAAAAGTCTGATCAGTGATGATTTTCGTATAGAAAAGTATCATCAGTGATGCTTTTTGTATAGAAAAGTATCATCAGTGATGATTTTCGTATAGAAAAGTATCATCAGTGATGATTTTCGAATAGTGATGCTTGAATAATAAATTTCGTAGGTTAATATTAAACATTTTGACCTTATTTTCAGTGCTATTTTAATTAAAGAAATTGTTTCAGTGATACTTTATGGATGGTTCGTTTTTTATTGTGTAGTAATTATTACTTACAACATTATATCTGAAGTATTAACAAAACCTTTCCTGCAATCACGAAAATATTCGTTGAATAAATACGAAAGCCCTACCTAATTTAGTGCGGATAAGCGATCTTTATGGTGTTGCTCTCCACGAAGTCCTTTATAGTTTTACTGCTAAATTTTATATATATTTTTTGTAACCCCCTTGAAGAGGATTATCTTTAAAAGCAAACAAATTTCAAATATAATAAAAAATTAACTACGAATTGCCTACATGCATGCAACTAAAAACATTTTTTTCAATTACCCCCAATTTTGGAAATCGTCATATGAAACGGAAAACAAAACAACGACGACAGTTGGCAATTACTTCCCTAATGAGATGCAAAGTTTTTTAAATGAATAGTAAACAGTTGGATGACAAAATGGAGTAACACTAAAATAAACGAAACGAAAAAATAATATTAAAAAAGCCCTACAAATCGAGTACGCACTTCCACCAAAACTGGGTTGGGTATGTGTGTGTTTTTTAAAGGATAATGCGTTAGTTTTTGTTGCCCCTCGCGACCACTCAAAGGATAGGCGAACATATATAAGCACATTAACGCCATAAAATTGTTTGTTTGTTGTTGTCGAGAAAAACATTTATTTGAGTTGTTATCGCTAGTGTTGTAGTTGCTGCTGTTGTTGTCGGTGCCACTTCCTTTCAATAATATAAATTAAATAATTTAATTACACTTTGGTGAGAAAGTTACGCGCCAAACGAAAGCAACAACAGCTTTGCTCTCGAAAGGCGATTTTTATCTATTTTTTACGAAGAAACAAATGCCATAACGACAGTAAAAACGCCAACGATGAAAAAGAGATACGAATTTGTTCCCATTCGGGGTTTTTACGCTGTAGTTTTTGACTAGTTGTTAGACTAATTAGCCATAGGATTTCACCATTCAACGGCTGTTTCACTTGACTTTCGTCTCACCAACAAAAAAGCAGAAACAGAAACAATTTAGGGTGTGCGAAAATCGTTAAAAGGCGTCAACAAAGTTTAACGAATACCCAGGACTCTACACTATGAAATGACCCAACCGATATATACACAGCACGCGCTCTCGGGCCACACTACTAATGCACTCTCAAAATTCTCATATGATTTGAAAATGGATGTATTTACAGTCAGAGAAAAATCACCATCAAATTAGTGATATTTTTCTGCAGAAAAATAATATATAACATGATTTTTCATTATCCTATAGTAAAGTGTCATCAGTGACACTTTTCCTATAGTAAAGTGTCATCAGTGACAGGAAAGTGTCATCAGTTACACATTTCTTATAGGAAAGTGTTATCAGTGAGACATTTCCTACACAAAAGTATCATCAGTGATAATTTATAAAGTATCATCGGTGATACTTTTCTTATAGAAAAGTATCATCAGTGACACTTTTCTTGTAGATATCACCAGTGGTACTTTTACTATAGGAAAATATGATCAGTGATACTTTTCCTATAGAATAATATCATCAGTGATACTTTTCCTATAAAGAAGTATGATACAGAAAAGTATCGTTAGTGATACTCTTCCTATAGAAAAGTATTATCAGTGATACTATGCGTATAGAAAAGTATCACCTGTGATACTCTTCCTATAGAAAAGTATTATCAGTGATACTTTTGGTATAGAAAAGTATCACCTGTGATATTTTTCCTATAGAAAAGTATCATAAGTGATAGAAAAGAATCATCTGTGATACTTTTCGTACAGAAAAGTATCATCTGTGATAATTTCCCTATAGAAAGGTATCACCTGTGATACTTTTCCTATAGAAAGGTATCACCTGTGAAACTTTTCCTATAGAAAAGTATCATCATCAGTGACACTTTTCCTATAGAAAGTGTCATCAGTGACACTTTTCCTATAGAAAAGTGTCATCAGTGACACTTTTCCTATAGAAAAGTGTCTTCAGTGACACGTTTCCTATAGAAAAGTGTCATCAGTGACACTTTTCCTATAGAAGTGTCATCAGTGACACTTTTCCTATAGAAGTGTCATCAGTGACACTTTTCCTATAGAAAGGTGTCATCAGTGACACTTTTCCTATAGAAAGGTGTCAGCAGTGACACTTTTCCTATAGAAATGTGTCATCAGTGACACTTTTTCTATAGAAAAGTGTCGTCAGTGACACTTTTCCTATAGAAAAATATCATCGGTGACTATTTTCCTATAGAAAAGTGTCATCAGCAACACTTCATATAGAAAAGTGTCATCTGTGACATTTGTCCATTAGAAAAGTATCTTTAGTGTCATTTTTACAATAGAAAAGAATAGGAATATAATCATTCGTGTTTTTATTCTTATAGAAAATTATCATAAGTAACACTTTTTCTATACAAAAGTATCATCAGTGACATTTTTCCTATAGAAAGATATCATCAGTGACTCTTTTCCTATAGAAAAATATCATCAGTGACATTTTTCCTATAGAAAAGTGTCATCAGTAACACTTTTCCTATAGAAAATTGTCATCAGTAACACTTTTCCTACAGAAAAGCAACGTTAGTGATACTTTTCCTACAGAAAAGTATCATCTGTGATACTTTTCCTATAGAAAAGTATCATCTGCGATACTTTTCCTATAGAAATGTATCATCTGCGATACTTTTCCTATAGAAATGTATCATCTGCGATACTTTTCCTATAGAAAAGTATCATCTGTGATACTTTTCCTATAGAGAAGTATCATATGTGATACTTTTCCTATAGCAAAGTATCATCTGTGATACTTTTCCTATAGAAAAGTATCATCAGTGATACTTTTCCTATAGAAAGGTGTCATCAGTGATACTCTTCTTATAAAAAAGTACCATCAGTGATACTTTTCTTATAGAAAAGTACCATCAGTGATACTTTTCTTATAGAAAAGTACCAACATTGATACTTTTCTTATAGAAAAGTTTCATCAGTGATACTTTACTTACAGAAAAGTATCATCAGTGATACTTTTCCTACAGAAAACTATTATCTGAGATACTTTTCCTATAGAAAAGTATCATCTGTAATACTGCTGCTATAGAAAAAAAATCAGCAGTTCAGGTCTCAAGTTATACTTTGAATAAACACTATTTTTTCGGTGTAGACGAGCACAACTGCTACTACAGCGGTGTTGGTAGTGGTAGTAAATGAAAAGCTAATTAAATGGAAATTAATGAATAAATGTTTAAATGTACTTTTTTACTATTTGTCAAACATGCAAATGCATGAAAAGGTGTGGTTCACTGTTTTTTCTACACTTTTCAAGTGATGGACAAATGGCGAATGACTTCTTGCTTCCTTCTTCTACTCCTCCCTTACCAGTGCTACAATTCGAAGGAATAAATTGACAAAAATGTACTTAGGGACAGAGGACATCACTCGGCAACGAATGTGTGTCAGTCGTTATAAATTGAAGGATATTACATGAAAAATTAAACCATAAAATTCTAAAACACAATACATGTAATGCGGCGAATAGGACCTCGCGGGAAAAGTAGAGTAGAGGTAGACCACCTCCAAAAATACCACTTCCTTTACTTACTCAATTTGACAAGCAAATAAAAGCCCTGCAAAAAGGCAACAATGAAGTGGCGATTGTATCTGGTTATTAATACATTATGCTCTCATGTTAACAAAACATTAAAAACACACACAAAATGAAAATCTTCCCTAAAACTCGAACGTAACTGTTGCCAAACCGAAAATATTTAACACGAATTTTTCAAAAATTAGAAAAAGTGAATTGAATTCGACACGAATGTCAGTGAAAAAATGCCTAAAAGCAATTCAAAATAATGTTTGTTTGTCATTTCAGCACTAATTAAATAAACATGAAAACTATGTACATAAGACTTAGTAACTAACTGACTCCATAGCAAAATAAAACGAACAACCCACTTTACATTCCAAATAACTGTTTAATTAATTTGAAACACAAATTCCCCGAATAGTTGTGATATATTAACAATTCATAAAAATCTCATAATTCATAGAAATTTTCACCTCTATTTAATTTAGTAGATTGTAGTTGTAAAACATTTTAACGATTTGGTTGACAGAATGAAGTCATACTTAAACCCTGTGAAGTATAAGTATTTGCAATAAATGCCACAATTTTTTTTTTAATAAAATTATCACATATTATACTTTTCTATAAGCAATGCATCACATATTATAATTTTCAATACGAAAAGTATCACATATTATATTTTTCTAAAAGTATCACAGATTATACTTGTTTAAAGGGAAAGTATCACCGATGATACGTTTCTATACGAAAAGTCTCACTGACGACACTTTTCTATACGAAAAGTCTCACTTATGACACTTTTCTATACGAAAAGTCTCACTGATGACACTTTTCTATACGAAAAGTCTCAATTATGACACTTTTCTATACGAAAAGTCTCATTGACGACACTTTTCTATACGAAAAGTCTCACTGACGACACTTTTCTATACGAAAAGTCTCACTGATGACACTTTTCTATACGAAGTCTCACTGATGATTCTTTTCTATACGAAAAGTCTCACTAATGATACTTTTCTATACGAAAAGTCTCACTGATGATACTTTTTATACGAAAAGTCTCACTGATGATACTTTTCTATACGAAAAGTCTCACTGATGATATTTTTCTATACGAAAAGCCTCATTGATGATACTTTTCTATACGACAAGTCTCACGGATGACACTTTTATATACGAAAAGTCTCACTGATGATTCTTTTCTATACGAAAAGTCTCACTGATGATACTTTTCTATACGAAAAGTCTCACTGATGATACTTTTCTATACGAAAAGTCTCACTGATGATACTTTTCTATACGAAAAGTCTCACTGATGATACTTTTCTATACGAAAAGTCTCACTGATGATACTTTTCTATACGAAAAGTCTCACTGATGTTACTTTTCTGTGCGAAAAGTCTCACTGATGATACTTTTCTATAAGAAAATTATCACTGATGATATTTTTCCCATAAGAAAATTAGCACTGATGATACTTTTCTATACTTTTCTATAATAAACGTTTCACTGCTATTACTTTTTTATAAAAAAAGTCTCAGTGACGGTACTTTTCTATAGGAAAAGTCTCACTGATGATACTTTTCTATACGAAAAGTCACACTGATGATACTTTTCTGTACGAAAAGTCTCACTGATGATACTTTTCTATACGAAAAGTCTCACTGATGATACTTTTCTATACGAAAAATCTCACTGATGATATTTTTCTATTTGAAAATTATCACTGATGATATTTTTCCATAAGAAAATTAGCACTGATGATACTTTTCTATACGAAAAGTGTCACTGATGATACGCTTCTACACGAAAAGTCACACTGATGATACTTTTCTATACGAAAAGTCTCACTGATGATACTTTTCTATACGAAAAGTCTCACTGATTACACTTTTCTGTACGAAAAGTCTCACTGATGACTCTTTTCTATACGAAAATTCTCACTGATGACACCTTTCTATACGAAAAGTCTCACTGATGATATTTTTCCATAAGAAAAGTATCACTGATGATACTTTTCTATACGAAAAATCTCACTGATGATACTTTTCTATACGAAAAGTCTCACTGATCATACTTTTCTATACAAAAATTTCCCCGGGTGATACTTTTCTATACGAAAAAATATCACTGATGACATGTATTTCATTTGTAATCATTAACCCCTTTTCTCTGCGTGACCACATTCCACATTCGAATGCAATAAACAAAAAATACATTTAACCCTTGTCAACAATAAGAAAGCAACAAATTTCTCATATATTCCAATACAACAACTAATAAATACTTGAGGATACGAATCTATGAAACTACTTTTTCACACCTATCACACAACCAATAACCCTTGACCCTTAGCCTTTTGTGCAAATAGACAATGAATTCAAATATAATGAATGGTCATTGAGAGGGTCTGTCCTAAGTCATGGTCTTCAGGGCATTTAGCTTAAAGGACATTTATTGGCTGGACATCCTTTTCGGTAGAAACACAGTCACACACAGTTCCCCCCAAAAAACGAAGCATTCAACATATGGTCAAATCGATTAAATAAATCATTAGCATCTTTTGTAACCAATTTTCTTGGCTATAACTCTAAACGGAAGTGAGAATGAAAAAAAACTTCCCCTCAAAGGATGTACGTGAAAAAACCCTTGGGTTTTTTACGAACAATCTTTGTTGTCTTGTGAAAAGTTATCCGTTTTATGAAGTGTTAAAAAATCACTTTTGGTAAGGAATGTGGTATTTATTGTCTATTGCCACAAAAAACACCACATACGAGCAAAGGAAGCAACAAGGACGGACAGACAGACATATAGCCAAATGGCAGGACATAATGTTGGTATGTGCTAAAGTGGCAGGATAGGATGGGACAGGCTAAGGTGGTTGCGTGTTGTTGCTTAAATGGTTTTTTAATACGAAAAGTGTGAAAATAAATATTCGTTAGCCCTTTTTTCTTTCTTATCCATAGACAGAAGATACTTTCAATGAAAAGGGGGTCCTTTTCACCCAAAAAAAACTCTAACACAAATGCTTTTACTTTTATGGCATTTTAAGCGAAAGAAATGATACAAATTAAACGTCTATTTATTTTGTCTTTTCTTCTTCAATGGAGGAATTGTCGTGTTTCAAACAATTATTGAACCTTTTCTTTGTTGGTGTATCCACAAAACAAATTTAAGGACATTTGTTTTATGCCACAGAAAAGTTCTGAGACTGGACCCCTTTCAGGAAAGAGAAGATCAGAAAAAATAAAAAAAGAAGTTAATAAAGCTAATACAACAATGATGGTTAAAATAAAATGCTTGGCGTGTAACTGTCTAATAAATTTTCTTTTTCTATAAATTTTTCTCAACAACCGAAACCAAAATGACAGAAAATCCTTACAAGAAAAAAGAACCAAACGAAACTGTTGAACCCTTTTCAACAGCCAACCAATAAGAAAGGAAAAACGCCAAAAAAAACTTCTTCGAACAAACAACAAAAGTGACAATACATGTTTTATGGCCCAAACCCAAAGACAGCAACCACAATGAAATATTTCCTTAATAAAATGCTAATTTATTACAGAAATCTCCTGTAAAGGTGGAAAAAAGAAACCACCAAAAATGTCCCCTGCCAATATTTATTACAATTTCTCGCAACTCCCAAAAGTACTTCAAGGCAGAGTAGACACTCTAAAGCCAAAAAGGATGCAGTAGTCTTGTGCATCTCCTTGGTTTCTTTCAAAACGTGGTTTTACCTAAAGTATACATTGCATTTTTTTCATCCTGTTTAAACAATTACGATAAGGTCATTCATTCATTAATGAGACCTTTTTTGTTTTTTGCTAAAAATACATATTTTTGTTTGCCTTCATTATTTTTGGTTGTTGATAATTTATGAAGATTTCTTTTAATTAATAATAAATTTGGTATATGACAAAAATACGCGAAGGTTTCAAAGGGAAAACGTATAGTAAAAAAATATTAAATAAATACATAAGGAAGCAAGTCTGCGGTAAATAAAACTTTAAAGAAGATAAATTAGTGCAAAAATACTGAAGAAACAAACTCAGTATAAAACATATTACGAAAAATATATCACAGATGAAACTTTACTCCATGAAAAGTACCACAGATAAAACTTTTGAAAGAAAATGATCACAGAAGAAACTTTTCTATAAGAAAATTATCACAGAGGAAATTCGTCTATAAGAAAAGTCACACAGATGAAACCTTTCTATAAGAAAAGTCTCACAGATGAAACTTTTCTATAAGAAAAGTCTCACAGTTGAAACCTTTCAATAAGAAAAGTCTCACAGATAAAACTTTTCTAAAGGAAAAGTCTTACAGATGAAACTTTTCTATACAAGAAGTCTCACAGATGAAACTTTTCTATAAGAAAATTCTCACAGATGAAACTTTTCTATAAGAAAAGTCTCACAGATGAAACTTTTCTATAAGAAAAATCTCACAGATGAAAGTTTTCTATAAGAAAAGTCTTACAGATGAAAGTTTTCTATAATAAAAGTCTTACAGATGAAACTTTTCTATAAGAAAAGTCTTACAGATGAAACTTTTCTATAAGAAAAGTCTTACAGATGAAACTTTTCTATAAGAAAAGTCTCACAGATGAAACTTTTCTATACTAAAAGTCTCACAGATGAAACTGTTCTATAAGAAAAGCCTCACAGATGAAACTTTTCTATACGAAAAGTCTTACAGATGAATCTTTTCTATACGAAATGTCTTACAGATGATACTTTTCTATAAGAAAAATCTCACAGATAAATTACAGGAGAAACTTTTCTATAAGAAAAGTCTCACAGATGAAACTTTTTTATAAGAAAAGTCTCACAGCTGAAACCTTTCAATAAGAAAAGTCTCACAGATAAAACTTTTCTAAAGGAAAAGTCTTACAGATGATACTTTTCCATGCGAGAAGTTTCACAGATGAAACTTTTTTATAAGAAAATACTCACAGATGAAACTTTTCTATAAGAAAAATCTCACAGATGAAACTTTTCTATAAGAAATGTCTCACAGATGAAACTTTTCTATACGAAAAGTCTCACGGATGAAACTTTTCTATACGAAAATTCTCACAGATGAAACTTTTCTATACGAAAAGTCTCACAGATGAAACTTTTCTATACGAAAAGTCTCACAGATGAAACTTTTCTATACGAAAAGTCTCACAGATGAAACTTTTCTATACGAAAAGTCTCACAGATGAAACTTTTCTATACGAAAAGTCTCACAGATGAAACTTTTCTATACGAAAAGTCTCACAGATGAAACTTTTCTATACGAAAAGTCTCACAGATGAAACTTTTCTATACGAAAAGTCTCAGAGATGAAACTTTTCTGTACGAAAAGTCTCACAGATGAAACTTTTCTATACGAAAGGTCTCACAGATGAAACTTTTCTATAGGAAGAGCCTTACTGATAACAGTTTTCTGTAGGAAAAGTCTCAGTGATGACAGTTTTCTATAGGAAAAGTCTCATTGGAGTCAGTTTTCTATATGAAAAGTCTCACTGATGACACTTTTCTATGGGAAAATACTCACTGATGACACTTTTCTATAGGAAATGTCTCCCTGATGACACTTTTCTATAGGAAAAGTCTCACTGATGACACTTTTCTATAGGAAAAGTCTCACTTATGACAATTTTCTATAGGAAAAGTCACACTGATGACAATTTTTTATAGGAAAAGTCTCACTGAAGACACTTTTCTATAGGAAAAATCTCAATGATGATCCTTTTCTTTGGGAAAATGTCACTGATTATATTTTGCTGTAGGCAAAGTATCACCGATGACTCTTTTCTGCAGTATCTATTTCATTCGGCGATTGCCGTTTAAGTCGATCGCATAGCTTTTATAACGGGTGATCCAAGTAGAGATACTTTTTTCAGTAGCCTTTTTTTGACAGATCACGTGTGAGTCGTGTCATGCTGTCATGTTATTTTTGTTAAGTATTGTTTGGCATTTCATCATGGAAAGACTTACGCCTGAACAACGTTTACAAATTATTCAGTTTTATTATCAAAATATTCGTTCGCCAATTGCGCTAAGTCCATTTTATTTTAAATCCAAAAAAACACTTTCCAGTCGACCCACGACCTTGACACCCATGAGCAATATTTTAGCTCTCGTGCCATGATAACCGACTATTTGATGCATGAAATTGAAGCTCGTGATCTCGGCGACATTTGGTTTCAACAAGACTGCGCCACTTCCCACACATCGCGTCAATCAATGTATTTATTGAGAAAACACTTCGGTAAGCAGATAATTTCACGTTTTTGGCCGGTCGATTGGCCACCAACATCGTGTGATATCACACCGTTAGACTTTTTCCTGTAGGAATATGTAAATTCTAAAGTTTGTGCGGACAAACCCGCTTCGATTCAGGCCTTCGAGCAAAACATCACGCGTGTCATTCGCCAGTTACCAGTCGAAATGCTCGAACGAGTCATCGAAAATTGGACTGAACGGATGGACCATCTGAGACGTAGCCGCGGCCAACATTTGATAGACATAATCTTCAAAAAATAAATGCCAAAGAATATTCTTTCAAATGATAATAAACATTCCCCATTCTATTTGAATTTTCTGTGTTTTTATCTTTAAAAAAGTAGGGAACCTCGAAATGGATCACGCTAGTTTCTGAGATAAATATGTACAATTTTATTCTTTTAGCCCTCATGGTGTATACGTATTATTTGGTTTCAGAAAATCTCTTAAGTTTTAATATAATTGCGACATTTTTAAAATTTCAAATGAATTTAAATGCCAACATTTAGGTTTTCTAATAGAAATTATGAAAGTAAGCAAATTCTGTGTAAGTAACCACAAATGAGACTAGTTTCGAAGGAGTGATGATAAAAAAATTTTAACCAGAATTTACCTTTATCTATTGATTTATTCAAAATCCCCCAAAAGTGGGTAACATTCCTAGTAAACAAAACTAGTTTATTATCTCGCCTTCTCAAATTTAAGTTAATTAGGCTTTACACTTTTCCTACATATGTTCACTTCCCGCCCACATGGCATTAACTCATTATTAGGGTTGAGAAGATAGATGGAGTGTCTAAATACAGCAATTATAAGATTTTTTGTTAAAACATTGAAGATATTTTACATTTTATGACTACTCAGGAGACAGTAATAGGCAGTATTTCTTCTAATATAACTCAAAAGACCTCCAGCAAGACCTAAAGTATAACAAAACTTACCATACATCCATCCATCTGCCCGCCTAACCAACCATTAAAGAAGCGTTATTTCATTAATGGCTGAAATCATAAACTCACCTAAAGTCATTATTATTGACAATAGCTCGCATCTAGCCTTAGACAAAGAAGAAGCATACTATTTCCACACATACTCCTTGGCATCTTTGCACATATGTTAGGATAATTTAACACCTGTCCTGGAGGAAGATGCTTTGAGGGAGCAGCGTAGAACATTATTTTCTTTAACTCATGTGATATCATATTTTATTGTCATTCCTTTTTGGTAATGTCTGTTTATGGCCTTTAACAATTAACCAGAAAAAGTTAATGTAAAATTATAATTATCTTTGGAAAAAAACGAAACATTTGTTAATTTAAACCCTTTTTCGTTAGCATTGGATGTTTCATGGCTTATTTGCTGTGAGTGGTGGATGGCAGGTGGAATGGTTGTCCTTTGTTCAATTTAAAGAAAGAAAATTATAAGACAACGTCATATATTGCCATTGTGCGCGCGTGTATGTGCGTGAGCGGGTCCTCAACACATACTTGTACTTAAAACAAACCCCCAAAGTAATAAATATAAAAACAACCAAAAAATATGCCATAAAATTTTCAACAAAATACCATTTACTCTTGACACAACTTCAGTCGATTGTGAAGCTGTAGCTCCTCCTCCTCCACTCTAACCCATTCATTCACTCGTTTTCATACACTTTGAGCTGCACAGTGGGAAAGCAGACGACCAGTCCATCAGAAAAAATATCTACTCCAAACAAGGCTACGAGAAAGGCTATCTCTTCCCTAAAAGATGAGTAGGAATGGATGTTTACTTCATACGAACCGATTAAAATGAGTATCTAAAGCATAGAAGTCTCCCAGAAATATTATTTACTCCATACTAGCTTACCACAATGATTATCTACTCCATACTAGCGTACTAAAATGATTTTCTACTCCTTACATGACGGGCAGAACGATTATCTACTCCATAAAAACCGACCAGAAAGGCTATATATGGCCCTCTACTACATACAAGACGACCAGAATGATTGTCTACTCTAATGTAGAAGAACAGAATGGTTATCTACGCTATATCAAACGGCCACAATGGTTATCTACTCTATAGTCCACGGCCAGAGTGGTTATAGACTATATTTCAGATGATCAGAACAGTTGTCTACTCTATAAGAGGCGACCAGAATGGTTACCTAATCTATAGTAGAAGATCAGAAGAATAATGTACTCTAAATTAGGCAACCAGAATGGTTATCTACTCTATAGTAGTGGACTATCATGGTTGTTTGGACAACCACTATAGTAGACGACGAGAATGGTTATCGACTTAGTAGACGCCCATAATGGCTATGTACTCTTTAGTAGACTCCCAGAATGGTTGTCTACTCTATACTATACCACCAGAATGGTTATCTACTCTATATCAGACGGCTAAAATAGCTATATGTTCTGTGTTTGAAGATCAGAACGACTATGTACTCTATAGTAGACAACAAGAATGGTTATATACTCTATAATAAACATCCAGAATGGTTATCTTCTTTATAGTAGACGACTAGAATGATTATCTACTCTATAGCAGACGGACAGAACGACTATCTTCTCTATAGTGGATGACCAGAATGGTTATCTACTCTTAAGTTGACTGCCATAATGGTTAACTACTCTATATTGGACTGCCATAAGGGTTATCTATTCTATATTAGACGGGTACAATAGTTATCAGCTTTAAGTTCGATGATCAGAATGGTTATCTACTCTGTAGTAGACGGCCAGAATGGTTATCTACTCTAAATATACAAGCAGAATGGTTAAATGCTAAACCTAACCTAACCTAACCTTAACTCCCATAATGGCTATATACTCTTTAGTAGACGTCCAGAATGGTTGTCTACTCTATATAATACCACCAGAATTGTTATCTATTCTATGTCAGACGGCTAGAATAGCTATATGTTCTGTGTTTGGACATCATAACGACTATGTACTCTATAGTAGACAACAAGAATGGTTATCTACTCTATAATAAACATCCAGAATGGTTTTATTCTTTACAGTAGACGACCAGAATGATTATCTACTCTATAGGAGACGGACAGAACGGCTATCTTCTCTATAGTGGATGACCATAATGGTTATCTACTCTTAAGTTGACTGCCTTAATGGTTATCTACTCTATATTAGACTACCGTAATGGTTATCTATTCTAAATTAGACGGCTAAAATAGTTATCAGCTTTAAGTTCGATGATCAGAATGGTTATCTACACTATAGTAGACGGCCAGAATGGTTATCTACTCTAAATATACAACCATAATGGTTAAATGTTCCATTGTAGATGAGCAAAATGTTTATCTACTCTTTAGTAAACTCCCATAATGGCTATCTACTCTTTAGCAGACGCCCAGAATTGTTGTCTACTCCATATTATACCACCAGAATGGTTATCTACTCTATATCAGACGGTTAGAATATCTATATGTTCTGTGTTTGACTATCGGAACGGCTATGGTCTAATGTAAACGGCCAGAATGGTTTTCTACTCCATAATAGACAACTAGAATGGTTATCTACTATGTAGTGGACGACCAAATGGTTATCTACTATATATTAGAGGACCAGAATGGCTATCTACTCTATAGTAGAGGACGAGAATAGCATCTAATCTTCAGTGGACGACCAGACTTTCAATATGTACTCTTTAGTAGACCAGAGTACATAGCCACTCTACTCTTTAGTCGATGCCCAGAATGTTGATCTACTCTTTAATAAACGCCCAGGATGGCTATCTACTCTATATTTGATCAACAGAATGGTTATATACTCTATATTAGACTGCTAGAATAATTATATGCTCTATATTTGACGATCAGGACGGTTATGTACTCTATAGTAGACTACAACAATGGCTATCTACTATATAATAAACAACCATAATGGTTATCGAGTCTATAATAGAGGACCAGAATGGTTATCTACTCCATATTAGACGGTCAGAATGGTTATATGTTCCATAGTAGATGACCAGAATGGTCATGGACCAGTAGACGGTCAGAATGATTATATGTTCCATAGTAGATGACCAGAATGGTTATCTATCTGCAGTAGATGACAATGTTATCTACTCTATAATAAACGGCCAAAATAGTTATCCACCCTATAGTAGCTGTCCGGAATAAACTTCCACTCTATAGCAATTCACTCCTCTTCTGCGTATGCATGTGCCCACTGTGCTTTGACAGTAAACTGGCAGAGTCATTGGGGTTGGGTGGGTTTTGGTGTCATCATAAGATTAGGCCACCAAAAATGCGTGTTCCTTTCTATTATGACTATTATTGACTACGTGAACGAACATCATGATGACAACAATGAGAGCATGTGTAGGTTTCCACAAACTGGATGCGAATGATACCATTCGGTGCGGTAAAGACCGTTCCGACGTTACGGTAGTGTTGGTGGCGGCAGCAATAACGCCAAACAAACAAATAATAAAACGGCCTTTAGCTCTTAGACAACCACGACGATGACGGCGATGATGATGATGAAGAGACGGCCAACGACTACTGTTACTCCTCCTGTTAGTCGAGTGGTGCTGTTGTTTGGTGTTGGTTGAATAATGGGGTGACAATAATACATTTTGAACCCTTTTAAAGCTAGTTGAGGCCCCATAAATTTTATATGTTGTATGTATTTGCCTTTTACCGAAAAACAAAACGCTATAAATATTGAGCTTAGTTTTCATTTTCGCATGGAATTACAGCTGTAGGGCAGTGATGTTGGGAAGGTTGTCAAGGAGTGGAGTTTTAAAACGAAGTGGGAAAACGGACAAAGACTGAACATAAAATAATCTCATAATTTCAAATCATTCAGCACGAGCGCAATGACTATCTTCTCCTTAGATTACTGCCAGAATTATTATCTACTCTATACAATACAAACATAGTAATTATCTACTCCATACAAGACGAACAGTGTGACAAGACGACGCGACTGATTATCTACTCCATATAAGACGACTGGAATGATTATCTACTCCACACAAAACAGCCAGAGTGATTATCAACTCAATACAAGTCGACTAGAATCACTATCTACTCCATATTAAATTGCCACAATTGTTTTCTACTCCATAGAAGATGACCAGAATTGTTTTCTGCTCCATAGAAGACGACCAGAAAGATTATTTACTCTATACAGGAAGAAATTATTACTACTATCTACTCCTTACAAGACTGCCAGAATGATTAACTACTGTAAACAGAAAGATTATCTACTCCATATAAGACGACCTGAATTTCTATCCACTCCGTACAAGACAGACACAATGATTACATTCTCTTTAAAAGACGACGATATATAAGCGACGGTACTTACTCAATATAAGACGAGCAGTATGATTATCTACTCTTTAAAAGACTACAACAATGACTATCTACATCATACCAGACGACCAGAATGATTATCTACTCCATACAAGACGGACACAATGATTACCTACTCTTTAAAAGATGACCAAAATATACTCCACATAACACGATCAGAATGATTATCTACTCCATACAAGACGGACACAATGATTATCTCCTCCATACAAGACGGACACAATTATTATTTCCTCCATAGAACACGGACATAATTATTACCTACTCTTTACAAGACGACCACAATGATTATCTACTAGATACTAGACGGCCAGAATGATTATCTATCCGTATAACATGACTGGAATGATTATCTATCCGTACAACTGGACTAGAATGATTATCTATTCCGTACAAGACGACCAGAATGATTATCTACTCCATACAAGATGACCAGAATGATTATCTAGTCCATACAAGATAAACAGAATGATTATATATTCCATATAAGACGACCTGAATGATTATAAACTCCTCACAAGATGACAATAATGATTATCTACTCCATACAAGGTGACCAAAATGATTATCTACACCATATAAGACGACCAAAATGATTATCAAATCCATACAAGATGGACACAATAGTTATATAGGACGAGCAGAATGATTATCTACTCCATATAAAAGACCGGAATGATTATCTACTCTCTACAAGACGAACACAATGATTATCCACTCCGTGTAACACGGCCAGAATGATTTTCTACTATATAAAAGACGATCGCAATTGTGATCTACTCCGTACAAGACGACCAGAGTGATTGTCTACTGCATACTAGATGACATAATGATTATCTACTCAATATAAAATTGCCACAATAATTACTTCAAACAAGGCAATCGTAGTGATTATCCACTCCCTACAAGACGACCAGAATGATAACGATTATCTACTTCATAAAATACGACCAGAATAATTTTCTACTCCATACATGGCGACCAGAATGATTATCTACTCCATACAAGGAGACCAAATGATTATATACTCCATATACGACGACCAAAATGTTTATGTACTTCATTCAAAATGACCGGAATGATTATCAACTCCATACAGGACGACCAGTATGATTATCTAGTCTTTACAGGACGACCAGAATAATCATCTACTTCATACAAAATTACCAGAATAATTATCTACTCTATACAGGACGATCAGTATGATTATCTACTCCATACAAGACGACCATAACGGCTATCTGTTCGATACAAGATGACCATAATGGTTATCTACTCTATGTAAAACGGTCAGAATGATTACCTACCGTAATAGTTGTCTACTTGATAGAAGGTGATCAGGATGATTGTCTACACCATACAAGACTACCAGAATGGTTATCTATTCTATACCAGACAATCAGAGTGTTTACCTTTTCAATACAATATGGTTATCTATTCTGCAGTAGACGACCGCAATGGTTGTCTACTCTATAGTAGACGACCTAAATGGCTATCTACTCTATAATGGAGTGATTTTTATAGTCCATACAAGACGGCCATAACGGCTATCTGTTCGATACAAGATGACCATAATGGTTACCTACGCTATGTGAAACGGTCAGAATGATTACCTACCGTAATAGTTGTCTACTTGATAGAATGTGATCATGATGTTTATCTACACCATACAAGACTACCAGAATGGTTATCTATTCTATACCAGACAATTAGAGTGTTTATCTTTTCAAAAAAATATGGTTATCTATTCTGTAGTAGACGATCGCAATGGTTATCTAGACGACCAAAATGGTTATCTACTCTATAGTAGACGACCAAAATGGTTATCTACTCTATAATGGAGTGATTTTTATAGTTTTTCCTGAAAATGTTGTCCTTCCTTAGGCTTCTTAACATCTGAATCTCATGCTGTGTCCTAAGTTTAATGTGTTCCTTGCTATTGGTGGGACCAGTTACCATTCATTCATTCATATATCTGCAACAGTTTGTTTATTAACCGTAAGCCATACATTCATTCTGCACTCCATGTATAGATAGTATATGGGATTGAAACCCACCCAGCCACTATATATCGTATAGCCTGAGCCAGTCAGTTGCAGGACCATTGGATTTTAGTGCTTTAACCATAAACTTTGGTCGTTTCGTTCAAAAACTGTAATATTTGTTAACATTTCGAGTGATGAAATGCGTTCGTTTTAAAAGTCATTTGCAGAAAAGGGTTTCGAGAGGGGGCGGCGGCTCAGCAGCAGCCCTCCTCTACTACTCTTTAGCTTTCATAGTTAAGGATAATTATCTAAAGTTCTATCATCAACACCCACAACCTCAATGCTCCAAAATGAATGAGCGAATGAACGAATAAATGGATGGTGTGGCTTAATGCTGCTCATCTATTTGTTGCTGGGACTAATGGTGATTTGCAAGTGTTAATAATTTTTTCAGGCCATATATTATTTTTGGGGGAAAAGGCCATAAAAGCCGAAAACTAAGTATGACAAGGTATTTTTATAGCTTTTCCGTTTAAATGAAAATTTCCAGGAGTGGGGGACAGGGAGAAGAGATAAAGACGAAGGCGTGAGTTTGTAATATTAGAAAACATTAATTTCTTATTTTGCAAATGTTAGCCAAGAAGTGGAAAATAATGTTTTGTTAATTACTTTTCCGACTTTTTGCCATAATTTCTGAGAATCAAGTAAATTATTTGTCCTCCCCTCTTCAGTTTGCCAACAAATTAATATATTTGTTGCTTTCCAACTATACCCATAAAGGGTAGGTGGTGGGTCCTTTCAAGGATTCGTTTGTTTTAAGCGAAGAAGAGGAAGAAGAAAAACAACCCTTTCGTTTACGCTTGATTGGTTGAAAGTGCGCCGGTCAGGGAAAATCCTATTGAAAAGTCATCCGTAATCGATAGCTTTGATTTAGGTGCCTTGTTGTTTACTAAGGCCGAAGGATGAAGAAAAAAGGCGCCATCCAGCAACCACCAATCAGAACACTTCATATTTTTGGGGTTGGTCTGCCAACACAAACAGCAACAGAAAAAATGTCCTCGAATCCAATCCATTGGTTTTATTTTGTCACAGCAATTTTTCTTGATTTTATCCGCAATATTTTAAATAGGCCATCATTTAGACCGAAGAAAAAATATCCTAAATAAAAAAACCAAACAAAAGAACTTAACATTTATTTAGCTTAAACGAATAATGTTTAAAAATCATTTTTTAAACATAAAATTAATGTCTATATTAACATTTTCTATTTTTTTTTTTTCAAACACAAACAAATTTTGCCCTAGACCTCAAAAACTACCCTGTCCTCTTAAGTCCCTTCCCCTGTCTTCTTTTTTTAAACATTTTGTTTTTGAAATTTTATTTTCACATATAAGGATTTTCTCTTTTGTCGCTTTCAAATTAATTGCCAGCAATTTTTCTAACTTAAAATAAAAAAAATTTTGTCCTCACGTTAAAACAGAGCAGAGGGCATTTTTTTGTAGTGAAAAATCATTCATGATTTTTAAGTGGCACTATTTTTTATGGATTGTTGGTTGGTTGGCTGGCTGACTGGATGGATGGATGGAAGCTGTGTGTGTCAGTCGGTGTGGTCTGCATACAATTTCACTCGCCTCGTCATCATCTCAGTCATTTATTTCGGTGCTTATCATTCAAAACCAAACGTTGGCAATTGTTTGCTTTTTAGCCCGAAAAAATAAAGCATCTTTATAATAATCATTCTCTCTGGGTTTTTTTTTGTAATTTTTTTTCCAAATCAGTCTGATGCTTGGTTTTTTCGTCAAGGCTTTCATGGGACACATTAGATGAATGTATGTATTAGTGACAGATATATATGTAATTTTTTGTGGGTAACTTTCCCATAAGGATAATCATTATTTTCGGAGGAGGACGAAAATTAATGAATTCCACCAATCATTTGGTATGAGATTTGAATTTTAAACAATAGTTTGGAAAATTAAAAAATAAAAATAATAGAAGATTAAATAGTAATCTAAAATTGCACAAAAAATTGTCTGTGCCATCAAAATCATAAACTAAATGTAAGGTAGCGAATTTTGGAAATTTCCCCAACATATGACAAAGTAAAAAAATGATCCTTCGAGGCAGTCAAAGCCTTGACCTCTTGGTTTTATATCAAATTCTTTGAGTTTCCATAAAATATATACAAGACGACCAGAATGATTATCTACTCTATACAAGACGACTAGTATGGTTATCTGCTGTATAGAAGGCGACCAAAATGATTATCTACTCTATATAAGACGACCAGAATGATTATCTACTCTATACAAGCCGACCAAAATGATTATCTAGTCGATATAAAATGACCACAATAATTATCTACTCATTACATGACGACTACAATGATTATCTATTCCATACCAGACTACCAAAATGATTACATACTCCATACAAGACGGCCAAAATGATTATCTATTCCACTCAAGAGTAGTGGAATGATTATCTATTCTTTACAAGATCATACAAAACGACCAGAATGATTATCTACTCTATACAAGCCGACCTAAATGATTATCTACTATATACAAGACGACCAGAATGATTATCTACTCTATACAAGACAACCAGAATGATTATCTAGTCGATATAAAATGACCACAATAATTATCTAGTCGATATAAAATGACCACAATAATTATCTACGCCTTACAAGACGACCACAATGATTATCTATTCCATACCAGACTACCAAAATGATTACCTACTCCATACAAGATGGCCAAAATGATTATCTATTCCATGCAAGAGTGGCGGAATGATTATCTATTCTTTACAAGATCATACAAAACGATCAGGATGATTATCTACTTCATGCAAGAATACCGCACTAATTATCTACTCCCTACAAGACGTCCAGAATGATTATCTACTCCATACAAGACGGATAGAATGATTAAATACTCCATATATATAATACGTCCATAATTATTATCTACTCCGTACAAGATCATCAGAATGATTATCTACTCTATACAAGACGACCAGACTTAGTATTTACCAGAATGATTATCTACTCTATACAAGACAAACAGAATGATTATCTACTCCTTACAAAACGACCTCAATGATTATCTACTCCATACCAGACTACCAAATTGATTACCTACTCCATACAAGACAACCAGAATGATTATCTATTTTTTACAAGACGACCAAAATGATTGTCTATTCCATGCATGACTAGCGCAATGAGTATCTAATCTTTACAAGACCATACAAAACGATCTCAATGATTATCTACGCCATACAAGATGACCATACTGATTATCTACTATATACAAGACGACCAGAATGATTATCTACTCCATACAAGACGGCCAGAATGATTAAATACTCCATATAATACGACCAGAATGATTATCTACTACGTACATGATGATCAGAATGATTATCTAGTGTATGTATATAAGATGATCACAAAGATTATCTTCCCCATACAAACTAAACATAATTCGGGATTTGGGTAATTTCTCCATGTCTGATGAAGTAAAAAAATTGTCCTTTGAGGCAATCAAAGCCTTGACCTCTTGGCTTTATATCAAATTCTTTGAGTTTATATATATAGCGTGATCCATTTCGAGGTTCCCTACTTTTTTAAAGAAAAAAAAACACAGTAATTCAAATTGAATGGGGAATGTTTATTATCATTTGAAAGAAGATTATTTCTATCAAATGTTGGCCGCGGCTACGTCTCAGATGGTCCATCCGTTGAGTTTAATTTTCGATGACTCGTTCGAGAATTTCGACTGGTAACTGGCGAATGACAAGCGTGATGTTTTGCTCCAAGGCCTGAATCGAAGCGGGTTTGTCCGCATAAACTTTAGACTTTACATATCCCCACAGGAAAAAGTCTAACGGTGTGATATCACACGATCTTGGTGGCCAATCGACCGGCCCAAAACGTGAAATTATCTGCTCACCGAAATGTTCTCTCAATAAATCCATTGATTGATGCGATGTGTGCGCCGTCTTATTGAAACCAAATGTCGCCGAGATCACGAGCTTCAATTTCAGGCATCAAATAGTCGGTTATCATGGCACGATAACGGTCGCCATTGACGGTTACGTTCTCACCGGCATCATTTTTGAAGAAATATGGACCGATGATTCTGGTACGTCGGATCGGGAATCGGTCAATGGCAAAAAAAGCTCTTAACGAGAGCTAAAATATTGCTCATGGGTGTCAAGGTCGTTGGTCGACTGGAAAGTGTTTTTTTTTTGGATATAAAAAAAATGGACTTAGCGCAATTGGCGAACGATTATTTGGATAATTAAACTGAATAATTTGTAAACGTTGTTCAGGCGTAAGTCAAAAACAACATGACAGCATGACACGACTCACACGTGATCTGTCAAAAAAAAAAGGCTATTGACTTACTTAGATCACCCTATATATAAAGCTGCAAAAAATATTAAACTGTAAAATTTTCATTCGAGACAAAAAAATTGGTCCTTCGAGGTCACCAAAATGTTAGTAATCTGGAGAAAACGAAAAACCTAATCTTTAAGTAAGAATCTAGTGTAGATGATTGAAATACCTAAACTTTTGGTAAGATATTGAGTCCGATGAATAGTGATCTTTTGACTTGAGACTCGATTGTACAGTATAAAAATGGTACTTCAAGACAACAAAAAGCTTTGACATTTTGCCTTTATATCAATAAAAGACCTTGATCAATTATATGATAAAATTATGTTTTGAGACAAATAAAAATTGGTCATTCTAGGCCTTTTGTATTCACAAAAATATCTTAGGTCCTTCGAGAATAATAAGAAATTATTATTTGAGACTCAGTTGGTAAAATGTTCGTAAAGATACTGAATTTTGATAATTTACCATCTTAAATAACAAATTTTCCTTCGAGGCAAACAAAGCCCGGACCTCTGATTAACATCGAATTCTGAGGGTTTACCTATTACGTTTATTTAGTATGTTTTATTGTAATATGTAATTTTTTAATGAAGCCTTATTTTATTGACATTTTTATGATAACAAATTCTTCTTCAATGCAACAAAAATATGAAATTCTTTAGTTTATATTGAACTTGATGATTTGACCATCAATGATAGATGCTAGAAAGAAAATAATCCGAATTTAAAATCTTTGAGACGTTTAAACATGTCCCGATTTAATAGTACTACGAGTATTAAAGGAATAAAATTTTCTTTACTTTGTGATCACAATTTGAATCAATCAACTTAAAATGCAAATAAATTCGCACAAATTATGGTTGAAGTATTTCGAATTGTTTACATTCAATTCCAAGATTCTCTTAAGATGATATATGTTTGGGCACTTAGCATTTCATATATTGCTTAGATATATTCCTTCGATGCAATAAAAAACTCATTTTATCTCCAAAATTTGTTGAGAAGATTAAAAGATGGCTTTAGAAAAAAATTTTGTTGATTCAATTTGCTATTCTTTAATTCAATTTGCTATTCTTTAATTCAATTTGCTATTCTTTAATTCAATTTGCTATTCTTTCCAGCGAAAATTGATCCTTGAGACAAAACAAAAATAAAATAATCAAGTAATATCATTCCCCTAAGTCTTCAACAAATAATGACCCTAGTTTAATACAAAATATATCTAAAACAAAAATAAATTATAGACTAGTCATTTATGTTTGAGGAGCAAGATATACCTATATGAAAAAAGCCGACTTTCTACATACATATATGTGGCTTTAGGAACTTATTATTATTGTCCTACTCTTCGACTTATTTTTAATATTCTTTTAACGCAATTTTGTCATGTACAATTTCCTTATCCTCTAGGAATATGAGTGTTCAGTCGCCTCCATTTAATTTTTTTCTATTGTAAATATTTTTCTATCATTAAAATACTTTTTCTTGGGAGTAACATCTTAATTACTCAAGATAAGCATGAAATAATGCCAAAGTCATGTAACCTTATCCATATTATACATTTACGCCACGACTGCTCCTATGTCCCCATGCCATAAAAAATTCCCTTCTCCTGCAATGATCCATGTCTTTCACACATCCTTTCGACTAGTGCTGTGGATGAATGGTGGGGGGAGGAATGTATGAGCACCAGTATATGTATCTGCCTCCTTTGACTTTATGACAATTAACTTGTAAAACATTATTTTGTTGCTGTTGTTGTTCTCTTGCATTTCAATGGAGCGGCGAGTTCTTGTCTTTCTTCTTTTTTTCTGAAGCTTCATAGACTTTATATTATATGGAACATGTCTTTGTTTTCTAAAGGATATTATAAATAATATTAAACTTTTGCTCATATAATTATCGCACATTCACATGTAGTAGATGCTAGATATTTCACACCACCTCTCTGACCCACCCCTTCTCTTCACAATGCAAGCCATCGGCTTCCTTGATTCCTAGTCTCGCATCCTTTTGGTAGTCATATCAGCAAATTTTTATGAAAGTATTCATTATATTTTTTCCTACTTCTTCGAAGGAAGGAATTGCTTGACAGGTCTTTTTTTTATTGTGGACTATAAACAAGATTAGCGACTAAACTGGGATACGGTTAAGAATTTGTAAATAGAAAAGGATATTTGTCAATTCTTATCTTTTCTTATGTTTATGTAATGAGCGCGCATAATAAAAATAAAATAAAATTTTTAAAAATTCCTTTACAGGAGAATGATATGTTAATTTGTGAAATTTTAAACAAATTTTCATTTATCTTCAAGTTCTCTTCTTACATATAACATTACCTAAAAATTGAGCTACAAAAAGTATTACTCTAAAATAGAAATCGTATATGACTTCTTAAGAAATTAAATACAATTTGTTGATACATATCTTTGGAATTAACCAATTTTATTTGTGACTATAAACATAAAACCTTTGTTTGTCAACAGATAGAATTTAGAAGATTCAATACATTTCGGGAAAATCATTTATGAAATGTAGACAAATTATAAATATTCCTGAAATGTCGACTAAATTTTCACAAATTTTTATTTCAAATCATCATTGAATTTCAGAATAATTGTTATTTTTCTCTTCAGAACATGAGATATTGATTGCCGCGGAGGACCATTTTTCTAAAGTAATCCCCAAAGAAGATGACCAGAAATTGTGGAATTTCAGATTTTGTGGATTTATTTGCATTTAAAGTTATTTGATTAATTTTATTACTCTGAAGAGTAGAAGCTAATATTTGGTCAACAATCTTAAAAAGGAATAGGAATTTTTTTATACCTATTCTTGAAAAAAGTCAATCAAAAACTTTCTAGAAAAGAGTCAAAACAAAACTTTCTAGAAAATGACAATAAAAGACATTTTCTAGAAAGAGTCAATATAGACTTCTTTCTTAAAAATTCAAAAAAGTCAATCAAAGACTTTTTATAGAAAAAAAGAAAAAAAAGTAAAAAAAAGTCAATCAAAGACTTTTTTATAGAAAAAAGTCAATCAAAGACTTTTTTATAAAAAAAGTCAATCAAAGACTTTTTTATAAAAAAAAGTCAATCAAAGACTTTTTTATAAAAAAAAAGTCAATCAAAGACTTTTTATAGAAGAAGTCAAAGACTTTTTTATGGAAGACGTCAAAGACTTTTTTATAGAAAAAGTCAAAGACTTTTATAGAAAAAATTCATCAATGACGTTTTTACAGAAAAAAGTCAATCAATGACTTTTTATAGAAAAGAGTCAATAAAAGACTTTCTTATAGAAAAAGTCAATCGAAGACTTTTATAGAAAAAATCAATAAAAAGACTTTTTATAGAAAAAGTTAATCAAAGACTTTATTTATAGAAAAAGTCAATCCAAGACTTTTTTATAGAAAAAGCTAATCAAAGACTTTTTATAGAAAAAATTCACTCAATGACTTTTTTTATAGACAAAAGTCAATGATTTTTTTTATAGAAAAAGTCAATCAATGACTTTTTTATAGAAAAAAGTCAATACTTCTTTATAAAAAATGCATCCCACAATTTTTTTTATAGAAAAAGTCAATCAATGACTATATTTATAGAAAAAGTCAATCCAAGACTTTTTTCTAGAAAAAGTTTATCAAAGACTTTTTTAGAAGAAGTTAATCAAAAGCTTTTTATAGAAAAAAGTCAATCAATGCATTTTTATAGAAAAAGTCAATCAATGAATTTTTTAAAAAAAAGTTAAGCAATGACTTTTTAATAGAAAAAGTCAATCAATGTTTTTTTTATAGAAAAAAGTCAATGATTTTTTTTATAGAAAAAGTCAATCAATGAGTTTTTTATAGAAAAGAGCCAATCGAACACTTTTTTATAGAAAAAAGTCAATCAATGACTTTTTTATAGAAAAAAAGTCAATCAAAGATTTTTTTATAGAAAAAGTCAATCACAGACTTTTATAGAAAATGCCAGTCAACGATTTTTTTTATAGAAAAAGTCAATCAAAGATTTTTTTTAGAAAAAGTCAATCATAGACTTTTTAATATAAAATATCAATTAAAAACTTTTTTATAGAAAAGTCAAGTAAAGACTTTTATAGAAAAAATAAATTGAAGATTTTTTTTATAGAAAGTCAATCAAAGACTTTTTTATAGAAAACGTCAATCTAAGACTTTTTTATAGAAAAAATTAATCAAAGACTTTTTTATAGAAAAAAAGTTAATCAAGGACTTTTTTATAGAAAAAGTGAATCAAAGACTTTTTATAGAATAAAGTCGATCTTTATTATAGAAAAAAAGCCAATCAAATACTTTTAACAGAAAAAGCTTCAATGACTTTTTATAGAAAAAGTCAATCAAAGACTTGTTGGTACAGAAAAGCAAATCTGAGTTTTTTTATAGAAAAAGTTAATCAAAATTTTTTTTATAGAAAAACGTCAATTAAAGAATTCTTCACAGAATTATTCAATTGAAGACTTTATAGGAAAAGGTCAATCGAATTCTTTTTATAGAAAAAAATTAAAGTCTTTCATAGGAAAGAGTCGATCGAAGTATATTTATAGGAAAACGTTTTTTTAGATGACTTCATAGAAAAAGTTCAAATACACAAACAATAAATTATATATTTTTAGTTAACTAATCTATTTTTCCATTTCTGTTTCTTCCAGACGTTGGTGCCCTCCGTACCCTTCAGTTTTGAAGTTGAACGTGTTGTGGCCTCCAATGAGGGCTCTTTGGTAGCTTTGGCTGGTCCCAAAGGCCTGTGCGTTATGGAAATGCCCCGTCGCTGGGGTTCAAATGGCCAGTTCATGGATGGCAAATCGCGGATCACCTGTCGGTAAGTGTCTTCCATGTCTCTGCTCTTTGCTAATATGCATCCAGCCAACCAAGCAAACACAACCCTCTTGTCTCAGCAAATCAAACTGTCATTAAATTATACTTTAGCGCCAACATTATTTCAGACTTATTGTATTAAATTATCTTATGGCCTTATAAAAATGATAAACTGCATAAAATTCCAGCGTCATATTTTTGCTCTACGGGCAAGTAATGCAAAAATACAAACTTTTAAAAGTCATTATTATAATTTTTTTTCGGATGGCACGCGGACGGAAGTATAGGACCGTCGTCGTCGACGTCCTTCTATGCCATTGTACCTCAGTGCGAAATGGTAACAGGTTATATTAAATGGTAATGCATTTGTAGCCTCTTTCTCCACCTCCACCTCAACAGATCGGCTTCAGTTGGACAAGAAGTTGAAGCAGGAGGAACAGGAGCTGGGGCAAGGTGGAAGGCAATTTTTGTGCTGTTGTTAGCACATCTGTTTTTTATTACTTTTAATTTGCCATTAATAAAGCATTTCGTCGGTGAGTGAATAGTGTGGGAGGAGGAACAAACTCGGTACACTTCTTTTTCTAAGCTCATCTGAACACATTAGTCACCTTTGGTTTATAGCCAAATTTCTGTTTTTATCGTAATTCAAAAGTTATATCAAACACCAATATCCTGGAGTACTTCTCCCTAATTCCTTTGCATGGAAAGTTTATTCGTCATGGCTATTAATTATGTATATTGAAATGAGATGCAAATATCTTTGGGAATTAACACGATTTGTGGTTACACAGTCCGTCCGTTCGGTCCTTCCAAGAGGGTGGCTTTTTTCTCGTTTTGAAGAGGCCAATGAATCAATGATATTGACAGTTTTATGAGTTTTTCGGAGTAACTTTGGAAGGCCTTAAGTCCATAATGTGAATGCCACAGTTGTTTTCAAAACATGTTGCAGATAACAGTATCTCAAGGAACACAGACATTGAGAAAAGTTTCCAAAAGGAAAAATTACAAATGTTTGAAAACTTTTCAATTAGTAAAGAGAAATTTTCTAAAAACCAAATAATTTCTATGAAATTTTCTATAAATATAATTTTCCTTACAAATTAACTACAAACATATTTTTATGAAATTTTCAGGAAATAACAATTTTCTATAATTTATCTTTACTAGAAAAAAATCGATCGAAAATTTTTTATAGAAAAAAAAATCATCGACGTCACTTGACTACTCTTGTATAGAAAAAATTCAAAATTTGTATAGAAAAAATTTAGTAGATTACATTTATAGAAAATAGTCAGCAGATGATTTTTAGAAAAAAAAAATCAATAGGGACTTTTTTTATAGAAAAATCTAAATAGAGGACTTTTATAGAAAAAAGTCAATATTACCTTTTTTATAGAAAAAAGTCAATAGAGGACTTTTTTGTAGACAAAAGTCAATAGGGCACTTATTATCGAAAAAAGTCAATAGAGGACTTTTATTTTATAGAAAAGAGTCAATAGAGGACTTTTTTATAGGAAAAAAGTCAATAGAGGACTTTTATAGAAAAAAGTCAATAGGACTTTTTTATAGAAAATAGTCAATAGAGGACTTTTATAGAAAAAAGTCAATAGGACTTTTTTATAGAAAAAAGTCAATAGAAAAGAAAATATAGAGGACTTTTCTATTGAAAAGAGTCAATAGAAAAGTCCTCTATTGACTCTTTTCAATAGATGACTTTTTTTATAGAAAAAAGTCAATAGATGACTTTTTTATAGAAAAAAGTCAATAGATGACTTTTTTATAGAAAAAAGGATAATGAAACGAACTCTCAATGACTTGACATTTAAATACAATAAAATTATTGTGGAGAAAAATGTTTCTAGAAAAAAGGCAATATATGACTTTTATAGAAAAAACTCTATCTAAAAAGTCATCTTTTTTATAAAGGGTCCGCCAAATAATTTGTTTTTTTTTGAAAATGCTATAAAAAAACTACTGAATATTTTCTCAAATTTCTTTTTTTATTTAAAAGTACAATCCTTCCGGTTAATAATGGAAAACAATTTCATTCAAATGGCTGCCTCGGCTGGCCATGCAGTAGTCTACACGATCGGTCGAATTTTTAAGCACATTATCGATTGTGTGCAGATGTATTTCACCAATGGCTTCACGAATATTGTCCTTTAAAGCGGCAATTGTCTCTGCCTTGTCGGCGTAACACTTATCTTTGAGGGCACCCCACAAATAATAGTCCAACGGTGTCAAATCGCAGCTCCGAGGTGGCCAAACGACATCAGCTCTGCGGCTGATAATACGATCTTCAAAAAAAGGGCGCAAAACATCGAGTGTAGCTTCGGCTGTGTGGCACGTAGCGCCGTCCTGTTGAAACCAAATGATGCCAATATCCTCCTCTTCAATTTTTGTAAACAAAAATTCGTTCAACATGGCCCGATAACAATCGCCATTGACTGTAACGGCCACTCCTTGCTCATTTTCGAAGAAAAATGGCCCAATAATGCCTCTGGACCAAAATCCGCACCAAACAGTGACTCGTTTTGGGTGTATCGACTTTTCAATGTATGCGTGCGGGTTTTCTGTGCCCCAAATGCGACAATTTTGCTTGTTTACATCCCCGCCAAGATCAAAATGAGCTTCATCTGAAAAGATGATTTTTCTGAAGATTTTTCACATTCTGCAACATTACCATGGTTTTCAAAGTAATGTCGCAATATTTCCCAGCGTTGTTCAAGCGTATACACAACCATATTCGTTCAGCGGAAGGATAAAACTAATTATCTGTCAAATCAGACATGAGCTAAGTGTTACCATTCACGAAATAAGCACTAGTTGAAAAAAAAAAACGTTAGATGGCGGACCCTTTAGAAAAAAGTCTATAGATGACTTTTTTATAGAAAAAAACTAATAGATTACTCTTTTTTTATAGGAACAAGTCAATAGATGACTTTTTTTATAGAAACAAGTCAATAGATGCATTTTTTATAGAAACAAAGACAAAAGATGAATTTTTTTTTTATAGAAACAAAGTCAATATATGAATTTTTTTTATAGAAAAAAGTCAATAGATGACTTTTTTATAGAAAAAAGTCAATGGATGACTTTTTTATAGAAAAAAGTCAATAGATGACTTTTTTTATAGAAAAAAGTCAATAGATGACTTTTTTTATAGAAAAAAGTCAATAGATGACTTTTTTATAGAAAAAAGTCAATAGATGACTTTTTTTTATAGAAAAAAGTTAATAGATGACTTTTTTTTATAGAAAAAAGTCAATAGATGACTTTTTTATAGAAAAAAGTCAATAGATGACTTTTTTTATAGAAAAAAGTCAATAGATGACTTTTTTTTTGTAAAAAAGACAGATGACTTTTTTATAGAAAAAAGTCAATAGATGACTTCTTTTATAGAAAAAAGTCAATAGATGACTTCTTTTATAGAAAAAAGTCAATAAATGACTTTTTTTATAGAAAAAAGTCAATAAATGACTTTTTTTATAGAAAAAAGTCAATAGATGACTTTTTTACAGAAAAAAGTCAATAGAGGACTTTTTATAGAAAAAAATCAATAGAGGATTTTTTTTATAGAAAAAAGTCAATAGAGGACTTTTCTTATAGAAAAAAGTCAATAAATGACTTTTTTACAGAAAAAAGTCTATAGATGACTTTTTTTACAGAAAAAGTCAATAGATGACTTTTTTACAGAAAAAAGTCAATAGAGGACTTTTTTACAGAAAATAGTCATTAGAAGGCTTTTTATAGAAAAAAGTCAATATATGATTTTTCCTAAAAAAAAATCAATCAATATATGACTTTTTTATAGAAAATGTCTATTGTTTAGAGATATTTGTATGGCCTTAACTAGTGATTGGTTAAAGTTTCTTATTTACCCCAACTATAATTTGTATTGCATTTAAATGTCAGGTCCTTCGAGGGAGTCCGTTTCATTCACCAACCATTGAGTTTTTTTGTCAAGGTTTTGATTTTTGCTTCGCGGAAATTCAAAATTCCTTTTGGCAAAATTATTGTGCAATAAAATAGAACCAATCTCCCTCCTCCCATGGTGAAGAGGAGGGCGAGGGGCAAAGCAGTGATGACAGTAACGGACTTCCTTTTGTCGTATTAAAAGCCTTTGGAATTTCTTTCATCACCGCCAACAACGAAACGAAATCTTTGATTCCTTTTAATGAAAGCCAACTGGAAGCAGTCCCTCCTCTCGTCCCTGTCGCACGAAAATTCTGAACTTAATTTTGCAAACATAGACAATCATCTATGTTTTGCACGGAAGTCGTTCGGTCGGTCGGTGGGGGGCGATGACGTCCATAGTTCGAGTCTATTCACGACATTCGAGTCTATTCACATCCCACAAAAGTTTCAAGTGCTTTTCGAAAATGTTCCCCAAAGAAACGACGCCGTCATAGAATAGAATAACAAGACAAAAAAAACAAATTGGAACGTAGCGAAATGTTTAACTCTTTATTATTGTTATTGAGGAACAACAATTGCATTTTGTGTTGTTGAATACAAATGCTGATGATGATGCTATGGATGTGGATCTACTACATAGATGTAGTATTCCTTGTCCTGAATACAGATGGTGGCTTTTGATTTTGCAGTTTTAGGGGTTTGATGCTGCTGCTAATGCTGCAGAATAATACAATTTTTCGATTGCTCATTTTTGAAGGAAATGCAGGAATTGCTAAAGGGCTGGTGGAGAGGTGGTGGACAGCCTTGTGGTGGTGGAACAAAGGCATAGAGCATCGTTCCATCATGGATGTAAATTTTTGGCAAATTACAATAGAAATTGCCTTGGATAATTTAGGGGGCAACAAGGTAACTGTAGTCTTCTAAGGTAATCGTCCAATTTTGTCCGTTTTCTTGTATTATTGTTGCAGTCGAAGGACCAAAATTGCTTTTGTTTTATATTTACTTGTTTTAAAGACTTATCCCCAATGTCACAACCTCTGGTTAGAGCTAACTCACAGTTAAAAAATAAAAATTTCATACAATTTGACACCTATAACTGTAGGTTAGCTCTAACTGTAGAATAACCGGAGATTGTGGAATTGGCCGTTAATGTGAAAAGGAAATTAGATAGACTGTCGGAAGAAAGTTTCTCATGTTGTAATACTAAGCTTCGCTGCTGAATTTTTCATTGCTCAAAGGACCAAATTTGTCTTGCTTGAAGGACCAAATGTTTCTTTATTGAAGGACCAAAATTGTTCTTTACGCATGGAACTTTTTATATTTTTATTGAAGATACTAATATAAAAATTTATGTTTTTCTTTTACAAATATCTACTTGATTTCTAGTCCAGGTCGAAGGACCAAAATTTCTTAATTTTTTTATTTCGTCCGGAAAATTTTTAGAAATTTTTTCATTTATTGAATATTGAAGTAAACTTTTCTTCATCATTGTCTTTATTGTATATATCCCAAAAATGATTGCAAAACAAGTAAAATACCTTAAAATTGCACGCGGGAATAGAATAGTCCAAACTAAGACGACATTTCAACAATTCCTCATTCATTCCGCTCCTGCAGAAAAATCGAAAAAGGAAACTAAAATTTTTGTTTCATTCTTTAGAATATTTCAAAACTTCCTCCCAAGCCAGCCGAAGAAAACCTACAACATCAGCCCTCTGCCAGGACATTTTACAATCCTTTTATTCCACTCGATTTTTTCTTTCGTTCGTTCGTTCTTTTTTTGTAACCACGTTGTCGAAAAGTTTATGATTTTTGTCATTTTATGGCATTTTGTACTTTTTCGATTTGCATAGCATAACAATTAATGTTAAGATCCCCTCCAACTCCCATGCAAGAAAAACAAAACAGACATACAACACCAGAACACCAGTAAACCCTTTCTTAAAACTTCACCCCACAAAGTCAAGTGTTAAAAGTTTCCAGGCCTCCTTGGCCCATGTCACTCAAGAGAAAGACAAACGAAGTGGAGTATATCGCCATTGGTGTCGGCGTTTTCCAAATTTTGTTTTCATATACTTTAAGTGTTATTTAATTATATTTACTTGCATAAAAAACTGCTGTCATTTTTGCACCTTTAAGCCCCATTAATTTTTTCGGGTTTACTGGCTCACTAACTGCTGCCATGGCTGAATGTTCGGTTGATGTGGTTTGTTCGGAATCATCATCACGCGAAAATTGTTGATTTAGGTTGATTTTCAACATAAAATTATGATAATTTCAAGTAAACAGCGTCACCAGCCAGTTACTTCTAGGCCAGCCAGCCAGCCAGCCAACCAGCCAACCAGCCCGCCAGTCAGTCTCCCAGTGTCTGTTTATCAGGAATTTATCAGTTGTTTAGTTTTATTTTTGGCCAGCCAACCAACCACCCACTCGCCAAATCCTTTAGACCTGTTCAAAAGAGAGATGTATCATCAAATTATTATTGAGCAGCCAACCTAATTTTCATTAAAAGGATTAAATATTACACCGAGAAAATGTAAATGATTTGGAACCAAACACTCGTTATAAAACAGAGACGTAGCAAAGAAAGGGGAGGAAGTATTATTGAAAATTTGCTAAAGGAAAAGTATCACAAATGAAAATTTTGCAGTAGAAAATTATCAAGTGAAACTTTTCTTTAAAAGAAGGTTTACAGATGAAACTTTTCTATATGAAAAGTATCACAGAAAAAAACGTTTCTATATGAAAAGTATCACAGCTAAACTGTTCTATGAGAAAAGTATCAAAAATTTAACTTTTGTATCACAGATGAAACTTTTCTAAAAGAAAATTATCACAGATCAATATTTTCTGTAAGAATAATATAACCGATGATATTTATTAATACGAAAAGCATCATAGATGACTATATTTAACTAGGAATATATCACAGATGAAATTTTGTATAAAGTATAACAGTTGGAACTTTTCTAAACGAAACGTTTCACAGATGAATTTTTTTTTAAGTATCACATATGTATCAAACTTTTATAAGAAAATTATCACAGATGGAACTTTGTTAAATGAAAAGTATCACAGATTAGGCTTCTCTATAAGGAAAGTATGCCAAATTGCTTTTAGCTTTTCGTATAGGAAATTATCATCAGTGATGATTTTCGTATAGAAAATAATCATCAGTGATGATTTTCGTATAGAAAATAATCATCAGTGATGATTTTCGTATAGAAAATAATCATCAGTGATGATTTTAGTATAGAAAATAATCATCAGTGATGATTTTCGTATAGAAAATAATCATCAGTGATGATTTTCGTATAGAAAATAATCATCAGTGATGATTTTCGTATAGAAAATTATCATCAGTGATGATTTTCGTATAGAAAAATTATCATCAGTGATGATTTTCGTATAGAAAATTATCATCAGTGATGATTTTCGTATAGAAAATTATCATCAGTGATGATTTTCGTATAGAAAATTATCATCAGTGATGATTTTCGTATAGAAAATTATCATCAGTGATGATTTTCGTATAGAAAATTATCATCAGTGATGATTTTCGTATAGAAAATTATCATCAGTGATGATTTTCGTATAGAAAATTATCATCAGTGATGATTTTCGTATAGAAAATTATCATCAGTGATGATTTTCGTATAGAAAATTATCATCAGTGATGATTTTCGTATAGAAAATTATCATCAGTCATGATTTTCGTATAGAAAATTATCATCAGTGATGATTTTCGTATAGAAAAGTATCATCAGTGATGATTTTCGTATAGAAAATTATCATCAGTGATGATTTTCGTATAGAAAATTATCATCAGTGATGATTTCGTATAGAAAATTATCATCAGTGATGATTTCGTATAGAAAATTATCATCAGTGATGATTTCGTATAGAAAATTATCATCAGTGATGATTTCGTATAGAAAATAATCATCAGTGATGATTTTCATATAGAAAATAATCATCAGTGATGATTTTCGTATAGAAAATAATCATCAGTGATGATTTTCGTATAGAAAATAATCATCAGTGATGATTTTCGTATAGAAAATAATCATCAGTGATGATTTTCGTATAGAAAATAATCATCAGTGATGATTTTAGTCAAGAAAATTATTATCATCAGTGATGATTTTCGTTTAGAAAATTATTATCATCAGTGATGATTTTCGTTTAGAAAATTATTATCATCAGTGATGATTTTCGTTTAGAAAATTATCATCAGTGATGATTTTCGTTTAGAAAATTATCATCAGTGATGATTTTCGTTTAGAAAATTATCATCAGTGATTGGAAAATTATTCGTCATCAGTGATGACTTTCGTCCAGAAAAATATTATCAGTGATGATTGTCTAGAAAATTATCATCATCAGTGATGATTTTCGTCTAGAAAATTATCATCATCAGTGATGATTTTCGTCTAGAAAATTATCATCATCAGTGATGATTTTCGTCTAGAAAATTATCATCATCAGTGATGATTTTCGTCTAGAAAATTATCATCATCAGTGATGATTATCGTCTAGAAAATTATCATCATCAGTGATGATTATCGTCTAGAAAATTATCATCATCAGTGATGATTTTCGTCTAGAAAATTATCATCATCAGTGATGATTTTCGGCTAGAAAATTGTCATCATCAACTATAGCCAGAGATATTTTTTACAGAAAATTATCCGTGAGAATTATTGCATAGAAAAGATTGATCAGTGATACTTTTCGTATATCAAATTTTCAACAGTGATACGTTTCACATAGAAATGTTAAAACTGTGACTATTTTTTTTCCTGCGATGTCCCTTTTTTTGTTATTTATAACTACGTTTACCTTACATCCCCCTCCCTCCTCTTTACCCCTTTCCTGGGAAAATGTAATCCCTTAAAAAATTTGGTATCAACAAAAATGTTTTCAAATATTATGCGTAGACAATTGACAGTAAACAGAGTTTACATTAATATGCATATTAATGGTATCAACCACACCGTAGTCATCATAGACTAGATATTCCATCCATCCAAAGGTACAAGTAGCACGACAGAGCGGAAGGGATGAGCTATGGGAACACTGACAGAACCTGTGTAACTCTTACAATGATAATCAGGCTTCGCTTGGAAACTGCTGAATTGTTGTTAGATTATTATGAGAGAGTGGTTGGGGGGCGGGAATCTATGTATTGGCCAATCGACCAAACTCGTCACGACGTCGGCATTTATATAGTCACACTTCTTGACTCACCCGCGGTTTATTATTTTCATAATATTCAAATTTCATGTTTTGAAGTTTGTCGCCGTTCGTTACTTGTCTTGAGTTGGTTGGTTGGTAATAACCGAAAATATTTTTTTATGGACATTTGAAACACCATCAGCCAAAGTCTCATCTCTGTTCCTAAACATTCAAACACCGGGGTTTTTCTATGCTTTTCTCATTTGGCTTATGGAAATGTTGGTAGCTGTTTCCCTTTCCTGGACGTACAAGCTCGCAGCTAGATATCCAAATAATTTCGCTAAAGATGACGACGACAGTATTAAAATATTCAAATTTTGTGTTGCAATTTCATAAGCAGTTTTTGATTATGACAACCCATCTTTTGGTATTTGGCTGAAGCCACTTGCTTTCCCACCTCATGCGACTAACTTCTCATGGCAGTCACACCGGTTGTTCGCTGATATCAGGTAATTTCATTTTTTGACATTACAATATCTGTCAAATGACTTCGATTAGCATAGTAATGGTGACATTTTCCTCCTTTAACAACCACTCATGCCAGTCAGCCACTCTGCCAGCCACCTCCACCTCATCCGGCAATCCCCTGAACCTGGTTATGATGCCGCCGTTGTCATCATTTTTTTGGTGGCACGTTTGGTCATAATTATGATTATTTTATTTCTATGTACACTTTTTGTATATTCTTAGTATATATTTTATGTTATTTTAATGTTGTCTTCACGGAAATTCGACTATATTTAATAATAACCGTCTCACAGCCACCGTCTTCGCCTAAGTCGTCTTATACATAGTAATCACCATTTGAAATTACCACTGCTTAGGTTGACAATGCGGAAATGAACTTTTATTTCCGCCTGTAGTTCTTGGCACAGCTGTTTCCGTTTTAATGTTTAGTGCACGAATTTCATAACGTAAATCGAGAGATAACGATCGAAAAGTCGTGGGATATAGAATAAATAATCAGCAGAACTCTAAATCGGTTTAGTAAGGACGAAATTTTTAAGATGGCAAACCATCATCAATGACTTTCCTCATAGAAAAGTATCATCAGTTCACTTTTCGTAGAAAAAAGTTATTGTTCGGGATACATTTCTTATTGAAACTTAACATCAAGATTAATATACTTATAGAAAACATCAATAGTTATTCTATTCTAGAACAAATATCACAGATGAAACTTTTTTAAAAGAAAAGTATCACAGACGACAATTCTCTAAAAGAAAAGTTTATACAAAAGAATCTTGTCTAAATGAAAAGTATCACAGATGAAACTTTTCTAAGCTAAAATTATCACAGATGAACATTTTGTAAAAGAAAATCATCGCAGATAAAACTTCTTAAAGAAAAGTATAGCAGATGAAACTTTTCTATAAGAAAAGTATCACAGAAGACAATTTACTAAAAGAAAAGTATCACAGATGCAATTTTTCTATAAGAAAAGGATGATATAATTTTTATAATGAAAGTATCACAGATGCTACTTTTCTGTAAGAGAAGTATCACAGTTGGATCTTCTTCATCGCAGATGAACATTTTTTAAAAGAAAAGTATCGCAGAAGAAAGTGTTTTAAAAGAAAAGTATCACATATGCAACTTTTCTATAAGAAAAAGATGATATGGTTTTTATAGTTAAAGTATCACAGGTTAGGAAAAATATCACAAATGACATCATAATCAGTGATACATCGGAAATCATAATCAGTGATACATCGTGTATGGAAAAATATCATCAGTAATACATTTTCTATATATTAATATCATCAGTGATACATTTATTGTCGTCAGTGATACTTTTCCTATGTATAGGAAAGATTCGTCGGTGGTGCATTTATTATATTAAATTTTCATTTGTGACAATTTTCTTATAGATAATTTTTAATCTGTGAACATTTTTAATCTATGAAAATTTTTAATCTGTGATAATTTTTGTATGGATAATTGGACCCTGTGATACCATTCTTATAGAAAAGTGTCTTCAAGGATACATATAGAAAATTATCACTAGAAACAGTGACCATTCAATTGGAAAAGGTTTCATAGGTGCTAATATCCTTACAAAAAGTAACTTCAGTGATAGTTTTCTTACAGAAAAGTAACATAAGTTGTAGTTTTCATACAGAAAAATATCATCGGAGAAGCTTTTGGTGCAAACAAAAAACTCATTAGAGATTAATTTCTTATAGATAATTATCACCTGTGACACTTTTTAATTGACACATGTCACCAAAATCGCTATTCTTTTAAATAAGTATTTTCAGAGACACCATTCTTAGAAGCGGTATGACCATGTGTACAAGTTTCTGTAGGAAGTGATGATTCTTCTCTACAGAAAAGGTATTAGTATCAGTGATATTTATACTATATCATCAACGATGATGTATTCATAAATGTAACGTCAGCGATAACTTTCATAGTTATGCAAAAGTCATATTTTAGTTATACTTCTCGAAAAGAAAGTATCACCAAAAATATTTTTTATGCACAAATAACAATAATCACATTTCCATTTCTTATAAAAAAAGGTTTAATTGGTGACAATTTTTTATTCAAAAAAATCATTGACACTTTATCATCAGTGATAATTGTAAAGTATTTATTTATAAAAAGTGTTGTATAGAAAAGTATCATCAGTGATGCTTTTCGTAAATAAAATTGTCATCAGTGATGCTTTTCGTATAGAAAAGTATCATCAGTGATGCTTTTCGTATAGAAAAGTATCATCAGTGATGCTTTTCGTATAGAAAAGTATCATCAGTGATGCTTTCGTATAGAAAAGTATCATCAGTGATGCTTTTTGTATAGAAAAGTATCATCAGTGATGCTTTTTGTATAGAAAAGTCTGATCTGGGATGCTTTTCGTATAGAAAAGTCTGATCTGTGATGCTTTTCGTATAGAAAAGTATCATCAGTGATGCTTTTCGTATAGAAAAGTATCATTAGTGATGCTTTTCGTATAGAAAAGTATCATCAGTGATGCTTTTCGTATAGAAAAGTATAATCAGTGATGCTTTTCGTATAGAAAAATTTCATCAGTGATGCTTTTCGTATAGAAAAATTTCATCAGTGATGCTTTTCGTATAGAAAAGTATCATCAGTGATGCTTTTCGTATAGAAAAGTATCATCAGTGATGCTTTTCGTATAGAAAAGTATCATCAGTGATGCTTTTCGTATAGAAAAGTATCATCAGTGATGCTTTTCGTATAGAAAAGTATCATCAGTGATGCTTTTCGTATAGAAAAGTAGCATCAGTGATGCTTTACGTATAGAAAAGTATCATCAGTGATGCTTTCTTATAGAAATGTGTCATCAGTGATACTTTCCTTATAAAAAAAAGTGTAATTTTTCGTAAGTTACACTTTATCACCAAAAATATTTTTTATGCACAAATAGCAATAATCACATTTCCATTTCTTATAAAAAAGGTGACAATTTTTTATTCAAAAAAATCATTGACACTTTATCATCAGTGATAATTGTAAAGTATTTATTTATAAAAAGTGTTGTATAGAAAAGTATCATCAGTGATGCTTTTCGTATAGAAAAGTATCATCAGTGATGCTTTTCGTATAGAAAAGTATCATCAGTGATGCTTTTCGTATAGAAAAGTATCATCAGTGATGCTTTTCGTATAGAAAAGTATCATCAGTGATGCTTTTCGTATAGAAAAGTATCATCAGTGATGCTTTTCGTATAGAAAAGTATCATCAGTGATGCTTTTCGTATAGAAAAGTATCATCAGTGATGCTTTTCGTATAGAAAAGTATCATCAGTGATGCTTTTCGTATAGAAAAGTATCATCAGTGATGCTTTTCGTATAGAAAAGTATCATCAGTGATGCTTTTCGTATAGAACAGTATCATCAGTGATGCTTTTCGTAAAGAAAAGTATCATCAGTGATGCTTTTCGTAAAGAAAAGTATCATCAGTGATGCTTTTCGTAAAGAAAAGTATCATCAGTGCTGAAAATTTTGTACAGAAAAATATCATCAGTGATGCTTTTCGTATAAAAAGTATCATCAGTGATGCTTTACGTATAGAAAAGTATCATCAGTGATGCTTTCTTATAGAAATGTGTCATCAGTGATACTTTCCTTATAAAAAAAGTGTAATTTTTCGTATAGAAATGTGTCGGAAGCGATACTTTTCCCATAGAAAGTTGTCATGAGTGGTACTTTTCTTATAGAAATGTGTCGTCAGCTATATTTTTATTACAGAAATTCTCAACAGTAATATTTTTTTTATAAAAAGTCTTATCATTAATACATTTTTTATAGAAATTTGTTGTCAGTGACATTTATCTTTTAGAAAAATGTCGCCAGTGACAATTTTCTTATAGAAAAGTGTCATCAGTGATATTTTTTTACAGAAAATTGTCATCAGTTATACTTGTCTTATAGAAAATTGCCATCAGTTGTACATTTCTAATAGAAAATTGCAATCAGTTATACATTTCTTATAGAAAAGTGTCATCAGCGATACTTTCCTTTTGGAAAAATTCGTCGCTGATATTTTATTCAGTGATACTTATCCTATAGAAAAGTCCCATTAGTAATATTTTTCTTACAAAAAAGTGTCATCGGTGATATTTTTCTATGTTGTCTTTGATATTCATATCTGGACTTTACTTCCATGAGAATAATCAACGTATTATTATTTATTTTTCTTTTAGTTTTTGCCAAAAAAAGAACGGTATATGAATTATAAATCTTGTTTAAAGGTAAAAATTTTTTAACCAAATATCATAAATAACCAGTTTTTTTTACCAACAAATAAAGGACTACTCTCGTAGGGGGAGGGGGAGTAGAACTTCGGAGACATTATATTAGGTACGCGCGTTTTAATGCCATAACTCTACTCATTAGTTTGTCCTACACGCAATTAAACACAAATGGCTTTAGCTTTTTATCCTTTACCCGAGAGGAGGAGACGAGAGATGTGAGATGAGGAGGAGAAATAGCAAAGCATCTTGGATAGCTGGTGACTGTTCGTCCGTAGCCAGCTCCTTTATTAGTAGTAGGATGAGTGAGTGTGAGAGTCTATTTTGTATCATTCCCTGCCACCGTTTTTTAGGCTCTATAAATCCTCCTTGGGAGTTTTCACAAATATAATAATACCAAAATACTGCGACAGTGGCAGCGGCGGTGGAAAACTTTATCCTCTGCCGCCGTTCGAGTGTAGTCCGGAAACATTGCCAAAATAATGTGTTTGGGAAAATTTGTCGCTTGCCTCGTTGGCGTTCGCATCCGTTCGCATATTTCCTTTTTTGGCGTATATTTCAAAAAATTTATTACTCACAAAATATCACCTGTGCGTCGTCGTCGTTGTCGTCCTCGTCTTCGTCGCTACGTTGTCGTTACAAATTTTTACGTTGTAAATTTTAATGTTTTTGAACTAAAGTTTTGTTGCTGCCAGTGTTGTTGGCGCGCAGTGTTGCGTTTCCATAATTTATATAAACAAATATAGTTGTGTTGTTGTAACGAAAATTAATGAGACATTAGTTTCACGAATTGGCGAAAATATTGTAGCATTTGCAAGAAATGTGGCGAATAAATCTGATTCTGTCATTTGGAAGGATTTTTAAGAAAAATAAATATAATGGGAATCTAGCATACACAGTACACACACATGATTTTGGGACGCAATTCTGAGAATTGGACGTGAAAGTAGCCCCAAAAATAAGAACTTCTGCATCATTCGTGTAGTCAAGTGGGGGTCCTGTAAAAAGATATTGTCAGTGACACTTTTCAATTATAAAATTATTAAGTGATAAGTGATAATTTTCTTATCAAAAATATCAACTGTGATAGTTTTCTTAAAGAAAAGAAATGGAGTCATCGTTGATAGTTTTCCTTATAGAAGAGTTTAATCAGTGATATTTGTCTTACAGAAAAGTATCCTCAATAATACAGTTACCTATAGATACAAAATTGTCATGAGTGACAGTTTTCTTATAGAAAAGCGCCCTTAGTTATAGCTTTCTTTTTTAGATAAAAAAAATATTCTATTGACTTTTTGCGATAAAAAAATCTTCATTGACTTTTTCTATTATTTATTTTAGTTAAGAGTTTTTTTATAAAAAGAGTCATTGAAAATATTTTCATTTAAAAAACAATTTTTATATTGAAAAGTTATCAATTGACTTATTTTATATAAAAAAAATTCTATTGAATTACTCTATTAAAATATTATATATATATAAAAAAATTATTTACATTTTCTATTAAAAAATTCAACTTATGACTTTTACTTCAAGTTTTTTACTACTCAAATTGATTATTTGCTCTTTTTTAAAAATCAGTTGTTGATTTATTTGTAAAAAAATAATTATTCCTTTTTTTTAGTTATTCTGTTGAAGATTTTATTTATTGATCTTTTTTTTTTAAATATTGACTTTTTCTATTAAAAAAAATCTAGTTTTTTTTGACTTTCTCCTACTTAACATTTTTTTATCAGAAAAATTGATTGGCTCTTTTTATAAAAATGAGTGGTTGATTAATTGTAAAAAAATGCAAAAATCTTGTGACTTTCTTTCACAAAAAGTAATTTTTTGACTTTTTCTATAAAAAGGTAAACTTTTGACTTTTTCCATAAAAAAGTTATCTTTTGACTTTTTCCATAAAAAAAGTCATCTTTTGACCTTTTCCATTAAAAAATCGTCTTTTGACTTTTTCCGTAAAAAAATCATCTTTTGACTTTTTCTATAAAAAGTCATCTTGTTACTTTTTCTATAAAAAGTAATCCTTTGACTTTTTCTATAAAAAAGTCATCTTTTGACTTTTTCTATAAAAAAGTCATCCTTTGACTTTTCTATAAAAAGCCATTTTTGCTTTTTCTATAAAAAGTAATCCTTTGACTTTTTCTATAGTCATCTTTTTTACTTTCTCTATAAAAAGTCATCTTTTCTACAAAAAGTAATCATTTGACTTTTTCTATAAAAAGTCATCTTTTGACTTTTTCTATAAAAAAAGTAATCCTTTGACTTTTTGTATAAAAAAATCATGTTTTGATTTTTCTATAAAAAGTCATCTTTTGACTTTTTCTATAAAAAAATCCATCTTTTGACTTTTTCTATTAAAAAAGCCATCTTTTGACTTTTTCTTGACTTTTTATATATGACTTTTTATAAAAACAGTCAAAAGATGACTTTTTTTATCTTTTTCTTTAAATCGTCGTCTTTTGACCTTTTCTATAAAAAAGTCATCTTTTGACTTTTTCTATAAAAAGTCATATTTTTACTTTTTCTATAAAAAATCATCGTTTGACTTTTTCTATAAGCCATTTTTTTACTTTTTCTATAAAAAGTCAACTTTTGACATTTTCTATAAAAATTCATCTTTTGACTTTTTCTATAAAAAGACATCTTTTGACTTTTTCTATAAAAAGGTCATCTTTTGACTTTTTCTTTAAAAATGTCATCTTTTGACTTTTTCTTTAAAAGGTCATCTTTTGACTTTTTCATTGTAAATGTCACCTTTTGACTTTTTCTTTAAAAATGTCATCTGTTGACTTTTTCTATAAAAAAAATTATCTTTTGACGTTTTATATAAAAATGCATCTTTTGACTTTTATATAAAAAGTCATCTTTTGACTTTTGCTATAAAAAAGTAATCTTTTGATTTTTTTATATATTACTTTTTATAGAAACATTCAAAAGATTACCTTTTGAGTTTTTCTATAAAAAAGTCATCTTTTGACTTTTTCCATATTAATGTCAACTTTTGACCTTTTCAATAAAAAAAACTTGACCTTTTTTATAAAAATGTTATCTTTGAATTTTTCTATTTCTTTAGACTTCCTCTTTAGACTTTTTTTTACTGTAGACTCTTTCTATTAAAAAAATCAATTATATACATACATACAGATTTTTTACGTCCACTATTTTTCTTCAATTCAAAATAGAATAAAAAAAAATCTGCTCACATTTCTTTCCGAATATTTACGATAGACAGACAAAATATGATAATGACAATTTTGGGAAAAATCGTGGAAAATAACACGTGTTATTTAACCCTTTCATATCCTTACACCGGATGCAGCATTACTATCTTTTCGTTTCTTTGCGCGAAAGGGACCCTTTCAAATGGACAGCCCATAATTTTCGTATTCCAAAATTTGTTAATCCAGTGTCCTGTGCTGTTTGCCAAATGACAATTAAAATATGTGGCCATCATGTTTTAATTTTATTTACAAAAACCTATCCAAAGCAATATTAACCACTGCCATCCGAATGCGGAAGATAACAGTTCAAAACACACACAAAAAAAGAGCAAAACAACGGAAATGTCCTGAAAAAGGATTAATGCAATACACATAAAATTACCTTTTGCCAGCCAGCGTAACTGACAAAAAAGCGATAATTTTTCGTTTTATTATTGTTTTTTTTTTTCATTCATTTCACTCACCGGAAAAAGGATATCTAGAAATAACGAGGGGTGTGCCCGCGTTTATTAAACATTTCACAATTTCAAAAAGTGACCGTGAGTGAGTGTGCCCCTGGGGTGGGAGGGAGTTAAATGGATTCATCAGGGAGGAGTTTGGCTGAGGGTAGAGAATTTGTGCAGTTACACGTACAAATCTTAACGTGTGTTTACACAAACGGAAATAAGCCTGGGTGATGATCTAACCCTTTTTCCGGTTATATCCTTTAGGTTTTTTTTTGTCGTTTTGTTCTTCGTTTGGCAATTTTTATGACAAAAATGCGTGTCTTTTTTGGCGTTGAAAATGTGTTTTTGTCGTGTAAATACTTTTAAATATGGGGGCGTGTTAGATGCTGGATATGTCCTGTATATTTGTTGTTCTACTATCCTTCCGGCCGTTAAGCCTTTTTGGTGGGCCCAATAAAAAGTATCGCGAAGAAACAAAAAAAAGAGAACAAGGACCAAAAATGCATATAAATTTTAAGGAATATTCGTGTTTTGTTGTAGTTTTTTTTTCTGTCGGCATCAAACGGAAATGAACATCCTGTGCAAATAGTCCTGTGGTGTTGGAAGGAGGACTGGAAGGGGTTGTCATTGCAATTAGTTTAGGCTTAGTTATACTTAATTGCGCTAATTACATTTAATCAAGCTTATTTTATGCTACTTTTTTCTCTCTGAGTTCATTCGTTTTATTGCTAATTTTCTAAGGGCAACGAATTTTTATTGCCGCCAGATAAGAATGCAGAAAGAGGGGTCTTTCTTTAAAAAAAGGTGAAACTAAATGCGAATAAAATGGAAAATTTATAGGTGACAAACAATTTTTTAATATACTATAGAATGAAATCTATTAGAAATAATGTAAATTTATCGAAAAAAATGTTGCAGACGATATGAAAAATTTTGTATAAGAAAAGTCTTTGACGATGAACTTTTCTAGAAGAAAAGTCATCAACGATTAACTTTTCTAGAAGAAAAGTCATCAACGATGACATTTTCTAGAAGAAAAGTCATCAACGATGAACTTTTCTAGAAGAAATGTTATCAACGATGAACTTTTCTAGAAGAAAAGTTATCAATGATGTACTTTTCTAAAAGAAAAGTCATCAATGATGAACTTTTCTAGAAGAAAAGTCATCAATGATGAACTTTTCTAGAAGAAAAGTCATCAATGATGAACTTTTCTAGAAGAAAAGTCATCAATGATGAACTTTTCTAGGAGAAAAGTCATCAATGATGAACTTTTTCGGAGGCAAAGTCATCAACGATGAACTTTTCTAGAAGAAAAGTCATCAACGATGAACTTTTCTAGAAGAAAAGACATCAACAATGAACTTTTCTGGAAGAAAAGTCATCAACAATGAACTTTTCTGGAAGAAAAGTCATCAACAATGACGTTTTCTGGAAGAAAAATCATCAACGATTAACTTTTCTTGAAGAAAAGTCATCAACGATGAACTTTTCTAGAAGAAAAGTCATCAACGATGAACTTTTCTAGAAGAAAAGTCATCAACGATGAACTTTTCTAGAAGAAAAGTCATCAACGATGAACTTTTCTAGAAGAAAAGTCATCAACGATGAACTTTTCTAGAAGAAAAGTCATCAACGATGAACTTTTCTAGAAGAAAAGTCATCAACGATAAACTTTTCTAGAAGAAAAGTCATCAACGATGAACTTTTCTAGAAGAAAAGTAATCAACGATGAACTTTTCTAGAAGAAAAGTCATCAACGATAAACTTTTCTAGAAGAAAAGTCATCAACGATGAACTTTTCTAGAAGAAAAGTAATCAACGATGAACTTTTCTAGAAAAAGTCATCAACGATAAATTTTTCTAGAAGAAAAGTCATCAACGATGAACTTTTCTAGAAGAAAAGTCATCAACGATGAACTTTTCTAGAAGAAAAGTCATCAACGATGAACTTTTCTAGAAGAAAAGTCATCAACGATGAACTTTTCTAGAAGAAAAGTCATCAACGATGAACTTTTCTAGAGGAAAAGTCATCAACGATGAACTTTTCTAGAGGAAAAGTCATCAACGATGAACTTTTCTAGAAGAAATGTCATCAACGATGAACTTTTCTAGAAGAAAAGTCATCAACGATGAAGTTTTCTAGAAGAAAAGTCATCAACGATGAAGTTTTCTAGAAGAAAAGTCATCAACGATGAACTTTTCTAGAAGAAAAGTCATCAACGATGAAGTTTTCTAGAAGAAAAGTCATCAACGATGAAGTTGATGACTTTTCTTCTAGAAAAGTCATCAACGATGAACTTTTCTAGAAGAAAAGTCATCAACGATGAACTTTTCTAGAAGAAAAGTCATCAACGTCATGAACTTTTCTAGAAGAAAAGTCATCAACGATGAACTTTTCTAAAAGAAAAGTCATCAACGATGAACTTTTCTAGAAGAAAAGTCATCAACGATGAACTTTTCTAGAAGAAAAGTCATTAACGATGAACTTTTCTAGTCCCTTTTATGACTTCAAATATTTATTGTCCTTATTTTATTTCTTGGCTTCCCAAATCCCCATTTATCCATACACCTTGATAAATGCTTTCTTGTCTTCTCATCCAACTATTTGTGTACCTTTGTCATATTTCGTTTTGGAACTTTTTAACAATTTGTCAAAGAATTTTATTTGGAAAATAACTTTTCCCTGTCCCTCCTTTGCCGGGCAATGTTCGAGTTTTCTTTGGCAAAATTCCATTGAGAAAAAATCCGAAGAAGAAGAAAAAACTAATGATGACAAAACCGAGAAAGGATTTAATGGCACATTAAGATTTTTATTACCAAACCAAAAAGGATGAAATGCCCATTGTGTTGTTCATATCGTGGCACAGAAAAATGAAATTGTGCGTTACTTACTTTTTGGCTTTCGTTAACAAATCCATTGTCTATAGACTCATCTCTCAGGCTGAAGTTGATGCTGGAGCTGGAGCAGAAGCTGATGACAATGATGATTATGGTGGTGATGGCGATGTGGATAGATGCTGATGATTTTCGTTGGCCTCCTTAATGCCAAGTAAGCACTTCATCTCGAAATCAGTCGGTGGTGTCCTTTGGTGCCACATCTTCATTCGCGGTGATAATTCTTTTACGCTCTCCACGTTTTCTTACTTTGGAAATGTCATTTTTGTCAAGTTTAGCATAAAATGACATTTATTTTACTTTCTTCCAACTGTTGTTTTTTTTTGTAAATCCCTTGAAATTTTTGGCCGACTGACAGTCCGTCTGTCTGTCTTTTGGAACAATTTGATGGGCGTTCCTTATTATTACTCTCAAGGTGTATTCATATTGTCATTTGCGGTGGCAGTGGTAGCGGTAGAGGTAATGCTGATGATGGAATTCACCAGAAAGGAGCAGCTCTATGTGCCACCTATGCCCCCACCCAAAAAAAATCTCCAAACTGACAACTTTTCTAAAAAGGGGTTTTGGCTGTAATTAAATTAATTTGTTGAAAATATTTTTGTGTGGCACATTAACATTCATTACTCCTGACATCAGGACACCATTTGCAGCACCATTAAAATTCCACCTGGAAGTCGAAAGTATTTTTGATTTTCTTTGCCGCCGGAAAAAAATGGCACAAAATGTTATTAACAGTAAATATCTGTAAAATAATGTAAATAACAATCAGAGACAATTAAAATTTCCTGGCAAAGGAAGACATTTGTCATAGCCGGGGACCATAGAAAGGACAGTCTTGAGATGATAGGAATGACGTGATCGCAAGGTGGAAAAAAATAACTTTGTTCAACTTTCAAATAGTAATAAAGGATGATTCAAGTTGGCCTTCCACGTTAAATTATTAAGAAAAATCGGTTATTCTATTTTTTTCAATTTATTAAAATTTTGTATAAAAAATTTAATTTTTCTTCAAAACATTAAACAGCTATAACTCCTTATATAACCGTTATTTACATTTTTTTGTCAAAAATTTAAAATTATGTTACAACACTTAAAACGGCAATATCTCCTTAAACAAATATTCTAGACCAAAAAACGAAAATTTAGTATCACTTTTTGTGTCAAAAATTTTAAATTATTTTCCAAATATTTAAAATGGGTAATTCCTTTTTTTCTAAAAGACTTCGTCGAAATTGCAGTTTCGTATTTTTTTCTTTTTTTTTTTTGGAAAGCTCGCTTCGGCAAAATCGCAATTTTATAAAAAAAATTCCATCGAAATTGAAATTTGATATAAAATTTCAAATATATAATTTTGTTGAAAATTTCCAACAAATTTTAAATATTCAATAAAATGTTTTCGAAATTACCATTTTTAATTGTAATTTCATAGATAATTATATCGACATTTAAATTTTTAGAAAATTTTATCAAAATCGTAATTTTATATAAAATTTCATAAAAAATTTAATTTTATATAAAATTTCATAAAAAATTTAATTTTATATAAAATTTCATAAAATATTAAATTTTATATAAAATTTCCTAAAAGTTAAAATTTTAAATAAAAAATCATAAAAATTAAAATTTTATAAAAAAAATTTCATCAAAATTTTAGAAATGTCACAAACTGTTTTATGAAAATTTTTAGAAAATTTTCAAGTTTATATCAATATTTTTCTCAAAAATTTAATTTTTTTATCAATATTTTTCTTGAAAATTACAATTTTATGAAAAATTTCATCGAAATTTCAATTTTATCGAAAACTTCATCGATATTGAAATTTTATAGAGTTTTATCTATTTTGTAATTTTATATAAATAATTTAAAACATTTTTTCTAGAAAAATTTCTTCAAAATTTTTTTTTTTTCAGTTTTTTTTTTAAATTTCAATTTTATAAAAAAATTTTTTTGTCTAAAGTCTAAATTTTATGGAAAACTTCATCGTTGTTGCAACTTTGTAGAAAATTCCATTGAAAGCATTTTTTTTACAAATTTCGTCGAAATGCAGAAATGTCATTAAACAGTTTTATGTAAAATTTTATTAAAATTGCAATTTTATATTAACATTTTTCTTGAAAATTTCAATTTTATATCAATATTTTTGTTGAAAATTTAAATTTTATGAAAAATTTATCGAGTTTTCAATTTTATCGAAAACTTCATCGATATTGCAATTTTATAGAAAGTTTTATCTATTTTGTAATTTTATATAAATAATTTAATTAATTTTTTCTAGAAAAATTTATTTTTTTTTTAAATGTTCTGGAAAATTTCAATATAAAAAAAAATGCTTTGAAGCCTAAATTTTAAGGAAAACTTCATCGATATTGCAATTCTATATCATTCATCATTTCATCAAAATTGCAGTTTTTTTAAAACAAATTTCGTCGAAATGTAAAATTTTCTACAAATTTCGATAAAATTTAAATTTTATAGAAAATTTCATCGTAATTGCATTTTTCCACAAACTTTGTCGAAAAGGCAATTTTTTAGATTATTTTATCAAAACTGAAATTTTTATAAAGTCCATCGAATTTTTATCACAATATTTATAGAAATTAAGCTCAATTTTTATGTAATCAAACTTTCGTAAATAATTTTCTAAATATAAACTCCTTCAATATCTAAAATTTTATACCACTTCTATGTGCCAATTTCACCAATTTCAAAAAAGTCAACAATTTTGGGTCACTTTTTTGTGTGAAAAATTTAAAATTATTTTCCAAATCTTGCATTTTTCTAGAAGATTTTGTCGAAATTGCAATTCTATAGAAAATTTCATCGAAATGCCAATTTTATAGAAAATTTCATCGAAATTGCAATTTTATAGAAAATTTCATCGAAATTGCAATTTTATAGAAAATTTCATCGAAATTGCAATTTTATAAAATTTTTAATTTCATATTAAATTTCGCCAAAATTACAATTTTTTAAACACTTATCGAAAATACATTTTTCTAGAAAAAGTTTTCTATAAAATTTTGTCGAAATTGCAATTTCATAGAAAATTACATCGAAATTGAAATTTTTTAGAGAATTTCGTCAACATTTCAATTTTGTAGAAAATTTCGATTTATATTTTATTTCGATTTATATTTTATTTCATCAAAATTGCAATTTTATAGAAAGTTTCATCAATATTGCTATTTACAAATATTTCATCGAATTTTAATTTTTCTAGAAAATGTCATCAACTTTATAAAAAATTCGATAAAATTGTAATTTTATAGAAAATTCCATCAAAACTGTAAGCAAAATTGTTTCTCAAAAATTGAAATTATTTACCAAACTTTAGTTGATCATATTTCCTTAAATAAACGTTAAAGATCAAAAAAACTCGAAAATTTGGGATCAATTTGTTCTGTTAAAAATTTGAAATTATTTTCCAAATTGGTTACAACTCCTTAAAAAAGGATTCTATCGCCTTTTTGTGTGAAAAATTTTAAATTATTTTCCTTTCATTTTTCTAGAAGATTTTGTCGAAATTGAAATTTTATAGAAAATTTCATAGAAATGGAAATTTTATTTAACTTTTCACTGAAATTTTAATTTTATACGTTTTTCATTTTTCGTCTAAATTTCAATTTAATAGAAAATTTCGTCAACCTATCAATTTTTTATAAAAATTCTTCGAAATGTCAATTTTGCAAACATTAAACCGAAATTGTACTTTTCTAGCAAATTTCATGAAAATTTTATATTTTTTTTATAAAACAAACATTTCATTAAAATTGAATTTTTCTAGAAAATGTCATCAAAATTTATATTTTCTATAAAATGTTGTCGATATTAATTACAATTTAATAGACAATTGGAACAAATTTGAATTTTTCTAGTATATTTCATCAAAATTTTATATTAATAGAAAATTGTTATTTGATAGAAAATGTCATCGAAATTTGAATTTTATAGAAAGAAAATTTCATTGAAATTGGAATTTTACAGAAAATTTCATTAAAATTGGAATTTTATAGAAAATTTCATTGAAATTGGAATTTTATAGAAAATTTCATTGAAATTGGAATTTTATAGAAAATTTCATTGAAATTGGAATTTTATAGAAAATTTCATTAAAATTGGAATTTTACAGAAAATTTCATTGAAATTGGAATTTTATAGAAAATTTCATCGAAATTGGAATTTTATAGAAAATTTCATTGAAATTGGAATTTTATAGAAAATTTCATTGAAATTGGAATTTTATAGAAAATTACATTGAAATTGGAATTTTATAGAAAATTTCATTGAAATTGGAATTTTATAGAAAGTTTCATTGAAATATTGTAGAAATTTTTCCAATTTTTAAAAAAAATTTATACAATTTTTAGAAAATATCGAAATTGTAATATAAAAAATTTCATCGAAATTGGAATTTTAT